>JAZDUA010000173.1:634974-1242448 GCA_038098605.1 Gryllus longicercus | reverse complement strand
AAAAATGACGAATTAGAAAACATAGGTTTTTAAAATTGTAATTGTTATTGTACAGAAATATATATTGTTTGAATAATAATACATTTTGTAAATAGTTATATCGTTAACGCTAATTTAGGGACATTCATGTCAAGGTAGGAAGATCCTAGCACAGCCCCCTTACAACAATTTTAAAGAAAACTGACGAAATAGAATACATATTTTTTGAAAAATATTGGTATTGTATAAATGTATAAATAATAATACATTTAGTAAATATTGTTATCGTTAACGCTGATTTAGGGACGCTCATCTCCGGGTAGGCAGATCCTGGCATGATTCCCTTACATCTATTTTGAAGAAAACTTACGAAATCAGAAAACATATTTGCAAAAAAATGTTAATTTTTTTTGTAAATGTATTGAATAATCACACCTTTAGTTTGGCGGCGGCGATGGTGAAACAATTGGCGTACCGGACTGTTGTGTCCAAGTTGGCGGGTTCAAACCCGATCGAAGACGTGGATTTTTAAGGGCGAAAAAATCCTTCGTACGTCTTCCTTCGGAGGGGAAGTAAAGCCGGCTGTCCCCTGTTAGTAGATTTACTTGCATGTAATAGATCCTTAAGCCTAAATGACGCCTCTGAGCTAAATTCAAATCGCCTGTTTCTCGCCCAAGAAATATCTCCTTCCTCTGCTAGTTGGTGAAAGGAGCGTAGCGAAATTTGCGTGCTCAGACGGAAGAGCGGGCCTGATGGCCAGAGTCTCGCCACGTAAAATAAGGCATTAATTCAATTCGATTGTAAATAGTTGTATTGTTAATGCTGATTTAGGGACGCTCATCACCAGGTATGCAGATCCTGGCACAGCTTCCCTTACATTAATTTTGAAAAAAACTGATAAAATTTAAAAACATATTTTTGAAAATTTTAATTTTTATTGCATATTGATATATATTATTTGAATAATAATATATTTAGTAAATAGTTATATCGTTAACGCTAATTTAGGGACGCTCATCTCCAGGTAGGCAATTCCAGGCACTGCCTCTCTTACATATATTTTGAAGAACACTGACGAAATTAGAAAACATTTTTTTGAAAAGCGTTAATTTTTATTGTATATAAATATATATTGTTGGAATAGTAATACATTTTGTAAATAGTTATTATGTTAACGCTTATTTAGGTACGCTCATCTCCGGGTAGGAGGATCTAAGCACTGCCTCACATTCATCAATATTGATAAAAACTGACGAAATTAGACAAAAAATTGAAAAACGGTTCGTTTTATTATATTTTGATATATATTTTTGAACTATAATACATTTTGAAAATAGTTATGGTGTTAACACTGATTTAGGGACGCTCATCTTCGGGTAGGCAGATCCTGGCATGCCTCCCCTCGTCGTTTGTCGTCATTTGACAACCTGCGTCTTCGTCGCTCGTAACGTTCGTAGTCGTTCGTCTCCATTCGTCGTTCGCCATCGTCGTTCATCGTTGTTGTTCGACGTCTTTTTCTTCGTCGTTGTCTGTCATCATCGTTCGTGGTCGTTGCTCGTCGACGTTCGTCGTCGGTAATCGTCGTTCGTAGTCGTTCGTCGTTCGTCGTCCGTCGTCTTCCGTCATGGTCCGTCGTGGTTGTTAGTCGTCGCTCGTCGTTCGTTGTTCGCCGTTGTCGTATGTCGTCGTTCGTCGTCCATTGTCGTTGTCGTCGTTCGTCGTCGTTTGTCGTCGTTCGTCATCGTTCGTCGATGATCGACGTCGTTCTTCGTTGTTCGTCGTCCGTCGTCGTCAATCATTGTCCATCGTAGTCGTTCGCCGACGATCGTCGTCGTTTGTCGTTGTTCATCGCTCGTCGTCGTCGCTCGACGTTGTTTGTCGTCGTTCGTCGTCGTTCGTCGCTGTTCGTAGTCATGATTCGTCGATGTCCGTCGTTGACTGTCACAGTTCGACGTCATCGTTCTTCATTTTCATCGTCGTTCGTCCTAATTCGTCATTGGTTGTCGTAGTTCGTCGTAATTCGTCTTGCGTTTTGCTGTCATCGTTCGTCGTCGTTTGCCGTCGTCCGTCGTCGTCGTTTCTCCACGATCGTCGTCGTTCGACGTTGTTCGTTAACGTTCGTCGTTCGTCGTTGTCGTTCGTCGTCGTTCGTCGACGATCGTCGTTCGACGTTGTCCGTCGTCGTTCGTCGTCGTCCTTCGTCGATGTCCATCGTTGTCCGTCATAAGTCGTCGTCGTTCGTCATTCTTTTCTCCCGTTGACTTTCGTCTTTTGTCATGCGACTCGTCGCTCGTCTTTGTACGTTTTGTGTTTAAACGCTCGTGTCTCGTCATTCGTCCTTGACTTTCGTGTCGTCTTTCGTGTGTTGTATTCTTTTCGTCCTTCATTTTCCGTGCTTCGTCGATCTGTGTTCGACGTTCACTTGTAGCTCGTCGTTCTTCGTTCGTCAAAATTTGTAAAATTTTTAACCTCTATTTTTCGAAATTTAAATTTTTATTTTTTTTATTTTTTATTATTTTTTTATATTTTTCGAAATTTTCGATCATCTTCGTTCGTCGTTAACATTCAACGTCGTTCGTCGTCGTTCGTCGTCATCGTTTAACGTCGATCGTCGTCGTTCGTCGTCGTTGTTCATCGTCGTCGTTCGTCGTCGTCGTTCGTCGACGATCGTCGTCGTTCGTTTTGGTCGTTCGTCAACGATCGTCGTCGATCGTCGTCGATCGTCGTCGTCGTTCGTCGATGATCGTCGTCGCTCATCGTCGTCGTTCGTCGACGATCGTTGTCGTTCGTCGTCGTCGTTCAACGTCGATCGTCGTCGTTAGTCGTCGTTCGTCGTCGTTGTTCAACGTCGATCGTCGTCGCTCGTAGACGATCGTCGTCGTTCGTCGTCGTCCTTCAACGTCGATCATCGTCGTTCGTCGTCGTCGTTCGTCGTCGTTATACGACGATCGTTGTCGTTAGTCGTCGTGTTTTAGAATTTTCTTTTCTTTTGTCTCATCATGTCTCATCTTCCTTCGTACTTCGCTCGTCGTTCGTAGCCAGTCGCTGGTCGCTTGTCACTCGTTACGTCGCGTCGTTACGTCGTCGTCGTTGTCGCACGTGGCACATCGCACGTCGCACGTCCCATGTCGCACGTCGCTTCTTGCTCGTTCGTATGCGTCTTTTGTTGTTCGTCGTTCGTTATTATTTTTCTTTTTTCATTATTTTAAATTTTTGATTTTTATTTTTTTTTAAATTTTTATTTTTGATTTTTTATATTTTTTGATTTTTTAAATTTTTCGATTTTTTATATTTTTCGATTTTTTATATTTTTTGATTTTTTATATTTTATTTTTTAAATTTTTTTATTTTTTTTATTTTTGGAATTTTTATATTTTTCGATTTTTTATATTTTTGAATTTTTTATTTTTCGTTTTTTCAAAATTTTACAATTTTCTTTTCTTTTGTCTCATCATGTCTCATCTTCCTTCGTACTTCGCTCGTCGTTTGTAGACAGGCGCTGGTCGCTTGTCACTCATCGTTACGTCGCGTCGTTACGTCGCGTCGTTGTCGCACGTCGCACATCGCACGTCGCACGTCCCATGTCGCACGTCGCTTGTTGCTCGTTCGTATGCGTCTTTCGTTGTTCGTCGTTCGTTATTATTGTTCTTTTTTCAAAATTTTAGATTTTTAATTTTTTTTTAAATTTATATTTTCGATTTTTATTTTTTTTTAATTTTTTAAATTTTTCGTTTTTTTATATTTTTCGATTTTTATACTTTTCGATTTTTTATATTTTTCGATTTTTTATATATTTGAATTTTTATATTTTTCGATTTTTTATATTTTTCGATTTTTTATATTTTTCGATTTTTTATATTTTTCGAATTTTTTTATTTGTGAATTTTATATTTTTCGTTTTTTCAAAATTTTAGAATTTTCTTTTCTTTTGTCTCATCATGTCTCATCTTCCTTCGTACTTCGCTCGTCGTTCATAGCCAGGCGCTGGTCGCTTGTCACTCGTCGTTACGTCGCGTCGTTACGACTCGTCGCACAACGCACATCGCACGTCGCACGTCCCATGTTGCACGTAGCTTGTTTCTCGTTCGTATGCGTCTTTTGTTGCTTGTCGTTCGTTATTATTTTTTTCAAATTTTTATATTTTAGATTTTTTGAAATTTATATTTTTGATTTTTTATATTTTTCGATTTTTTATATTTTTCGATTTTTTTATTTTTCGATTTTTTATATTTTTTGATTTTTTATATTTTTCGATTTTTTATATTTTTCGATTTTTTATATTTTTCGATTTTTTATATTTTTCGATGTTTTATATTTTTGAATTTTTATATTTTTTATATTTTTGAATTTTTATATTTTTCGTTTTTTCAAAATTTTAGAATTTTCTTTTCTTTTGTCTCATCATGTCTCATCTTCCTTCGTACTTGGCTTGTCGTTCGTAGCCAGGCGCTGGTCGCTCGTTACTCGTTACGTCGCGTCGTTACGTCGCGTCGTCGCACGTCGCACATCGCAAGTCGCACGTCCCATGTCGCACGTCGCTTGTTTCTCGTTCGTATGCGTCTTTTGTTGTTCGTCGTTCGTTATTATTTTTCTTTTTTCAAAATTTTAGTTTTTAGATTTTTTTGAAATTTATATTTTTGATTTTTTATATTTTTCGATTTTTTATATTTTACGATTTTTTATATTTTTCGATTTTTTATATTTTTCGATTTTTTATATTTTTCGATTTTCATATTTTTGAATATATTTTTTGATTTTTTATATTTTTGAATTTTATATTTTTGTTTTTTTCAAAATTTTAGAATTTTCTGTTCTTTTGTCTCATGTCTCATCTTCCTTCGTACTTCGCTCGTCGTTCGTAGCCAGGCGCTGGTCGCTTGTCACTCGTTACGTCGCGTCGTTGTCGCACGTCGCACGTCGCATGTCGCACGTCGCTTGTTGTTCGTTCGTATGCGTCTTTCGTTGTTCGTCGTTCGTTTATATCTTTTTTTTCAAAATTTTTGTTTTTTGATTTTAATTTTTTTGAAATTTATATTTTTGATATTTTTTTCCGATTTTTTATATTTTCTATTTTTAATATTTTTTGATTTTTTATATTTTTCGATTATTTATATTTTTCGATTTTTTATATTTTTCGATTTTTTATATTTTTTAAATTTATATATTTTTCGTTTTTTCAAAATTTTAGAATTTTCTTTTCCTTTGTCTCATCATGTCTCATCTTCCTTCGTACTTCGCTCGTCGTTCGTAGCCAGTCGCTGGTCGCTTGTCACTCTTCGTTACGTCGCGTCGTTACGTCGTCGTCGTTGTCGCACGTCGCACATCGCATGTCGCACGTCCCATGTCGCACGTTGCTCGTTCTTATGTGTCTTTTGTTGTTCGTCGTTCGTTATTATTTCTCTTTTTTCAAAATTTTAGATTTTTAATTTTAATTTTTTTAACTTATATTTTTAATTTATTATATTTTTCGATTTTTTATATTTCTGAATTTTTATATTTTTCGTTTTTTCAAAATTTTAGAATTTTCTTTTATTTTGTCTCATCATGTCTCATCTTCCTTCGTACTTCGCTCGTCGTTCGCAGCCAGGCGCTGGTTGCTTGTCATTTGTCGTTACGTCGCGTCGTTACGTCGCGTCGTTTGTCGCACGTCGCACGTTCATGTCGCAGGTCGCTTGTTGCTCGTTCGTATGCGTCTTTCGTTGTTCGTCGTTCGTTATAATTTTTCTTTTTTCAAAATTTTAGATTTTTTATTTTTATTTTTTTTTGAAATTTATATTTTTGATCTTTTATATTTTTCGATTTTTTATATTTTTCGATTTTTTATATTTTTGAATATGAAGTTCAAAGACGATGACGATCGTCGACGAACGACGACGACGAACGACGGCGATTGTCTACGAGCGACGACGATCGACGTTGAACTACGACGACGAACGACGACTTACGACGTTGAACGACGACGACGAACGAAGACGATCGTCGACGAACGACGACGATCGTTGACGAACGACGACGACAAACGAAGACGAACGACAACGATCGTAGTTGAAGGATGATGACGAACGACGACGATCGTCGACGAACGACAACGACGAATGACGACGACGACGATCGACGACGAACGACGACGATCGACGTTGAACCATGACGACAAACGACCACGATCGTCGACGAACGACGACGATCGACGTTGAACGACGACGACGAACCGCGACGATCGTCGACGTACGACGACGACGAACGACAACGAACGACGTTGAACGTCGACGACGAACGACGATGATCGTCGACGAACGACCACGATTGTCGACGAACGACGATGACGAACGACGATGATGAACGACGACGATCGTCGACGAACGACGACGACGAACGACGACAAACGATGACGATCGACGTCGTACGACGACGACGAACGACGACGAATGACGAAGATCGACGTTGAACGATGACGACAAACGACGACGATTGTCGACCAACGACGACGACGAACGACGACGATCGTCGACGAACGACGACGACGAACGACGACAAACGACGACGATTGACTTTGTACGAGGACGACGAGCGACGACGAACGACGACGAACGACGACAAACGACGACGATCGTCGACGAACGACGACGATCGTCGACGAACGACGACGATAGTCGACGAACGACGACGATGGACGTTGAACGACGACGACGAACGACGATGATCGTCGACGAACGACGACGAACGACGACGATCGTCAACGAACGACGACGACGAACGACGACGATTTTCGACGATGAAGATCGACGAACTTCGACCGTAGAACAACGAACGAAAAATGACGAACGAAGAACGACGATTGTTGATCAATGAACAACGAACTAAGAACGGTGAAAAACGGCGACGGACGAAGAACGATGAACGACGAGCAGGAAATCGAGGCCGAAGAAACGACGACGTACAATGACGAAATTGGAACGACGATCGAAGAGGTAAGACCAACGACGACGACTGACCACGAACTACAAACGATCATGAACGACAAAGAATGATGACGACTATTGATAATGAACCACTGAACGAACAAACCAACGAAGGAACCCACAAACAAACGAACTTCCGAGCAAAACTTACCTTTCCAACGAACAAACAAACAAACGAACGAACGAAAGAACCAATGAGCAAACGAACTATCGAGCAAACCAACGAACAAAAGCACGAATGAACCTACAAACGAATAAACGAGGGAACTAAGTACAATTAAATCAACAAACAAAAAGACGAACAAACCATCTAACGAACAAACTAACCAACCAACAATCGTACTAAAGCAGAAAGTAACGAAATAACACAGTACAAACCAACGAGTGAAAGGAGTTCGAACAATCGAACGAAGAAAAAACGAACGAACTAATGACCTAAAAACCGTTCGAAGGAACCAATAAACAAAAGAACGGACCAACAATCGAACGAACGAACCAAAAACGAATTAACGACCAAGTGAGCGAAGCAAGTACGCACAAATGAACCAACAAACAAACGAACAAAAATACGAATTAACCAACTGTCCAACCAACGAACAAACGATAAACGAACGATGCAGCCAATTACCGATTGAACGAACGAAAGAAGGAACAAACGAACGAGTGAGCAAACAAACGAACGATCGGGCAAACAACGACTGAACCAACGAACGAACGTTCGGACGAAACAACGAACGATTTAACAGACGAACCAACAAACGAAGCAACGAACGACAGACTTTCACAAACGATATAAAGAGCGAACAATAGGACAAAATCACGAAAGCACGAACGAATAAATCAACGAACGAAACCACGAACGAACGAATCAACGAGCGATTCAAGAACGAATGAACAATCGAACGCTTGATCATACGAACGAAGGAACAAATGAATGTTTGATGGAACAAACGAACCAACGAACGAAGGATTGAGAGATTAAACGTACTAACGTGTAACGCACCAACGACTGAACTAATGAACGTATAGCGAGCGAATAAAGAACGACCAAACGAACGAGTCAACAATCGCACCAACGAACGAACCAACAAACGATGGAACGAACAAACGAACTTACGAAATAACGAAATAAGCAGAGAACGATCAAACGAACGAATGAGTGAACAAACAAACCAAAAACGATTGAACCAACGAACGAACAATCGGACGAATCACTGCACGAACGAACCAAGAAATGAACAAACGAAATTTGGAAAGTACGTACCCACGAACGAACAAAAAAACGCACGAGCGAACAAATGAACCTATAAATGAACCACCGAACGAACGAACCAAGTACGAACAAATGAACAAACCAACCTGCGGACGAATAACGAACAAACAAACGAACCACCTAACGAATCATAGATACTCCAACGAACGAACACACGAACGTGTGAAGCAAGTACGAACAAACGAACAAAAACCGAACGAACTAACGAACAAAGAACCGAAACGAATGAAAAAACCAATCAACGAACGAAAAACAAACGATTGAACGAACTCCCAAACCAATCAATCAATCAAACTCCCGAACGAATCAAAGAACAAACCAACGAACAAACGAATGAATGTAGAAACTAACAAACGACACAAACCAACGGACGAAGTACGAACGAACAAACGCACCAACGAAGGAATTAATCAACGCTTTATCGAAAGAACGTCCAAACGATCGAACTAACTGACGGACGGACAGACGGCAAACGAACGAACGGACAAACGAACGAATGGACGATCCAACGAGCGAACCAGCAAACGATCGAGCGGACGAACCCATGAATGAAAGAATGAATGCACGAACGAACAAACAAACGAACGTACGAACGAACAAATGAATAGTTGAAGGAACAAACGAATGAACAATCAAACCAGCGAAAACAAAAGTATGAGCGAAAAAAGGGACAAACCAGCAGCCAACGAACGAAAGAAGAGACGAACTATCGAACGAACGAGCCAAAGAAGGGGCACGAAGAAACGTACCAACAAACGAACCTACGAAGGAAAGAACACACGAACGAACCACGAACGTACAAACGAACCAAGGAAACAAAGAATGAACAAACGAACGAACCAACGAGCGAAGCAAGTATGAACAAACGAACAAACAAACAAAAAAATGAACGAATCAACTAACGAACAAACGAAGGAACGAACGAACGTACACACGAACGAACAAACGAAGTAACGAATTAACGAACGAACTAACGAACAAACAAACGAACAAACCGACGAATGAACTAACGAACAAATTAACGTACGGACGAAACAACTAACAAACCAACGAACGATCGGATGAACCAATAATCGAACCAAGGAACGCACCTACGAACGAACAATGAACGAAACAATTACCGAACCAACGAAAGAATGAATCATTTAACGAATGGACCAAAAAACATTAAAACGAACGTTCCCACGAACAAACCATTGAACGAACAAACGAACGAAAGTACAAGCGAACGAACGAAAGAACGAATGAACCATCGAACGAAGAAACGAACGAACAAATCAACGAAACTACGAACGAACCAATGAACGAACCAACGAACGATAGGACGAACCAACCACCGAACCCACCAACAAATTCACGATCTCGCGAACTAAGAAACGAAAAACGAACGAACGTACGCACGAACGAACGAACGAGCGTACGCACAGCCTAACGAAAGAACGAACGGACTAACGAACCAACGAACAAACCAACGTACGAACCAACAAACCAACGAACGAACGAACCAACGAACAGGTGGAATATTGCTTCGTTTTTATAATAAAATTACGGATATGGTACGTGACTTAAAAGAAGTTCTCAATTCTTCACTCATTAATTCTAGCATGTTATTAATAATAGAGTAGACGATTATACCGCAGCCACAACGGCAAACCCAAATCTCTCCGGTGCTGGGAAACTTTACGGTCGATTAATATTTTCGTTACCGTCCAATAAAATGGTAAAGCACATTAAATACAAAATGTTACTTTTGTAGAAGACATCAATCTTAAAGAAAAACTACAGGATTCAGGCTACACTATGTGTTAGAGGATTTTTATTCTGGAAATGAATTTATTCGCTTGTTCCTTATTAGGCCTTGTAATAATAGTTTTTCTGCCAAATATTTGCTGTTCTTTTACGCAGCATTACATGTCTTTCTCTCTATTGCGTAAATGGTAACGAGGAAGTAAAAAGAATGTACACCACCCTAATTAAAGGACTAGTTGTGAAGGACAAATTGTGTTTGAAGAAAAATCTCCATTTTCAATAATTGTGGGGGTCCGAAAATTGAAACTTGTGTAATTTTAGGAAAATAAGAATTAACGGGAAAGTGTATTTCATTCTAATCTTAGAAAAAATGAAGACAAAATTTGAAGCCATTTTTGAAAATCTCATGGATGTTATGAAAACTTTACAAAAGTACTCCAAAATGTAACGAAATCTTCAAAAATACTGGGGTTTGATTCAGGCCTATTCTAATGGCGAATATTCATTTTGGAAAAAAAACCTGACAACGTATCTAAACGCTAGTGTTCTTCATGAACCGACGGACACACAGGTAGACATACCTATGAACTGTATTGAAAAACAACACTTTTTCGACATCAGGGTATCGTCTTCTTCTTTGGTCCTATCTTCCATATACGGAAGTTAGGTGACCCATAACGGGTTTTCTTAGGATAAATTATTCAGGGTGGTTTCCCGTTGCCTTCCCTGATATGATGATAATAGGGGGTGAAAGGACGAACACAATACAACCATGCCCGAGGCGGGACTCGAACCCGCGATCTTCCGGTTTGAGATCGCTACGGCACTACTGCCTTAGCGATCTCGGCCACCGGATTGGCATAAATCGTGTATTTCCGCTAAAATATAGAAATCTTGTGGACCATTACATAACTTTCTCCATACTGCCTGTATTACTTCGCATATGCGTACTACGGATATGAGCTTGTAAAATTACGTAACCAAGAGGTTTTCAAAACGGGTCGTTTGAAAAAAACTTTTTGTGCTGATAGAGCACGAAGAAACCGCCATTATGAATAAAACACTGGCAAAGGAATCGGTCCTGATGGCGAAGATCGTTAAGGCAGTAGTGCCGTGGCAATCTCGGATCGAATGATCGCGGGTTCGAGTCCCGCCTCAGGCAAGGTTGTATTTGTGTTCGCCCTATCATCCCCATATCATGTCGTCTTCACTGTTACAATACCGTTAAATGCAATAGCGGTCGCTAATCTAAATGTTGATGCGACCTAGAATAACAACAAAAAAGTACTGGTGACGATTCTTTTAAAGTGTTTTATAAGTGAACTTTTGCAAAGTACATTATTGAGGATTTATTCATCAAAAAAACCAATTTCACATAAACATTTTTTGTTAAATTATTATTTGTACATATCAGATAGAAAGCCTGGAGTCACAGGGCCAGGTGCGGCCACTTTGATCACACGGCAGAGGATTCCATTGATTCATTATTTCGTTTTCTGGGTGCGTCAAAGGCTAGTCATCAGTCCAGTAACTGTACCGCATTTTTTATCTCGGGAGGGGGCGGTGTTCTCCTCCCGCTGGCGGGTTGAATCTAAGACTACTAAGCGTAGTCGTTTTGGGCTTCCATCCAGCAGGTAAGAAGTGGCTCAACTTACATTTCTGTTTCTCTGTTTAAAAAAATTTTACGTTTCCTATTTCTATTTCATTTGCTTTCTTTAGTATTAATGACTTAACCCCCCCCACTTTTTTCTTTCTTCCTGTTTCTTGAATGTTAAATTTATTTCCAAAAAAAATTTGTAAATTATTTGTAACCTTTATCATAATCTTGTTGTATTCACGTACTAATGTTTTGGTTTTTCTACTTGTATCAGACAACTGATGATGATGGCTAAGCCATCGAAAGCTGCTATTACATTAAATACTTTTGTTGGCAATGACAACCTTTACAATTATTTCATAATATTTAAGAGTACTATTGTTATTAAAATATTATTAAAACATTATACATTTTGTAAATAAACATAGCCATACCGCTGATTAGGGGGTGATTAAAATGAAAACATATTTTGTGAAAAATTGTAATAGTACAATTGTAAATTGAAACATAATTTAAATAATATTACATTTGAGGAATAGTTCTTTGAATCTATATAAGGAATTCGAATGCTCATTTCTGCGAAGTAGATCTTGACACTGCCTGGCTTTTATCAAATTTGATGAATACTATTAAAATAAGAAAAAAACTAAAAACCTTTTATAGTACTATTGAACATTGAAATATTATTTAAATAATAATTTATTTATTAATAGTAGAAGCGATAACGCCACCTTAAAGGAATGCTTATCTCCTGGTAGGAAGATCGTTCGTTGCACTGCCTTGCTTATATTAAATTTGAAGAAAAATACTGAAAGACGAAACATTTTTTTGAAAATTTGTAATTGTGATGTTGCAAAGTGAAATACTTTTTGAATAATAATACCTTTAGTGAATAGTATAAGCTATACTGCCACTTTAATAAGAATATCATTTCCGGGTAGACAGATTTTAGCCCAGCGTCTCTTATATCAATTTTGAAGAAATCTACCAAAATTAGAAAAATATTTTTTGGAAAATATTAATAGTACAATTGTTTACTGGAATATTATATGAATATTATGTTTCAACATTTAGTGAATAGTTGATGCGATAACGCTACTTCAATAGGATTCTCTTCTCCGAGTAGGCAGATCATAGCACTGATCCTAAAAGTTTCCAGAATCTCCCCACTACTGTCCTTGGGTATGCGGTCAGCCACGTCGCTGATCTCAACACTTCCCAAGCTGATGAGACGAATTGAAGTCGAAACAGTATAGCAAATGATGATGTAGTCGTAAGCCAAAGAATATGTTTGCTAGTGTTTGCCAAAGGGTATCTTGTTTAAAACACCTTGACCAATGGATCCCAAATACCTTTAAGTACCTACGCGCAATTGCACTGCTATGGTGAAACGGTTAGAGCATCGGCTTGTAATACCCATGTTCGGGGGTTCAAACCCGATCGAAGCCGCGGATTTTTAAGGGCGAAAAAATCCTTCGTACGCCTTCCATCGGAGGGGAAGTAAAGCCGGCTGTCCCATGTCAGTATATTTACCGCTTATAAAAGATCCTCAAGCCTAAATGAAGCCTCTGAGCTAAATTCAAATCGCCTGTTTCGTCGCCCGAGTGATACGTCCTTTAGGGGTGACAGTAGCGTAGCGAAAGTTGCTTTGTCAGGAGGAATAGCCTAGCCTAATTTCCTAAGTCTCGTCACGTAAAACAAAGCATCAATTCAATTCACTATAGTTCAAATCCCTGCATTAGCAAATACATTGGGTGGGTTTTTAATGCTCAGAGGCTGAGTGGGATGAATGCTGGTCGCGGAAATTTGCCATCATGTTCAAATGCGCTCCATTTTCGCAAACCTTCAGTTAATATTATAATATTCGGAAGGCACTACAAATTCAACGAGAAAATGTGTAGACCAGACTTGAGGAAGACCACGATAAGGCGGTCAAAACGAAACACAGCCTTCGACGCGGCGTCATTCGGACAAGCAAGATCATTTACAAAAAAATATGTACTTTGTTACTTGGAGGACTTGAGATTGCTTTTTTACTTCGCTTTGTTGGAGGACTTGAGAAGACTTCTGCGCAGTGGCGTTCTCGGCAAAAAAGGCTGCGAATTTCAAACCCATCTGCTCAAGAATTGACTGTGTTGTATGATGATGTAGCAGTGAAAGCGTTGGAGTGTGAACATTTACAAGATTAGTTTCTAAGGACTCCACTTACAGTAACGTAAGTGAAACTTGTGAAATTTGTAATTTGTGAGTAAATGTAAGTCGTGTATTTGATCAATGTTCAGGTTATTACTATACACTACTTTCCATATGCCTTTGTAGCACGTAGAAGACGTATCACATAAACGTGCATGCCCATCTTCCTGTTACGTCTTAACTTATCAGTTTTTTCATATTTTATAACAGCATTCAGGGGCATGCACTAACATTTCCTCACATATTATATTAAATCTTATTACCCAAAGTATCATTTCCCAATTATGTGGTTTGCTGCTTCATTCCCTTATCGATCAGAGCTTTCTCATTTAGTGGGCGCAGAACTGCTCACACGGAGCTGACC
Source organism: Gryllus longicercus (assembly GCA_038098605.1). Taxonomy (NCBI): domain Eukaryota; kingdom Metazoa; phylum Arthropoda; class Insecta; order Orthoptera; family Gryllidae; genus Gryllus; species Gryllus longicercus. The sequence goes on along the minus strand of JAZDUA010000173.1, from coordinate 1,228,334 downwards.
CAATCGCGCGTCCACGCCGCAATCCCCCCTCCCACTTGCCGCCCTTTTATTGCAAAATTGCGGCAAGGCGGTCACCTCCACCCTCAACTGCTCCCAACAGCCCGAACCCGTCTTAGAGCACCTGCCCACGTCGCCACGGCGTTCGCGCATCCTTCAAGCAGCAGAGCCCTTCCGACGCAGCCACCGTCGGAGCCACGGCCGCACCGCCGTCCGCCGTGGAAGGGGGTGGGGTCTGGAGGGGTAGGTTTCGTCGACTCTCCGGCGACGACGAACAAAGGGACCGGAGCGGGTAGAACGCTGCGGCCGCGGCGCAGTGGGAACGCTCCCATTTAAAGCTGTGTTCTGCTAGCGGTGGCGCGTGCCCCCTCCTCCGCTTCGGGTAGCTGGAGTTCGGCGTCGGCTGCCCCAGCAGCCGCCACCCGCTGCACGTGGGAAGGCCTCCATTCAAACCAATGCTCTGCTACGCGCCGCGTTGCTGCGAAGCGCGCCGCGGTCGCGCCGTGGGAAGGGGCCCTTAGACCACACCGGACCACACCGGACCGCCCCCGACCGCCCCCGACCGCCCCCGACCGCCCCCGACCGCCCCCGACCGCCCCCAAACGCCCCCAAACGCCCCCAAACGCCCCGACCACTCCGAACCGCCCCGATCTCCTCCGCCGCTCTTCACTGCTCCCGACCACCTCCAACCGCCCCCAATCGCCCCCAACCGCCTTCAGCCACTACCAACCGCCCCGAACCGCCCCCGGAGGCGGGTGGCGACTGATTTACTAGGCTGCCCTGCGCTCCGCTACCGCGGCAGTTCTTGCGGGAATACGCAAAGCCGCTGGCTCCCAAGTTGGGTGCGGTGCCTTGGGATCAAGACTGCGCTACACCCTGGAAAGTTCCACAACAGTATGTGGGGGAGATGCACACAATATTCAACAGTTTGCGTAAGAAACAATATTGTCAATTAATTTGGAAGTATTAGAAGATTAGTTTTCATGATTAAGCATAACGGAATTCCCAAACATTATTTCTAATAAAGATCTCAGACATTTTTGTAAATTTCAACTTTCTATTTGCAGAGAGATACACTAAATCATCTGAATCTCGTAAAGTAAGAAACTGCAAAAATAACTTTTCAATTTGGAAGAAACATGTACTCGTTAGTTCGGGAACTGTCTACTTTGGATGAATAAAAAACATTCTTCAGACTCAATTACTATTTTTAATTGTATTTAAATTTCTATAGAATTGTATCATGAATTAGATTGAATATCTATATCCATATGTTTTCAAGAAAATAATGACCTTGAATTTGTACGCGGCAATTTCTGAAAGTACAGAACCAATACCCACGACCCTTTTATGTTAACTTCTTTTGAAGATCTCGCATATATATGATACAGAGCTATTTCATTCATTCATATTCAAGGAGGCCTTGAATGTAAACATTACGTTTTCTTTGAGCACTAAAAGTTTTACATTTTATGGTGTTGGAAATATTCTTATTCTCATAATCGCCACGTAGAAAGTTACATGATCAAGTTGTTATAGTGACTGATTGAGAGGACCAGTTCTCGTGAACGGTGGAGTTGGGAGAGCGTGTCCGCTACTACGCGGTGTCCACAGAACAATAAAGGATAGAAGTGCACCGTCAATGATAAGGCTAAAAGCATCGAAACATACTTGTAGGAAAATTCAATAGATCGCAGCACAATCACAGGGGAATTTACTTTACTGATAACGTCTGAACCAATGGTTCGAATTTAGATCTGTAACCGGCATTTGACGCCTTTTTAAAATAAACTTAACGCTACGATGACTTTTTTCCAAAAATCTAGCAAAAACGCGAATTTGAAATTAATTCTCAAACTTCCGAGAACAAATTAAAAAATTTGAGCCTATAGCGCGATGACGACATGCTTCCTGAATACAACGCCGTAACAATCATGCAAATCGGACGAATAGAAGCGTCGTAAGAAAATTTACGAAAACACCTCACCCCCCTTCCCCTTCTGCGCCTTAGCGTCACCCACCTGCCCGTTGTAGGCCCTCTGTCAGCGCGGCGGCACGACCAGGCCCGGCGGCGTGCGGCCAGCCCCGACGGAGGAGGCGGGACATGCGGGTTACGCAAACTACACACTGGGTTTATGCGTGGTTTACGGTGCTCGGTTTATCTCAATCTATTTTTCCACGGATATCAAACTAGAGATGCTATACTACTATTACAGACCGAGGTAAACGGACTGTAATAGTAGTACATAACTATCTTTTTCACATATTTCCGTCTTCCTTCGAATACCATCATAAAATTGTTTGAGACATTACTCATATTCATGCAATTGTGTTGTCATTTGTACAATCTCGGCTGTCCTCTTTCTTTGATAATGTAGTAATTATAGCGCATTGCAAATCTGTTGGTCACTCTTTTCTTTTCCATATCACATTGCATGATTGTGTCAGTTTCGCCAAGATTTCTTCCCCTGTACCTTTGAATAGTTCGATTGGAATATTATCTACAGCCGGGAACTTCCCATTTTTCAGTTGTTTAGTTGCCCAATTCATTTCTTCGATCTCAGATTCTTATTCGTAATAATCTATATTTATCCACTACTCTATTTGTAAGTCCTTCTTATATAACTTCTTCGTGAATTCTTCCCATCTTTTTGTGATCTCTTCTTTTGTTGTATTTTTTTGTCGTTCCCGTTCTTAAGATTCGGCATTGTTGGTTTACACTCCGTGGTTATATTTCGGATAACCTGGAAAATTTCTTAAGGTCTCCATTTCTTGTTATGTTCTTCCAATTCTTCGCTTTATTCTTGAATAAACTTTTCTTTATCTTGTCTTGGTCTGCGCTGGAATCCCCGTAGAATTTTCTGACTTTCGACTGGTCATTTGATTTCTTTGTAGAGAAATATGTTTGAAAAGAAAGAAATATAAGGACTCCGTTGTACATAATAATAATAATAATAATAATAATAATAATAATAATAATAATAATAATAATAATAATAATAATAATAATCACAGGTACGCGTTTGGAGTAAAAACCGAAGTATGTACACTATAATATTGCTTATATCGTAATATATAATCCATCAAATCTTCACTTCGATGTCTGTGTTTCCAAGATTTTGTGAAACTTCTTTATATTTCACGGAGAAAATATTCAATTTTCTCTGAGGGTCTGATTCAGTCTGTCGATTGTGAAAACTATTCAGCAGGTTGTTGCTCCGAATGCATCGGGCCACAAAGGGCTAGGGCAGGGCCTAAGGCACGAACGAGCCTGGACTCGGGTAAAGTGGCAATGGGGGAGAGGGCCCGGGATTTCCAAGTCCGATATGGCACTGGGACAGTGCTTCGCAAATAGACAACGTGGAGAATGCTCACACCAATTTCACTGATCGGCTCGCTTACTTTGTGTTTTTCTCCGCTTTACACTTCCTGCTCCAAGTCCACGTGTCTACTGCGTCTGTTCATCCCTTAGCCACCTCATTCTTATAGTTGGGAGCTGACTTGATGCGAGGCTGAGGAATGCGCTCAATGTTCTTGAAAGCTGCACCCCCCCGCCTAATCTAAAACTACTAGCTGTCCCAAATATATTACGCCAAGTATCCATAGGCAAGAATTAAAACCTACGACAATAAGAAAAACAAATAAGCAATAAGTGGATGTCATCAATATGGAATTTTTTATCTCCACAAAGCAGCACTTTTCTTACCAGGTGTACTCAAGGCTGCCCAGCCGGCTTCAAATGCTTCTTTTGTAATTAATGTCACAGTTCAAACAGATACTTCAGTATAGTTTACTACCCGAAAATTGCTGTTCTACAGCGTGTGTTGAAGAACGCCCGAATTCTCTTCTATGTCATATTTCTTAAAGAGGAAACGTATATTTTCCCTAGCTTAACTGTGTATTGTTTGGCCTTTACTACGAACAGAGGACACACCGTTCCACCAAAAGTCACAAACCAAATTAAAATAAACACGTTATACACTTGCATTACGAACAAGAAGCAAACATGTCACTCACTCATTGAGTTCATGTCTTGTCAGAACAAGAAACATTCTATATTCGATGAAGTGATATTAAACCTCAAACAATGTTGTCAAAGCAGACATACTATTCCCTCGACCGCTCGCGTAGGCAGCAAATTGCAAAACACGTCAACATGCCGAATACTTACAAGGTAAACTTCGGCAAATTCTTCACTACAACTGATAAGTTAAGAAATACCCCACCCCCATTACGTGCCAAATTTCGAAAAATATTAATTTAAGCGCTGCTATCTGATATTCTGTATTCAAGTAGAACACATTGAGAGAAATTCATAGGTGCAAAGCAAACTCCAATCAGACACATAGTTTACGACATGGACGAGAAACAAAATGAACCTCAACTGATCAAGTTACAAAACGAGCCCCCCTTTCTTACCAAATTTCCAAAAATAATAATGTCAGCACTGCGATCTGTAATTCTGTATACAAGTAGAACACATTAAAAGAAATTCATTGGTGCAAAGCAAACTCCAATCAAACGAATAGTTTCCGAGATAGACGAGAAACAAAAAGAACTCAACTGATCATGTTACAAAACGACACCCCCCCCTTACAGTCCAAATTTCGAAAAATATTATTTTCAGCACTGCGATCTGTAATTCTTTATACAAGTTGAACACATTAAAAGAAATTCATTGGTGCAAAGCAAACTCCAATCACACGAATGGTTTCCGAGATAGACGAGAAACAAAAAGAACCTCAACTGATCAAGTAACAAAACGACCTCCTTTTACGTGCCAAATTTCGAAATATATTAATTTCAGCACTGCGATCTGTAATTCTGTATACAATTAGAAGACATTAAAAGAAATTCATTGGTGCAAAGCAAACTCCAATCTGACAATTTTTTTCCGAGATAGACGAGTAACAAAAAGAACCTCAAATGAGCAAGTTACAAAACGACCCCCCCCCTTACGTGCCAAATTTCGAAATATATTAATTTCAGCACTGCGATCTGTAATTCTGTATACAAGTAGAACACATTGAAAGAAATTCATTGGTGCAAAGCAAACTCCAATCAAACGAATAGTTTCCGAGATAGACGAGAAACAAAAAGAACCTAAACTGATCAAGTTACAAAACGACCCCCCTCTTACGTGCCAAATTTCGAAAAATATTAATTTCAGCACAACGATCTGTAATTCTGTATACAAGTAGAACACATGAAAAGAAATTCATTGGTGCAAAGCAAACTGCAATCAGACGAATAGTTTCCAAGATAGACGAGAAACAAAAAGAACCTCAACTGATCAAGTTACAAAACGACCTCCTTTTACGTGCCAAATTTCGTAAAATATTAATTTCAGCACTGCGATCTATAATTCTGTATACAAGTAGAACACATGAAAAGAAATTCATTGGTGCAAAGTAAACTGCAATCAGACGAATAGTTTCCGATATAGACGAGAAACAAAAAGAACCTCAACTGATCAAGTTACAAAACGACCCCCCCCTTAAGTGCCAAATTTCAAAAAAATTTAATTTCAGCACTGCGATTCGTAATTCTGTATACAAGTAGAACACATTAAAAGAAATTCATTTGGTGCAAAGCAAACTCAAAAGATTACTTCGAGAAACCGTAACAACGCTCTACAAGATAAACTTATAAGATTGACTCCAAATTCAAATTCAGAGTACTCTCTTTGGAAAACCACCAAATGCTTGAAGAGACCGATACAACATATTCTTCCGATCAGAAAAACTGATGGTACATGGGCTAAAAGCGACGAAGACAAAACCGAATGCTTTGCCTCTCATTTCTCTAACGTCTTTCATCCATTTCCTCCACAAATATCTGCAGCTGAAGAGGAAGAAATTTACAACTTCCTAGATTCACCGTTGCAACTATCTCCCCAAATCAAGCCCGTAAGTGCTCGAGAAATTGAAACAATAATCAAAATTTTACCAACAAGAAAATCTCCCGGATACGATATGATTTCTATAACAATTCTACGCCATCTACCAAGAAAATTGATAGCCTGAATTACTTCCATTTTCAATGCCATTCTAAGATTAGGACACTTCCCCGTGCAATGGAAAATAGCCCAAGTAATAGTCCTCCCTAAACCCGGCAAACTAATGCATGAACTAGTATCATACAGACCTATTAGTCTTCTACCAACACTATCCAAAGTTTTTAAGAAATTACTACTTTCACGTTTGAATCCACTTCTACAAGAAAAAGAAATAATACCTCATCATCAATTTGGGTTCAGACAAAGGCATTCGACTATAGAACAAATCTATCGAATAGTAAACGAAATTAGTGAATCTCTAGAAAATGAAGAATATTGCTCTGCTGTGTTTCTCGTCATAAGTCAAGCTTTTGATAAGGTCTGGCACCCAGGTTTATTGTATAAAATTAAGCAAAACTTACCATATCCTTACTATCTCTTATTAAAACCTCACGGAGAGATATTTTCAAATAAAATTTAACGGTGTAATTTCAGACCTTATCCCTGTAAATTCCGGGGTGCCTCCAGCAAGAGTGTTTGCACATTTTCTTTACTCATTATACACTGTCGACATTCCAACATCTGAAAACGCATTGACAGCAACCTACGCGGACGACACAGCCATCTTAGCTCGACATAAAGATCCAGCAGAAGCATCACGTCTCGTAGAAGAATATCTGCAATCCATTCACAAGTGGCAGAAACGCTGGCGCCTCAAGACAAATGACAAGAAGTCTGCTCAAGTTACTTTCAGTCTTAAGCACGAAACATGCCCTCCTATAAAAATCGGATCACAACCTATTCCTCAAAACGACTCAGCAAAATATCTTGGAATTACACTGGACCGAAGACTTACATGGAAAACACATATAAAGAATAAAAGAAAAGAATTAGACTTCAAAATTATGAGATTAAACTGGCTATTAGGAAAAAAAACTCATCCTTAAGCATCGCAAACAAAATTCTTCTTTATAAAGCTGTACTAAAACCAGTCTGGACATATGCAATACAACTTTGGGGAGCAGCTCAAAATTCAAATATTGAAATTTTACGTTTCCAACCTAAAAGCTTAAGAAAATTTGTAAATGCTCCTTGGTACGTATCAAACGCCACAATACACCGAGACTTACAAATGACAACAATAAAAGAAGAAATCAACAAGACCAGCGCAAAATACTTACAACGACTACATAACCATCAAAATATTCTTGCCTAAACTTACTAGACAATAGTGACACCACCAGACGACTTAAACGATATCATACTTTAGACCTGACATATCGACCATAAATTGTTAATCTGAAAAAAATGTAATATTAGGAGTACGGTCAATGGACCGTACTCCTCTCATGTTATTCAAATTTTAATTTTGTAATTTTTCCAAATGTTTCTACCGAAACAAATTGCAAAATAAAATATTATTATAAAAAATGCTATGTATAATAATGAATTAACGAAATAATTAATTTCTTCGCGCTTTATACCAGAGATACGAGTTTAACAATGTGAGCAGTTCATTCACGATATGTTGAAGTCACAAGTTGTGCACCCCCAGGTATTGCCAAAATTCTTGGTGCGAGATCTATGGTTGTTGCCTCGCTACGGCGCGCCGTACGAAATAATAATCTCGCACGATTACTGACCCGTTTGCTAGGGCTCAGCTCTGGCATGATTAGAAAAACCACAGAAAACAACAGGTCGGAGCAACCATCTGTAATAGAAAGTGACCAAGCTATGTAGCTTGATTCAAAAATCCGTCACCGCCTGGTCTTCAATCCAAAGACCTCTCGGCCGGTGACGCTGCAGAGGCAACGGCAATGCTATCTCTGAGCTCTCCCTGCTGATGGGTAATGAAACGGGTCAAAAGACAGTGGAGTGCGGAGGGTGTTGCGAGGGTTTTATTAAAATTACGTCTAAAACACACAATCTCAATATAAAGCGTTTCTTTTCCTTTCACATAGATTGTGACAAATCTATTCTCCACAAACTCTGGAGTATTTTATGTTTTATGGGTTTAAAATAGTGTAGCAAATGAAATTAATAGTAGTAAAGACATAACACATGTTGATAATCTGCTTCTTGAATTTGTTACACACATTTCTTAAACATCTTTATTAATATACTTGCCCAAACTTTCAATCGCTTATTTACTTATACCAACCCATTTTCTTTCTGAATACAGCTAGTAATGTTGGGTGGAGTTTTTTAATTAATAATCACAGAAGGGTGTATTTTATAAAACAGTATGTGATAGGAATTTTTAGCGCTATAATGTCTCTCAAATTTAAGAACATGTTAGTTCCTTAGTTTCTAGGATACTTCATATAAGACCATGCCAAAGGTACTGCCCATGTTAAGACATATAAAAACGTAGCCTAGATTTTCAAATGTCTAGGCGCTTCTCGTAATTGAAATTAATTCACGCTGCGTCCTGTGTCATTTGATACCAAGAGTGATATATATTTTCTTACAAGCAATGACTGTGGAGAAATGCGTCCTTCCAATTCTCCGGGACAGCTCATTTGTCAAAAGCTCCGAAAATATCTCGCGTTGCAAACATCACGCGCCTCGGCATTGGATTCAGGCCAGGCACGCGAAATACAAATAAACTTATTCTTTGTTTGGCCTCGCAGCGATAAGGTGGTGATACGGTGCACTGAAATAGGAGGACATGAATTTGTGACCGTAGGTACTTCCGAAATGCCAAATGAGAAAAGGTTTGAGATGAATTTTCTCTTCCGTTAAACACTTAAACTATATTGTTTTTATTGGTGATACATTTCTTAACATAAACACGTTGCCATTGAATTGTGACGCTCCGTTTTCAAATTTTATACCTTCGAAATTTTATCCGAGAAATTAAGTGAATTTAGAATATAAATGTAGGTGACACAATTGTTTATTTTAATATACGTAATTTCCTCGTAGATTTCAATAGAGTCTTTTTATTCCTACATATATAATGTAATATTTCAAAATATAGACAATTCCTTTATTTTCATCTAAAAATTAACAATGTTAATAGTTTCTCGCTCTAAAACACCTTAAAATGATACCTTACTTTTGTTCATAGGTAAAATAATTACAACCACATTAGTTTTCTTACTCCTGGAAGAAGGTTTCTCAAGTTATGAGTATTACATAAAATGAATGAGTAATCATGCTCGTTACAACTGACACGCTCATTCTATCCTGTACAATTCTGTGAGTGAAATGAAATGTTTGATTTTCAGACAAATATACATTTAGCGATTTCGATAAAACACAAAAAATATAAAAGTGACAAAATGTACTAACATCCGGAGTTATTCATTGATAAAAATGCCGTGGTTAGTCACATTTACTTATTTGCAAATGTATTTGATATACTAAATATGGATTGACATTTATGATATGAATATTGTGAAAAGAGTTATGAAAATCGTAGGTACGTCAACATGAAGCTTATCTGCTCATTTGGCAGAAATTTCTTCTTGATATTATCAAAAATTTAATTAAATCAATGGGAAACTCAACACAAGCTGAACCTCTTGTGTTCAAGTTATAATAACGCATTGTTTCTTGGTGTCTTTGAGTTCAAAATGCTGCTTGCGTGAGTGTATCTCACAAAATTATTGGAGAGAAATAATGGTCGTAACAGATAAGTTTAATATTGCTTGTAAATGATTGAACGTACCTTTACGTGACCTCGTGGAATTAAATTTTGGGGAATGTCAAACACGAACTGTTATTATTAGTAAATGTTTCCACCCTGAAATTAATGTATTATTTACTTCAGGTAGGAACATGCTCGATATACCCAACATATAATCCATTTTATTTTCCGCCATGTGACCATGTATATTACTGATAAGCATAGTAGGAGGGGGTGAGATTGAGGTATTAATTGATGGAAAAACCACTGCGGTCGCTAAAAACATACGTACACTCTAGAGATATTAGTAAGCTTCTAAAATATTTATCGGACAATTTATAATTACATAAATATTTGAATGTGCATTTTAACATCAGGCTATCATTATCAGAGACGTTGAATATCCTATTAAACGTGGACGGTCGTGCGAGTAACATTGATTCAAATCCCGTTTGGGAGGAAATTTCCCCTCAAGCGTAACGACCTTACATTTCGATACGTTAGCTCCGCAGTAACGTTCAGGTTGCTCATCGACATAATTATGGTCTTAAACGCAGTTTGTGTCGAGGTATGAATCAGAACAAGCATACAACGTTAATGAAACAAGAACGGTTAATACATCAAATTAACTACCAAACTGCACAGAAATAAATGCTTTACGCTGCAAGGGGATTCGCAGCTATGTGACAACCAAGTCGATGTACTATCAAAGGAATGACATACGTGAACAAATTTCCCGAAACAGTACTAATAGTGGCTTCTAATAGTGGTTAACGCACAGAGTGAAATTGAACATATAGTTCAATCGTTAAACAGGACAGTGGAAGTCAATATTATTCAGAACCATATAAGAATTATACATTTCATTCTAATATTCACAAGTATACCTAACTGATTTTTAAAGTTAAAATGAAGCCTTATCTGTCTGATTCTTACAGACCTAATATCAGGTGTTGAGCATATAGAGATCACAATCTCCTATGTAATGAAAGTTATTAAGTGAATATTAAGAATTAACAGGATATCAACCATTATATTTTCGTTAAATTAGATGGAGTTAAAAAAAATTATTTCCCATTCAATATTGATTGTCTGCCTATTCACTTAAAATTTAGAAATTCAATGTGTTCACAACAACAACAATAATAATAATAATAATAATAATAATAATAATAATAACAGTAATTAATTTAATTTTTCGTTTAGTTAACTAAATTTTCATTTAGTTAACTAAATTTTCTTTTAGTTAACTAAATTCGTAAAAAGCGTTGATTAACTCAATGTCAATAGCATACGTGCAACTAAAACTTCTCTGTATAAAATTCCACAACTACCAATCGGAATTCAGAAAAGTACCAAAGTCGTTTAAAACACCATAATACAAACGTGGTCAAGGTATTTCCAGTCAAACATGAAGAAAAATATACATTGAAGATTACATAATACTACATCATCAACTACATATGAAAAATGAATGAATATAACAATATTGGTGAAGTATGCATGAAGCTTGCTAATGAAACAACATGAACTATTGAACATTATTAAATTAAATGTTTTACATGAAAAAATTAGCCTTATCAATACAGACGTAACGTCAGACGTAACGTAACAGAGTAAACGTCAGTTGTATTTAGCCGTCCTAAAAAGTACGCCAGCAAAATTGTCTCTTTTGACACTTTTTTTACTTTCCAATGTTTATACATGTATTTTTTCTCATACCCGTCTTACGACACTTAACGATTTTTGAGAAGTAATGATTTCTTGGCTTTGTCAGCTCATAATATTTAATCCGTGTAAAATCATTGTCTTCCATTTGACAAATTTCTTTATCTTGTAAGTCACTTTATTGATCAAACGTACTCTATGCAAGACCCATTAAATAAGCCTTTTTCAGGAGAAATACGACGTTATCAATTGTGTGTCTCGAATGGTAAACATGTTCTTGAATTTCTTATAATTTAAATTATTCTTAAATGGAAACAATAACATATTGAACGTTACATGTCCGCTCGTGTGTAATATGAAAAGTTGTTCATACCGTCTCTTCTTTTCTTGAACACACCACTCATAAAATTACACATTTCATGTCCATTTCTCTTCTTCTGTAACGCTTTGAAGGCAAGTCTAAGCGCTAATGATTCTTCTATATATGTCTGTAACTATATTTTTCGGTTTCAAATCGCGAAGAAAAGCAGTCTTGTGAATTGGAAAAATTGAGTTGTATATCACTACAGCTCTGTATCACGCTCATGGTTATAATGGCGCCCGACCGCGACCAGCAGACTGACTGAATTTCTGTGCACTGTTTTTTTTCTTCGCAAATTACACAAACGACCTTGTGAGTCTACAACAGCGTCTCGAATCTAGGAAACGCAAACCACGGTCCGGTAACATATATGCTGCAACAAAATCGAAAAATTACACAAAAATGACACTTTTTTTAGAATTTATGCTATGATATTTCAAACTATTTTTTCTGTCTGTTAATGCACAATATTTAGTCGTGATTTTGAGATATTCATTAATTTAGGTAAAATATAATAATTAAGTTTTTAAGTAAAATATGATACATTACCAGTAAATTAAATTTAAAAAATGATTAATTAATATATTAGATAAATTGAATAATGTATTATAATACTTCGAAAGTTTGTTTACTTCTTTAGGACTCAGGCCATCCCTAATCTCAAAAAAATTAAATTAACTTTTCGGCATTCCCTCAAAAACTTCACGAACCATGAATTAGCACAAGAGAAATGGATGTGGCTCACTATTACTGCATCGTGACGCAGTAAACTGCACCTTGAGGATGCTTAACGATGATTACCAGGTTGCGTAAGCGGTTTACAGGGGATCAAGACCAGATGTGGTAGAGGCAGGTGCAGTTACAGCAGATGTTCTGCAGCGCAGAGATTGATGTCAGGAAATGAGTCCAACTGAAATGACTTGGATGCGATCATCATTGCTGCTAGAGAGCTGCATTCAGTTGCGATAGCACAAGTATCCATAAATAGAAAACGGGGGTTCTTTTTTGCTTTCATGCTAGTAACTAGTAGTGAGTCGTTGCCAGTTCTGCTCTCATTCCGCTGAATGAAACAATCTCCTGTATAGCCTTCGATTGGCACTTCGATTGCTGCGTGAAACCACGTTGATTCTCTTGAAACATTGTAGCAAAGTGAGGAGGCAGGAGATTGACAAACAAAGAAACAACATTATGTAGTGCGTAGAGTGAGAGACACAAAATTGAATTACATATTCTAGTGTGTTTAACTAATCACTTTTGTGCTTCTGTTTAATTGTTATTAAATAAACCACTTCTGAGTAGAACTATTGTTAAGTCGTGTGTTCCTCTATTTTTACTTTCCAGCATACATACGTGTATACGCAGTAATATACGTAGCATAGGGAAAGTTATGTAATGTTTCGCCGGCCGTAGAAATGCCGCCGCAGAAATCCGCCGTAGCTCGCCGTAGAAATGGAGACGAAAAGTTTTAAAATAATAAAATACTTCATAAATTGGGATTCTAGATATGTTCCGCTACGAAATGTGCATTATACGTATCATGGGACATTCTCCTGATTAGGTTCTATCACTTATATTTGCATTGTATGACAGTACCACTACATTAGCCATGGAGAATTTAGTATTTTTTTCTAACGTTTGGGAGAGAATGTAATTAATTTGTCTCATTTATTGGAGAATACGATGAATTCACAGTGTTTTTGGAAGATCAACTACGTTGATCATTAGTCCCGCTCGTGTTGTGAATTTTATAGCTGGGAAAGGGCGTTTCCCAGCTGGAACGTGAGATCTTGCGCCGACTTCATGCCAGAGTTTCTTCCTCTCTCTTGATTAGTGATTCCGGCCACGTCAACTGCTAAGGTCGTTAGGCTCGTAAGTGTAGTGCATTTGTTTCCATTGGGAGGTGGCGATGATCTCCCCCTGCTGAAAAGTGAGATCCGGTGCTGACCTAAGGGTGAGATTTTTTTCCTCAACCACAGATCTTCCAACAGCGAGGCACTGTCCACCATCTCGGGACAAGCTCTGAGGAGCTCCCGACGGGTCTCCCGGCATATTTGGTGGTGTGGTGTATGTTATTGTATGTGTATGTAAGGGGGCAGGGTAGGACAAGGAAGAAGAAGGAAAGGTCGCGCGCGGTCCTTTCGGTTAAGGTAATGCTGTGGCATTCGCCTAGTGTTGATTGAAAAAACCACGGAAAACTACCGATCACAGCAGCCGGCCGCTAGGATTGACCTACAGACAGCAACTGAATTTGACTTCGATATCTAGCTAGAGTCGAAAATCCTGCCGCCGTCCGGACTCGAACCTAGAATTTCCCTGTCAGTGTCCCTGCAGTGACACAGCCGATGCCCTGAGACACAGGTCCCTTCTCCAGGTATCTTCATCCAGAAAGGCACCTATTCAGTCGATGAATGCTCTAAGCGCCTGACTCGTCTCCTGACAAATAAGGTAGAGAAGTGTACGTATGTGTTTGATTGGGAGGACAGAGGATAAAAATGAGAGAGCTCGAGGAGAGTCCCTGGACCGATTGTCGGTACTGCTGCTGCATGCTCTTGATATTAATAGGACAAACGCCGATGAGAGTAGCTGGACTCTAGAATTCTTCTCCAGACTGAAGTTCAATTCGACGTAGCTGTGAAATACGAAAATCCACCATCGCCTGTATTAGAACCTTACGATCTCTCTCTAGGTCCCCAATGTGGCAGAGGCAATCACTGAGCTTTACGAGTAACAGCTGGTTTTCGCCAAGATTTTTACGATAAATATGGTTCTTTTAACACAATAACTGAACATTGACTTTTTCATTGAATCCTGCGCAAAGAGTCTCGCACAGTGAACAAATACATATTAAGCAAGGGTAATTAGGATTTACTATTTCTGAAAGCTTTATTTTATAAATGTGAAAATTGAGTATTTAATAATTAATAGTTTTGCGTAGTGAGCATTCCAAACACATCTTAACAAAAATATTTGGTGGCAAGATTAGTGTCGATATTTGTATTTCAATTAATGAGGTGAACATGACCCAAACGATTGGGTATTGACAATATGATGACTATATAGTTCACAGACTGATTTCTCATTGATTGCTTATGAATTTCTAGTCACATGGTCTCACCGATGAACCATCGCATATCAACTACCAATTGCCTCTCCTATCCAATGTGAGCCAGTTCTGCTCTCATTCCGCTGAATGAAACAGAATCTCCTGTATATCCTTCGATTGTCACTTCGATTGCTGCGTGAAACCGCGTTGATTCTCCTAAAACATTGTAGCAAAGTGAGAAGACAGGAGATTGACAGAGAGAGAAGCAACATTATGCAGTGCGTAGAGTGAGAGACACAAAATTGAATTACAATTTCTAGTGTGTTTAACTAATCACTTTTGTGCTTCTGTTTAATTGTTATTAAATAAACCACTTCTGAGTAGAACTATTGTTAAGTCGTGTGCTCCTCTATTTTTACTTTCCCATATACATACGTGTATACGCAGTTATATACGTAGCATAGGGAAAGTTATGTAATGTTGCGCGCAGATTTTAGGCAGAAAAAAATCATTGTCGGGCCCTTATAGCGAAAAAGTGGATAAATTCAATTGTTAAATTAAGAAAAAACCTTACATGTGGTATAGCGAGAACCTCCGTTTTGTGGATCCTTGATATCGAAAAAACAATTGACGGCAAAACGTCCTCTGCCCGTCCGTCTGTGAACACCGCTACCGACTAAACCATACCTTGGATTTTTTCCAAATTGAAGAAAGCCCTGACCATCTGGCTCGAATCAAAACTTTGACATAAAATTTCCTCAAAAGCGGCTTTCTTGCAAGAATAGCGTAACATACACTTATAAACGTGGCGTAGCTAAGATTTTCATGGTTAACTTTGAATTTTGAAAATTTCAAAAGCATGAATATTTCTCGGAGCCTTCCTACAACTACAAAATTAAGGATACAGATTTTTCTTTCAAATAAAATTTGTTCTCCATAGTAAGTTCTTTCATTAAGGTCAGGTATCATTTTTTGAAAATTTGAATACTCTTCGCGCAATATTACGTGCAATATGTACAAATTTGAAAAATTACAAAACAAAGTTTTTCTTAAAAAACGATTCTAATTTGTTTTTGCTTTTGGTAGAGATACTGATAAATGTACTCTACCGGATGACATAAACGCCATATAGCTCTATTCTTTTGTTTTTCCACAAATTACAAAAAATTAACTTTTTTGACTTATCTCTCACGTCGTTAATATTTATATTAGCACTAATTGGTTTACATTATATTTACGAGTACTTGTACTTGTAAAAAAATGTCGTATTAAGTTTCTCGAAAACTCAACCGTTTTCTGTGAAAACTAACTCTGCTCTCCACATTTTCAGGAACGCTTAAGCATTATTGTCTCAAAAAAAGTCTTCACATTTTTTCTTCAAACTTATCGAACGGGTTGTGCTAATTGAACCTTTTAATATGACGTAAAGTTCATATTGGGGTATTTTTTTGTTTTTTTAAAAAATATCCATATGTATTTTGTTCGAAAAGCCGTTAATGTGCACATTTCCTACAATTTTTAAACACTATTGTATTTATGAATGGATGTGATTTAAATGACGTGTTATAGAGATTTTCATAAACTCGAAAATTGTGTGTAAATAGAGCTTCAAATTTCGAATTTACAGTAGTGCTTAAACGCCGATTTCTTAAAAATATCTCCAACTTTTTCAAGGAAAATTGCCATTTAGGACGAGGTTTTACTGTCCTTTAATATCCTTAAAATAATATTTTCGTTCTACAATGAGGAAACCAAACAATTAATAAAATGTAAAAAAATGGACTTTAGATAGATGGCAGCTAGCAGTAGTACGTGGCAAGTCCGAATTGCGAGCCGAGACCAAAGGAATAGAAAAATAATACAAGAAAGTCTGTGTCATTCTTTAGTACCACTAGTTTTAGTTCAGATACCATTCAATAATTCACTCAGTTGCACTTTCTCTGCTTTCAAATTTGATCCGGTTTATTTAGTTTATAAGGTGATATAATTGTCGGAATGACACCAATACAGAATATTAAAGAATTGTTTAAAATAAAAACTCCACGTTTTTAATAAAAGTATATTAATAAATTTTAATAAGTCAGATTGTACATCTATGTATGGGTTTTCGTAGGCCTTCTTTTGTTCAAAAGTTTTTTTGTTCTTAACTGACTCGTATTGTTCAAATGACACAACTAGGAGTATAACTAACGTAGAAAGAGATTCAAAACCGTAATGATCTAGCGTAGCTTGTTGTTGTTTTGTTTTTTTGAGAAATAATTAATACAAAACTTGCAAAAATAAATTACCGGGAATTATATTTGCAAATTCAAGATAAAATCATTCATAACTTCGCTCATGAAAGATAATTATTGTTTGTTCATTTATGTCTAAAGTGATATTCGCATAAATTATATTAGAAAAAAATCAGAAAAACCGATAATTATATTTCTACTAGTACAAAAATAATACTTAAACTATAAATATCGACACTGGATCATCTTCGCACGCTATCTGTATGCCGAATTGTGGCAATATTCTTGGGAGCATCCCTAGATTACATCGACCCCTCCGTCCTCGCCAACGTCACCGAACGTCGCATGCGGCGCTTCCCACTGCGTTGCCAGTCCTCGTTCCTCTCGTATTACGAACCCCTAATCAGCGGCGCGGCACGTCGCAGAGCGGGGGCGGAGCGGGGGCAGGAGGAGAAGTAGCGGGAGTGGGGGACGGCAGAGCGGCTGGGCCGTCAACTGTCTCGCGGGTGGGCCGCGCTGTGCGGTAAATCCCTCGACCGAGGATTGGTTTCCAATAGTAATTAGCTCTGATAATGAGGTGGCGTCACAAGCGCGTTGGCGGAGGCGGTGGCAGCGACGCTGATGGCGGGCGGTGGCATTCGCGCAGGCGGCGGCGGCGGCGGCGGCGGCGGCGGCAGAGGAACGGCAACGCCGGAGAGGAGGGGGTGGTGGCATTAGAGGACAGACCGGCGATGACGGATCCGGTGATGGTGGTGATTCCCAAAGGGTCAGCTATGGGTGGATTTGGGTGATTCAAATGGCGAATCGGTAGTAACGAGCGCTTGTATTTGTAGACGGAGACTTCTAGAGTTTGGTCGTATTTAAATTTCGTGGTCATACTCGTAAGAATACAGTTGGTAGTTCAGAGAGTGATAATGGTAATTGGTTGGTAACGATGCTGCTTCTGGAGTCCGCGTGTTAGTGTTGGATGAGGTTTCGATGCCAGTAAGCGTCTGCGTGATGATCACTTCCACATCGGTGGCAGTGGAAATTGAATACGTTATGCCGTAAAGCAGCGACGCCGCCGTGGTGGCTGTGGCTGCGGGGCCGACTGTGGCGCTGTACGTGGGGGTGGTGGCTAGCGCAGAGAGCTGCGCGGGAGGGCGAGAGCGCAGTGTCGACGCCGGAGGTTCCCAAGGGGCTCGCCTTCCCCCTCGCCCCCCCGCATGGCTCATTTCACAGGTGAACAGCCGCTTTAATTGTCGTCTGCGGGACGGCGTTTAATGGCCGCGGCCCCGCCCCGCCCCGCCCCGCCCCGCCCCGCCCACTCACGCGTCGTATTCTCCGCCACTTGCATGTTCCTTGCCTCCTTCCACCCAAGCTCTACCGGTCTGCTATTCTTCAGAAGTGCTCTCTTTCTAAAATCCCAATCCTCGAAGCCCACATTTCTCTCTCGTGTCTGAAGCGTTTTGCCTGCAGTAACTCACCTTCGACGGTGATTTGCATATCCATTGCATTCGTTTCACTGCGTCTGTTACTTCACGGAACAGTTCTAGTTCGAAGTACTTTTTTACTTTATTTCGTCACTACAATCTTCTTCTCTTCCTATTTTAAATGTTTTTTCTACTGTACTTTCTGGCTTCCATTCTCTTTCTCTTGTTTTAAGTTTCTCATTTTCCTACTTCCTATTGAATAATAATAATAATAATAATAATAATAACAACAGCAATAATAAAATTATTATTATTATTATTATTATTATTATTATTATTATTATTATTAATAATAATAATAATAATAATAATAATAATAATAATAATAATAATAATAATAATAATAATAATGTCTTACTTATGGCGAATCTTGGGTTGTAAGTCATGCTCTTCCACCTAACCACTTAAATATCTTCACATTTCTATAATTACAGTCAAGGTGTTCGATCGGAAATAATGATAACTGGTATTCCCTATTTATTAACATTGTTTCTTTTCAACAAGTTCATAAAACTATGCTTTTCGTTTTCCAAAGCCAATTATCAGTTTTTAATTGCTTGTTGTCATTCGTTTGCATTATTTCCTTTTCTCTTGTGGTTATTCGTTCGAGAATTGAAAGTTTTTTGACAAAGTTTCCGTATCAGATACAATCTAGTTCGTTTCCAGTTACTTCTTTTACTTTGATCATTTCCTCTTACACTTTATAAATAACTGAAAGACTCGAAAATAATACATCCCATTCCATTTTATTCCGACATTCCTTTAAAGCTTCGTGATAGTTCACTATCCTGAACTCACCTTCCTTAACGTCTCTTTGTGCTAATGTTTTCAGATATCATCGAGAGACACTCCAAGCAATACCTACCAACCGATTATTGTTCAATAGCTGCTTCATATTTCAAATGTATAGTATTCATAGCTCCTTTATTGCGTATTTTCTCACAAAATATTCCTTATTTTTTCCTTCTATTTCTTCTGCTTCTTCAAGCCCATCGTTTCCAAACCTCTAACCTCCCGGAGCCCATTCGTAACACTGGGATCCGAATCCTTTCCCAATAACACACGAACACAGCAGGCCCAGGCTACATCAACTCGCCCCTCTAAAAATCCGCTCCTCCCACTCTCGAGTTGACAATAGTCGCGGCCCAACAGCTCGTTTCGACAATTCCAGGAGCCTGCAGTGGGCTACTCCTCCGACGGGCTATTCCCGGCTTTGCCTTTCTCTCTCTCCTTAGTCTGCCATCTTCACTCTCACAAACCTGGCCCTGCCCCGCCCCTCCCCTGCTCACCCCGCCGTGCCCCGCCTCCATCTATACTGCATCTCCCCGCCCCAGCTTCCTCCAAGACTCCGCTTAATATCGCACCTTTGCCCGCTCCTTCTCCGTCCCATCTGGCTTCGCCTAGCCTCAGTCCACCTCCTTCCTCCCCTCCTGAGACATGCACCTCCGACTCGTCCCCCCCACCCCGTCGCCACCCCAGCCCATCCCGGTTTTGCCCTCTCCTCTCCGGCCCCACCTCTCCTGCCCCCTCCCTTCCCCGGTCGTGTCCTCTCCGTTTCACTTCTGCCCTCCTCACCCTCAGCTTCCCGATCTTCGTCGTAACACTCCGTCCTCGCTGACGGAGGGAGCAGGCGGGCAAACACAGACTGCCTGCAGTCCATCGGCCTATCCACCGGCGGAGCCATAAATTCTCCGTCGCTTTCACTGAGCTGCCGTCTTCGTCACGCCCACGCAAGCTGCCGTCTACGTCACGCCCGCCCTCGGCGGCCGCCGCCGCAGACCTCGCCAACCTCGCGCAGTCGTTTTCTTCAGGGTTTGCTAAATCTCCGTCGCATCTTTGGTAGTAAATTCCTTTCCTGACAATGCAGCCGACATCGTTTTCATTTTTTACTTGATTACCTCATTAGCTGCAGATTTCCCGAAGACCCTGCCATTGACCATTTACATGCGTAGCTCGGTGATTGCATAGTAATATATACTGTTGGTTTACAGTCACTTTTTTCTTGATATTTTCAATTTCCTATCCTTGTGTCTTCTATGTAATTAAGTATTATCATTATTATCATTATTATTAATTATGTGCAATGTAGTAGCGTTGTAAAGCTGAGGGAAACGAGTGTGTAAGAAAGACATTACAGCTCAGTGTTTCGCAGTGCGGTGACGTGAAGTTGAATTTGTAAAGTTTGTAGATTTTGTAAAGTTGTTAAGTTCCCTAATGTTAAGTTAGTGTATTCTGCCACCGAGTTCTCAAACTTAATTGCAGAATTATTAATAAATCTAATCTAATCTAATATCATTCGATCCTCTTTGAAATCCCAGTCTGAATTGTTTGCTTTCAGTTCTCACCAACTTTCCAATTAAATAGAACAACTACACTGACGCAGTAATTTCCATATTTCGTTTCTTTAAATATTAATCTTTAATTATTATATTTTTATGGTCCGGTATTCCTGTAATTCAGCGTTTTCAGTATTTTTATAATTCAGACAGAATAGCTTATTAACACAAAAGCAAACATGCTTGCAGTATATAAAAAATAATTATCTTTCCCAACACCACTATATACACAATTGTTTTCTCCAACACATCACTCAGTTCTCATTCTACGCACACATCACTCAGAAGTCACCACCATACTCATTTCCACGAAAAGATCATAATCATCACGACCGGCCATACCACCGACGAAAAGCGCAGCTCTCTACTTTCATCAGAAGCGAGTTCGCCTAATGTAGTACGCCTGCCTGCCGTCGCCCGCGGGGCCGCCACCGTCACCGCCGCGTGCTGCATTCGGCGCCTCTCCGCCTTCTCCGCCCGCGCTCGCCACGTAAAAGTGCCGTCAGGCGAACGAGCGGGCGGGCGGGGCTCTCGGAGGAAGGGGCGATTTCACGACTGCTGTAAACGTCCCCGCCTCCGCCCCCACTCCCCCCCCCCGCCGCCGCTCTCCGCCGTGCCGCGCCGCGCCGCGCCTCGCCGGCGTTTATGTGTTTTCTGATAGTCGCTGTGAATCTCCGGGCTGTTATGACGAATTACGTCTCTCTCTTCCACTGCTGTCCGTCGGAACGCCCGCGCGCGCCGCGCCGCGTGGCAACGTGCCGGGTTGCACAGTGGCAGAGATTGGAATAAAATAGAAAAAAATGTAATACGTGTAAGATTGTTTTCTTTCGATGTGATTTCTTGAGGGATTACAAAGGTTAAAAAATGTTGAATTCGGGTGTGATGTTAAAACTTTCAAATTATGAAGTCAGGTTCATTGGAGTTTGTGTACCAAAATTATAAGAGATAGCGGTGCGATTAAAAGAATACAGGCAGAATAAAGGGTCATGGTCTGTCGAAAAGCATGATCTCAGACGTTTTATCTGCGACGCGTACTGTCGTGGGGAAATGGTGGGAGAACGGTGTAGTGGAGGAAAACGAGGTAGCTACGATATTTTTCTACATCTATTTTGGAGTTAAAATCTGGTGTACTCAACGTGGACCCACTGGTGAACAAATTGTGTTCATACACGTAACTCATGTCGTAAAATAAAACAGCTCAGCTCAAACGGCTGAGGTTACCTCAGAGTCAGCATTGCCAATGTCCAAAAAATTTTAGGGTTCGAGTCCCAACTGTGGCGAATTTTCGACACTTGCTACATGTCTAAGTCAAATTCAGCCGCTAACTGGAGAAGAATTCTAGCGTCCAACAGTTTCAGTCGGCTCCGAATTCCGCGATCCAGTAGGGGAGGAACACCGCCTCCTCTAGAGATAACACATTTAGTACACTATCGGGACTAACGACCATAGCAGATGACGTTCCCGGAAATATCAATCAATGAATAAATCATTCAATCCAAATTCGGAAAACTGAAGTTGAAACTTTAGATCTCTTGCTCATACCGACGTAAAAATAACCAAACGGATTTTAAATTTTATCACGTTATATTGTCTACCAGGAAATATTTTCTCAAAATTTGAGCATCAGAGCATTTTTTAAAACTTTCTATGTTCAAAAAGGTAGAAAAATTTTAAAACCCACGGATTATTTTCGTTTTATATTTTTTATAACTTTTTTCCACTCCGAACCACTGTTTGGCCTCCCCAGTCGTGATTGTCCCCGAGACCCTTTCCAGAACATTCCAGGCCTGAGCGCGAGGCTTCGAATTTGCTTTGCGAAGAAAGGATGGATGGGTGTTTTCCTTCGACGTTCGACAAAATACGGACATATTTTTCGACGAGCGGGAAAATATGCTCGTAAAGTGGTCTTTTTTCCCTAAACACGGGATTTTTGTCCCAGTGGATTCGTCTGACCTATACTTTTTTATATTTGCTGCGTTATCCGTATGTCGGTGGAAGAACGGGACTCAAATTCGAGTGAATGTTCTTTTAAACAGAACACATCTCTCGAGTTTTTAATATTTTGTGCCAAATTTATACACACTGAATCACGTATTTACTACCTATACTACTTGGAATTCAGAACTCTTAATATTGTTTAATAACGTCCACTAAAGGATCAGGAAATGGTTTACATACATTTTACGGACAAAGAAAATGATACATATTTTTCGGGGGGACGAATGCCATATTCAGTATTTCTTTCAAAAAATCTCGTTGAATTGCTTGTAATGAAACATTATTTGCTTAATTACGTTTCTTAAAAAAAACGTTTTCTCTGTGAACGTACCTTGAGTAGATTTTTCAGAAATGTCTTTCGTACGCTGATAACGAAAAGAGGAGATTACTGAGGATTTAAATGTATATGAAAGTAAGCTCGTTAATGTTTTCATGGTAACAAGTGACGGTTCTCTCCGCACATTTTAGAAAGCTTGGATTAATCCAATTAAAGGCATTATGAAGACATGTTGCTCTGACAACTGCGTCTAATTAAAGTTGGCTTGTCAAGCCAAAGATGGATTTTAATTAGTCGAAACGAAATGAAATTCCTATAAAGTAACTGGTCTCGTCGGGGAGTCATTCATCATCTGTTTTTTATATGACCCTTTTATTCTTTCGTTCTGTCTTCCTTCTGCTCGGTCTTTCGGTTTGCTTTCGCGTGGGCCGGCAGGGCAGCAGATTCATTTAATGTGGAACGCGGTATCTCGTGCTTAGGTCTTTATAAGCAATAAAGGATTAAAAATTACGTTTCGCCTTCCACCACATATTTCGCTGTTGGCCATTTAGATGCAAATCTCTAGACAGTTTAAGTGCCACAGTGCGGTCGGGGTGCCTGCGACGATGCCGCTCCTAGCAAGGAGTCTGCGGAAGAGGCTGCGGCCGACGCGCTGCCTTTGGCACGTGACGCCAGAAAAAACAACAACCTCCGAACAAATGAACCAGAGACGTGGGGGGATTGAGAGCAACGCAACAAACCTGGATCGTGAAACTTTCTGATTTTGGACATGAAACGAATTTTTCTGAAAACCAGCGTCCTAGACAGAAATTTCATGGCGAATACACTGGTGATACTGGTCGACGAAACTTTGCAATTTCTAACACAAAAAATAACTGACCTGTGAAACTTTCCGATTTTGGACGTGAAACGGATTTTGCTGAAAACCAGCGTCCTAGACTAAAATTTCATGGCAAATACACTGGTGATACCGAAATTTCCATTATGAACTTTACTTTCCAGAAAATCGCGAAAATTACGCAGCAAACGTCATTTTCATCAAAATTTCTATGTAGGGAAGTGTAATTTGAATCAGGTTCTCTTTCTACCACAAACTCCACTTCCTACTCGCAATAAAGTTTGGTAATTATAGAATCTGCTGTGCAAATTTCACAGCTGTAGCGCTTATAGTTTAGGAGATACAGCCTTCTAAAGTTGACAAATATTCTCATAGTTTCGCAAACTCAAAAGAACAGGCATTAAATGAAATGCACGTAAGGCTACATTTATCATCCGAATTTGACAAACGATGACTGAATGATGTTCTGAAATTACATGAAATTGGCAAGAAGATAGTAGCTCTGGAATTGACATAGCTAGCTTAGTTTTTGAGAAATGGGCAGTTGTTTTTTGTGTTAAAAATTGCGAAGTTTCGTCGTTAACCTGTGAAACTTTCCGATTTTCAAAAGACGAGTCTTGGTAATCTACTAATTATTTTCTAAAATATTTATGTCCTGACGCGCACGTCACGCATTCTTCTTGCAGTCATTGGCCTCTTCAGCACCTGCACTGCAACAGCGCCACATGAGATCGTCCGTACCGTCGCCGCAGCGCTTACTTTTTGGCAGCCCACTAAAATTAGCCCCCTAATGTGATTAATTATATTACTATTTACTAATTAAGTTTATTGATTTGCTTATTTATCTACGTATTACTTAAACTAGTAAATTAAAAGTAAATAAGTTAACTTATTTATTAAAATATTGTTCATTGTTTACTTAATAATGTATTTATTTACTCTCTTGTCTAGGCTCCGCTCATACTAACCAGTGCTTCTTTCCCACTCCCTACTTTTTATTTCCCTGATGGCCTCAACCTTTCCTATAAATGTTCCTAATTTTTTTCGAGATCTATTATCTCCAAACATATTCTGGGCGAGCGTTGGAGGTAGTACTTTCCCATTTCTATCCATTTTACTCTCCATGTGCTGGTGGCACAGCATTTAAATGGATGTGCATCCATATTCCCTACCACCGCAATGCACACAGCCGCCATTGCCATTGGGGTTTTTCAATCTACGTTGCATACACCCCCAACCTAGAACTAAGCGTACTTCTCTTGCTTCCCTTTTAAGTCTATGTACATAACTTTCCGAACCCCACACCGGATTCGTTTGAAGTTGTGTCACTAGCAAACATATTTTAGACATTTCTACCAGAATATCTTAACTTTTAATATCCGAAAGTCGTTCAGAAATTAGCCGTTCTATTTTACGTGTTCCCCTGTCCCCAAATATCTACGAAGAAGTAATCCGAAGAAGTGTAAATTGTAGTGTTCTGCCACCAGGTTCTATACCTACCTGCATAAATAATAAAATCTATCTAAGAAAAGTCACCCGGACTAACACGTTCTAGTAAGTTTAATTTTGTACGACCAGTAGTGCTGGGCATTTCCCTGTAACTGAAGTGTAAAGGAACGAGTGTCAATATGTTCACCTGTTAATGTAATCCAAAGCTTACAGTCTCATTTTGCTTATAGTTTCGCTTTGGGTCTCATTTTAAAATCTGTCCAATTTTTTACGCTACAAACCCCTCTTAAGACGCCGACATTTGTTGTCAATCTACAGACTCCGATAATTAATTTGTAATAATCTGTTCTAAGATTTCTAACATATCTCTTCTATCCACTCCCCA
Organism: Gryllus longicercus; assembly: GCA_038098605.1. NCBI lineage: Eukaryota > Metazoa > Arthropoda > Insecta > Orthoptera > Gryllidae > Gryllus > Gryllus longicercus. Next base: position 1,202,644 of record JAZDUA010000173.1, on the reverse strand, counting down.
GATATCCGCCCCGTAATCCATAGTGGGGGAACTATCAATTTAAAAATTATGTTGCACGTTCCTAAAGGCAATTCCGTTACCTTGAGCACTGCGCAAATAATTACTTTGAGCGCAATTCTTTCTTTACTTTGTGCCGTCATGTGGCTTCCCTCGTTCTTGAAAAAATGTGCATCAAGATACGTAAAAGCTGTCACAAGGTCGAGCTCATTCTGCGCGTAATACCGTTCTCTTTGTTAAATGTAAACGTAAGCTGAAGGCCGTATCTTCCTCGCTGTCTAGGACACGCCGCGACGTGAAAGCTGAGAGGCCGTCGTTTCGCCTTCCTCAGGGCAAGGACATCGCAGTGTTGCACGTCAGGTGTTATACACTATCCAGCCTGGGCGCTTGGGTCGGGCATTGGCTCAGGCCACCAACCTATCACAGGGACTCTTCCGCCAATTACGGCGACCTACCCCATCCGAGCGCCCACACCCAAATTTTGTAATTGTCGGGTAAAGAAATGAATATAAAATATTTAAAAAAAGAAGTCAAAAATGCATTTTTCAACAATTAATGAATTCAATACATACAATAAATGAAATACTACCTCTTGTTCTTTAATGTAGCAAAAATGTTAAATTTCTGACACAATTACACCAGAGTTAAAAACGTTTAACTTAAGAAATGTTTTCCAACATTTTGAAAATTAATATCGTATCGAAAAAACTATGTGAGAAAAAATAAAAAAATACATATGTGTCATACTTTTTTTAGAAAAAATATAGGACGTCAAGATCAAATTTTGCATAAATTAGTGCGATTTGATTTGGAATAACTCAATATTGTTCATCCCTTACAGTGACTGTTTATAACCAATAATATTGATTCTCACCGTTCAGAGCACCCATTTTGGCATCAATCAATGCAAGTCCTGAAATTTGCATATTAACATTTGTCCTTAATTTTCACTACTGCCGAACATAGCTGTCAGACTGTCTTGTTGATAAATACAATGTTTTGACCTATTTTATATTCAGGTTTTAACGCCGATAAAGGGATGTTATTTACAGAGGTGGATTTACGCATAGGCACAGTAGGCACGTGCCTACGGCGGCAAATTTTGATGGGCGGCAAATTTCAGCATAAATAAGCATAAAGCAAATTGTTATTTTAAAAATATCATATTAATATTTAATACAAGCTATTTATTTGTCTACTTCATTAGAGTATACCTTATGATTTCAGAAGTATTCTGAAACTAAGGCCCGTTGATTTCTGAAACTAAGGCCCGTTGACGAAAGAAAACATGTTGCAATTCTAGTTGTCATGTTTTAGTTTCCTTTTAATGTTAACGTTTCAGTGTTGAAACGTTAATAATGTTGAACGTTACTTGCTATGAAGATACAGTTTATATCCAAAATTAGCTAATCCAAAAAATTATTTATTTAAGAAAACAATGAGCAAATTATAACGTTACTTTTAAAGTTAAAACGTTTAAATTAATGAGGTATTGTTACTGAAACGTTACAATTTGAAATGTAATATTAATTTTAAACAGGGGGCGGAAAATTTGATGTGCCTACAGTCGGCAAAAATATTAATCCGCCCCTGGTTATTTACATATTTTAAACTAAAATTATCTTTGCGATTTATTTTATGTCTCATTACTGTTATTATTTAAATGTAAGGAAAAACTCTAAAATAAACTTCCTAGTGAATAATACTTGCCTACACAAGCTGAAAATCTTGCAATTTGGACAGCATAGTGATGTTAAATGTTCATTCATTCTGTAACTGATTTTTGGGACGTACAGTTTCGTATGAAAAGGAAGAAATGTGAATATTTCTATTTGCGTGCTTAGTCGCCAATCTCTACCTTTACTGAAAAACACACTCATCTCAAAAAAATCACCTAAACCGTTATCCCAAACTATACAATATTTTTTTTACTAAAGTATTAATCCACTTTTCTTTAATTAGATCTCTTTTGTGAGATCTTAACCGCTACTTCGTTTTCTGCCCGATTGACCGTTTAGTGAACGATCAACTTATGTTTCCAAGTCGGTAATAATTTTTTTCGTAATCCCAGAAATATTTCATGGCTTTTAATCCACACATATTTATAGTATAACAGAACATATGTGTTTGAAGTCTACTTGTGGATGCGAGTAGATGCGTAGATGTGTCATACCTACGTGCCTGCGCGCGCCTGTGTGTGTGTGTGTGTGTGTGTGTGTGGCAATAGTCAAAGCACTGTCGTCAGCGTTTCTCTCGCATTGTGAGGCCAGTACGAAACATTTCTGCACCATAAACGCTGAGTTTCTGTAATTGGGTCTCCTACATGAAATGTGCGCATTAAGGGGATATACTGTTTCCTACAGCAGAACGTTTTCGGTATTTTATACATGTAACGGAGGTTACTTTATATACAATTTCCCATGTTCACCCAACGTATGTCTTGCAATTATATGGCGTGGAAGAGTTAGGCGCGTCGTTGTTGTAAAAGCTGGACTAGTTGTAAAGTTTGATCACTGCGAGAATTGGACTGTAAGCGTTTAGCAAAACATTACAACATATTAATACGACATTTCGTAAGATCGTATGAAATACTAACTCGAGGAGTCATGTTTACTTCAGCAAAATGAAACCAAACTAACATTCTTGTAGACAATCCAAAATACTTTAACTGCTTCAATCGTTTTCTATTACACATGATTCAGCGAATTCTGAAAGAAGAGGAGAAGAGATAATTTTACAAGTGTTTTCTCAAAGCACGTGAATGTAGTACAAAATTAAAAATTTTCATAAAAGAAGAAAACTAATTAAAATGAAATTTATTATCATGACGTCGGTCTTAATAATTTTTTTTTATTATTACGAAATGTTGTTACAATCATAACATTGTTTATCTTCTCGCCTTTTTAATTAATAACTACGGTTTTCAGTTCTCACTCTAGAAACTTTTTTGAAGACCCAAGTTTTCTTCCTTTTTTAAAAAAAGGTACATATGTTGTAGACCGCATTACGAGGTCTAAAAATTTAGAATATTTAGATAATTTCATTACAATTTATTTAAAAGAATGTTCAACAAAAATGTTGAGAATTTTAAAGTCTAGTGAATATACTGTTATATATTAAAAATTGTTCTAATGCGGCTGACTAAAAGATTTTCGGATTTTATATGTGATAAATATTTAACATATGATCGTTAAAGAGACGTTAATCATGATATAAATAGTAATATCACAAATATTAATTCAGTAGAAATTAATAAAAAAAGTCTGTTACAATTTTCAATTTAGTCAAGAATAAGAACGGAGCATCATAACAAATTTAAAAAAACTGCTACACATAAAACGTAATTTTTCCTTTCAGTTTTCTCAAGTAATGGTATTTCTCAAGTTCATGAATGTCTTAATAAAATTGTATTAATTATGCATCTAATATACTTTGCATAAAACAGCGTGATTGCTTTACAAACTCTTTGTTCTGGATCTTCTTAAATCCAAGATTTCGTTTCATGTAATCCATATTCGCGATATTACGAACCTCAGTTTTAAAAATTATTAACTCCTATTTTGCGCGAAACATTTTAGCATTTTAAACATTTCTCCGTTCTTAATGTTTTTATATTGTAAAGTATATTTGGTTATCCTCTTTTACTAAGTAAAATACTCTGATATTATGTTTACTACATTTATGTTTTACGTTTTCCGTTATTATTATTCAATCTACTCATATTGATGAATCATTGACATATAAATGTTCTTTTTGCTACTTTTGTTGCTTCCAATGCACCTTTTTTTAAATATAGTGAGAAAAATTAATTTCCTGGCTTTATTTAAAGCATATTTTTAATAATGTTGTGTCAAATGGATCCTACTGTCGGTCCAAGTCATGCTTTATTTATTTTTCTCTTCCAGTTACCATTTTCAGATATGAGGAATTTCAAATCAAGTTTCCAGTCTCCGATCCACCAAATACGCCTTACTATATTGTAGCGTCAGACACAACATGGAACGTCGATGACATGCATTTGTAACTGTTGTCATTCTTTTTAACACTTTCATAGTTTTATTAAACCCATTACGTCCGTAAGTAAAGGAAGTAAATTAATATTTATCAGATTCACTGGTTTTGAAGATTTTTTAATTTTGCCACAAGGAATAAATTACAGATGGCGGCGAAGAATAAATGAATAATGAAAAGGAAGATATCAGACGAGGTAAAACAAAAATAGTTGTCCATAACATTGACTCGAACTTTTGTTTTCTTTCTGTATTCTTTTCTAAGTTTTTTACCACTAAATACACATTGTAAAATACGTAATTTATTCTCGCTTGCATTTGGATCTTCCGGTTATGTTCATTTCATTCTACCTCAACCATATGTTCAAGCTGTTGTAAAGACGGACTTTTCTCTCTGTCTTCAGCAGTAGTGGAAGCGAACTAGTATTTTCACGTTGTTCTTTTTGTTTCGCGGGCTATGTTTCCAGGCGGAATGGAACCCAGGACTTCTGGCAGGCCGGTCACGTCGGCTGGGCGACGTATCGAGGTCGAGATTGGATCCGGAGGCCGCCGTCAGCGGTAGAAGGGATGGAGGGAGGCTGGCGCTCGTCTCTCCTTCCTGCTTCCTCCATCAGGCACGGAATACTTCATGTTGTTAACAGATTCTCAATACGCTATTTAATTATACAGGCGGACGCTAATTATCCGAAATGGAAGGGAATTTGGTTGGTTTGGAAATGGAGAAATTAGGATTATTGAATAAAATTCAAAGATTTAGTAAAAGAGTGGTTAGAAACTGAAAAAAAAACAAGAAATTAATTTAACAAACACTAGGTTAATAGAATTTTTTGTACCGTAAAATTTGCACAAGAAGTATTTTTGACAACCGTTTTTTCAACAAAATAGGTTTGGATAATATTGTATATTACTATAGGGTACAGACAATTTGCTTTCTACTCTTCCTTCAACTTTTCTTAATATATAAATATTTAGTTTCATTTTCCATTAATCTGATAACTGTAGTAATTTAGTTTCTTTTATAAGCGTAGAAAATATAAAGATCACTCTAACTTTTATTCTTTACATTTTATACCTTCTTCTCTCCCTGGTTATCTCTTTATTTCCCCATCACGGATTTCTAACACTCACAATAATCGCTGAAGTTTCCAACTTTGTATCATTAATTACCGTGTTCAATCGATAAACTGATTTGCCTCTCTTTACTTCTCTTTCACTTTTCAATTTTTTATATTTTCCAATATCGTCTTTCGTATTTAAAGAACTTCCTTAAACAAGATTTTGTATCTTAGATCTTAAACATCTTGAATCATTGTCTCTGGATTATGTAAATTTTATAGCATCTTTGTTTGTACAATATTTCATGTTTGAATTACAAACACATTTTAATTGCTTATCATTTTAATCACAATTAATTGATGTAGACTCTTTTCTTGTATTGCTTTTCTCAGCTCTGTTTTCACCTCTTTGTAGCTATGTTAATCTTTATATTTTAAATCCGAAGGGTTTTCGTTTAGAGAGGAATTTGAAGTTTCTTCGCAACCAAATTTCGTGATTTGTTTTAAATGTAATGTAATGGACACAAGATGTATTATTGCTTCCTTTTATTAATTGAATTTATTGAATAAACTCTTAGTTTTAGTAATATTTTAAAATAAATAGATTGAACCCTTATCTGTCCTCATTTGTTCATTAGGAGATATGCAAGACCAACATACCTGAAAACAACGAACACTGCTATGTAAATTCCAATTGATCTACCGAAATATGACAATTCGTCTTCTATCACGTACAAACGTGTGTAAGTATGAGGTTACAGTTAGCGCAGCAAAAATAGTGATTTTTAAGGGGTTTTATAGGGGTTTTTATTTGCTATTTATTTTTATAGGGGTTTTTATAAGCTAACGGTTGTTTGTGAATATACTATGAGAAAAAATATTTCAATTAGACTTTGAGAAACATGTTTAAATCTTGTGTTCACAATAAATAGTTATAATTTTGTTATATAATTTTTAAACCTCCCGGATTTTATTATAGGCTTGGAGAAAAAATACTGAATGACATCGAACATTATTTTTTGGGAAGTGGCGAGGGTTTGATTATCCGTATCCAGATTCTATTTTCTGTAGTACCGATTACACAGACCTTCCTTTCTGTGATATAATTACAAAGGTTCAATTGGTCATTATTCAATTTTTATACAGCCACTTTCATATTCTGCTTCTACCTTCAACATTTTTCGATATTCTTATTAGTTATTCTTCATCTCTTTCCCCCTATCACATCTCTTCACACCTCTTCGTCTTTTTTTATCTCTTTCCTTCTCTCTCTCTCCATCTCTCTCTCTCCATCTCTCTCTCTCCATCTCTCTCTCTCCATCTCTCTCTCCATCTCTCTCTCCATCTCTCTCTCCATCTCTCTCTCTCTCTCTGTGTTATTTCTTCTTTCACACTCTTGCGTAATTTATCATAACTCGCTTCCGCATTTCAGTTCATCCTTTTCACTCTATCTGAATCTTACATACTGGTACAATTTTTTCCAACACAATTTCCTCTAACTCACTATTCCCATCGGCTGTTCCATTCTCTCTCCTCTCTTGCCTCTTACCTAACAGTACTTGCCGCTGGCTCGCTCATGGCAGGTGGGTCGACTGCCACGCCGCCAGCGGACTCGTGCGTCATTAATCTTGGCGCGTTCATTTTCCGGAGCGCGCTCGCTCGGGACCGCCTGTCCCCCTCCCTTCCCCTCCTCACCCCTTCCCCATCCCTACTTCCCCCCGCCTCCCTCGGCCCTGGACCCGACGCCCGCCGCCGCCTCCCTATTTCATCCGACGACATCCCGGAGATAATGGCGGTGGTCGCCACAGCCACCGCCCACCTCAGGAACAGGCGGGCGAGTTTTGCTCCTCTGTCGGGCGACAGATTACGGTTGTAGCCTCGTCCCGCCGCCCTTGACGCTCCTCTCGTCGCCACCGTAGCCCACCCCGCCCCCTGCGCCAGTATCACGCCCTGCGGCTGCGCACCCTCGCGCCGCCCCACGCCCGTTCTTGCCCTTTCCGTTGCCTCCTCTGCGATTGGTTAATTGATTACTGATTCTGGGCGCGTCAACTGCTAAGGTCATTAGTTCCGTAAGAGTAGGTAATATTTTCTCCTCGGGAGGTGACCGTGATCTTCCTCCACTGGTTAATGAGATTTAGCGCCGACCTACCAACAGCTATCGGGTTTTCCTCAACAAGGTCTTTCCAGACCAGATACCGCCCCATACCGGTCAAGCTCCTAGCTCCCGACCAGTCTCTCGGCACATGTGGTAGTGTAGTGCATGTTGGTGTAAGTGTGTGCAAGAAAAGGGTGAGGATACGACAAGAAGGAGGAACGAAAGATCGCCTACGTTACGGTACTGCTCTGGCAGTCACTTGGTGTTAGTCGGAGAAACCACGAAAAAACGACCAATAAGAACGGCCGGCCGCTAGAGTTATACGGCAGACAACTGATTAATGCCACCTAGTTATCTAGCGTCGACATCGTGTCGCCGTAGGGACTTCAACCCACGACTTCCCGGTCAGTTCATGCCCTGAGCCACTTCTTCCGGTCCGTTTCCGCGTCGTCAGCTGTCTCGCTCTGTAATGTAATTCCCACCATTCCGCTTCCCCGAAGCGTTTTTTCTCCACCATCTCACCAACTCCCATCCCGCCGCCTCACCACTCCGCCACCCCGCACCCTTGCGACCCCCCCTGCGCGGTCCATCTCCTCCGCCACTCCACCAACTCGCTATCCTGGGACCTAACCACCCATCTTCTTCGTCATCCCGCAACCTCTCCTCCCCGCCACTTCCCCACCACGACACTCCGCCATCTCGCCACCGAGGTGTGAATTCTCGAACACCTCACGTTTTTCCTCTACAACACACTCCAAACCCTGATTACCCAGACGGCTACTTAACTCAGTACCCAGCCTCTTCCAAAACCCTCCCCATCATTAACGGCCCCTCACATTCCCGCACCACTCTACTCACATCCCATCACCATTTTCCTTTCCATCGGCACACTTTCCAACTCCACCACCACCCCTTAGCCCAGGGTCGACTGCCTTCGACACCCTCCGGCCGCTCGTCATTGCTTGCGCGCAGTCTGTCCGCATCTCCCGTTTCACCGGTCTGCGCCTGCGCAGACTGCTCCTTCGCCCTGCGCCCCTCCAGGGCTCCTTAGTGTTTTTATTGGTCTGTCGCCTCGCCGCGCCCCGATGGAGGTCAGCCTCTGGTTACTTGCGCTAGGATGCGGGGACGGAGGCCGCGGGCGGGCGCGGGCGACTATCGAAGTTCTCTCTTCGTGGGAAGCTCGGTGCGGAGCAAGTGATATGATTGATGAGCCGTCAGGTCCGTACAGGGTGGTCATGCGGTTGTTCGGGAGCTGCTGGTTTTTTGATCACATTGCTAAAACACCGCCGATGGAATGTACTTTTAATAAAGGCTGTTTTCGAGAATACCTTTTCAAAATAACTGAAACAAATATGCAATGCAATAAATTTCATTACGAAGCAAGGCAAATTGAAATGATGTTTCTGCATGAAAGAAAAATTGTCCTTCATACCATGCGATTTCAATATCCCTTTTGTCCAGAATAATGAGAATCGAAAATTATCTGCAAGCTTTGTATTCTACAGTAAAATTACAAATTTAAATCCATACGGGCAAACATTGTACAAATACATTGTAACAAATTGTAGCTTTTGTTTGCGTCACTTCATAATAAACGTCTCGCTTTGTTGATAGAGGCGACTAGACATACACTAGGTGGCACATCCTTCTAACAGAGATGTGATACCAAATACCACATATGTAGTATTTTTGCGTTTGAGTTTAAATTTTTTGAAAGAAAAAGAAACGCACCTTTCACTATTTCATTTCCAGAGTAAATAATTCGTCTCTTTGGGCATCAGATTGTGACATGTTTGAAAGTATATAGATGTAAGAAAATCACAGTCTAAGCAATGCATCTATGTAACAATTGCACTATAACTGACCGTAAAAGGAAAGAAAACAAACCCATCACTGGGATATGTGCCTGGAAAATAATATCAAAATAAAAAAAAAACTACGTAATGCCATGAGTGAGGGCTATTATTCAGAAACGCTTAAATACACAAAGTAGTCGTGCTAAAACAACTCCTACTTTCTCGCTTTTAGAAATTGGGTTTGTAATACTATTTAAACCACAATTTCACACCAAATTACCACATCTCAGTCATATTTTGTAGAAAACGTATTTGAAATCGTAGAATATTTTGTGCGAAAGTTAAATAGTTCCAAGCAATAGATGTTTTATTCGAACATTTAAATGAAAATATACTTCTGGTATTGGATTTGTTGTATAAAGTGTGCAGTGTAGTCACGAACATAACTGAAGAGTTTTTAGCTTTATTCTGCGTACGCGGTATGCAAGAAAGTAAAATAATAACAAGTTAATACGATACTTGCAGAGATGGCAAACAAAAGGAAATATATCGAAAAATATATAATAGTATTGTAATATTCTCCAAATAAGCTTGTTTTAATACGAATTACACATTACTCTTTGACTGAACATGCAATGCTAAATTCTCTATATGTTTTTAAACCTAATAAAATTTCCTCGAATTGTCTTTATTGATTCTACTGCATTAGAACTACTGCATTCAGAATTCAACACGTAAATGGGTTAGGGAGGGTAGGGATACCTGAATTTACGAAGACGTTCACAAAATACATTTCTCTTCATACACTAATTTTTTTTTCTGTTTTCATGTTAAATAAAAATATGTATAAATAAATAAAACAAAGTATCATAACGGTTGCACGCCAAAGTTCAACAAAGAAGAATTCGACAGAATTTCCCATTTCTTTATCTTGTATTGTTGTCTCTCAACAATGAACTTATGAAATATACATCATTGCATAGTTTTCCAAAGCAGCGCATGAAGTAATACAAAATTTTCGTAAAAATTAATGGTAAACAATTGTTTTCAATTTTTCTTCCATAGAAATTATTAAAATATTGCTAATACGAGTCCAAACCCAACCAATTCGTGGGATGTGCTTGTGTTGCATACCTGCATTTATTTCGATAGCCAGGAACAGTAATCATTTCTAATTTTCAGAAATGAACCATACCATAATCTGCGATCAAATGTCTTGAAGTAAACAAGTTTGTTAATGCCAAATTAAATTTATGACTATCCATCAATTTACTTTCTTTTATACTAATAGAAATAGCTTACAAATGCATCTCAACTTATGTTCACGATGGGCAGTAAATTTGGAGCGGGCAACTTTGTAGTCACATTAGACAAAAAATATTTATATTTTCAAAAAAATCAACATGACCTTATTCGAAGATTTGTTTTCCAAGAACATATTTCATTAAGAAAAAATGTATCTTTCCAATTGTAGTTGGAGGGAAACACCAAAATTCTTTACATTTTTAAAAGGAATTTCACAAAATCAGGCGTTTTAACGAACACGAGAGCTACACCGTTTTCTTAAGCGTTCTCTATGCATTCTAAGGGCCCAATTTAGTCAAAAAACGTTCTGCGGTTTTTAAGGAAAAATGGTTTAAATATGAAAATAGCTAATGCTTGACACAAAATTTCGCAAAAAAATACTTTCTTTTTTTTGAAAAATTGAACATCATTTTATTTGAAGATCTGATTTTGATATGTATATTTCATTAAGAACAAAAATTGTATCTTAATAAAAAAATTGTTCCTTCGTAATTACAGTATTAGGAAGATGCAGAAAAAATGTTGAATTTTCAATATACGAAAAATCAGTGTTATCCACCAACATCAGACCTACACCATTTTATTAAACGTCTTTAAGACTATCCCACAACAAAATTTAATCAAAATCGAAGGACATATTTATGAGAAAAAATGTTTAAATAAAATTAAAAATTGCCGATATTTCATGCAAAATTATGCGAAAAATACTCAAATTTTTAAACAATTGTACCTGACTTTATTTCAAAATCTATCTATAAGGAACAGATTTTATGAAGGGAAAAAATCTCTATCTTAATAGTTTAGTTGCCGTAAGTTCAGTTTCCAACCAATCAGACCTCTGCAATTCTTTTGTACGTACTTTATACTATCCAAAAAAAACTTCAAATTTAATCAAAAACGATGTCACCATTTTTTTCCATTTCAGAAAGTACCAGAGGCTTAATCTTCAGTACATCTCAAAATTAAAATATAGATTACAAACTGAAGGGGCCGCGAGATCAGCCCCATGGACCGGCGAATATCTAAAAATGTAGGATAAGCGTAGTGGAGATAATATTATTAGCTTAAACGTACGCAAAATATTGGCGGTTGCCAGCAACACCACCTTCTGCATGGTTCTGAAGTGCTATTCATTCAGATGGAGTTTCTCTTTCACAATTCTCCAATCTCCAGCAACAAGCCCATTAGTTGAAATAACAACGGGTACAATACCTACCTCTATTAATTTGTATAGGTTTTTCAGTTCAATTGAGAGTGGCTGGTATTTTCTTTTCTGTGATTGTTGGCAGCATATTATGATATAATGGGACTGCGATATCTATTATTATTATTATTATTATTATTATTATTGTTGTTGTTGTTGTTGTTATTATTACTATTTTAATTATTGCCCTGAGAGTAGCATTGTCTAATAACCATTATATCAGTCTTATTTGCTTTCATTGTTTTATTTTTAACATCGGCTGATACTTGTAATTATGTAAGCTTTCCTTTACCAAGTGCGGTCTTTTTGCAAGAGATTGGTGGATGCTTTTGCCACATTATTAAGACGTAAATAATCACTTTGTACCAAGAGAGAACAAACACTGCAAATATATTGAATAGATTCTGTGGCCTTGTTACACAGGCAACAATTGATGATACTCTCTTTGATGACATATCGCATGTAGTTATTAGTGGTTACTGATCTTGAATGGCAAGCACAAATCCTTCTGTCTTGACAAAAGTCCCAGCGGTTTTCAACCATTCAGTCGATCTCTTCATGTCAATAGAGTTTAATTCAAATGTAGCAAATTTGCCTTGGAGTTTCCTTAATCTCCACTGTGCAATTCTGTGCTCAGATTTCGCAAAACTTGGATGTGGTCTTCTTGGAGCAGCTTAAAAGGTGTGTAACCGGGATCTTGTGCACAGATTGCCGTCGTAGATTCGTTGTTGATGAAATAATTTGTGGACTGTTTTTTTCTTGCTGGCGGCACATAACTTCAAGACTTAACAGTCCACTTCCTCCATGGTGTCTTGAAAGATAAAGCCTTTCGGTGGAACTTCGAGGATGACGCATCCGATATTTTGATAGCAGTGTTGTAACTTTTCTATCGAAATCTTGCAAAAATGTCTCAGACCGGTAGACAACTCCAAATGTATGTGATGCTGCTGAGAGAGCCCAGGTGTTAATTCCAGTAAACTTGTTTCTCGAATTAATACAGGACTTGGAGATTTTCGCAACATATTATTATTATTATTATTATTATTATTATTATTATTATTATTATTATTATTATTATTAGGCTTAGTCATTGGAGAGGAACCTGAGTGCACTGGAGCAAGAACTTCTCTCCATCTGTCTCACCCTATGAGTTGACGTTCTGTCTTTGGGTAATATATAAAAACTCCGGACAAGCGAAAATTTTTGAAAAACGATTCAATAGTTATAATAATAATAATAATAATAATAATAATAATAATAATAATAATAATAATAATAATAATACCGGGTCAAACTAAAAGCTGATTCCATGATAAATTACATGCTCCTGGTACCAAGATAATCTCACTGAGCCCCGCTAAATGCAGGTTCATGCACGCGTGGTCCAAGTCGGCCTACTCGCACGCAAAATATAATACCAATCGAAATAACAACAAGAACAACAGAAGCTTCTGGCCGCCTTCTCAACCAGGTCCACGCGGAAGCTGAACGAGTGGGCTCCTGGGCTGCTAATCACCGTCTGATCGATCACCGCGGCCGCCGAGCGCGCCGCCCACCTCACCCGTCTGCACAGCGCCGACGCGTCATCGCTCAGGCTCAGCTTCGCCCTCACCCTCGCGCACGCGGCGCGTCACGCACTTCCGGGCTCCGGAGTCAATTTCCCCACTTAGCCCCGCCCCGCACGGGCCACGGTTTTTTCCATTTTTCACGTCGTCCTTTGGTGATCTGCTTTCCCTGCGGGGTAGCAAGCGGTTTGCGGAGCACTGGACTGTACAAAGGCTGACGACAACATTTATCTTGATAACTCAGTATTAATTAGGTCGAAGGACCGGCATTTATTTAAAGGCAGAATACATGCCTTGTGTTCGCTTGAAATAGCATTCTGAAATGTGCTAGTAAAGGAGCGACCGCGGAAGGAAATTCATGAGTTGTAAAATTCATTTTGACTCAAATATAATTAAAGTTTAACTGAGTGATTAAACAGTTTACACTTCACAATTAACTACTGATTGGTGATGGATCAGGATGTGAATTATCTTTTGAGCTGAGTATCACCGTACATGTTAAATTTACAATTGTAAATTTAGATAGTTTTGGGAATTTGCCCTTACACCATCACATATAATATTTTTATATTAATTACCTGGTCTTCGCATAATAGTTCATAATACTCCTTTATTTCAGTCGCAATTATTTTGTGTTATTTTTATTTCACATCGGAAATTCGATTTTGTCATTTTCACATATCTTTCTCTGCACCTCAGTGGTGGTATTCCTTTAACTGATCACGACTTTTTGGTCTGTCTCGTATAATGGATATTCTTATAAATGATATACTTACAAGTTTTCAATTTTTTTCTTAATTCAGCTTCAAATGTTCTTCTTCGTTCTTTCAAATTCTCTCTTACGCCTTCCTACACTTTTCTTGCACGATTCCCTTCATTCCATTGCTGCTCTTCTTCAAGTCTCCTTGCAAATCTTTCTTCCAGTCCCTCAATTCTGCTATTTGTACTTCATTGACTTAGTGGGTATTCTCTTTCTTCATTTGATTTTTTCCTGTTATCTACTTCCTTTTTGTCCAAAATATTGTTCTTGACTTTTAACTATCTTCTCTTATTCGCGTCCTGATTCTTCTACTTTGCTTCTCGAACGAGTTTTCTCATTAAGTTTGGTCACTTTATTTTTCACGTCTTTCCCATTGACTCTCTAGTTCCCTTATTCTCACTTTTAACATTATCTCTCGCTTTGTCCTGTTTTCTATTTTAGGCATTCTTATGTAAACGGAATCATCCCACTTCCCCATTTCAAATTCAGTCATCACTTGCTTTTCAAGTCATCTCCTTCTCCCATACTTTCGTCTCCTCCCCTTCACCCTCTTTCATATTCTTTTAAATGTACTCCCTTCCTATTCTTTTTCTTTGCTCATTTTCTATACACACACTTTCTTCTGCATTTCTTTCCACAAATGCTTACGGGCTCATTCCCACTCTTCTCTTTCCTTCGCCTTGCTAATTTATTTCTGAGACTATCTTCTCACTTTTTTCATATTCCTTCTCTCCTCGAAACTTTCGTTCCCGTTTCTCCCCCTGTGCAGGTCCTTCGCGCATTCTCTCCCTGACAACGTCTGTTTCGTGAGGCTTTCTCCCCTTCCACTTCCACTCCTGTTCTTATATCTTCCTGTTTTTAAAATTATAATAATGTCTTCTCTTATTTTTTTCACACCTTTCTGCTCTCCAGTTTTTGCAGTATTCGCATCAGCTGTTTGCTCGCGCCGTTGGTTCCGCTTCGCAGCCTTCTTGCGGGGCCTTCGCCCTGCTATCCGGCCATCGCTCGCCTCGCGAGGCGCTTCCGGCCGTCAAGGAGTCAATTTCCCCTCGCCGCGCGGCGCCGCTCCGCCGCCCAAATTGCTTGCGCGGCCACGCCCCCTCCGCCTCGGCCCGTCGCGCCGAGGAGACCGCCCGGCGCGGCCGCGCCAAGTGTCGCCACTGCGCGAATTGGAATATTTCGCCTGGATGTAATAGAAATAGGTATATTAAAATCAGCCTATAAATGTCCGCTCGCAAAAAAAAGCCATCATGGCAGTCGTACCCTTGGAGAAGTCTCGGAAACTTCGTGAAATAATTGTAAACGTTGTCATTGCCAACAAAAGTATTTAATATAAGAGCAGCTTTCGATGGCTTAGCCATCATCATCAGTTGTCTGATACAAGAAGAAAAAAACAAAACATTAGAACGTGAATACAACAAGATTATGATAAAGGTTACAAATAATTTACAAATTTTTTGGAAATAAATTTAACATTCTAGAAACTGGAAGAAAGAAAAAAGTGGGGGGGGGTAAGTCATTAATACTAAAGAAAAGCGAATGAAATAGAAATAGGAAACGTAATTTTTTTTAAACAGAGAACATAGAAATGTAAGTTGATTTACAATTATTTCATGAAAAATGCCAACGATAACGCACCACAACACCTATACTCGGAGACTTCCCCCACCCTGCGGAGAGATTTCCTTTCCGGGTGATAAGGTGACAAGGAGAGGTGTCTGCTGCGAAACGCAGTGATCGTACATGCCGTCATCACTGTCCCCACCGCTGAAGAGGAACTCACACTGCCAGGAGTGTCAAAAGAAATGAAGAACTCACCAATGTGTTTTTCTATTACATTATCTTATTACTGAAAATATTCTTCACACTTGTTTTCTGTTGATGGTTTGAACAACCCCTAATTGCAAAAATGCGTAAGATGCCATTCGTCTGACCCTTCTCACATATCAGTTTGTTATCGTCAAAGTTGGAGTATTGAATTACCGCGCGGTTCACGAAAGAAAGACAGAAAGAAAGAAATAAAATTGTGGAAAAGAGCTCAGGCGGAGAAGTGTTTATAGCTTTAGAAGGAGTGGCCACTTTCAGGCATGCTTTAAATAAGATAGTCAAAAACCGAATACTATATGAGGTTAGGAAAAAATAGGAAAATTTTCATAAGAGAGATCATTTTAGGAAGAAATATATTTCCTTTCTTTTAAGAGACTTATTATCATATTGAAAATTTTACATGCCTAACAAAACGTTCCATACTTGATTCTCAGCATAGGGGTGGAATAAGGCACATCTATCTATATGCGCCCATTTCCTTGGAAGCTGATGGGTGTTAAACACAGTAGAGTGATCAGGAAAGGTGAAGAACATGTTAAGTTAATGATTATGCATTTGATGAGTTTCAAATTGAGTACGAGGTATGAGAAAGTTAACTACGTCACAATCACATGGAGAAAACAAGCAGGCTTTTCATGCGACTCGATTTCCATGTCTTCAGTTCCGCGTACGTTAACAATGCTCAAAGTCTCTAAATCATCAATATTTTGTAAGTGTGTTGGTACTGTTAGATCACTATGACTCTATTTTATTTAAATTTGCAGCTCAGGTTTATTGCAATACGGATGCACTAAATTGACTTGTCACTTCTCCTCAGACAAAATATGTGTGTCATTAGTAAAACGTTTTTATTAACAGTCTCTTAATAAAAAAAGTTAAATGTAGGATATTATTCGCCTAGATATTTCCGAATGTAAGGAGTAACCTTCATTCATTCACACTTGATTTGTAAAGATTGGGATACGCTTTATATTGTATTAACTTCTGTAGTTGCCTTTTTCGAAAATATTTCCACTTTATTTTTGTAGAAAAGAAAAAGTGAACCACTTCTGCACTTTTCCTTGATTATTATTGCTCACAATAATCTATTAGATCGGAAAAGTATTTTTATTTCCATAACCCCCATCCCTCCACGCCGAACACCCCTTCACTGCCCCACTTGCTCCGCCACACGCCCCGTCCCGCCCCGCCCCGCCCCGCCCCGTCACGCCACGCCACGCCACGCCACGCCACGCCACGCCAGCCACGCCAGCCACACCAGCCACGCCACGCCCCGCCCCGCCGCATCCATCGTCGCCTCTCCCTGTTCCACCGGAGCAGCCCTTCTCAGCCCCGCTGATCGCCGTCCTGCTTGCTACTCCCAACGATCTGCCTCGCCGGACACCGCCCTGCCTCGCCACGCATTGACCTGCCCGCAATGCACCAGTGTACTGCGGCTTGCATACTCTCACTCCTAGAAACCAACAAGTGGTTCTACAGAATGGCACAGACGATCCCATATTAGATTTCCATTTCCTTTGGTCTCTGCTAGCTATTCAGAATTGACATATAATCTTGCCTGCTGCCATCTATCGCCTCTAAGTATTTTTTTTAATTTTCTCAATTTTTGAAGTAAAGTTCATTTTGGAGTATTTTTTTCTCAAAAATTACACAAACATTTTTGGAATGATTTCTCACGCCGTTAATATGCATATTTCCAACAATTAGTAAATGCTATTGTATTTGATATTTAAAGTACTTCATATGACTTCAAATGAAATTTTTCGAAAACTCGAAAATTGTGTGCGAAAAGGAGCTTCAAATTTCGAATCGACAGAAATCCTTAAGCCAAAGATAACCCAAAGATTTGACACCGATAATTATTTAATTTGGGTGGTGACGTACTTTAACTGACTTAAAATTAGAAAATAAATTTAGATACAACGAAAAATATCCCAGGGTGAATATAATTATCATAAAAACCACCGAAATATTTTTTAATCGACCTTCTCCCTTCTCACAATATATTTCAATTCCATTAATTAACTGAGCTGATTGGCTCTCTTAATATTCATTTAAGTTGTTAGAAAAGGCGATAGAAATATTCACAGCAGAAACATTTATTTCCTATTACTTTCTCTCACTTTGTAAGAAGAGGCAGACGGGGAATTTTTGATAAAAAGAACAATTGTCAAGCCCTTGGAAAGGAACAGTGTATAAATACTGTTTCTATATTATGGTAGGTTACTTTTTCGAATATGTGCCGTAGGCCAAATCTATGTTGTGTGGGCCATTGATACCTAAAAATCGATTAACGTCAAAACGTCTCTCTGCTCGTCTGTGGTCAACGCTAGCGCCTAAACCGTTCAGCCGATTTTCTCCCAAATTGGTATTCCACGATCGATGTAAATGGTCCCATAGCTTGAGGAGTTTCAGCCGCAAGTGTTGATTTCTTTGAGTACTTAAGGTAATTTTTTAATTTTTTTTAAAACTTTGTCCTCGGAGAGCGTAAATGACGCTTAAGAAAATGATTCAGGTCTCATGAGCGTTGAAATCCCAGATTTTTCAAAAATTGACAAAGTGCAATCTTTTAAGGTCGTCTTCCTACAACTACGAGTACGATATTAATTTTTTCTTCCTTAATGAAATATTTTGCTTAAAGACATCTTCAAATACGTCTATGATCCATTTTTTGAAACTATCAGTGGTTTTTCTGTAGTTTTGTGCGAAATATAGGCTAATTAAAATTTTTAAGCATTTTTTTAAACCACTCCAGATTATTTCTTTGAAATTTCTCCTTATATGTAATACATACTTATATGCTAATCCCATTTTCGGCTATCTCTTTGTTTTTTCGAAAATTGCAAAAAGTTAACATTTTAAACATACAGAAATAAAGATAAAGATTTTTGCCTTAGACAAAGTCTGTTCCACCAATCAGCTATTTAAAAAAGGTCATGTACAATTTTTTTGAAAAACAGTAATTTTTGCGTACTTTTGACTAGAAAGTAATGCAACTTAAACAAATATTTTCAAAAACTTCTCCATATTTGTTATTCCAACTTTTCACGGGTAGAAGAAGAGACGGTAAAACGAACAGCGTGGATATCACTGTCGTTGAACTCCCTAAATTTTTGAAAATCGCAAATTTAGAAAAAATGCAAGAAAGTATGTGGTATTTTGGCACCATTTGTTAATATGTATTATTCTTTGTTTTTAGACAACAGAAATAATAATATGTAAGCAAAACGTCCCAACGATAGCATAGTGTGCATACTTTAGGTCGCAAATCTTTAGAATGATAATCAAAATAGCTGTAAAAGTATATGTTTTTCTTTCGTTTAAGGTGCTTTGCAATAACATACCAGTTCAATACTCTTTATAGAGTTAGTAAAATGGGGAACAATGTGTTAACGGTATAAAGCTAAATTAATGACATAATCATAACTGAAAAATGTATTTCCTTGAAATATAGTACGAAAGGTAGCAACATATTCAATTCACCCAATTTTGTAACACACAAATAATTTTATCGAGAAGTTGGATTTCAAGAGCAATTTCACATAGTGTTCTAGCGTAACGTATTTGCGAGCGCGGTCTAAAAGTACGACGTGTTCCATTTAAAATGATATGTCTCCCGCGACCTACATCGGACCCCCAGAAAACACCCTTCTCCATATCTCCGGAAGACGAACAGCCGCTATCTGCGCTTTTCAATCGCAGGCGGGCGGAGGGGTGGGCGGAGGGGATGGGCGCCCCCGCCCGCGGCCGGACTGCCCTTCCAGCCGGCTCATCACGTGGGCGGGCTGCCCCTGGCTCGGCCCGGTAAATGCGCTTCGCGGATGAGGGAGGTTCTTTGGCTGCCAGAATCAAGGGCGGCATTTCCAGTCATTTCTTAATAATTAAGGATAGTGTTTATTTTGCAAGCACGTGTTGAAAAATAATACAAAGTTAGAATCTTTGTTTCTACACAGAACACGCATTGGGAGAGGTGGCTCAGAATATCAGCTGATGTCACCGCAGTGCCTCTGACGGGCAGGTCCTAGGTTCGAGTCACGACGGTGGCAGGGTTTTCGACACTAGCTTGATAGCGAGGTCGAGTTCTGTCTGGAAGAGAATTCTAGCGGCCAACTGCTATGTAATTTTCCCAGATTTCTCCGTTCAACACCAGGAGAATGCTAGAACCGTATCTGCTCCAACAAACGGACCACGGACCACGCGCGATATTTCCATCGTCTTCATTGTTCTATCCTCACACCTTAGTTACACACACAAGTACATGTACTACACTACGTACAATCCGGAAGACCGTTCGGGGGCGTAGAGCTTTTCCCGGCTGGAGCGGTGCTCCACTGGGGGGAAAATACCTGGTTTGGAGAAAATGTCACTACCCGACGATGGGTCGGCCGTGTCTCACCATTAGGGAAGATAGCATGTACCTCCCAAGGGGAAAACATGCACTAATAGTCTTAGCAGTTGACGCTCCCGGAATCCCTAGGCAAACAATCACAAACCATACCAGCGTGTCCTGGAAAATAGGATAATCCAACGCTTTGTACTCCTGCTTGCTACTGTGTGTATTTCGCTGAGAAATGCTTAATTACTGCACATCAATCTATCAACTATTCATGCTGTGCCAATGTGTGCAGAAGTTCCGCTTATGATGACTGGAATCAGAGGTAAGTAAATATTGTTTACATGTGCACCAACTACTGACGTCATACGTTCTGTAAGTTCAGAACACGCTTCACACCCAGAGATGGTAGTGACCCTTCCCCGTTGGAACGAGAGATCCTGCGATGACCCACACTTCGGCTTGCGCTTTTCCTATCGTCTATGAGGCATGCTTTAAGCTCGCGACTAGTCTCCGGACATGAGTGGTAGTGCGGTGCATGTAAGTGTGCATTTGTCCTTGGAGAGGAAGGGGCAAGAATGCGGAAGGAAAGTTCCCATTCTGGTCGTGGTGCGTTTGTTAGGATATTTTTTCGATTTAAACTATTGATTAAACAACCGCTAAAATTCTGCAGTGGTTGGATTCTAACTATTCTACCAGAGGAAAAAAATCACTGCTCATGCTCTAAAGTGTGTTCTCCTTTCAAATCTGCAAACATTTCTCCGCTTGCCTGCGCTCTATGTCACAACATACCTCTCTTTCTCTCCCTCCGTCTTTCTCTCGTGTGTTGCGTGGAAATTCAACACTGTGATTATGGCGATAACAAAGTAATGAGCGATAAGGGTCAGACGTGTTTTGCATTAGTCGTTGCCCAAAGGATCAAACGAAAACAAGCCGTATCTTGAATAAGGTTTTCAGTAATAAGATAATGTAATGGACCAACACATTAATGAGTTCGGCATTTGTTTGGACACTCTTGGAAGTGCGAGTTCCACTTCTGACGATGAGGGCAGAGATGAATGACGGTCAGTGCGATCGCTGGGTATTGCAGTCACCTCTTTTTGACGCCTTCGCGCTTCCTTATAGATGAGAAGCGAAAACCCAGCTGCCGCAGGGTGAGGGGAGCCTCTGTACCTTTATGAAAGGTATTTCCGCCATGATGGTTTATTGCAAATGGTACAGCTATAGCTATGTAGCCAGTGTCAAAAATTGGCCACCGTCGGGAGTCAAACCTTACAACCTACAGGTCAACAATCTTGCAGAGAAAACGATTTTATCACTGAGCCAGTAAAGAAGGTTTCAGTGGGATCGTTAAAAATTGGATAGATATCCGGGGAAAATATATTTTATTTGTATACCAAAGCAAAAAAAACGGGTATTTGTTAATTGACGACAACACAACGGCTACATCCTTTCAGCAATGCAGTTGGGCGTGCCTTCATGATATGCACCTAGAAATTCCCCTGAGGGGTACTAGAGGTGTGACTCTGAAGTCAAAACTGTCAAATAAATTTCTATTTGTATTATTAAGAAAAACGTTTTTTAATTATTTTTATACACGAAACGACTACTTGTTTATATTATTTGTGCTTTCGAATTTTAAGAGACTCACTGCTCAATGAGAAGCGGTATCCCTTCACGTTTGTGTGTGGAGAAGAATATCACAGTTTCTGTATGTTGATTTTGAGGTGGAACGAATGAGCAAAATTAGCCCTCAGAGCTCAAATACTAAGAACAATTCTTTCTATGCCATTCCATGCCATTCCATGCCATTCCCTGACATTCCATGCCATTCCCTGGCATTCCATGCCATTCCCTGACATTCCATGCCATTCCATGCCATTCCCTGACATTCCATGCCATTCCATGCCATTCCATGCCATTCCCTGACATTCCATGCCATCCCATGCCATTCCATGCCATTCCATGCCATTCCATGCTATTCCTTGCCATTCCATGCCATTCCATGCCATTTCATGCCATTCCATGCCATTCCCTGGCATTCCATACCATTCCCTGGCATTCCATGCCATCCCATGCCATTCCATGCCATCCCATGCCATTCCATGCCATCCCATGCCATTCCATGCCATCCCATGCCATTCCATGCCATTCCATGCCATTTCATGCCATTCCATGCTATTCCCTGGCATTCCATGCCATTCCATGCCATTCCCTGGCATTTCATGCCATTCCATGCCATATCTTGCGTGGTTTCCCATTATCAATACTTATTCTTAGGTGTGTTGAAAAATCCCCGTAAATGTTAAGAGGTAAATATCTTACATTAATGTGACGTAGTGATGTGCAATTTTCTATGTCTTTCAGTAAGTATTTCCTCTATTCTTTTCTTTTTTTAATTATTCTTCTCTCTGCATATCTCTTCAGAATATCCTCCTTCCTTTCAGACTTACATCTGATTACTTTCCCCTCTCTTTGCCCCATTTCTCTGACATCTCAATAGATTTCTTACAGTTTCATAGGTTTGACTGTAACAATATTAAACAGTTCCTCAAATATATTCTACATAGTTCCAAGTTGCTGAATCACCGACAAATTAATTTCTCTTGCGTAGTAGTGAATAAATAAAACAATAAGATTACTATGATCTCTCATGTCTTACTGCAATGGCATTGATCATTATGTCGCATTTACCCAAAAAATCACATTTGACGATCCTAACTTTATGAAGTAGTAGTCTGACTGGACCTCCTCTTTCTCTTTTACTACCATTAGTTATTTAGAAATATCAACATAATAATATTTGCACCTACGGGATATTTGATTTATCAATCTGACGGTTACTACTCTTTGTACCCCTTTCAATCACTTATTCTATTTAAATAAATATTTAAATATTCACGCGACCGTAGCCCATAGGTCGTATCAAAATGGTCCAGTCATGATAAACTTTATTTAGCGGGTTCGATAGGCCGCCTATTCAGGATCTCAGCGGTGAAATACTTACGATTACTATTTGAGGCAAGTATTACTTTGATGTTGTATCAGCTTTGCTGCTTAATTAGAATTCTTCTTTCTGTAATGAAAGAAATTATGATCAATACTTCCGATTTCAACACCGTTATTTTTTCTCTACTGTAACTATATCATAACCGCCATTCCAGAATAAAACATTCAAAAAAAATAAGTCAACAAAATTGCCCACTCAAAAAAGTTGGAATTTCCTTCACTTTGTGATATCAATTATTAGTTATCTTTTTATGAAACTTAAAAATCTACACATCAATATACCGACGTGTGACCTTTAGTCGAACCAAGTTTTTACTCCTCCGAGTCAACGAATCGTGGCCCTTGTTAGAAAGTAAATTAATTTTTAAGGGATCACATTTCTTGAGATACTAAACATCAAACATTCATATAACAGTTCATTTACCAACAATTTAAACTAATGAAAATAAAAGTTGAGCTTCTAATCACCCTATGTCTTCTGCTTATTCATGTGTTGTACTTCTTTGTAATAAAATTGTTCATGCAACATAGATAATAAAGTAAAGTATGTACAATAATACTAGTTGTCAAATTGTACCTAAAGGTGAAGACATAATCGATCACCGAAACGTAAATTGGATTAAATGATTATAAGTTGTTTTAAGAAAAAATTTACTACTACTGTTATGTTGTAAATTTACGTTACTGTTTAAAGAAAATCGATTGTCTTAAAATTGAATTGGGAAATTTTGTTAATAAAACGCATACGAGACAATCATAATTTAAGAGATAGAGAGTAGGCGTCCAGCTGGAATGGCGAACGAGCCCAGTGCAAGGTCCGCCACCTTGACAGCGGCGGCGCGGCGCAGATATTTCTCGAGGGATGAGTCCAGGGGATGAGGGAGGGAGGGAGGGAGGGAGGGAAGGGACGCCCCGTATCTCGCCGTGCCGACTTCCCTCGCGGCTCTTTTTATTCCCTACCCCGCCCGGCGCTGGGCCTCCGCCCACCCCACCCACCCTCCCCCACCGCGGCTGGGGTCTTATTGGTTTCTGTTCTGCGCGATGGGACGCTCCGTGGCTCAGTGTTGGGCGGGATCGCCTTCTATTTCTGGGAACTGGGCTTCAGTTCTTGTTCAATAGGTATTTATTTGATCTGCTTAGAGTTGAGCTCCTGATGGAAGATTTTTAGAAGGGAATGCGATTACAGGGATGATAAAATCGCAAAGCACGCCTCCTATTAACCATGCCTGTACTTGGCAGGGCACCTTGCACTTTGTGCCACTTTTGTATTGGTATGCTTATCTGCTTTGTTGGAGAACATTTACATTGTGTGATACTACGGACACTGCAATGTTTTCATCGCGATTATTGTGTTAATAAAAAGGTTTGCTATTATACACCGGTTCAACCTGGTTAAAGAAGCAAAAACGAAAGAAAACTGCAAATAGTACTTAACTAATATTTCACAATTATTTCATATGGTCACTGGTTTGTGACAAATAATGAATTTAGAGTAGACCCCCTTGACCAGCACTAACATATTCTAAATTTTACTACACAAACATTATAAAAATTTCCTCATTTGCCTCTTAATTTTCAATAATACATAATTGTGTGAGGCCCTCAAACTTTCAATAAACTTCTGTCTTATTTTACTGCTAACGATTTCAGTGTTACGAGAGTTAATGGCTGAAGTACATTCAGGAAAATACAATATTTTACATTTGTGTAACAGTTTCTAACAGTCTCCAGGTGCATGCTACGCATCATGATGCTCATGTTAACCTCACTGAAAAATGCGACGAATTTTCTTAATGCCCGACCAATGTATCTGTCAATTTCTAATAATATATTATTTAAGAGAATTTTATTTGTATTGAAAATGCGAGAATGTGACTCCCATTGTCATTTTGTTGATTATAGCTAATATAAAAAGTTAAGAGTTCTTGTAAATTGGTTAGTTAAATTGACTTGAGGAATGTGCCCAGATACATTATTTCTTCATAATTTTAAGAGTAAATGATTCCACATAAATATATGGAGCCATGCTAAAATAAACGTAAGTACGAAGAAGGTACAAAATATGAAATACTCGATACTTTGTATTCCACGCTCGCAGATTGAACACGCATTTATGCAAGCGCACATCGGCACAAGAACAAAAGTTTGCGCACAAATAATTGAATTATTATCTCTATCTCAATAAGCCTCTAATAACATATTAATCCCATTACATTTACTGTCAGTAAAACAAAATTCTACATAACATCTAATTATGTAAGTACAGTATATTTCCATTACATTGTTTTACTAGTATTAGTTTTTAAATGTTGTTGCCTCAGTATAAATGTCTTAAAAGCCCAAAGGCTTTAATATTCCTTTCTGATTGTTGTAGCGTTTATCAATTGTAGACATTGGTGATTTTGAAGTAACGTTCTTTTCGTCTCTGGGTTTGTTCTGAATAGATATTTGAACATTCTTAATCTCATTATTTTTCTCTCTTAACCTTCATCTAATAAGTTTCACGTCCATGAAAACTTTACAGATATAGAGTACATTTCTACCGTTTATATCATTATATCCTCTCAAGTATTGTGTATTAATCCTCTCTTAAAACAATTGTGGTCACTGAATATTCTGCTACTATATCTGTATTGACTTACCTTTTTAACCCTTCAATTTCTGAATTATGAACAATTTTTCTGTTCCTAATTTCACCCACACATAACATATCTAACACATTCTCGGGTGTTTTTGAAAAGTACGATTCATTTGTTTTGTTGAATTATATTATTTATGAGACATTCCTATATTTGTTTATCTCCTTCCATCTCGAAGTTCTGTTTCATTTACTCCTCTAGATTAAACCCGCGGCGTCTATCGTCACCTTCCTTTTTATATTTCAACTTTCTGGTTTCATTATACTCTACTTCACTGAATTTTTGCTTCTTTTCACCTATATCTGACTTAATATCAATTTTGCAGAATAACCTCTCGTATCCAATATTCTGCCGCAGCTCTTGACGTAGACAAACTTCGACCACCTCTCGTCGCGTATACCTTCACGCTCTATCTTTCCCTCGTCTTTACATCTTCCTCTTTGGACCCCGATCTTTCTTCCCGGTTCCTCTCCCTCTTTACTTCTTCCGTTCCCCGGTGTGGCTCCCAGCTGTATTTATACGACGTTGTTCCCCGGGGAGAAGTGGAGAGTATTTCACGGCCCATATGATTCTTATTGCCCTTCTTGCGATAGCTTCATGGCCCTTTAGGCTCCGAGAACTGCCTCTCCATGAACCCGTTCCCCACGGCGCGCACAGTTGACTCGCACGCACTGGTCCGATGTGAACCAGTGCGTTGCAGACATTGAATAAATAACAAACAAATAGGAAAATAATAAGGAATAGAATACAAAGAGGGAAATTATATAAAAAATACTATCAATGGAGGATGGGTACATATTATTTTAGAGGAGGCAATAATTTTAAATATAACAATGTACTGTACCTTATTAGTGAAAATATTAGTGAATTCGGCACTTATTAAATAATGATTTACAGAGAAAATAACGGAAAAAATAATAGGAACGAATAATTATTAATGGACTAAATGGTAAAAAGGAACAGCATTCAGTTCTTTAATTCTTCAGGACCTGAAATATTAAGAGAATATTGAAACGAATTTAAAATATCAATATTTAATATAATCTGATCCAAGCTAGTCAGAGCCAATTGAAAACATTGGTAAAATTTCTGGAAATTATTAACATATTGTGCCTGACATTGTGAAAACCAATCTGAAATACATTTGCAATTCTGAATTTAGTAATTTATTGATGCCCGAGTCCCATGTTTTTGACAATTAAATATTACTTACGGAGACCGACGTCCCACCCAATACGGGCTAGTTAAATGCTGAAAATTTATCCTTTTAGGAAGAACACAAGATGGTTTTTGTACGGAGTCTGTCAACTGATAAAAAGCAGTCTTCATGTTTCGATGACAGAATTACATTATTAATTGTTGCTATCACATGTATTATTTTCAATATTTTACTTTATATGTTATTCTCCATATATAATGTGATGACATTATTCAATATGAATAAATTTAATATGAACTTCACTAATTAAAGGCCTTTAATAAGGGACTTTTTAAATAATTTTTAGAAATAATTTTTTGACTATCTTGCAAGACGTGTTCTCTTGGCGCTTACAATTTGTCAAATTGATGTTCTCCTCGTAGCCAGCGTTGTCAAGTTAACGATCTTCGGCGAAGATTCCCGTCGACCACCGGTAATCTTCTGATCTTCCTGTTGAAGTTCCATTCAAGTTAATGTCCTTAATATGTTATTAAATAATTTGTACTGTCCACATAAATATTTATTCGCGTATGCCTTAGATAAACATCCCTACACGTCACTGCTTTCATTGATAACAACTAAACGTTCTATTTGATGATCTATTAAAATGATTAGCTAGCTATACACGTGTTCACGACGGCGACTTCCAATCTTTCGATGTGCTAGCATTGACGATAATCTTCTCAAAAAATCATGGCTCTGATGCCACATTTCACATTCGTTTTCGTTTATTTACCAAATTTTTGTTAGTAATTTTTTTATTCTCTATAACTCGCTTTTCAATATTCAATTATCTTCACTCGACGCTAATGCTTTTACTTAAATCTGTCACCATTGACTGTCTACATTCCTTGAATTTTGTTAGGTGACGCTTTCAAAATAAAAATGTATATTCTACAAATGTGTACGTTCTAAACCACAGCAATGTTTATATTGTCCTAGGAATCTTCAATGTCTCTTATTTATTGTTTATTTTGTACTCGAACATTTCTACATCCGACTATTTACTTCACAATATTTGCATCTAATACGTGCAGGTCCAATGGGCCGTGGTTACTCACTGTCCTCTTTGTAAATATAGCATACTATGTCACTCCCGGGTACAAATAATTCGAAATGTGTCACTAATCCGCATTATCCTCTTCAATAACTTCCTTGCGATATTTGGATACGCCTCAATATAGCGAATTAAAATGGTTTATTTTCATAAATCTACGTAAAAAGTATACTGCAAAATTAGATGAAACCTTTGATAAAAATCTTGATTATGCATCTTAATAAAACGTTACATCTCCACAAGTAAATGTAAATAAACACAATGATTAAATCAACAAACATTGAGAAAAAATGATACTGAAAATTTCAAGGAATTGTTTTGTATTATATTTTGTTATAGTTTTTTTTATTTTTACTTTCTTGCATACTACCTACGTAATTAAGCGAATAAGTTACGTGATAAAGTTATTTAATGCCCGACAAAAATGTCAACAAAAGTGGCGCCAGAAAAGTGGTAATGTAGGTTCCTCGTGTCAAGAAATTAGATACTTCTTGTGCATATATGTACTGAATTACTTCCATTGTGATAATGGAATATTGGTTTTGTAAGTCAGTGTTACCGAAAAATATGGTTCATGGCAAAATGTCTGTCCGTTACTCTGACTGTATGTAAATAACAGAGTGTAAACCGTAGGCAGAATTTTCGACCTGATTGATATTCCCCAATAGCTCTTGTGACACGTGTTTTTAAATAGAGATCCCGGCTCTATTTTTTTAAAAATAGAAAAAATTACTGTTATAAAATGGCACAGGCTCAATTTTTGTGGAATTCTTTGAATGTTCGAAAAGTGCAAAAGTTTACATTTTCGGCGTCTCCCTACAACTACAATATTGGCAATTTAGTTCTTTATTTAATGTCACATGAACTTTTTTAAATTATGAGTAGATTTTGCGTGAAATTCAGGCTGTTTTAAAAACAATATTTTTCCATAAATGCATTTTCGTTTTTGAAACATTTTGAATGCATAGAGCTAAATACAGGGAACAACTTAATACAGACACTATTTCATTATAACCTTTTAAATTTGTCAAGAACTACACAAATGTAGATCAAGTAGTATTACATTATTACGTAACTTTTAGAAATATTTACAAGAAGGTACGTGCTGCTGTAGATTAACTACTTTCGTTATTGAAATTGTAATTTTATTAAGCAAGGTAAAAGCTATCCCTGATTATGATTTAATTTCACTTTGAAGTTTCTTTTTAGTATTTTATATTTTTAAATTGAAAGTTGTGATTTTACACTGAAAACTGAAAGTTTATACCATTGGTCTGGTCGATACCAGAGAAAAAACAGTGAAATAGGCACATAATGAATTATGTTTATTTTTGTGTTTTTTGCGAGACCACATCAGTGCAATTTTCAGGTTTATTACTAACATTTCTCTTCCTAGCCATTGGTTCTGTGTTATTCTGAGATGGAATCGGCTATTTCTCTGCGCGTCTGCAGAGAACAGGATGACAGGTCGCAGCTCTGAGCTTGCACGTGAAATTCTCAGAAATTGTCGGCTCTGTCACTGAACAGCCCTGCCTAATTCCAGCCAATTAACAATAGTCACCAGATCAAATGTTCTGGAAGCTTTCGAATACACTAATTTGATTGGACAAACTTTCCCCACTTACCTAATTTTCCTAATACATTTCCACTACACCAAAATTCAGTTGAAATACACTAGATTCTAAACCATCTCATGGTTAACAAACGTAGTGTTCTCCGAATGACGTATCGTTTTATTGTTTTTTTATAATCGTTTGATAAGAATTTGTTCTTTTCTTCTGAATGCAGTGTTTGGGATATATGAGTCTGTTAGCGATTTTCATAAAACATGGAGTTTTGATGTTGAAGATCTCCACTGGCGATTTATTGCCTTTGTGCAAATTGAAGTATCATTTTAGGCAATTTTTAATATCAGCATACGGTGCATGTCGTTTTAAAATATATTTTTATAATGCCATTACCACCAAGATAACGAATTGTAATTAATCTTGTAATTCGCATTACAAGTCGCAAACTGTGTCTTTTCCGAGGAATCAGCTTAAAATCTATTTCGCGTGCCAAAATATCTATTTGCTACCGTTGAAAGAAATTGGTCTTGTGCGCGGACAGAACATTAAGTGAACTGAAGGGCATGTAATGACGACTTGCTACGAATACAATACTTGCTCCGCCTATGCGAGCAAACTCTACCAATCTGCCAGTACACAGAGCACTTTTCTGTAAAGTGTAGGTTTTCTCTTTCTCAGAAGTCGATGCATTCGATGAAAATAAACGTTATTTTGTTCTCATTATATTTCAGCCTTTGAATGTTTAACAAAACATTTCACGTCCCACGGCCCATTGAAATTATCCTAATGAACTATCTTAGGGTAATATCTAATATGTTATACCTCCTCATCAATGAGCTCATACTTTTTCATACAAGCACTACGCCAGACAGTAAATTTCAAATAAATTATTTGCATTTTCTTCTACCTATGCAGTAAACTTCGCGGGAACTGAAACCCTGAACTGCGAGATCAGTGAAACGTGAAACTAAATCTTTTAATGTATTAAGTATTGCTAATGAAACTATTATTACAGCGGTTGTAATGATCATGTTAAAATACATCACGAAATAATTTTCATTTCTTAAGTATATTCATATAGTATTGATCGCTTTCCATTTATATTCTGAATTTTTTATCTTCTCAGAATGTTTTAAAGAGGTAGAAGTATTCTTTGAAACTTAGAATAGTTGCATATTAGCTTCAGTAGATACCTACACGTGTAGTGGTATTTCATGAGTTCGATCTTCAAATGAAATGTATTAGTTGTACGGGTATTTATTAATCACCATCCTCTGTTAGTTACACAAAGGCATGAATTCTATGAATAGTTTACTCCAGCTTTCCTCTGTCTCTATTTCCCTTGACTTTTACTGCCTTGTCACTTTTCCTCCTCGTCCTGTCGCGCTTTGCGTCACCTGACCCTCTTCCGAGCTACACCGTTCTGCAATATTTGCTACGTTTATCGTTGCTACAGGCAGCTGTAACAAAATATCGTGTTGCTTACTCTCAGGAAACGTCCAAAAACTATTTGTCCTTTAATCACTAAAAGCGTGCTTGCGTTGACTGAATGAATCAAAAATAATTTAAAAGGAAATTTTAAGGACTAAAATGTTTAAGTCACTTCGGTAAATTTCCTCATCGTTTGTGAGATGTTTGTAAGAAACTGAAAGAGAGCACACAGAAATTAATTTTTGAGGGGTAGGAAAGGGACACTGTGGTACTTCTACAAAATTTCTTGCAGGCAGTAACTTTCACCTTGTTTTTAAGGTCGCGTGCAGAAAATTTAATTAAGACCATAATAAAATTGTACGTTTGTATGAAATATCTCACAAACAAATATACCGTCCCTCTTTATGTAGGAAAAAATAATAATTTAAAAAAAGTAGCCTACGTTGTGCTCGACAATACACTCAGCCATTCAGTGAAAGCCGCATTGAAATCGGCTTTGCGGTCCGTAGATTATCATGGACAAATAGACGGACCAAAATCGTAAAAACAGTTGATTTAGTTTTTTTATAAGCTAAAGAAGCATACAATATTATAAAGAGACAGTTATTTTTAAATCACACACTTCAGCTTCATTTAAATGGATATTAATAGGCAATCACCCATAAACATTTTAACAGAAGGACTGTCATCTGTGAACACACTCAGCCTTTAAAATAAAGACAATTCCAAGTCAAGCGAGGAACCACAGACAATACATCACGGAGAGGTCAATGCAAGAATGACGGATTGCCTGGCAGTAAAACAGAGCAATGCTTCCATTGTCGAAAATAGCATCCTCCCCTCTCCGCCCAACAGGAAACAAAGGTCTGGTTTGATAACCGTAAATTACAAGGTCGCCTGATGCGTATCACTGCGCCACGCAGGGGGGAGCATTCCCCCGGATCGACGTGGCGGGCCGAAGCTTCAAGCGCTGCGAGGGGGAGGGGCGCAA
This sequence comes from Gryllus longicercus, assembly GCA_038098605.1. Classification (NCBI taxonomy): domain Eukaryota; kingdom Metazoa; phylum Arthropoda; class Insecta; order Orthoptera; family Gryllidae; genus Gryllus; species Gryllus longicercus. The sequence continues at coordinate 1,170,804 of JAZDUA010000173.1, read as the reverse complement.
GGCGACTGGCGCGGCGGGCGGCGGCTGATTCCAACCTACGATAAGGCGAGAGCGGAGGTGCGGGCCGCGTGACCGACACATAAATTAAGCCTCTTATCTGCCTTGGCCAACGCGAATATATTGGCGCAGGCTCGGCCTGTGAAGGCTGCTAATCCTTTAAAAGCTCCGATATTGCAGCGACGCAAATTGATTCGAAATGCACCGCTTGAAATATTTCGATATTAAAGTTGAAGTTAAAAAGTGGTTATCGGACACCGCGCGTCTGGCCTTTTGGAATGTTTGCAAAATTGTTGAAGTCATAAATACTGTTTGGACGGAAACGAAATACGAGTACACAGCCATATTTTGAAGTTGTATTTTGCTTTTGTGCGACGTAATTGGAGGAATTTCGTAATGCAAATTATACCTAAATACGAAGCCCGGCACAGACAATGTTTTACATTTAGTTTCTTGCTGTAAAATTATTTTTTATTTTACTTTACAAAAATTAGTAAATTATAAATTCAGAAATTAGATGTGTTTCTGAGGCTTGCGGAATCGAATTAAGTATTTTAATCCTTTTTATGAAGTTATTTTTTATTATAGTATAGATATAAGCTTACGTTTTGCAAGTTGAAATATAAATATTATATATGAAGAAACATGCTTAGTGAAATTGAGAAAATTTATGAAAAGCGTTCCTTTGTTCAAACGGCTATTTGAAAGAATTTCGTGTCGTACAAAGTTGGGGAAAGATAATCATAACCATGAACAAATGGATGTAAAAGGGATGTCAAAGAAAATTTTGTGTAATCAAACCGTACAAGAGAGACGTAATAACTGCATTCATTGGTCGCTGAAGAATGCAAGCAGTCAATGCGAAAGACAAGTAAGAAGCCGCTCATTCGCACAGAGAAAACGTAATTTCGCAATGGAAACAAATCGAAATGGCGGAGATTCAGACATCTAAGACTCACGTTTCTGTGGATTTTCTTTAGAGCACTACAGAGAATTCATTGGAGATCTTTGACAACCAGCAGAAACGCAGAGTTACTAAAACGAAATTTTCTTCCGGTCGGTCTTGAAGAAGCAGTTTCTCGAGAACTTTCTTTCGCCGGCGTCGTCATCTTCAAAGGAGGCGGCTGAGAGGGCCATGGTGGGAGGGGAAGGGTCGCGAGGAGCGGAGAGGAGAGAGTGAGAGAGGGGGCGGAGAGTCAAGAGAAGGCGGGGGGGGGGGGGGGCAAGTGGAACGTACCGAGGCGCGGGAGTCGGGAGTGGAACCCAGAAGCTCTTGTGCATCCGCAAGCAAATTTCGGCCCTGCTAAAGCAATGAGCGCACTTACTTATTCATTCCTTCGTAAAGCTATAGCGACCGCCACTTCTCAACAACTTGTGAGAGTGGTGGACGCTCAAACCTTCTATTCGAAAGATTGTTGAGTTGGATAAATCTGTGAGTGTTTCTCCCTCACATTCTGGGAAATCCCGTTATTTTGTCAGGTCCGAAAAGGCCCTCTCTCAATTTCAAGGAATTATTGTTCCCAAAAATTTCTCTGAATCCTTCCTTTATCGGATAGTTGAAAGTTGCGACAGGTATTTTCTTCAATGATCTGGACAATTTGTGAAATGTCAAAATATTTAAATTTCTTAATAATTTTTTTAGTGAATGAAGTTCCGGGATCTATTAATTAATTGTTAAGTAATTAGAATATATTAAATTTTTAGAATAATGAGTTACTTTTTCAATTTAAAATTATTAATTAGCTCTGGCTGAAACGTATTGTAGACAATAGCGACTGCCACGGCGGAATCGCAGTATTAAGTTCCAATTTTTTAAAGTACAAGATTTCGCATTTATTTGCCGAATATATGTTGATATATTAGCTTTAAAAGAATCAGTTTTCGTTCCTTTTGTTGTAAAATTTGCGATCATTTTTACAAGTGTTGGCTGAGATGTGTTAATATGGGCAGTAATTGCAGTATTATAATATCACATATCCGTAACTATGTGTGATAAAGTATGTGCTTGAACCAGTTGTTTTCTAAATTATGCAATTATGTTAAGGTTACTCAGAACACCGACTCTTATTTCACATTTTCTACAACTAGATCAAGGCGTTCGAAGAAAAATATTTTCTTCAAAAAACTTCTTGAAGGATTTTAAAGGAGACAGGCAGTAAGACGATTAATTATCAAGGGATTCAAATTAATACTTTTCTGTGGACGGTTTTCCCTTCGATTGCTATACAATAAAAACACGATTGTCTAAACCAGTTTTGAAGTACGAGAATAAATCTGTAATCAAGTGGTGTTATTGTCTATTATTCTATAAAGGAGGACACTATTTGCCGGAAGAGTTGTCGAAGGCAGCAGAATTCTCTTTCGACTCAATATGTTAGAAAAATATTTAATTTCAAAGACAAAGGATTTGGTATATTTTTTCCAGTTACATAAGTAATTCAAATATTTTTAATTTCGTAAATTATAAATAATTATTTATAAATAATTAAAATTTTGTTCAGGAGTCAGAATATTTATTATTTATGGAATTGAAAATTACGTAACTGATAGATGTGGGAGATGTGGTAACAGATACTTGTGCCACTCCAGGTTTATTTCTATTTTCCGCGTTCCCACTAAATAGAGGATATCTCTACAAAAATAAATATTGTGCTACGGTAAATAAAAGTTGTTCTAGAATTTGATGTTTTAATATGACTTCAGACAATTATAGCAAACGTGATACCACTAAAAATGAAAATTAGAGGTGTTAAACAGCATGTACTTTCTCGCCTTCAGTAAAAGTTACGTAATACTTTTTACACAAGTTATATAATGCAATTTCTTATATAAATTAAAAAAATAAATGAATATTAATCATTTGAAATTTTAGCTATTCCTTTTCCTTTGCATGAAGCCCCTGAGACATTTTCCAAAAGAAATGCTTCAACGTTTGTGATTAAATTTTATTGTTCGATAGTACGAAGAATATTTATGCTGATGTTGCAAAAATTCAAAACTTTTTCTACATTCTAATTCATATCAAGCAACATTTATATTTCTATTATATCCATCAAAATTCAGCTTTGCTGAAAATCTGTCTAGTATCAAAGATAAGACTTTCTAGGAGTGAGGACCTTTTCATTGTACCCAGTACACAGAGGGAAATGTAAGAACTTGACGCTCGATTTGAATGAAGTGTGCTACGCGCACTGCATTACCAACTTGCGCGTTTTCGTTCCGATTCTCCAAACGGTCGCGAACGTCTGCCTTAGTGCTAATGGCTTGCCATTTTGCAGAGTTTTTTCGTATACATTTTTTCAACAATTAAGAATTAATTCCAGAAAGTACATTCTACTTAAATACTATAAATATATATAGTAATTTTGTATTATATTTGATTGCAACACCATACTGTCAATTAAAGTAAATTAGTTATTAACATTCATTCAAATTTCTGAACAATAATTATTGTAGTATATTCTAACCATATATATAAACATTTTCAAATATAAAATTATATCATAAATATGTCTAAAACCAAGAAATGGAATTTTCTTTTAAAACCACTGTTTTTTTCAAACAAATCATCAGATAGTAAACTCCTAGTTTGCAAAAGTATTTATTTATTTATTGACGTCAAAACAGTTAAAAACTGAGTGTGACGTGCTATGGGGAGAAGTTAATATGAAGTTACATTTAAATCCTGCAAGGGAAAACAGTCATTCAACTGACGCGTATGAATATGTGAATGTATGTAAAATAGTACAAGTATTTAAAGACTACCTAACCATGCTCATTAAAAATCGTACATTTGCCGTGAAAACAAAATATTTTTCAAGAAAGCATCAACAAAAATTTGTCAACTATAACAGCTTTTCACACAGGTAAATCATGCCCCATCAATAACTCGTAATTCACAAAAGAGCTCCCGAGTCATTGTAGCAATCTAATCTGATCCCTGAAAGCTAGCAGTATTCAAAATAGGTTTTAAATCATTTCTAAATGATTGATGTGTAAATGTGTAACAAAAGGTCGAATGTACGAAACGAACAAAAATATATAAAATTTACAAATTCTAACTAACGAAGCATTCATATGGCGGGACTTTCGTCAATTCGGACCGGCCATTATTTTTGTCTCCAAATTAGCCCAAAATTACTCATATTTTCAAAAAAATGGACATGACATTTTTTTTAAGTTACACTTTTGATAAACATACTTAATTATGGAAAAATGTATTTTTACAGTTGTAGCTCTGGGAAGACGCCGAAGAAGAAACTCAATTGATTATGAACAAGTTATTATGTTTTTCGCGAAATTACACAAAAATACTCATATTTTTAAAAAAATTCAACATCACCTTTTTTTAATATTTGTTTTTTGTGAACATATTTCCCTAAGAAAAAAATTATATTCATGATTGTAGTTGTAGGAAAAGGCCGAATTTTTTTATTGTTTTAAAAAATCGCGAAATCCGACATTTTAATAGACATAAGAGCTGCACTATTCTCTTAAGCTTCCTTTGTGCTATCTAAGGTTTCAATTTTTAAAAAATGTTGAGCTGTTTTATGAAAAACTAGTTTAAAGAAAATGAAAATAGCCTGTGACTGACACAAAATTTTGCAACAAATAATTTAAAAAAAATCAAACATTACCTTATTTGAAGATCTAATATTTATGATCACTTTTATTAAGAAAAAATATCTTCATAGTCGTAGTTGTAGGAATACATCGAACAAGTTTTGAATTTGTTTCATTGTCAAACAATTAGAGTTCATTTTCAAACAAGCCCCTCTTATCCGCCAAATTCTATTCCAGAATATTAAAGATCCCTTCACTTTCACATAGGTAAGCAAAATCCACATCGCAAACGATTAAAAAGAAAGTTACCAAGATAATTTTTCAATCCCCCATTGACACAACCGATGAATCTTTTCCCATTATAAACTACTGTATAAAAACACTGTATTGTCGTATATCTAAAACTAAATTACTGTTTATTCTGTTTGTTCTGTCCTTAAATCATTCTTGTATACAAATATTACTAATGAATCTATACACGCTGCAGAGGGCCAATGGCCAAGGTAGAATGAATTTAAAAAAGAGTTACCAAACAACATGATTATTCAACAAACCAATTCATTATTTTCTTTAACATCCTTCAGACTATGCAAAAACAAAATATTTTAAAATTCGATGGAGCCATTTTTGAGGGAAAAAATTGTCTAAACAGTATTAAAAATTCCTATATTTCACACAAAATTATGTGAAAAATAGTCAAATTTTCGAGTTCTACATCATCTTGCTTCATAATCTATCTTTAAGTAACAGATTTAATTAGGAAAAATATATATCTTTAATATTTTAGTTATACGAAGTCCCCGAAAAAAATTTTTTTTTTCAATTTTCGAAAAATCTGTGTTTTCAACCAACATGGCACCATTTTCTTAAACGTCCTTGAGACTATCCAACAACAAAATGTCGTCGAAATCGTTTGCGTCATTTTTTGAAAATTTTGAAAATATCCGAGCGGATGCAGATAAATACTCCCCCCCCCAAATTAAAATATCGACTTCAATTTCAAGGGACCGCGACATCAATTCAATCGATTTAGAAACATCAATTTTGGATAAAATCGGCTGAACGTTTTAGCAGCTAGTGTTGTTCAGAGAAAGACGGACAGACGTTTGACGTTTCTCATTCAAAATCATATAGGAGGGCACAGTTTCTCAGATTTCTCAGTCTAGGACGTCGCTAATACTCTCGTTTGACGTTTGACGTTTTACCGTCAGTCGACTTTTCGGTATCAAGGGCCCACCAAACATGGATTCTGGCAACATCACGTGTTAGAAGATTTCCGCCTAAATTTGGCAATTGGATTTATCCCCTTTTTCGTTACCGGGCCCTTGAATAAGTTTTTTCTGCCGAAAAGTTGCCGTTTTTCTCGAAGCATTACATAACTTTTGCTTCTTAACACGTTCTTTTTTATGCATAAGTAGTGTATTGTAAAAATATTATTTCTTTTACCGAAAATCTTCTTTTATTTTTTCTTGTTAATGCGACTATTTGCGTTTCCAAGTAACTATTCAACTCCATTTTGACTACTATTCTCCTCTGCTCCGAACCGGAGTTGCATGACCTTTGGGAAATACGTGCATTTGCCCTTTACCAGACAGAATTTTAAGCCAGTTCGGGGAGTTGCCTGTCATTGCATCAGGAACGAGAGTATTAGCGACGTCCTAGACTGAGAAATCTGAGAAACTGTGCCCTCCTATATGATTTTGAATGAGAAACGCCGAAGGTCCAGAACGACAACAGGAATCGAATCTGCAGTTTTGTAGAAAGACAATGAGTCGAAACGTTTCAAATCTTTTGGAAAGGCATAAATTAAATTTTAATCGTGAATGATTAGTGTAAGTCCAGAACTTGAAATTAACAATTTTATATGGCTTTACTGTCTAAAAATATTGATAATGTTTAGTTGAATGTAGTAAATATGCTTTATACAAATAAATGTAATTTGAATAGTTTTTAACCCTTTATTGTTATTCGTCAGACAGAACATCAATAATGACCCACATAAAATATACATAAAACTTATATATTCTGTAAGGTTAAAAAAAATTACACAATAATTGTATAAGGTTTATTGATAGTATTTATTATGAGGAGGTTTTATATCAACCTAACTTTCTGATCTAGTTGTTTTAATTTATTGTTTAACATGATAATTGCAGATGTACTATCCGATTAATATCTCAATAAAAAGTTAAAACGTGGGAAAACAAGTTGATATTATAGAGTGTTACATATGCAATATTTTTGCATATGCAAAAGGCCGAGATAAAAATAACCTCAAGGGCAAAATATCTCTATTGTTGTTTACGTGTTGCATTATATTTGACCTTGCAGGAAAGCCGCGAAATGGACACAGTATATATTAGTAACGAGAATGCGTTATTACATTTTCACCAAATTTTCAGAAAGAATAAAGACATTGATATCCAAACATAATCAAAATTATAATTTTTTCCTGTGATCTCTTCACTGGGACATAACGAGGCCGCAATTATTTCACACGGCTTGCATTGACGTGTACGTCATCAGCTTGTTGCGTGCCGCGCAACATCTCCTCGCGTTACCACCACTGTAGCCGTCGCCGACGAAGAGTTGAGCACCCACCCGCGGGGCGCTGACAAGAGACTGTCGCGGCGCGGCGCTCCCGCTATCGATTTCCAGAGGTCGACTCCGGTGGTGGCTGCAGCGGCTGCGGAATCTTTCCCCGAGCCCTATGGCCTGCGGCGCGCTGCCCCGACACCGCTGCTGTCCCTTTTGTGGCAGCCCTTAATGCAGGAGCAACCCGAGCCTTGCCCTCACCATTGCTGCTCTTTCATCACTGATCACCAACCGCTGTTTGTATGTTCTTCAAGGAATGGGTAGTTTGACGAGGGCCAGAAAAAATTCAAGAGAACGTGTTGAATGCCTATTCTCGGAAATGTTTTTCCTCGTCTACCACAGAAACATTATTCTTCCCAAAAACCCACCTAGTATACATATTATAATTTCAATTATGAGTATTTTGAAAATCCCCTACATTTCCCTTAATAATAATTATTTTATTAGACAAGAAAAAATATTTTAAGCATTGTTTTGTAGTCTAAAAAAGAGAACGTGTTACGGATCTCATAACATACATTTGAATCTTCAAAGACAGACCGTAGGAGTTGCCCGGAAGCGACTATTTTTTGACAAATAGCTAATGCATATTTAGATTTCATCCGATGATAAATCCATTTATAAAATATTTATCCCACTTCATATCTGATTCCAATATAAGAAATTGTTATCCCACTTCAGAATCATGACGAAACATGATCGTGTTCTCGGTAGTTACCGATAGTTTTCGTCATGCTTCTATCCTGATCACTTCGGTTGCCGTCTCGCTAAGTAGTCTTAATATTATGTCTTATATAGTCTTAATGTTATATTCTTAATGTTTTCGGTTATGTTCTTTTTCTACGGAAACAAAATTAATTTTTATCATCTTTCTTCTCACGAAGTTTTCCATTTTGGAATTGTAAACTTTTCTTAGTACAGAATCTTTGTTTTCTTTTGAGGCTGCATATTTATACTTTGTTTTGCCCTTCTATTACGTCATGCTGTTATCTTATAAAGATAATAGAAAAATAGAATTCAGCATATATTACTTTTAATATTCTCTTTCACCGTCAACATTTCTCTGTTTTATTCCCCTTTTCCTTTACATTAATTTCTTTTGTTCGTTAGAAGTCTTTCTACATTCCTCAAGTCGCCACTTTTTGATTTTTATTGATCTCTCATATCCGATTTGTCTTTCTATTTTTATTATATTTTTGACATATTTTCTCAGAGATCGAGGTGTTACATATGGTTCTTTGGTAAATATTGTGAATGGCGCATTTGTGTACGTCGTACTTCACTAGAATGTCTCGGGTAAACATACGCACACTCGTTAAGCATCTACATTGCGCTTTGTTGATGATCAAATTTTGTCATACAGATGAAAACACATTCATACAACGCTACCCAATTTACAGAGAATTTATCGGAAAGAAAACAGATTACATGTAGTCTCGAACATATATAGAATCTTCTGTTCAATATTCGATATTTTCCTTTTCACGTTCATAGTCGTCAAACTCTTTTTCAATTGGGACTGAGAACGTTGAGTGTACTTTGCAGCGTCTTCGGTAGCTCCTTTAAAATTCTTTTCTCGTTCTTCAGTGCATGTAAATGCGACCATTTTAAAAGTTACGTCAACTTATACAATCAATCGAATTGAATGGATTTGTTGAAATTATTCTTTAGACGGGCAATGCGATATCGTTCTCTGCCTGTGTATTGTGTATTTCAATGATTAGATTTCATTATGGAGAAGTCTTTTTACAACTTTACCATTCAAACGTTTTGTATTCAAGTTCGTGTATTGCGCAATGAACTGTATTCAATATAGAAACATTGGTCTCGTTAAAGCAACATGTTTGAAAAGCATCGTTTCAAACTCAATTTAAAAAATCCGAAGTCTCACAAAGGCCGGTTTGGGATCGTAAATCGATTTCGGAAGAATGACCCCGGACGAAGGGTACCTACTCTATAGGAATACAGGGATGCCTCTATATTGGACATCATCCCTCGCTCTTATTAACTGGAAGGCCCAGGGGGAAGAAGTTGGTCTCGTCCTTCACTCGCCCCTCCACCCCTCTGAGACGAGGGGAGGAGGAAGGGTGGGTGAGTGAGGGGGGGGGGAGAAGAGCGACTCCCGGCGTTCGCGAGTGAGCTGCGCACTCTGCGGCAGTCAATTGTTCGCGGTGTGGGCGCTTAGGTCGCTCTTGCGCGCAGAAACCCATTCTTTACTAGATTGCTTGTCAGTTGCAAGGTAGCTTATTATACCTCTCTTCGTCCTTGCGTCTCGGCTGCGTGCGTCTCCGCTTCCACAGCCAAAGGGCGCCCGCGGGGCGACAGCCCGTTTGGAGGATGCTCCTAGGACGAGCGTGCGGATGGGATCAAAGTATCACTTGCGTTGAAATGCCAGCCCCGTGCCGTCATATCTACCCCAATGGAACTCAATAAAATTATATTAATCGTATATGGGGAGTCTTTATGATATGCTTATTTCATGCTTGGAGAGGATTGCATGGGAAATTATTGTTTTCAGAATTAGATGAAATGGCTAATTCTTGTATCCATTTAAATAAAGAGTGATGCTGAAGTCAAAATAATACCAAGAATACTTGACATACACTTCAAAAATTCCTGAAAATGTTCAAGATGCGATCGATTATAAAAAAAATACACGTAGCTAAAGATATTTGTGCTCATCTGTAATTACACACTCCTGCATTCCCACTCATAAATTTTAATACGATGCTCTACCATGAATCATCTAATTTGTCCATAATGATATATTTTAGCCACTTATAGCATTAATGGCCATAATTACTAACAATAATTGTCAGTAATTCAGTAGTCCAGTAATTATCTCCTTTATTTTCACAATTCATGAATTGAATTGCTTCAAGAAATGAGCTTTCATGAATGAAATGTATCAGTATTTTTTGTGTACTGAAGAATATTTTCTCCTCAGTATAACTTTCCTAATAAACTAATATCCCCATTTATAACTCCGAATTGAAACATAACATGTCTCATTGTCCTTTCAATAATAATTGAAATCACCTCTAAATGTACATATTTAAAATACTAAAGATGAAAAATAGTCAGACTCACACGTGAATATGTTATTTTTTAAAATTCCGTACCTGTAAGGCACTCTCTTATGCATTTTCTCTTTTTGTGAGAAAATAAAAGCTGCAAGGTAGATGCCTCGTTCTATGTGTAACTCCCGTATATCAGCTAAATAGAATAGCCTTGAGGACACTGCAACATTTTCCTTCCGTGTTGAAACTCTGTGAGTCATTGACTCGCGGGATACGTATGTAGGTGTGTATGAATGTGTGCGTATGAATGTGTGCGTATGAATGTGTGCGTATGAATGTGTGCGTATGAATGTGTGCGTATGAATGTGTGCTTATGAATGTGTGCGTATGAATGTGTGCGTATGAATGTGTGCGTATGAATGTGTGCGTATGAAGGTGTGCGTATGAAGGTGTGCGTATGAATGTGTGCGTATGAATGTGTGCGTATGAATGCGTGCGTATGAATGTGTGCGTATGAATGTGTGCGTATGAATGTGTGCGTATGAATATGTGCGTATGAATATGTGCGTATGAATGTGTGCGTATGAATGTGTGCGTATGAATGCGTGCGTATGAATGTGTGCGTATGAATGTGTGCATGTGAATGTGTGCGTATGAATGTGTGCGTATGAATGTGTGCGTATGAATGTGTGCGTATGAATGTGTGCGTATGAATGTGTGCGTATGAATGTGTGCGTATGAATGTGTGCGTATGAATATGTGCGTATGAATGTGTGCGTATGAATGTGTGCGTATGAATGTGTGCGTATGAATGTGTGCGTATGTATGTGCGTATGTATGTATGTATGTGTGTATGACAGAGATATCACTGACAGAGGTATTGGTTAAAAACGATCAACAGGGATTGGTCAACAGGGAAATATCTCTATATACTGTCATAGAAACATATTTCAAGCAACTGTTTGTGTCATGCAATGTCTTATGTAGATGCACATTTGTTTAACAAAATATTGCAATAAATGTGTCTAATTACAAACTGAATCTACAATGTGTAGTTGTTTAGATGTTTAGGTAAACAAATTCCTGATTAGTTTTTGAAATCCTGTATCATAAACTTTTAAGTAAGTCCAGCTACCATTGCATTACTGATTTAATAAAACTACAAGTGTCTGACATTCTCAATCAAGATTTGTGTAACAGAAATTTAAAAAACAGAGAAAAGTTCTCTTTGTGCTTATTTATTTACAAAGATACATATTAATACATAAAATAGAAATCTTATTCCAAATCCGATCGTTTTCAACAACCTACTAAGCAGTTAAAAAAGTTCCTTTGAAATATGAAATAAAACGTGCAAAAAGTTTTTAAAAATTCCGTAGGTTAAGGCACAAAGATCTTACGTTGTCTTTCTCTAGGACGTATAAACGTGGTTTTAGGCCTTTACAAGAAATATATCCTAATTTTCAACCTCAATGTGGGTTGAAGTGTAACGTATGTTGAAGGTTGCTTGTGTCTCTGTCCTCTTTCCTATATCACAACCTGCACACTTCTATTTTACAACATAAATCTGTTGATGCAGGTATGAGTAGGTATTTCCAACCCAGCACTACCATGGTTTCTGTCAATTATTTCTTGCAAACGGTACAAAAACGCAATATTTCCGTAACTAACGAGTAAAAAGGCCAAATATTTTATTAAAATCTACAAATTATCCTTTCTTAAAAAGCAAACTAGAAATTGAAATTGTAACACCCCCAGTCGTCTCGGGAGAGAACGCCCGGTAAGCGGTCCGGTTAATAGCTCAGTCGGTGATGGAAGGAATCGTTAAACAGATACTGGTAACATGAAAGAAACACTTTGATCACTGGTAAAAATCACTTTTATTCCTGGGCAAAATAATTTAAAATGCCCCAGGGAAGTTACACTTGTAAATAGAATAAGAAATCTGAAAATTAGGTGGAAAGAAAAGAAGATGAAAAGTTAGTATTCAGAGTAAATCTTAAAAATTAGGAAGACTTATAATTAACATTACAATGGCAAAATACAAAAGTTACAAATCGATGCGCCATAGCGCGGCGCCGCATTACAAAACTTTACACGGGACGAATGCCCATTGAAAAATACTGCCTGGAAAGGGTCTCTGCGCGCCTGGGGAGGGCGCGGCGCGGGCGAGGAAACGGCTGCCGTCCTTCGGAAGAATTCAGCGGAGGTCGGTGGCCTCTCGGGCCACCAGCTGGCGGTCGGGTCGTGACGTCACCACAGGGGGCGGCGACGCGTGGCTGCGTTGATGGCGTCTAGTAGTGTTGTCTGGTTGAACGCGGGGTCGGCCAGGAGTCACTCTCGATTTCAAGAACGTAGTAACCAATCACGGATTCTTCTGATACTCGTGATGATTCACAATTACAACTTTGGAAAGTCTAGAAATCCTGCAGAGACACATTCGCCTCACTTTGCAACTGATTCCCGCTTCAGAGAATTTTCTCTGCCCACTTTACTCAGCCCTTTTACAATAGCCCACACCGAAGTTTTTTCTAAGTCCATCAGAGGCGCACTTGCCTCTGGTCGGTGAACAGCTCTCCCCTCCAGAGAAGTTTCTCTCCCGACTACCCTGCCTTGAATGCTCCGGCCCCGTCTGATGCTCTGGCCCTTCTGCTATTCTCTCCCTCGAAATTGTATTAGGTCAACTTTTACCTCCGCTCGTTTTCTCGTATGTTCCAGCTCCTTATGATAGTTGCGTCGCTGTTGGCCAAAAGAAATTGCGCATTACGTTATTTCAACCAATCGTGACAGGAGTAGTGAAGGAAGTTTCAACTCTTTGCGTCACTGTGAGCGTCCAGAATTTTCCTATTCCTTCTAGAACACCGGTCATGCTTGCACAAGACAGGCGTTGTGCGTGAAAGAATTTATCGCTCTGGGATTCCCTGGATATCGATTTCAAGAGCGTTCTAGAAGGTTCGCAGCTGGCCATGCGAACACGTGCCTCTCAGTGAATCTTTCGACGACTGACCCTTGTAACGACTTTCTTAATGTGCCGGGGGCGCAAACGGGTGTCGCGATAAGCGAGGTTGCACGTGCAACGCCGTCTGTTCATTCTCCCAACTGCCCTCAGCCTTATGAAATTTTGTATGAGGAAATTGGTATCGCTACAAAATATACAGGACGGAAAATCTGCCTCGGGCAGAGGATGGGAACTAGGTACGTGGAGTTAAGGTTGCTTAAGCTTCTAGACCCTCTTAATGCAAATCTGCTTCCACGACGTGCTTTTAATGTAATTATTTTATCATTCCACCACGCATTATATTTGAACAATAACCGTTTTATTAAAATTATTATGAAAAAAAACATAGTGAGCATCTTCCCAGGAAGGAGGATGGCTTATACGCATAAGGTTTCTCTCTTGCTAAATTTCGTGACTAGGTGTGGAACTGATCAACAACGTTACAAAACGCGTGTTAAGGTTTACGCGTCACAGAAGGAGAAGAAAATGAATACTAATTCCAAGAATTATTTTGGGTTGAGCACAATGTTAAGACCTCCTTTTGGTGTCAAAACCTAAAATCCTAAAAGTGGATGAAGTGAACCGAGTTACACGTGGGAGTGAAATGAAGTGAAGTACCCAATCATGTTTTGTGAAATCGTGCGTAATTAATTACCACGCAATCGTATGGGCTGTGTTGCAATTGATACGGTAGGTATTTTGTAGGTCATTAATTTTGTTTATAAATCAAACATTCGAGTGCGCTTAGGGACACTCCATGCACAATATGTGCAGTGTTCTCGAAAAGTTAATCTTCTGTCAAAAATTAAGTGATAGTGGTGGTTTGTATTTTCTCAAAAATTTACTTTCCTTATTGTTATTCACAATATTTCATTAAAATTTGTTGTATGTTACATATTTGTTCTTCTGTATTTTATTAACTATAGATAATTATATCGACTTACCTTCAAATTATTTTGTAAACTAGTTGCATGCTAGAACTCGTCAGTTCATCTATGAAATTAAGAAAAGAAGTATAGGTGTTTCTAGAAACACTAGTATACGTTTCTAGAAACGTATGTCGTTGACTTAAAACACTTTGCAAAAGCATGAAAGATAAAAAAACTTCGAGTTTCCGGTGGCGTCAACTACTTAGGACATTAATCTCCTGATGAAAGTGTATGTCATATCCAGGTGGCGGCGATTTGCATTCCTACTAAAATTTGAGATCCACGCCGTCTACATGTTGGCTTCCGTAATTTCTTTCTTAAGATATCTCCACAAGCGGATCGCCTCAGACAGAGCAAGCACGAAGACCCCTATTACTCCTCCGATATGTGGTAGTAAAGTGCATGTAAGTCAATGTAGTATGTGTGTGTATATGGGAAAAGGAGGGAGGACAAAGTTTAGAGAAGGAAAATACCACGGCCCGTTTGTTATTGTACTAATGCGGCATTCACCAGGTATTGATTGGAGAAACACAGAAAACCATCGATTAGAGCGACAGGTTACTAGAATTCTCATCCGGACAGCTTCTGAACCCGACCCAGCCAGACCAGTTATAACTTACAGGTGTTGTGGTGCGTTATCGTTGGCATTTTTCATGAAATAATTAAAAACGTTGTCATTTCCAACAATAGTATTTAATATAAGAGCACCTTTCGATGGCTTAGCCATCATCATCAGTTGTCTGCTGGATGGAAGCCACAGTAGTCGTTTTGTGGCTTCCATCCAGCAGACAACTGATGATGATGGCTAACCCATTGAAAGCTGCTCTTATATTAAATACTTTTGTTGGCAATGACAACTTTTTTAATTATTTCATTTCAGTTATAACTTGGTCAAAATTCAAAAGACCGCCACTACTATTGTCATCCACGTCAAATCCTATGATCTCCCGCGCAGAGTCTTTCGAATCCCAACACAGACTGATGAACTTTGAGGAACGCCGTTTATCATATATTTCTTATGACAACACAGTGCATTAGAAATCTGTTTTCTAAGATATTGCTCCATCCCATTGTATAAGGCGAATAGGTGTGTAAGGCAACAATTCTGTTTGCGGAAGATAAGACAGTCGGAGTCGCCGTACTTAATCATAAATTAGAGACGATAAAAATATGTTATATATAAAACAGTGCCTAATATTGATATAAATAGCTGCTGTCTCCGTGACAACCAAATAAACAATGTGTGATCAGTGAACTACTAGACGAAACACATTGAACGTGTAATTCAATGTTCCAAGACAACCGAAAATTGTAATAAGTTTTCTAAAGATTGTACTTTTTAATTAATTTCTGTAATTAAATATTGTATTACGTTTTAATTGTATTACGTTTTGAAGTGTTTGCAGGTCCTTTTGCTACTAGTTCTCTTGACGGGGGCGGGTTCTATTGAAATGACATTTTTTGTTTTCACTTTAGAACAATGTCTTTTACCGTTACAGATATTAATTTTATGCTATGGCAAAAGCAAATTACCTATTTCTATATGGGATTATTTTTTTGCATTTTTATTCACTTTCGACTACTAAGTCATTTTATATCTTTTGCCGTTGATTTAAAGCAGTTTTTTATAGCTGTTAATATCATTTTAATGGTACTTGCTACAAATAATATTTACGAGATGCAATAGATGTTCTCCACATAATTCCTGGGTAGCCTATTCGATTACTTTGCTCATAAATTATAATATGAGCTGTTGTATGTATGTAATATAAAATTCCTGTGACACCTTGTCGTCGTGTGACGAGCTGTGCAATTGTCGTGTCAGCTATTTCGAGATAACTGAAGGCAGAGATTTTGTGATAAAGGACAGCCCAAACCGAAAATTTGTAAGCTGCGTTCATTTGAACGAAAGGAACAGCTTCAGTTGTTCTTCTGAACTGATTTTGACCAAACTTTTTACGTAATTTTTCATTGCTTTTAGGGCATTGTAAAAAAAATTTAAGAGATTTTTATAGATCAATTTTTGCGATGTTATAGGTCATGAAACACCCATCCACTAACAATATATAGAGAGAATACTCGTAAATATACAGTGATGGAGAAATGGCAGAATAAGAGGCATGGGGAACGAAGGACCCTGCCGCGAGGACGCTTTGTTCATTCGTTGCACTTGCAATAGCCGGGAATCGAACCCGGATACTGGTGATGGCGAATACTCTATCCATATCGCCACCAACTTCCATCAATGTGCGTTTGTAATGTGCGGCTGAGAGTCGCCGACGGTTGAGGACTGAGGATAGGTGCTGGACTGAAGTCATCGGATCGCTATACTCTATCAATTTCGCCACCACCCTCCCTCGGAATGCGTCTTGGGATGTGCGGCTGAGAGTTGCCGACGGTTGAGGACTGAGAACGGGTGGGTAACTGAGGGCGTTTGATGACGAATACTCTATCTATTTCACCATCAACCTCCCACAGAATGCGTCTTAGGGTCTGCGGCTGAGAGTCAGCAACGGTTGAGGACTGAAGACGGGTGGTGGACTGAGGACGTCATATGACTAATACTCTCTCCATTCCTTCACCAACCTCCCTCAGAGTGCGTCTTGGGGTCTGCGGCTGAGAGTCGCCGACGGTTGAGGACTGAGGACGTCCGCGAGGGCGGTGCGGGAACGGAGCGCGTCGGACACCGAGCAGCCACCAACGAGGAAAATCCACTTGAGGGCGGAAATCGCATTTCGCAAGGCTCCAACGTCGCCCGCGCGGTCGCGGGCGGGGGCGGGGGCGGGTACGAGGGACAGTTGGGTGGGGGCGGGACCGGGGAGGCGGAGAGGGAGGCGAGCAGCGGTCGGTAATAAAGGCATTCCCTACGCCGTAAAACGCGCAGTTCAGACGACGCCGACCTATGGACGGTTCTCGTCCAAAATTTCGTGCAAGACGCGGGCCAAAGGGGCGGGGTACTGATCGAAAGAGAGGATTATGGAGATCATAGGAATTAAGATGGTGATGGCTCGTAGCTAGCTCTTGGTCAGCGTGCGCGCTTCCCACTACGCGGCCCCGGGTTCGATTCCCAATGAGGCAGGATTATAGGGTGCGCTTTCCTTGCAATGTCCCAGTATATGTTGCTGTATGACGATGAGAAAATTCAGTTCTCAAGTTGAGAAGACTGGAATACGGCGTGGAGATGTCAACGTGGTAACCACACATACACCCTTACACATTGCCATGTGGCAGACACGTCGCCAGTAGGTCTCAGCCCGTTCTCGGGCTGTCGCGCCACGTAAATACATACATTAATACATAAATACAAGAAGCTGGTAATGTTTATTATCCAAGTTTTATGAAATGTGAAATTTACCCTTTAAGAAGAAAGTCAATTTAATATCTACAGAATTCACGTCCTAAGCAAAAATCGTTATGATACTCTGTGATGGATTAGTGGCAACTAACATATTTCTCGAAATTATAGGGCTCTTTTTAATATTTATCATGCTACAGTGATAAAATACCATCACTATAGAGGGTGATTCAATCTTTCATTGGGACTTCTTAGCTGGGGGTCATGGTGTTTAATGGTTATTAATGAAATGTCCCTCCTTCTAAAATAAGTTTTAAAATGACCTTCGTCTGAACTCTTTTAAGGTATTATACTAGCAATAAGTAGTCATATTGATATATATTTGTGTAGAAGGAAAAATTAATCCAGAAATAATATATCAGTTAAATTGTGTAAATTTGCTATTTTTTTATTTCTGTTTTTTTTTATTTCTGAACAAATATATTAATTTCCTTTTTAAATAATAAACAATTTAGATGTTTCTGGAGAGCTTCTATGCCTTTGCAATGCAAATTTTTGCCTAGAAATCAGTCTTCAAACCGAATTGTGAGTGATTATTACGACTCAGACATTCGGAATATCCAAGCAGTTTATTGGACAAAATATGTTTAAAATTGTCTGACGAGCTTCTCTGCAAAGTTTCGACGCTCTGTACACAAGGATATCTCTGGTCTAAATCAACAAGTCTTCGTTGCGTGGCTCTTAAATAGGCGGTGATGCTTAGTGTCGCGCGGTGTAGGAGACCGCTCTTTAAACCTTCCAAGTAGAAAAGAAAGCTGTGAAGGCTGCAGAAGCGCGGTGGCAGAACCCTTCTCTGTGGCCGGGGGCCGCCGGGGGGGGGGGGGGGCTAGTGCTCTTCTCGACGGCCGAGTGATAGCTGGACGAAGGGGCGATGGCCCAATGGTGGTGGTGATGGTGGTGATGGAGGTGGTGGGGGTGGGGGTGATTGGGATGTGAAGTAGTACTGTTAAAGCAAAGTGGAATTACATTGGCGATGGTGGAGCAAGGTTAACAGAAGATTGGAAGTGCGGGATGAGGTGATGGTGGTGACGGAGGAGGAGGTGATGAAGAAGAAGAAGGTGATGGTGGGCAAAGAGTAGGAGAGGATTATGGTGACGAAGGGTGAGGCGGAAGAGGAGGAGGGGGAAGAGGCTGAGGAGGTGGTTGTGGTGGAGGTGCAGGAGGATTTAGAGAAGGAGGAATAGGAGGAAGAGCAGGAGGAATAGGAGGAAGAGCAGGAGGAATAGGAGGAAGAGCAGGAGGAATAGGAGGAAGAGCAGGAGGAATAGGAGGAAGAGCAGGAGGAGGAAGAGCAGGAGGAGGAAAAGCAGGAGGAGGAAGAGCAGGAGGAGGAAGAGCAGGAGGAAGAGATGGAGGAAGAGATGGAGGAAGAGATGGAGGAAGAGGAGCAAGAGATGGAGGAGGAAGAGGTGGAGGAAGAGAAGGAGGTGGATGAAGTGGTGGTGGAGGAGGCAGTTTGAGGAGCGTCGCAAAGGGCCAAAGCCAGCGCAACCGCAGCGCGGGCCTCCGAGGGCCTCGCGTCGCCTGACCGCAGGTCGTCCATCAGCCTCCCCCCACTCACCCCTCTCAGCCACCCACGCCCACGCACGCGTACACGCCAGCCACCCGCCCGATCCACTCGGCCCTCCGAACAACCCTCAAACGCTTCCCTCCTCTCAGTCACGCGCTCTACCAGGGCGCCTTCGCCACCTCCAGCCACCCGTTCTCATGCTTTCTTCTGAAGTGTTGCCGCTGCATTTACTCGCCCGTCCGACTCATTTTCTTTCACCCCCTACAGCAATTAAATTAATTAACACTAATTGCACTCAAAAAATCAATGCAACGATTCAATTAAAATGAAATAATTCTATGAGTCGTCATTGACAACAGTATTATTAGCAATGACGTCTCACATAATTATTTCATTGTAAATGCTAACAAAACTCACCACAAAAACAATATTCAAATGAAAATTCAAACTCCTAATAATATAGGCTAAAATAAAAATTACATGACGACCATTAAACAAAAAGTAGGAATTGCTCTTTTATGGGAAAAAATAGTTTTCAAACCATGTCAATAATTTTCCATAAATTAGTTATCGACAATTTCATTTCTATTTTCTCCAACTGTATTATTCTGGGATGCCAGTTTCGTTTTATCTTTGACTTATGGACAGTGTTAATTACTCTATCTGCATGTTCATAATTTTTTTAAATAAAAAGATTTTATCTGCAATAATTAGGGTGACAACTTCTTCCCAAGACATTACTTTTGACTAATACCTCACCTTAAGTTTGATTTAAGACAGACAAATCTTTTTTAAAACCATGATGTTCCCAATTCAATACTGTTCTATAGACTTAGACAATTAAAATATTGTTTTCGTTAAGGGAAATATTATTTTCCTGTGAAATGCAAAAAAATTGAGTTCATTATGTTCGTACGCCTGAAGTTATAAAGTTTGCCAGTAGCACCTTGTCAAAGTTTCATAGTGTGTAACTTGCAAAGAAAGTGATGTTGTGTAATTGTGATAAAAATAAATGTCTTGAAGATTCGGATCAATGTTTTTGAGTAGTTCTGAAAGTACTATCTTTTCAGCAAAGATGGATTTTATTGTTAGTCGTTCACATATCGAAGGCTAAAAAATTGAATAGTCCACTCCAAGACATTCTAGCATTCAAGAAGTTGATAGTGTTTACACACAAATAGAAATATCATTGTCCCTCTGTGAATTTTGGTTACCTATTTCATTTCTTGCTCTTCGTGTTCTGCTTGCTGTGAATTGAAAACTACCATTTCACGTCATACAGCTTCACCCAAAACAAAATTTCAAAGAAATTTACTTTCCCTAGTACATTTTCCTCTTATCTAGACATTATATAATATATGCATCTTCTATACAAAATTCCAGTTTTGATTCGACAATACAGAATTTCCCAATTCGGCAATATATAAATCAAGCAAATTCATCGGTTCTGAATTAATCCATTGTGAAAGTTTATGTCACTAGTAAGTGCAATGGAATGTTAAATTTTTTCCTCAGCCAGAGATCTTAGAACATATGTTTTCTACAAATTTTAACCCCACTGCTCTCATCATATTCAAGACACTTATCTGCAATGCATTTCAACACATTCACTCACATCAGATGGGTTGTTCTTTAAAACAGTCTTAAATGTCAAACGTTTTAATATTTATAATATTCATCATGTGTAGCAAAGTTGTAGATAGAAAATACATTATTTGGACACAGAGAATTGTCAATTGCGTCACAATACCCTTCTTGCGTCAGAAATTCAGATCCAACTTGCTCTCTTGTTTGAGTACTACCGTCAGTACGCCTCCAATCATCTGAGTTTAAATGGCATGCATGGCGTTTAAACAGAATGGTGCACACACACGTAGATATGGAACGCGCCATCCACTCGCATCGTTCGCAAAAGCATTGGGGGGAGGGCTGTTAGTGCCACTCCCCCTCCACAGTCCGTGCTCAAGCGGCCGTTCACAGAGCCCTGGGGAACGCGCGCCTCGTTCCTAGACCTTGGGGTACGCCGCTCCCCGCGGGGGGCCGTCTCCGCATTCGCCCGCGGCCACGCCCCCCCTTCCGTCCTGTCCCGTCGCTCTCGGGCGGTGGAGGCGGCGCTGTGGGAGCGTGGCCGGGCTCGCCTTCCCTGCAGAATCCTCCCGAGGCCGTTTGAGGGGTTAATTAGTGCGCCTTCCCTCCCCCGCAGGTCGCGTTCGAATACCGTACGCATCCCCGAGTGAGTTCTCTCCCTTCGTGTTCACGTCGGTGAGGCTCGGGAGAGCGGCGCAGGAGGTGGGTTTAGAAAAACGTCTCCACGGACTTGATGAGGACTGCATTACGCAATGGTCAAACTATCTTATTATTGTGTCTTTCCTTATTACCGATTGTGTATAGTTGTGGGTATTTTTATTTTTCGCCAATAAAAATACTTATTCCTTAATTATTTTTAAATTTTATGCAAATTGATTTCCATAATGAATTTTTGTGGATTACTTTCATGAAGCTCTTTCATTAATGTATGTTTCTCACAATGTTTTATCTTACTTTACTTTCACTTTATTTATTATTACATATTATCTGTTTCTTTCCAATATTTAGTTAATTTTGTCCTTTGCTTTTTGGGAGATTTTTTCTCAATCTCATTACTTTGTTATTGTTCGAAATTAATTGCAACATTGTTTACATTTTTTCGTTCGTGTTACCTTATCTTAATAGGTTATATTTTATTTTGAAATTTCCTCCAAAATATTTAGGTTCAAAATCTTCTCCCATACTATAACTTAACACAGTTATCTAACTTGTGTTTACCTTTCGGTATCTTGTATCTTCTTTTACTTAAAATTCTCCTTTACACATTTCTTGCGTGTCCATCTGTTCCTTCCTCCTACGAAGCCCTCGTTAGGCGAACAAGCCCCAAGGGGTTACATGGGGCGACATACGTGCGCCATTCGCGCCTCTCGCCATTCGCGCCATTCGCTCAGTTATGCAAGACGAGCGTCGCCTCAAGAGTCCTTGGGTCATGGCACACTCGCCACAGCAGCTCCTCCACCCGAGGAGAACGCCGCCCTCGCCGCCCTCGCCGCCCTCGCCGCCCTCGCCGCCCTCGCCGCCCTCGCCGCCCTCGCCGCCCTCGCCGCCCTCGCCGCCCTCGCCGCCCTCGCCGCCCTCGCCGCCCTCGCCGCCCTCGCCGCCCTCGCCGCCCTCGCCGACCTCGCCGACCTCGCCGACCTCGCCGACCTCGCCGACCTCGCCGACCTCGCCGACCTCGCCGACCTCGCCGACCTCGCCGACCTCGCCGACCTCGCCGACCTCGCCGACCTCGCCGACCTCGCCGACCTCGCCGACCTCGCCGACCTCGCCGACCTCGCAGCCCTCGCCGCCCTCGCCGCCCTCGCCGCCCTCGCCGCCCTCGCAGCCCTCGCAGCCCTCGCAGCCCTCGCAGCCCTCGCAGCCCTCGCAGCCCTCGCCGACCTCGCCGCCCTCACCGTCTCGTGTTTCTTGGCGACATCTTCGCCGTTTGTCCTTACCATTCTCTGCTTTCTCCCCGCTTGCTCCTCACTGTCCCTCCCCTTCGCCACATTCGCTGTTCTTACTCTGCTTGATGTTTTCATCCGGGTGATCAGTGATACCGTCCGTTGACATTGCAGCGTCTCTGAAGGTCCTCGAAGTCCTAGAGTTCGACTTCCCACGGTGGCGCAGAAGAATTTTATCAACCGGCAGTTTGGATTGGTAGTTTTCCATGTTTTTTCTGATTAATACAATTTGTAGGCGGACAAGTTTGGGATAGATCTTGTGACAGCTAAGGCGATGTGCAGCATTTCCAGCAAGTTCCTTTAAGAGGAAAACCCCGCAAGTCATGTAGGTCAGCCCTGGATATCGCATTTTATCTAGGGGAAATCACTGTTACCTTCCAACTTTAACATGCACTACACTGACGTAAATAATAACGAAAGTAGTTGTTGCTCCAAGTAACACTCAATACACCGTCGTCCGACGTTCCGACGTCCTGCCCCCGTCATTGCAATTCTTGCTGTCCTCATCCTCGTTTAAGTCTGATCTCTGAGCGTGACAATAATTTTAATGCACACACAGAAACTTGACACGCCTTCCTTAACAAAATCCCCCATTCCAAGAGCCCCCACCCGTCCAGATTTCTGAAATTTCTCTGCCCTACCAGCTTAGCTCTCGTAGCTTATCCCTCCCATACACTCTAATTCAGTCTTTCTCACCCACCCCCACAATAACGCTTTCAGTACCTCGTTTCCATCCCCGTTCCTCCCAGCTTGTTCCTTAGATCCCCCACCTCAAGGTACGTCGCCCCCTGCAGCTTCAGCCAATCTCTCCAACTCACACAGGATACCACCGTCCACTCCCTTGCCCAGCGGGCTCCTGCTAATTTTAACACCTTGTGCCTCCTCCGCCGCCGCCGCCGCCCCCGCCCGTGCCGCCGCCGCCACCACCGCCGCCGCCGGCAGCTCCGTCTTCCGGCGCGGCGCCCCCTCGCGAGCTTAAACTAATTACGCGATCTCCCGCTAGATAGCGCGCACGAGGAGGAAGACGCGAATTTATGAGCAACGCTCTCTTTATTGCTTAATTATTCACACGAGCTCCTAGAATTGAAAACGCGGCCTCCCCAGCAAGACGCCGGTGCCCGGGAACGTCTGCCCCGCCCATCAGTTCTCCCGGAGGTGTTGTTATCGGCTGACCATCACCTCCGACGGGGAAGCATTCTGAACGTTGCGTAGTAGTGGCAAACAATGGAGCGTTGGGGTGATAGTTATGGATAACGTGATAGTTACGATTTTTTTAAAAACATTTTCTCGATTGCAGATCTTGATCTTGTATGAAAATTGTTTAGGTAATTTGTAATAATATCGGTAAATTTATATTTCTCTTTGTAACATTTAAATTTATCTTTTAAAGGTATTTTATTTTATGCAGAGTTGTCTATTATGATAACCAACTTTTGTTGAATGAATATTGCTTGTATTATTATTATTATTATTATTATTATTATTATTGTCAATTTTCTTGTATATACTAATTTTTTGTGTGCAATTACCAAATATCGTGAGTTTCTATGCCAAAATAATTAATAAGAAAGTGTAAAATAACAATTTACTTTTACAATATATCAAATTGCTTATAGAATAATTTTATGAAATAAGTTATTATTTGCAAATTTTGTTGAAAAAACTCCGTTGAAATTCGCAGTTTTTATTGATTCACTCTCTGTATAAGAAAATCATTTCCAGAATTCTCTCATGTGGTCTCTCCATAAACTCTATATTTTTAGAATTGTCATTTTAGATGTTTCACGTAACCCTTTAATTTGTTTGTTGATATTTTTTCCATTCGCAATTTCGCACAATATTGACTAATGTTTCCTTTCTTCTACGTGGTTTTCTGTTTACTTTTTTAATATTATTTGAAGGACTCATTGTTTTAAAAATTTCATGTTAATTGGACTCTTTTAGTCGAAAAATAAAAAGTAATTAGTGTTGACGTACAGATCCAAAACGTTGGAAAAAACGTATATTCTAATGCTTTTTAGCATGCGAGTTCCCTACTGATTATTTTGTACACGCAAATGTCATGTTTGTGAGCCATAATTATCTATATTGTTGGAAGCATTATTTGAATAAAACATGAAGTAGTTGTACGCTTTTTAGTAAAATATTTTAATACAAAACAAACTTAACGTCCAGAAGCTAGAACGTCCAGAAGCTAGCTTTGGTAATCCAAACACACCGTATTTTTCTCTCGCTAATTACTTTTTATTGTCCTGCCTAATTGTGTCTGAGAACACCGTATTTATACGTAATAGCAGCTCGTAATAACAGGTGTGACACAGTATGCATAATGGCTAGCGCAGCACCTCACCACCAGAAAAACAGGCAAAAATCCGACTGCAACATTTGCCGAGCAAACCACCGCTGCCGCTGCTCACCAGGCATTTACCACGTCCTATCTGGTGCGCATTTCCTCTTCGTCACCCCAAATATACCGTCTATTACAACGGACCTTTGTATCTAGGACAACGGCTGCTGCGCGCGCGGTGTATTTAATTCCTTTCATCTGCGTCAGACGTGATGAGATACAGCGCCCATAGATAATCTGCTAGGAGTTCATCTCTCATAACTCGCGGCGCGGCCGCGCGGGGCGCGCGGGCTGCGGCAGCGGCCGCGGGCCGAATTAATGAACTGGGGCGGCAGACGTGTTTTATCGGCCACACAGCCCCCCCCCCCTTCCCTCCCCCCCCTCTCCCTCCGCGACCTCGGCCGACTGCGTTATGCGCGCGACATTGCCGCGTCAGCGCCGAGAACGGAAGCGGCCGTGACCCCGCCCTCTCCCCCCTCGCCCTTCGAGAAGTCGCTGAACTTCTGGGCGGGTGCTGTTGCTTAGGAGAATTTGGATGACGAATGGACGAAGCTAAGCGTTGGATTTCTGCGCACGATTTGTCAGCGTTCCACTTCAACCGCGTGGAGGTACTTCTCGAGTTTGTGGTTTGGAAAACTTCACTTCACGAAAGCCAAGTTGCGAAGTTCACATTGGTAACACGTAGTTTGTCTAGTATGAAAAGGAAGATGATAGACAAATATTAATAATTTGTAATATACAATTAGAGTGAAGGTAATTGTATTAAAATATAAACAGTTACTCTATATCATAGTTATAAAATAGTTCCTAGCTTGCAGAAACTGCACAATTTCTGAGAGCCCTGCCGACCATGGCTCATTATTAACTACAAAATATAATTTAACGGGCGACAAAATCCCCTCGTGTAGTCAGTTGCACGACAATATATCGAAAAATTCAATACTAAAGTTAAAAGAGGCATGTTCTTAATTACATTGTTACTTTGTCGACGCCGTAGAAGAAAAAGGATACTAACTCAAGCTTATTTCCGTTGTTAAATGCTTCCTGACGTAGAGTTGAGGAGATGGTTTTGGGCTGATAAAATGGAAATATCACTTTAGTAATGTATAATTATCTCTGGTATGTTCTTCGTTAGTGAAAGTATGCTCTTTTTCTTGCAGCGACAACTATTTTCATAATTAGTTACGTCAGTGTAGTGTATGCAAATTTCGTTTGAAATATGCGTTAATACTGGAACTGAATCGGAAGAGAAATCTAAACTACTTCACTAATAATCGAGATTTTAATTAGTATTTCAAGATGACCACGTTCTATGAACGTATATGTATTTTTAATGTTTATTTACAAATAAATGTTTTATGTAAAATGAGTGTAATAATTAATAATAACCTAATAATTATTACAATGTTTTTAACTAACAACATTATTGCAATGTTGTTACAATGTATTACAACATTACATTTGAACAACATTATTACAATGTTTTGATAATCATAAATTCTTCATGAAATTAAATAAAGATGTATCTCTCCCAGCCCGCTACATGGTAAACTATTTTAAACAATAAGATTTGTTCTAGACTATAAAGTGACCTCCAGACCGAGGTTTTTACATAACGGGAAGACAGCACCATTATTTTATCTCCTTGACAGGTGACTCAGATCCAGAACTACAACAATCCCATTAGCGTATGCAATAGTTTCTAGATACTCGAGCTTTGTTGTGGTATTTAATATTAAATAATATTTTTTTCTAAAAGCGGTACATTCAAATCCTGGTTTTTAAATATACAAATACCTAGATTACGATTAAATTTCAAAACCTCACAGCTATAATGAAAGAATTGTCTGGTGTAGTGTCTATCTTAACGTGATGATTGGCTTCACTCATACATCACATGATAGTGTCATTTTACTAATTTTCTATTTGCATATAAATAACAGAAATCAGTGTATAGTGCACGTTGTAAAAGTCATTTTATTTTTCTCTCAAGATTGCTCCCCTCGTGTAGTCAGTTGCACGACAATATATCGAAAAAATTCAATACTAAAGTTAAAAGAGGCATGTTCTTAATTACATTGTTACTTTGTCGACGCCGTAGAAGAAAAAGGATACTAACTCAAGCTTATTTCCGTTGTTAAATGCTTCCTGACGTAGAGTTGAGGAGATGATGGAGAGCAATCTTGAGTTTCTCTCAAGATTGCTCTCCTTTGTTTCGCAGCATTTCCTACTCGCAAAAATAAAATATCCCTTTTATAAATTGCCTCTTCTACGACTCGTATCATAAACAAACTGTGTGCCACATATTTGATTGTCCTTCTGCACATTTATTGATTTTGCCTTTCAACCTATACATTCATGAGTGCCGTTCATAAGAATATTTGAAAGAGAGAACCAGCATAAAAATAATAATTTTGCTTATATTTATTCATGTTAAAGCTTCAAAAATAATACAATACCTGATAACAGAATTAATGAATATTTTGTTATTTCTGAAGATATTTTTAAATTTTAGTTCTCAAAAACTTATTGGCACCATCATTTTTAATTTCTTATATATTGTATTTCTTAAATTTTTAATAATTAAAGATTAATTTTTAATTGATAATATTTCAACTCGTTTGGACTCGCTACAATTTCTGTATCAAACTGCTCAACGTAGTGCTCTGAAGCACCCCTTAGGACGACAGAGTATGCAGCAGAACATTATAATACAGGAGTGTACTGCGGATTGCCTTACTCAGGCGCCTTTAATTTCCTTTTATAAGGTTTTTCCAGAACTGCAGGATCGTCGAATAGAAAAAGAAATTTAAAAAAAGTCACATCCATAAAACTATGACGGTTCAGTTGATCGCGTATTATAGAGTTAAACTGCAAAAAGTTATGATATGTAAATTGCTACAATATTGAACAAAAAATAATTTTATTTTTTAACCCTGCGTTAACACACCTCTCCCAAACATGTACATGTTCATGCGTACATCGTCATCAACATGTACGCGTTCTCTGCGTAATTTATGTGATTTTCAATAGTTTTTCTTCGACTAAATATTTACAATTATATTAAATCCTTTCAATATTTATTCTTTAAAACTCAGTACAAAATTATTATAATAGAAATAAAAACTAGTTGTATTAGAGAATGGACTAGACTTTCCCGTATTTGTTTTCTATTTCCTTTAGTCTCGGCTATCTATTTGGACTCGTCACATGCTCTTTCCAGCTGTCATTTATCGTCGCCAAAGTATATTTTTTTTAAATTCTTAATTTTCAGTTTCCTAATTATAGAGCGAATATATTAGTTTAAAATTATTAAAAAACAGTAAAACCTCGTCCTAAATGGCAATTTTCTTTGCAAACTTTGGAAATGTTTTTCAAAAGCTGGTGTTTAAGCGATACTGTAAATTCGAAATAGAAAGCTCTTCTATCAGATGTTTTTTTTTTGAATTTTCGAAAAGCTTCATTTAAATTCATTTTAAGTACTTCAACTCACAAATACAACAGTGTCTACAAATTGCAGGAATGTGAACGTCAATGGCGGGAGAAATCTTACAAAAATTACACAAATATAAATGTTTTGAAACTCAATCGTTCGCCAGGCACGCAGCAGTAACATTTAGTGTAACAATGATGGGTATTAACACACTAGTGTGATATTACGATTCAAGCGAGGAACGAGCGAGTTCCGTAAATCTCACTTGAGTGTATTGAATTGATGCCTTATTTTACGCGGCAAGACTCGGGCCATCAGGCCCACTCTGCAGTCTGACCACGCAAATTTCGTTACGCTCCTTCCACCAACAAGCAGAGAAAGGAGGTATTTCTGGGGCAAGAAACAGGCGATTTGAATTTAGCTCAGAGGCTTCGTTTAGACTTGAGCATCATTTACATGCACTGAATCAACTAACATGAGAAAGCCGGCTTTACTTCCCCGTCACTTTGAGAATGTACATGAAAAGTTCAATAATCGATTTTTAAACACTAACGTTACAAAAGAATGTTGTTTCAACACGACGCTTTACATTTAAAAAAAACGAAGGATGCGTTTGCGACCAATTTCGTGGACAAATTTCACATTTTGGTACGTAACGAACGCCACAATGCACCGAGACTTACAAATGACAACAATAAGAGAAGAAATTAACAAGACCATTACAACGACTACATAACCATCAAAATATTCTTGCCATTAACTTACTAGACAATAGTGACACCACCAGACAACTTAAACGATATCATACTTAAGAGCTGACATATTGACTACAAATTGTTATATTATTTTCTGTTTTAGTATTATATATCCTTATCATAGTATATTTTTAGAATGTTAGTTTAGTTAAGTTATCAAATATGTTTAGTGTGTGTTAATCTGAAAAAATGTAATATCAGGAGTACGGTCAATGTACTTTACTCCTCTCATGTTATTAAAATTGTAAGTAATTTTGCGAAATGTTTATACCCAAACAAATTGCAAAATAAAATATTATAAAAACATCTTGTCTTATTAGTATTGGTTCTTAATACTACTGATTCTTGTGTTTGGTCTGATGTAGATATCGCGCTATTTTAGATATCAAATCTCGTGGAAGTTCTGTTTTGTCCTCAGTATAAACCAAAGAAGAATACGATGCAAACTTCAGTCTGCAATATTTGTTTCTACCGATTCCTGGAATTATCAGCAATATTTCACCCTTCTCAAAGTTTATAGAGCCTATTTGGATTGTATAACAGGAAACGCAAATTATCGTAAGGTTTCCGTGGGAGATGAGCTGATCGGCTGTTCTTGTCAATACGGATCTATTGTCGGGAGGGCGCATGGGAGCTTTGCGACCCAGACACACACGCAATATAAAATCGATTTCTGAGAACTGACAGACAGCATGCAATCATGTGACGAGTAATAGATTTTGCAGATAAAATATTAGTGGGAAGCACTGAAAATCACAAGAGAATACCATATTCTCAAACAAAACAATACAGGAACTAATAGTGTCTGGGACCCAAATTTTCCCATGCGACCCTCCCTGGTAATTAATGTTTGAAAAAAACTAAATACAAGAACTGTAGAATTTCGCAATTGGTTTTGTAATCCTAGAAGATATATTAGTTTAAAACACTACTCTATTTTTCTAAAAAACAGAAGATTTTGAAATACGTTCTTCTACTGTTCTATAATTGGGAAGTTATTTAGTTGTCTAAATTCTAGTAATTTTTGATATTTTATTAATCGACATTGTAATATTAATCGCTACGTATTTTCCAAGAATCACCCTGAAAAAATTCTTCAGGATATATTTCTCACAAAATAACGTTTGTTTCTCATGGTTTTGTAAAATTTCTGGTCACTAAATAATTGTTCGATTAAATTATTACATGAACAATTTGTAGACATCAGATTCAATATTTGTAAAATCGGAATGTGCTGTGTGTGAAAAAGGAATAGAACTGTTGTTACAAAACTATAAATTCGTTTTGTTAATGAAATGACATCCCAAGTATCCTTTAGAAGTACAACCATTATCAGTGGTTTACTGAAACACATCTATCCCACATGGTTAAGTGTTGACGTGCATAATTTCAGTTGAGTGAATTATTTGATTTCAATTGAGTGTCATTATTTGTCATCAATTATTTGTCGGTATTAAGTGCTTCAGAAACATTTAATTTACAGCATACTTATTCAATGATACATGTATAATTTAAGAACGTTTTTGTGATCTCGCATGATCTTAAGATATATAATTCATGCAATTTCTTTCCAGACTAGTTATTATAGAACTCTACACCATGGAAACAATTCATAGTTTGCAAAATTTGATCGTTACATTTTGTTACAGTATTAGTTGCACTTTCTGTTTTACAACGTCAAAAATACATTTTGAACACATTTATCTGCGTAAAAATTGGGTGAATACCAATATTTTGACAAACCGTAATTGTTGAACATATTGTTTTCAAAGTCTGTCAACACTCTGGGCTTTTAAACTGTCATAGTGAACATGAACAACAGCATACCATGGTATCAATACACTGATTTACCAAAATCCTGGCGCCAAACAAATTGATATTTCGTAATGAAATACGGCTAAAAAAACAGTGAAGAGCAGAAAAGAAGGAACGCTCTGTGGACAAATTTCTCGCTCTCTCACGGCCAGCAGTCTCCGTATTGGAACGGCTGCGCCAATGCGCAGTGTTTTGTCATCCGTTTGCGCTCGCCGCCGCCACCGCCGCCACCCGGTCCAGGCGGACGGATACGCTTCCGAATAAATATAGGTTCGCGATATTTATGGCACGGTATTTTTTTGCGTGTCGCGTGTCGTTTGTCTGGCGGGCGGTCGGCCGCCCTCTCTCGCCCCCGCGCCGCGCGGCCGCTTCCGTGTGGACGGGCGTGCCCGGAGGGGAAGTCCCGGGGCCGGGTGAAACGTCACGTGACGCAGGTCGCGTCGGGTTGGGTGCCGCGCGGATTGATCGGAGCGCCCCTAGCGGATTGCGGATAAATCAGCGCTCGGGACGAACGCGCCGCGGTGAGCTGATACCGCCTGGGGAAGGGGGGAGGGGAGGACAGGACGGGAGGAAAGAGGGTGGATGGGCGGACGAATACCACCGCCAGCGACTTTTCGCGTGACGCGAGACGATGGTTAACGGCCGACACCGCGGGCGCAGGCAACGAAGTGCGTTGTATGCGACTAATTTGCATTTACTGCGCGTTGTAACTCGTCTCACGTTTGAAAGCTCTTGCGATGGAAGGAGCTCCCATACTCGTTCGTCATCCGTCCGTTTCAATACTCAGTTTCCTCGAAAAATTATCTCACGTTCGCATCCATTCATATGTGTTCTTTATTTCCAAACCCAGCTGATGTATTGAACTTTCGAAATGCACCGCTGCGCTATTTACCTAGATACCGCTCATAAACTAGACCACAAAGGATCCTTTCTATCAATGTTGCTACTGTCGGTATTTCGGTTGAATAAACGAGGAAATCTACATCTGGTGACATGTGACGCAGATATTAACTTATTGAATGAATAAAGAGACATCAAATACATAGTTTTTTCACTATCGTTACGAAATGCACAAGAGTTCCAACAAATATTTGAAATGCGTCAGTGTCTCGTTTTAAAAATGAATCCGCTACGTACGCCATCTCATTTTCTTTCGACGGAAAAATGAAGT
Organism: Gryllus longicercus; assembly: GCA_038098605.1. Lineage (NCBI taxonomy): Eukaryota > Metazoa > Arthropoda > Insecta > Orthoptera > Gryllidae > Gryllus > Gryllus longicercus. Next base: position 1,138,786 of record JAZDUA010000173.1, on the reverse strand, counting down.
TCTAAATTCGTAAAAAGGACGTAAAAGAGAACAACAAAATAGCATTCGTTTTGAATAAAAAAACTTCCATATGATATTCAGGTATAGTTTAAAAGCTTTGAATCTTATCTCTGACATATAAAACATTATAATTGTATTTTTAATGAAAAGACTAACATATTATGTGTTTCTTTAATTTTATACTACTTTCTTGTACGTCTATAGTGTAATATTGCAAACACCTAGGAATGCCGGATGTTTATAATATTTTGAGAGTGCATACGCACAGTGACAAGATGTAGAGTAGGTATATAATGTCATTTATATCAATAATAAGAAATTATATAATATTAAATTTCCGCATATTTCAATGTGCAGCATACGCAGATAATTACAGAAAAATCAAAATGTCAAGGAATTCCGTTTATTGAGGTTTCACTACTTACTTCAAAAGTGGCAATGATTGTTTTCCAAAAGGTCCAAGTCATGCTTTAGTACATTTTATGTTCTACTACACTGTCCTACATGAAAATCGAAATCAGAAACTCATACTATAATAAAAATAAGGGTAAAATCTATCCAAAAATAAGTTTTAGTTTAAGCAATTTGACACTTTCAAATCCAAAGCTCAAACACAATCTTAAATCGTATTTGAACACAAATTCCTCTAAAAAAATTGAGAAAATTCAAGGCTACTTAAGACTTTCAAACTTAACTCATGGAATCTAGAAGGGATATACAAGAACGAATAAAGAAATAACGAGTGTGACTGAATGAGAAAAAGCAAGAGAGATGAGAGAGGAGGATGCGGGAGAATAAGAATAAAGATGGGGTAGAACATGAGATTTAGTTGAGATAAGAGAAACGTGAGGGTGTAAAGAAAGAGATGTATGGCAAGTGAGACGGGATAGAAAGTATGAAGGAGAGTGCGGGACGGCAAGAGCAAATTAGAGAAAGGGGACAAAGGAGACCTAAAAGAAATTATATATATATATATATATATATATATATATATTATATATATATATATATATATATATATATATATATATATATATGTCGAGAGCGAGAGAACTGGAAAGAGAGAGGGAGCGAGCTGGAAAGAGAGAGGGAGCTAGAGAGCTGGAAAGAGAGAGGGAGCGAGAGAGCTGGAAAGAGAGAGGGAGCGAGAGAGCTGGAAAGAGAGAGGGAGCGAGAGAGCTGGAAAGAGAGAGGGAGCGAGAGAGCTGGAAAGGGAGAGGGAGCGAGGGAGCTGGAAAGAGAGAGGGAGCGAGAGAGCTGGAAAGAGAGAGGGAGCGAGAGAGCTGGAAAGAGAGAGGGAGCGAGAGAGCTGGAAAGAGAGAGAGAGCGAGAGAGCTGGAAAGAGAGAGAGCGAGAGAGCTGGAAAGAGAGAGAGCGAGAGGGCTGGAAAGAGAGAGGGAGATCGCTGGAAAGAGAGAGGGAGATCGCTGGAAAGAGAGAGGGAGATCGCTGGAAAGAGAGAGGGAGATCGCTGGAAAGAGAGAGGGAGATCGCTGGAAAGAGAGAGGGAGATCGCTGGAAAGAGAGAGGGAGATCGCTGGAAAGAGAGAGGGATATCGCTGGAAAGAGAGAGGGAGATCGCTGGAAAGAGAGAGGGAGATCGCTGGTAAGAGAGAGGGAGATCGCTGGAAAGAGAGAGGGAGATCGCTGGAAAGAGAGCGAGATCGCTGGAAAGAGAGAGGGAAGATCGCTGGAAAGAGAGAGGGAGATCGCTGGAAAGAGAGAGAGAGATCGCTGGAAAGAGAGAGGGAGATCGCTGGAAAGAGAGAGGGAGTTCGCTGGAAAGAGAGAGGGAGTTCGCTGGAAAGAGAGAGGGAGTTCGCTGGAAAGAGAGAGGGAGATCGCTGGAAAGAGAGAGGGAGATCGCTGGAAAGAGAGGGAGATCGCTGGAAAGAGAGAGGGAGATCGCTGGAAAGAGAGGGAGATCGCTGGAAAGAGAGAGGGAGATCGCTGGAAAGAGAGAGGGAGATCGCTGGAAAGAGAGAGGGAGATCGCTGGAAAGAGAGAGGGAGATCGCTGGGAAGAGAGAGGGAGATCGCTGGAAAGAGAGAGGGAGATCGCTGGGAAGAGAGAGGGAGATCGCTGGGAAGAGAGAGGGAGATCGCTGGGAAGAGAGAGGGAGATCGCTGGGAAGAGAGAGAGAAGAGAGATCGAGAGAGAGGCACGATCCAATTCCATCTCGCCGCATTGCGAAAGCGGCTGCCTCGCGGCGCGGGCGTCTGCGATGCGTCGCCATGGCAACGCGGTCGGCGCATTGAGGCGCTGCTCCCGTCGCTGCGGATGCGTCGCGTCAAAGCCCCAACGCGAAGCGCCGGGCCACGCGCCGCCCCTTCGCGGTCTCTCCTCCCAACCCCTCCACCCCTCGACGGTTTGCATTTCGCAGCCGCTTGAGATATTTCTGGAAGTGTCGCTTCTTTTTAAGTCGGATCTACTGTGGTGGTTCGCACCGTAGCTGTGAGCGCTCCCGATTTATATCTCTGTGAACAGGGGTATCGGGTAGAGGCTGCCGCGTACTGGAGTACTGAGTAGAGCCTGTCACATATTGGAGTACCGGGAAGAGGCTGTAACGTACTGGAGTACCGAGTAGAGGCTGTAACATACTGGAGTACTGAATAGAGGGTGCCGCGTACAGGAGTACCGACTGGAGGCTGCCGCGCACTAGAGTACCGGGTAAGAAGTGTCGTGAACTAGAGTACCGGGTAGGGGCTGTCGTGAACTAGAGTATCGGGTAAGGGCTGTCGTGAACTAGAGTATCGGGTAGGGGCTGTCGTGAACTAGAGTACTGGGTAGGTGCTGTCGTGAACTAGAGTACTGGGTAGGTGCTGTCGTGAACTAGAGTACCGGATAGAGGTTCCCATGGACTAGAGTATTGAGTGAAGGCGACAGTGAACTCCAGTTCCGGTATACCAGGAAGCTGGATTCAAATTTGTGAGTCACTAAGATTCGATACTTACTGCGACGGACTTGCGGATTCCGATGTCCTTATCAGAATTCGAATTTCTCCTCTAATTTTTTAGATTTGGTTGTAGAAAAATCCTATTTTCTATTATTGTAATATATATTGGTGTGCGGTTGTTTCATGAATTGTTTTCTTTTGGGTTAAAGTGCTTGTAAATGAACAATTGACACCCACAATCGGTTTAATTTACCCACGTGTAAATTTATGAATAATTTTTAAATTTTAGAGGGTAATATTGGCAATTTTATTAATATTGTACAAATTTCCAAAATAAAAGTTAGTAAAAAATTATTATTTATACTACAACTGAAATCTAACACAATTTCCCCGTCAGAACTGCATCTGAAAGAATGTTGAGTAGAAAAATGTATGAATGAAGCGCTCATGAAAATGGATCTTGTTTCGAAGTTGTGATTCAATGCCAATTAGCGTGGAGTGTTACTCATCCGAGTAAGAGAATTGATTTTTTAATTTCATTTGTTTTGTATTTTTTATTATAATTACTTATTTATACCTTAAAAAGGGCACTTTGATAAAAAAATATACATCAACACGTTTTGTTAATGATAAAGATGCTTACTATATATAATTATTTAGTTCTTCGTTGTATATAGTTTGATTCCCTGTAAGCGGAAGTGGTAATAAATATTTTTACATTTTATATTATCCAAACTATTATTCAGTACTCAGTAAAAACACACGGACTGTTTCCAATGGATCATTGTAATGTTACTAGTAAATACGCTATCTATACATCATGACTCGCAATTTGAAATATTAATTATGTTACTTGGAACAACTTGAGGGAGACTAGAAGAAAGAAATTACTACTTCGCGTACAACGCAATCCAATTTGTAATGTGTTGGAAAACGTATCATTGATCTGGAACAATTGTCGAGGAAATATGTTCAAATATATGTTAGTTTTCCGGTATTCAACATATTAAACTATATCTGTACTTTTTGCGGGAAATAGGTTAAATAAAGAAAAATACATAACTGAGTACCAATAAATCTGTCTCGACAAGATTTATACCTCAAAGTAGAAACGTTATTTTTTATCTTTTGTGTTGATGTTCAATTCTATGTTTTTCACAATATTTATGTGAGAATTTTTAACTTATTTTTGAATTCGTATATTTACACCATAAAATTTGTTGTTACTATATATAACACTCAATACATTTTTGTGGTAATGAATCCTGTAAGAATGAGCTACATTCGATAAACAGAAAAGTATCATAAATGCTTTGTAAGTGTTACAGAAATCCCAAACACACACTTCTTAAGACCTATTTGTATAACATGTCCTATTTGTATAACATACTAAAGAAATAATTAATATTTGTCTTGGCATATGTCAAGATGAAGCAAATCAAAATTCAATGACAATTAAACGAAATGTGTGAATTAAGTGAAATCAATGAAATTTAGTGCCAAATGCCAACATCTTGGTTTAACGTAATTATCATTAAATGATGACAATGGCCAATATTATTAGCGTAAGTGGGGTTTCATTCAACCAGGTATCTCCCACCATTGGGGAACCACCCTCGCCGGGGAAAAAAATCAATGTTTCTCGTCATGTGTGGTACTGTAGTGCATGTTAGTGTAAGAGTGTGAGAATACGACAAGGAAGAGGAAGGAAAGATCGCGCGCAGTCCGTGGCTCGCTTGTTAGGATACTGCTCTGGCATTCACCTGGTGTTGATGGAAGAAACCTCGCAAAACTACTTATCAGAGAAGCCGGCCTCTACATTTCTCCAGACAGCGATTGAATTTGATCTATCAGAAAAGCTAGTGTCGAAAATCTGGAGCAGAATTCATGCAAGGCTTCTCTAAACGGTATTTTTCCGTGGTTTATCCGATTACCACCAGGCAAATTCCAGAGCCTGGAATTTGCGCGGTGGTAAATTCCTAACAAACGGGCCACGGAGCGCGCGCGCGCGCGCGATCTTTCCTACCTCTTGTTTGTCCTACCTTTATCTCCTACTTACTCACACCTACACTAACATGCACTATGTTACCAAACCTTTTGGGATCTTGGAGCTTGACCCGGTTCGGACGGTGCTCCGATTATGGGAGATACCTGGTTAGGGAAAATCCCGCTAGCCAACGCTATGTCGGCGCCGGAATTTGCCATCCAGCAAGGCAAAACCACCGCCACCTCCCGAGTAAAAGCATTAACTACACTTTCGGTAGTAATAACATAAGCAGTTGACGCGCCCGTAATTAATAGGTAGATATCAACTTCTTAGTACTACTGAGTTAGATTTTGGTGTATTTCATTTCATCTTTTACCAATATTTAATTTCTATTCATCTACCTACATCGCTCCAGATGCCCCGCCGTATCATTCACTTCAATATTCACTCACAAACATCCCCATTCACGTACTGAGTTCACGTGCAGGGGTCGTTTAGTGGAGGCCGTATCGCAATGCACTCAGTGCCATCCATCAAAACTATTAGCCAGCGACCGGCTTTTGTTCGACTTGAGCTACCTCTGCAGGCGACTCGCGACAAAGGCCCCGCACAGTGCCCATGTCGTTCCACCCACCGGCCGCCGGGCGGGGCCACCGACTCGACCATTTGATGCGCCGCCATTTGCCGAATAGAATATCAGCAGCTTATTTGCATGCTTGGGCGCGGCAAAGGGTGCAGTGCGCCGTGTCTAAGCGCCTCCCTGCCTGTCAAAGAGCCGCGACGCGTGCGTGGGAAGGCTGGCGAGCAGAGCATCGTTCGGTCGGTGGCTCGGTCGACCGTTGGTTGTGAACGTGATGTATGTTTTGCGGTAGCTTTGGAAGTCGTGTAATTGCGTAGGAATTGCGTCGGCTCGGAATTGGTTGTTTTTCGCCCGCCGCGGCGAGGTTCCCGAGAGTTTATGGTAATCGCGCAGGGAGTCGCATCTGATGTGGTTTTGTGGCGGGTGCGAATTTAAATATTCTATCGGGAGATGTGCAAATTGCGGGCAGCGAGTCTGTGACATACCCACGATATATCTATAGAAGTACATGATGAGTGTTTTGTAAGGCTCCGATGACTAATCAGACGCTTCAAGCGTTACTCGAAAAAATGAAATTGTATCAGAACAGCTGTCGAAAATTATATAGTACTATTTTAACTGCATAATTAATTAGTCAAAATGTGTGTTGCAGGCTATTGTTGCATTATTTACTATAGAATATAAAACATCATCATTATTATTATTATCATCATCATTATCATTATTATTATCATTATTATTAAAGATATTCCACGTGCAATAAAAATATATAACAAAGCCCACTCTATTCACAATTCACAGTTACTTCAATAATATAACTGCTTTTGTAAATTGATCGTATTAATTGCGTGCATCTCATTGAAACGTTAAGTTACGAAATACTCTTACAAACTAAAAATGTGGGATTCGAATAATTTATTACTAGCTTGGGACTGAGGGAGCTGAGGGGACTCAGGGGGCTTGGGGACCCAGGGGGATAAAGGGACTGTGTTTGTGTGTGTTTGTGTGTGTGTTTGTGTGTGTGTTTGTGTGTGTGTTTGTGTGTGTGTGTTTGTGTGTGTTTGTGTGTGTGTGTTTGTGTTTGTGTGTGTGTTTGTGTTTGTGTGTGTGTTTGTGTGTGTGTTTGTGTGTGTGTGTTTGTGTGTGTGTGTGTTTGTGTGTGTGTTTGTGTGTTTGTGTGTGTGTGTTTGTGTGTTTGTGTGTGTGTGTTTGTGTGTGTTTGTGTGTGTGTTTGTGTGTGTGTGTGTGTGTTTGTGTGTGTGTATCAACCATACGAACCCCAACTTTAAACGCAAGCGCTTCGGATTTATTTCCTCCGTTTCTCAGCTTTCCTCCATTTCTTTCGACGTGCCCCACTGTGGCTGGCCGTCCGAAGAGCCCTGCAGGGATTATTCCCGTCCCTTCCCTGCGCTAAGCGGCTTCCAGGTGGCCCTCACCCCGCAAGCGATCGGCACGGTGGTCGATTCCTATCGATACCTTCTTCGCAACGCAGCTGTTTTTCGTTCTGCGGTTCGCGTGCAGTTAATCTCACAGGGAGGAATTCTCTGACAGAGAGGTTTGAATGAATTGGGGAGGGGGTATTAAACATTGTATGTATGTACTTGGCGTGACAGCCTGTGAACGGGCTCAGGCCTACCGGCGACGTCCCTGCCTTGCAGCCATAGGTTAAGGGGCCATGGGCGAGGCGGAGAAGAGAAAGGAAGAGAGCGAGTGGGCAGGGGAAGGGAGGGAGAGAAGTGGAGAGGAGAACGGAAGAGAGCGAGTGGGAAGAGGAGAGGAGGCAGCGAGGTGGAGAGGAGAACGGAAGAGAGCGAGTGGGAAGAGGAGAGGAGGGAGGGAGGCGGAGAGGAGTACGGAATAGAGCGAGTGGGAAGAGGAGAGGAGGCAGCGAGGCGGAGAGGAGAACGGAAGAGAGCGAGTGGGAAGAGGAGAGAAGGGAGGGAGGCGGAGAGGAGTACGGAATAGAGCGAGTGGGAAGAGGAGAGGAGGGAGGGAGGCGGAAAAGAGAAAGGGTGAGAGTGAGGGGAACAGGGGAAGGGAAGAAGCGGCACGGAGATGAGCTAGGTCCAGGGCCGACAGCCCGTAAACGGGCTGGTCAGGTCTACCGGCGACGTCCCTGCCATGCGGCCATGGGTTAACGGGGTACGTGTGGTTATCATGTAGACATGTCTACGCCGTATTCCGGTCTTCTCGACTTGAGAAGTGAATTTTCTCGTCGTCACACAGTAACATGTATTGGGACATTGTAAGAAAAATGCACACTATAATCTTGATTCAATTCTGATTGCTTGGCACACATCAACATCTACCATTAGATATGATTTGTCCTCCAAAACCCGATAACTATTTGTCTATTTGCTTCTATTAAAACCCTAATTTTCTCCAATAACCCCGAATTTCCTCTTATTATACAATCATAATTGATTAGTAGAATTGTTCACAATTCAACAGAAGCCTCAAGTTTGGAAGTGCTCCTGGAGCATGTAATTAAACTCCTCCCAATTCACTGGCTGAGGTGACTCAGGGCATGAACTGATATTACTACGGTGTCTTTGACAGGGGGGCCCTAGAGTTAAGAGTCCCCACTGTCGCATGGCTTCCGATACTGGATAGATGGTTAGGTTGAGTTAAGCCATTGTCTAGAGTAGAATTCTAGCCGGCTCCACTTATCTCTGCGTGTCCGTGGTTTCTCCGATCAACACCATGTGACCTCACACACACACGCACTCACACACAGATACCTGCACGGCACTACCACACATGTTAGAACATCGGAAGGGAGATTAGGTCTTGTCTGCTTAGACCTAGCATTTGACGCACCCCGAAACACTAAACAATCAAAATTTCACTCGACTCAATTTTTTCAAATTTAATGTCATTTCACTGTTGAAGATGTGAATATTTGGTAGTCTCACTTAACTCTCAAAAGTATTTGCAGATAAAATCTTAAAATATGTCAATCTGGTAATACATTGAAAATATAATTTCAAAGAATAATCATTCATTCAACCAAGAGCGACATTTCATGAAAGAAATCAAATAGTTGACTCATTCCCGTGCTCTTATATTAAATTCTTTAGAATATTGTTTGAAATACAAACATTTACTCTTCAGAAATGACATGAAATCATGAAAATGCAAAATCAAATAATTACAAAACTTGAGATACTTCAAGTATTCCAAAATATATTATTTTCTGTTTAGACTTATTAGTTGTTCATTGATCCTATCTCCTTTGATCCTATCCTATGTACAGAAGTTAGATGATGGGAATTGGGATTATGGGGTTTCTTGGGATGAATTACTTAGGGTGGTTTCCTGTCACCTTCACTGAGTTTTCTATCCAGGCTTCTTTAGAAGCCTACTTCCAACACGGATTTGGAGACTTTATAGAGCAGACGCGCCTGGCGGGGATTCCCCTAATGCGCCTGGAATTTGACTCGCACTTTCTCCGCCAGATGTCGGTCTCGGTTACTATATCCGAAGTGTCTGGGGGAAAGTGAGATCTCGTTAGGGCGAATGTTGTCGGAGGGATTTAATTTTGCTGGACATACCACCAGGATTATTTTACACACCATGACTACCGTGGATTTTCCACCCTTCCAAAATCCACACACACACACACACACACACACACACAAATCTGCGATCGAACCCGTGCACTAGGAGTTCAGAGGCAAATAATATAACTCCTCACCCACTCCTCATCAGACGTATTACTAATGAATATTTTTAAATACAGCCAAATTACAGGAGTATCTGTTAACGTTTGCAACCAAACATTTAAATACCCAAGTGCCCAACGACAGCATGGTATTGAAATTTACGATTTTGTGCGTAAGGTTGCGAATCAGCCCATTACCTCTGAAAGTGATATATGAAACGTGTACGCCTCTCTACCGCATATTATTTCGTAGTAATTAATGAATGGGCAAACACCGCAGATAATCCTCGTGTAATTGAAGGAGATTTTCCTTCTATCTCATTATCACGTGCGTGGAGAGTTTACGAGAGGCGAATTGGAGTTCAGAAGATAATTGTTATTGTTTTGGCTCGTAGGCTTCAACACTGAAATGGATCGCTCATACGCTAGCCAGCGCTCCGCTCAGCGAACTCGGAAGTCACCGACGTGCCAACAAATGAGACATGTACAAGTGCGCGCTCCAAAAATAAACCTTGAGAAAACGGCATCAGTCTGCTCCAGATTACCCTTTAGGTAAACGCGTTTAAACTATGAAAAAATCCGTCCTGAAAGAAAATCAGCGCAGAACAGGCAGCACCTCCGTAGAGGGAAGGGGACGGGAAAAGGAAGGGGCCAAATTTCGTGAGAGATTCAAGGAGAGAAGACGAGAGATACCAACAAGTGTTCTAAGTGTTCTGTGTGTTCGTGTGCACGCGCGTGTGCACGTGTGTGTGTGTGTGTATGTGCGTGTGTGTGCGCGTGTATATGTGAGTGCGTGCCTGCGTTTGTGCGTGTGTGCGCACCTGCTTGCACGCTCGTGTTTATGTGTACGTGTGTGTGTGTGAGTGTGTGTGTGTGAAGATATGGGACAAACGTAGCTTGTTGTGTGCAATGCGGCGACTCATGAGGAATCTTTGTTTTCCATTTACGAAATTCATGTGTGCATTAACTTTCTGGCATAAATTGCAGAATGTGCAATACATCACGAATTGGTGATACCATCGTAATCTTCAAACAGAGAAGAGGTGGGACCAGCTACAGACAGAGACCGGGCCAAAAAATTGTGTTTTGTTCAGAAACCTGTGAGTATTTTTAAATAACATCCCTGGTCCTTCAATCGACACTGGCAGTAACTTATTTACTATCGATCAATACACACCCACCACCGCCCCTGCGCCTATGTGGTCTTCAATCACCCCCTTTCCGATGACCCTATTTCGGTCATTCTGTGCCGAATTTCAGAAAACGATGGATGACTCAGTGAAAGAAAAATGCTTCTGAGAATTTATTGAATGAACTTTAACCAACATGAACACAGAAGTGTGACTATTGTGGTTTATACTTCTAAACAAGAGTTTTAACGTGGGTAAATAACTATTTGAAGACAAATTTTTCCAGGAAAAAGATCAATAATATTCAAGTATGAACTGTGGTATTATAGTATATAGCTCTAAAAATGTTATTTGTCCAATGTATGTGAATACAAAAATTACGTCTTTCGTTGCTTTGGTCGGCAGTAACATTTTCAAAGAGAAAGAGTGATTTATTAAATATTTAGTGAATAATCTATCCTAAACCAGCGCTGCCCGACCCAAACATATCAAGAGCCATCGCCGAGGTGAACAATAGGAATCGAGTAAGTTTTCAAACTTCAGCTCTGAGTCCCTTCCTGATGCCTAGCGCTTTGCCCAGCATACATTACTACGACTTACATTACTTATTCATACCACACCTAATGTAATGTCTCGTACTGTACGGGTCACTACAACACAATTTGGACAGAGGAACGGAGGGATGTTTTGAAACAAAAACTACTCTTTTCTGTAGCAGAAGGGCCCAAAATTAGTATTTTTGTTGAAACATCGAAATCGGTTTGCCGCACTGTTACATAACTTTCTCTCGAACTCTTATTTACTTACACACGAATGTAAACTAGTAAGTAAAAATGAGAAGCTTATTGATTGTGGAATTATGTCGGAATGATTTCCATCTCAGTAAAACCCGAAACGTGAATCGTGACTTACTGTGGGCAGGGTATTAGATCGTGGGATCACAGCTTTGGCTGAGGTAACAAACTTAGGATAGAACAGTCTTCATTTCATCTTCCGAAGTGCATGGAAGTTGAGGGGTTTACATAACGAAATAACATAGTCATACTTACTTGGCCAGTGGCCGGAGGAAAACACTATGCTATCGCCAGAGACAACGACAGGGACTAGCAATGGGCTTCCCGCACATACTAGCAAATCTATTTATGAAACATATGGAAGTTCTCTGCTTTTCTCAAATACACTTTCATTTATTATTCTTCTACAGATACATGGATGATTAGATTACATGTTTACACCAATCTAATGTTAACACTTTTGTTGACACACATAATAAATTTCACCTCATATTAATATTTACTTGAATTGGAGAACATATATAGACAAATCAGATTGTTGAATCTCAAACTAACAGTTTAAGATAATAAAATAATAACTGACTGGTAACAGAAAGAAACTTTTTCACGAAGGGTTCTAAATTATCACTCAAAACATTCAATAAATCAGAAAGTGGCTATGGTGTACAAACGTACTGATTCTGCATCAAAGTCGGCGAATAAAGAATTTCACGGGAAAAATGGGGAGAAAGTTGAAAACATTCTAAAAAATAATTTTTATCCAAAAGTTTTTATTGATAAATGTATTAGGGATGGAATTGTACACAATACTAAAGAAGTTGCAATTTGAGAATTCGGGCCGTTTTAGGAAATATAATTTAAATGCAGTCTTTTATAACAAAAAGACGACTAGTAAATTATAGACAAACAAAAAGACAAAACGGGTGATACATCCAATTTATATTATTCCATATCTGCAACTAAATTATATTAGTGATTCAAAACAATACCTGAATAAACACGTTTACCAACACACTTCCAATATAAACAAGGATAGTTCTCGATACACTTTACTTACCAGGTTCAGAATAGAGTGTAATCACTCTATCGTTTTGGATAATGTAAAACTTGCACAATGAAAAACAAACGTCTAAAAAAATGATAGCAGAAATTGTTCATATCATGATGAAATATAGAAACAATACAAAAAAATGGCGAGGACATGTTTTTATATCAACCCCCAATGCAAGACTCCGCTTATTTGTAAGTTTAAAAACATGTAATCACGTACAAATATTTCTAAGTTTTCAAGTTATTATAAGTAATTTTCATATTTATTATTGTAAAATTATTTGTATTAAATTGTAACCATTTAACTCTGCATAACTGTAGTACCTCTTGACAAGGTGCACATATCGTTTACGAAACTTCGAGGTGTAACAGCAATAGATGATTAGCAAGAAATATTTATTCCCGGTGTCTATGAAGATTGATCCCACATGGTCCCGACTCATATCCACTCCCTCTTATATCCCAACCACTTATATCCCATCAACGTAACAAAACATTAAATAAAAGGATCAAAAGCAAAATATGACAACATACTACATTATTATTATTATTATTATTATTATTATTATTATTATTACTAAAAAGTAATTTTAAGGGTTCCTTTTTAAATTCAGGCCTGCAACAAAAATTGTAGGTCTGCAGTGTACCTCACATTCTGGCATTTTTGCTCAAACACACAACCGGGCTTGCTTATCCCCACTCCACATCCTTAAGGTGGACAATTCAACCGCAAAAGCGACACATGAGACGGTTAGCAATACACTCAGAAGGCTCTCTTCAGAAGGGACAGCGAATATCGGAACACCATTTGGCTGCGCGGTTGGTGAGCGGACCGGGACATCATAACGGCCCGCACTTGCCCAATTCGTCTTCTCACTGACCTTGAACCCAAAGTCGGCAGATTCGTATATGGTTGCTTCTGGATCACAAGGTAGCCAACAATTGAGAGTAGAGCGGCGAAGCGGGGGGGGGGGGGGCGGCAAAACGGCATGGGGGCTATTAAGTATTTTCCGCCAACAATGTAGCGAGGTAGCGACCATGTCATCGGCTTCTGCAACTACACACAAAGCTGACACACATTTCCATCGCAAAGGCTACGAAGGAGAGGGTTAGGCCGACACCTATGAGGTAGAAGGCTCCCTGCAGGTGAGACAGCGACATTACCACCGGATCATCCGAATGAGAGGGGGGTGAGACGGTCTTGCCGCGGGCCGCCGCCATCTCATCGTCCCACCACTTGTCCATCACGCCTGCTTCTCGAAGACCTTTAACCAAGAAATCGAATGCTTCGAGAACCGGATTGTGTCTCGACAGTAAAATAGATATATATTGAGTGAAGAGTGGCGAAGACAATGCGGTAATAAGTTCTTTTCCATCAACAGTGTAGCGACGAAGCAATTCATACTCAGTATTTGAACTATCGGTAGCAACAGCTAAGTCACGAGCATATGCCACGCGATCAAAGCAGTCTGTGAGAGGTTTGTGGCAAAAAACTAATCCACTCTCTATATGGCGTAATTGTGGATCGTCAGCGAATTCTATATTCTGAGCAATGGAATTTTCCATACCCAAATCAATATCGGCATTTAGCAGATCTTCTAGTGTTTTAAATCTGACAATCATACCTGCATTGACAATGAAACTTACCAACGCACACTGATATCCATAGTTCAAAACAAGCGATCCCAGATTCCAGACGATGAATACCATTTTCTCTGGGCGAGTTGAGGGTTTATGTGCAATTGAACCACAGAGGAGAATAAGAAAGACATCAGTTGCTCTTAATGCTGATAGTGGTGTAAGTAATTTATTTTTATTTTTTGATGTAATATTTACCTTTAATGCGAAGAAAGAGAAAATACTAACAGCGATGGAGCATACAATTGTTAGGACCCATATTCGGATGTCAAAAACTCGACCGTATGACATCCATCGGGGGAATGGAATTGGAGCAGGAACAAACCAAACCATTGGCTCCAATTGTCCAGTAAGAACAAAATCGTACTTCAGCAGATCTTCGTAGAATATAAAGTAACCGCCTATAACACCACCATTGGATGTGTTGTTCGCTACACCTATTGCTGGTATCCAATCATCGAAGTATATGATATTACATTTCACAAAGTTGCACACAGTTCTTAGCATTTGTATTTCTGAACCAGCTGTGAAATTATCTTTTCCATCGCTTTTCAGTATTGTATAAGGAGGCCAGAAAACCACAGCCACATTGATCATGCACTCACGCACATCCGATGTCCGAGCCTTCCACACGTCTCTTACAAAACGCAAAAAATGATGACGAGTGCTGGGGAGGCTTTGCACACTCTTTATTTCACCACAGACAAAGCCTCGAGCTATTTCGACGTTCCCTCCACTTCTCCGGTACAACACAGCGGCAATTATCACTTTGTGCTTACGAATTTCGTGCAAAGTTGAACGAACGTTTTCTTTATCAACTGTGTCACTCGCGATAACAAGATGCCGAGCTCGCGGAGTCCACAACGCATTCTGTTTCAGTTCATTCATTTGTTGTTCGAGTCCATGCAAAAGCTGAGGATAACATGCTATAATCAAAATAGTTTTGGGAAGCATTTCATTGCTTCTGTTAGAAATATCTCTAATGTCTCCAGCTTGACTCATATAAATTGTCGTTCTTGTTGAATAGATGCTTTGAACTACATCGTCTACTTCGTGTTTTTGATAATGTTGAGGATGTATATGTCGTTGTGGCTCATCTGTGCAATCATTACTGTTGAAGAAGATGAGTAACGGCTGTTCTACAAGATGCTTATAAGATTGCTTTATGTCTTTCGTTGTCCAGGCAATTGCAGATATTTCAAATATTTGAAGAAGTAGTATCCGTGTTATAAAATCTTTCCTCTTCATATTCTCTTTGGGTAACTGTAAAGTTATGAAGACAAAAAATAAAGGTGTTAAATATATCAAAATATTCAAAAAAGTACTACACACCGGAACAGTTATTATATTGTTTTAACTCCATGTTAAGTTTGTCACATATGCAAAGTTGAAGCACATGTGGAAGTGTTAATGAAATTCAATGGAGAAATGGTAGAAATGGAGAAATATGTAGTATCAAAGTAACTTCATTTTCACTTCGTAACCATTAATTTTTTTGTTCTTCAAATGCTCAATATTTGGAACAACTATTTCCAAGATTTGAAACGATTTAATATGATTAATTATTCCTCTGTTCACAATAATATCAATAAGGGGACATATCTACCTATCCTTTCCTTGGCGTTCCAAAACTCGTACATATTTGTGTTCAGTTCGTGAGTTTTTAAAATATATATTGTTCAAATATTCACATATAACAATGGTTCACACTTTAATAGAGAAAACGAGTAACAAAGGAATATCTAAAACTTTGATCAATAGATTTTTATGAGAAAAAAACATACACTATACACAAAATCCGCATATTGATATTGTGTATAAATGAACGCAGCACTGTTGAGCGATAACTCTGCTGTTGATTTCACGAGAATCCTTCTCTTTGCCAAAGTGTAATTGCTGAAGATATCCAAGCGAAAAATTCAGTTCAGTTGGAGTGTTGAAATCTTAATATCTTGGATCTCTAACACAGTTGAAATAAATTTTAATGAAATTTGTTCCTCTTACTCTGGCAACAAAACAGTTCTGACATTAGAAACTCAAATAGAGCTTCTGTGAGGAGCGAAGTACAATAAAGTAGGTCACTACACACATCGATTACAGAGTATCAGATAATATTCCCCTTGGTGTGTGTTCCTGGCTATGTTATCATTCAGCGGACGTGGATTAATTACACACGCTCGTAAAACGTTATCCCTATACAGTATTTAAGTAACTGCCAGTGCGCAAATGTGCGTGTGATATATCTGTCACTGAAGGACTGACAGAGTGGCTCAGTCTATTGATGTCACTGGACTGCCTCTGACCTAGTTCGAGTCCCGAGTGGGGCAAGATTTTTGATACTAACTTGTCAGCTTGGTGGAGAATTCTAGATCAGCTGCTCTGATCGGTAGTTTTCTCCGATCAACACCAGGTGAATGTCTGAGTAGTACCCTCATACTAAACGAGCCACTGGCCGTGCGGGATCATTCCTTTCTTTTCTTAGTCCTGTCCCTTTCATACACAGACTTGCACTAATATGCATCGCACTACAACACGTGGCGGGAGATCGGTCGGGAGCCTAGAGCGTATCCCGGCCGTGGCGGGGCCTCGCTGATGGGAGATATCTGAATGAGGAAAACCCTGTGGGACGACGGGAGGTCGGCATCGGATCTCACTATCTAGCGGGAGAAGATCACCGTCATCGAATTAAGAAGAACATGCACTACACTTACGGGACTTATGTCATTATTTGATGCGCCCGGAATCACTAACAGTCAACCTTATGTCACTCATAGTTAAACCTCTTTCCGTACTCCAATCGACACATTTGACATGTAATTCCACGCGCCTCGGTCTTCTGATAGGGTACTGATAATTTGTTTTCTGATCCGACCAGAAGATTCAAAGAAATTTCAGAAAACGTGTTTTTAACGTTTGGCGCTGCAATCTTAGTGAGTGTGCCGGAAATTAAACAAAATCTAAGTATCTAAGAGATCTAAGTAGGTGGAGTTGATTACATTCCAGTAGCCAAAGGTCATTTTCACTCCGTACGCAATATGTTTCTTTAATGACGTTGGCAACACTGATGTTGATATCTTTAAATGAACAATTGAATTTACCAAGTGAGTCGCGCTGCAGATTTCATTTTAATTTACATCCGAAACAGAATTTTTTAAAAATAAATTTGCGAAAGCCTACGAACAATATTGCCTTTGAACGTATTACATTTTAAGAATTTCAAGCGAATACGCAGAATAAAATGTACGTAATACTAGAAAATGAATGAAAGGTCTTGCGTTCGACTTCTCACTTTTAAGTTCTTTGTGTGTAAATATTAAATTTTCAAGTTTAATTTTTCGATAATACGATTTTCAAATGAATGTGACCCCAAACTCAATAGTATTAAATTTAACTCAGGTTTCATTTACATAAACAAGCAACACAATCGCATTTAAATGCTTATATAGATTCGCATACAAAACGATTAAAAGAGCGATCACAGAAGTAAACACAAATTAGGCTGAGTTTGTGTAGTTTTCATCTCTTCAAAAATTAGGGGAGAAAAATATGGAAGTGTTAAGGAAATCCGGGGAATAATCAAATGTAATTTTAAAAAATTTTGCGACAGGATTTTCGCAATTAATTACGAATGATCAGCATGTTTGCATTTAGCGCTTGTACTAATGCAAAATATGCGCTATTTGTGTTTTTGTGCATATTAGAAAAACCGTAACTGTACTAAGTACTGTACTACTAACTGTACTGTAATACTAACTAAAAAATGTAACTGTACTAAAAGATAACTATTCACATCATCATTAATACCTGCAAGTATTTGTTACTGCGATTATAATTTTGAAATTGCAATATTATCTTTTCATACCTAGTATATAGATAGATAGATTTAAAATTTCTCCAAGGAGGAATATACAACCTGGTGGCAGAAAACTATAATTTACATATTACAATTAGAAATATTGATACTATGTTATTTTCGATTAAGACAATAATATTAATATTACTAATAATAACAATAATAATAAGGCAAATAATATCATTTACACTACATTTTATGTCTGTCCAGAACAGATATTTTAACTCATAAATACGCTTTTAAATACTTTGCTTTCCACTTCACTTCACTAGACTTGCACTTCACTTCTCTTTCTACTTCTCTATTGCATTACACTTTACATGCACTACACTTACATCACGACACTCCAATTCAACCACTACTTTAATTATAATTATATATATAATAAAGCAATGCATTTAATAGTAATTATCCCAATACTAATAATAACAATAATAATAAAATAACTATTTTTATGACGCTAACTTGATAATTAATAAAGTTTACAAACATAATTAGTTAATATACTTTTAAATCTTTGTACACCTGGAGGAACGGCTTCCATGACTGTCGCAGGCAACTTATTCCAGTCTGTTAATGTTGTAAAGGAAACTTTTGTTGTAAAAAAACCTATTCTCTGTGGCCTGAACTGAATTATGTGCTTGTGATCCCCTATACTAAAGTAAGAGGGTCTATCGAGTCGGATGTAGATATCTTTTCAAACTGGATAACCTGCATAAGATTTATACAGGGCACAGAACCTTGCTTTAACCCGCCTGATTTTTAGAGACTCCAATTCTACTTTCTTCCTATTGCTTCGGAAAGTAAGTTTACAAACTCGCCGTTGTTCTCTATTCAAACATTCCTTTTGAGAATTTCTATAAGGGTCCCAACAAATAGACGCTTATTCCATTAATGAACGAACTAGTGATAAGTAAGCAAATTTTCTTGCTTTTGCAGCACTCTTCTTTAGTATTCGCATGGTAAAATGCTAATCCCTCTAGGTTTTCCCCTACAAAAAATTTATCTAATTTTCCCAAATCAATTTGTTACCAGAAATTTTTCCCAGGTGTTTACAAGACACGACTCTTGGAATATATTCGTCGTCTAAACGGTATCGAGTTTCACTATAAAAAATAAGTAACATACAATGCCTTTGGGTGATGGGAAATTTTGAACGAGAGTATAACATTATCAGCAACTGCAATTTATTGTTACGTTCAATGCCAGACACTGAAAGAACATATTTGAACAAAACTTATCAAAACAATACTGGAGTATAAAATACATTTTTAAAACAGATTCAGCGTTGGCGACGTCACATACAACTTGTTTTTAATAACTAAGACATTAGCTGTATATATTGGTGCAGGAGAGAATAAACACTATGATCTCACGGTATTGCGACAGCTGTTGAACACCTGTTTTATTATTCTGTTCTCTCGGATCACCTGCTTTTTTTATTACTCCATACCTGCAACTAACTTATAATGGTGAGACAAAACAATACCTGAGTAAATAAGTTTACCAACACACTTCCAATAGACCAAAGATAGTTGTCGATACACTTTACTTACCAAGTTCACAATAGAGTGTAATCACTCTATAGTTTTGGATAATGTAAAACTCTTGCACAATGAAAAACTAACGTCTAAAATAATGATAGCAGAAATTGTACATATCATGATGAAATACAGAAACAGTACAAAAACGACATTGCGAGGACATGTTTTTATATCAACACCCAATGCAATACCCCGCTATTTTGTAAGTTTAAAAGCACGTAATCACGTACAAATATTTCTAAGTTTTCAAGGTATTATAAGTAATTTTCATATTTATTATCGTAATATTATTTGTCAATTAAATTTTAACCATTTAACTCTGCAAAACTGTAGTACTCATGACAAGGTGCACAAATGGTTTACGAAACTTCGAGGTGTAACAGCAATAGATGATTAGTAAGAAATATTTATTTCCGGTGACTATAAAGATTGATCCTACATGGTTCCGACTTATATCCATTGTTCAACGTAACTCAAGATCATTAAAAAGAAAAGGATCAACAGCAAGAAACGAAAACATGCTACATTATTATTATTATTATTATTATTATTATTATTATTATTATTAAAAAGGAATTTTAATGGTTCCTTTTTTAATTTCAGGCCTGCAACAAACATTGTCGGTCTGCAATGTAACTCACTATCTTGCATTCTTGCTCAAACACACAACCGCGCTTTCTTATCCCCACTCCAAATCCTTGAGGTGAAAAATTCAACCGCAAAAGCGACACATGAGATGGTTAGCAATATACCTAAAAGGCAGAAGGCTCTCTTCAGATGGGGCAGCGAATATCGGATCACCATTTGGCTGCGCGGTGGGTGAGCGGACCGGGACATCATAACGGCCCGCACTTGCCCAATTCGCCTTCTCGCTGACCTTGAACCCAAAGTCGGCAGCCTCGTAAGCTGGTTGCATCTGGATAACACAGTAGCCAACAATTGCGAGTAGAGCGGCGAAGGCATGAGAGGGACGATTAATTGTCATCTGTCAACAGTGTAGCGAGGAAGCGCCCATGACTTCGGCTTCTGCCACTACGCACAAAGCTGACACACATTTCCACCGCATAGGCTACGGAGGAGAGGGTGAGGCCGACGCCTAAGAGGTAGAAGGCTCCCTGCAGGTGAGACAGCGACATCACCACCGGATCATCCGAATAAGAGGGGGGTGAGACGGTCTGGCCGCGGGCCGCCGCCATCTCATCGTCCCACCACTTGTCCATCACGCCTGCTTCTTGGAGACCATTCACCAAGAAATCGAATGCTTCGAGAACCGGATTGTGTCTCGACAGTATAATACACATATATTGAGTGAAGAGTGGCGAAGGCAATGCGGTAATAAGTTCTTTTCCATCAACAGTGTAGCGAGGAAGCAATTCATACTCAGCCTTTGAACTATCGGTAGCAACAGCTAAGTCACGAGCATATGCCACGCGATCAAAGCAGTCTGCGAGAGGTTCGTGGCAAAAAACTAATCCACTCTCTATATGGCGTAATTGTGGATCGTCAGCTAATTCTATATTCCTAGCAATGGAATTTTCCATACCCAAATCAATATCGGCATTTAGCAGATCTTCTAGTGATTTAAATCTGACAATCATACCTGCATTGACAATGAAACTTACCAACGCACACTGATATCCATAGTTCAAAACAAGCGATCCCAGATTCCAGACGATGAATACCATTTTCTCTGGGCGAGTTGAGGGTTTATGTGTAATTGAACCACAGAGGAGAATAAGAAGAACATCAGTTGCTCTTAATGTTGATAGTGGTGTAAGTAATTTATTTTTATTTTTTGATGTAATATTTACCTTTAATGCGAAGAAAAAGAAAATACTAACAGCGATGCAGCTTACAATTGTTAGGACCCATATTCGGATGTCAAAAACTCGACCGTATGACATCCATCGGGGGAATGGTATTGGAGCAGGAACAAACCAAACAATTGGCTCCAATTGTCCAGTAAGAACAAAATCGTACTTCCGCAGATCATCGTCGGCTATAAAGTAACCACCTATAACACCACCATTGGATGTGTTGTTCGTTACACTCATTGCTGGTATCCAATCTTCGAAATATATGATATTACATTTCACAAAGTTGCATACAGTTCTTAGCATTTGTATTTCTGAACCAGCTGTGAAATTATCTTTTCCATCGCTTTTCAGTATTGTATAAGGAGGCCAGAAAACCACAGCCACATTGATCATGCACTCACGCACATCTGATGTCCGAGCCTTCCTCACGTCTCTTATAAAACGCAAAAAATGATGACGAGTGCTGGGGAGGCTTTGCACACTCTTTATTCCGCCACAGACAAAGCCTCGAGCTATTTCGACGTTCCCTCCACTTCTCCGGTACAAGACAGCGGCAATTATTACTTTGTGCTTACGAATTTCGTGCAAAGTTGAACGAACGTTTTCTTTATCAACTGTGTCACTCGCGATAACAAGATGCCGAGCTCGCGGAGTCCACAACGCGTTCTGTTTCAGTTCATTCATTTGTTGTTCGAGTCCATGCAAAAACCGAGGATAACATGCTATAATCAAAATAGTTTTGGGAAGCATTTCATTGCTTCTGTTAGAAATATCTCTAATGTCTCCAGCTTGACTCATATAAAATGTCGTTTTTGTTGAATAGATGCTATGAACTACATCGTCTACTTCGTGTTTTTGATAATGTTGAGGATGTATATGTCGTTGTGGCTCATCTGTGCAATCATTACTGTTGAAGAAGATGAGTAACGGCTGTTCTACAAGATGCTTATAAGATTGCTTTATGTCTTTCGTTGTCCAGGCAATTGCAGATATTTCAAATATTTGAAGAAGTAGTATCCGTGTTATAAAATCTTTCCTCTTCATATTCTCTTTGGGTTGACTGTAAAGTTATGAAGACAAAAAATAAAGCTGTTAAATATATCAAAATATTCAAAAAAGTACTACACACCGGAACAGTTATTATATTGTTTTAACTCCATGTTAAGTTTGTCACATATGCAAAGTTGAAGCACATGTGGAAGTGTTAATGAAATTCAATGGAGAAATGGTAGAAATGGAGAAATATGTTGTATCAAAGTAACTTCATTTTCACTTCGTAACCATTAACTTTTTTGTTCTTCAAATGCTCAATATTTGGAACAACTATTTCCAAGATTTGAAACGATTTAATATGATTAATTATTCCTTTGTTCACAATAATATCAATAAGGGGACATATCTACCTATCCTTTGCTTGGCGTTCCAAAATTCGTACACATTTGTGTTCAGTTCATGAGTTTTTAAAATATATATTGTTCAGATATTCACATATAACAATGGTTCACACTTTAATAGAGAAAACGAGTAACAAAGGAATATCTAAAACTTTGATCAATAGATTTTTATGAGAAAAAAACATACACTATACACAAAATCCGCATATTGATATTGTGTATAAATGAACGCAGCACTGTTGAGCGATAACTCTGCTGTTGATTTCACGAGAATCCTTCTCTTTGCCAAAGTGTAATTGCTGAAGATATCCAAGCGAAAAATTCAGTTCAGTTGGAGTGTTGAAATCTTAATATCTTGAATCTCTAACACAGTTGAAATAAATTTTAATGAAATTTGTTCCTCTTACTCTGGCAACAAAACAGTTCTGACATTAGAAACTTAAATAGAGCTTCTGTGAGGAGCGAAGTAAAATAAAGTAGGTCACTACACACATCGATTACAGAGTATCAGATAATATTCCCCTTGGTGTGTGTTCCTGGCTATGTTATCATTCAGCGGACGTGGATTAATTACACACGCTCGTAAAACGTTATCCCTATACAGTATTTAAGTAACTGCCAGTGCGCAAATGTGCGTGTGATATATCTGTCACTGAAGGACTGACAGAGTGGCTCAGTCTATTGATGTCACTGGACTGCCTCTGACCTAGTTCGAGTCCCGAGTGGGGCAAGATTTTTGATACTAACTTGTCAGCTTGGTGGAGAATTCTAGATCAGCTGCTCTGATCGGTAGTTTTCTCCGATCAACACCAGGTGAATGTCTGAGTAGTACCCTCATACTAAACGAGCCACGGGCCGTGCGGGATCATTCCTTTCTTTTCTTAGTCCTGTCCCTTTCATACACAGACTTGCACTAATATGCATCACACTACCACACGTGGCGGGAGATCGGTCGGGAGCGTAGAGCGTATCCCGGCCGTGGCGGGGCCTCGCTGATGGGAGATATCTGAATGAGGAAAACCCTGTGGGACGACGGGAGGTCGGCATCGGATCTCACTATCTAGCGGGAGAAGATCACCGTCATCGAATTAAGAAGAACATGCACTACACTTACGGGACTTATGTCATTATTTGATGCGCCCGGAATCACTAACAGTCAACCTTATGTCACTCATAGTTAAACCTCTTTCCGTACTCCAATCGACACATTTGACATGTAATTCCACGCGCCTCGGTCTTCTGATAGGGTACTGATAATTTGTTTTCTGATCCGACCAGAAGATTCAAAGAAATTTCAGAAAACGTGTTTTTAACGTTTGGCGCTGCAATCTTAGTGAGTGTGCCGGAAATTAAACAAAATCTAAGTAGCCAATAAATCGATAAAGATGGAGTTGATTACATTCCAGTAGCCAAAGGTCATTTTCTCTCCATACGCAATAATTTCTTTTCATGACGTTGGCAACACTGATGTTGATATCTTTAAATGAACTGAATTGAATTTACCAAGTGAGTCGCGCTGCAGATTTCATTTTAATTTACATCCGTTACTGCATTCTTTAAAATTAATTTGCGAATGCCTACGAACAATATTGCCTTCCGCCCTATTAAATTTTAAGAATTTCAAATGCATACTCAGAAAAAAATCTGTTACTTTGCTCCATAACCCACCTTTCGGCTCCTACTTGTGCTTTCTGCAATTGCTCTATGGTCTCTCCGAAGTTTCCTCACATTTGCTTTTCATCATTAGTATTTTTTCTATGGCCTTTAAAAGGGGTTCCTTTAAGGCCGTTGGGTTGTTCAGTGGCATTGTCAGTTCCGCTACGCTGAAGTTTTTTGCCACGCTCTCTACCAGTTTCAACTGTGCAACCCTTAGTCTCTCAATCACTGTTTATTTTTGCAACAGTGCTCTCACATGCTCACCTGCCATCCGGAGTGCTTAGTCGTTTCGGCCCTGACCGCTGGGTTGCGTCGCCAACGCGCTCGGTTCCCAAGTCTCACCTGCAGATTACGCCGTAGCAAGGCTAGGTATCATCATTATCACCATCATCATTATCACCATCATCATTATCACCATCATCATTATCACCATCATCATTATCACCATCATCATTATCACCATCATCATTATCACCATCATCATTATCACCGATATCGCCATCATCATTATCACCGATATCGCCATCATCATTATCACCGATATCGCCATCATCATTATCACCGATATCGCCATCATCATTATCACCGATATCGCCATCATCATTATCACCGATATCGCCATCATCATTATTACCGATATCGCCATCATCATTATTACCGATATCGCCATCATCATTATTACCGATATCGCCATCATCATTATTACCGTTATCGCCATCATTATTATTACCGTTATCGCCATCATTATTATTACCGATATCGCCATCATTATTATTACCGTTATCGCCATCATTATTATTACCGTTATCGCCATCATTATTATTACCGTTATCGCCATCATTATTATTACCGTTATCGCCATCATGATTACCGTTATCGCCATCATGATTACCGTTATCGCCATCATGATTACCGTTATCGCCATCATGATTACCGTTATCGCCATCATGATTACCGTTATCACCATCATGATTACCGTTATCACCATCATGATTACCGTTATCACCATCATGATTACCGTTACCGTTACCGTTACCGTTACCGTTACCGTTACCGTTACCGTTACCGTTACCGTTACCGTTACCGTTACCGTTACCGTTACCGTTACCGTTACCGTTACCGTTACCGTTACCGTTACCGTTACCGTTACCGTTACCGTTACCGTTACCGTTACCGTTACCGTTACCGTTACCGTTACCGTTACCGTTACCGTTACCGTTACCGTTACCGTTACCGTTACCGTTACCGTTACCGTTACCGTTACCGTTACCGTTACCGTTACCGTTACCGTTACCGTTACCGTTACCGTTACCGTTACCGTTACCGTTACCGTTACCGTTACCGTTACCGTTACCGTTACCGTTACCGTTACCGTTACCGTTACCGTTACCGTTACCGTTACCGTTACCGTTACCGTTACCGTTACCGTTACCGTTACCGTTACCGTTACCGTTACCGTTAC
Source organism: Gryllus longicercus (assembly GCA_038098605.1). Lineage (NCBI taxonomy): Eukaryota > Metazoa > Arthropoda > Insecta > Orthoptera > Gryllidae > Gryllus > Gryllus longicercus. The sequence continues at coordinate 1,113,321 of JAZDUA010000173.1, read as the reverse complement.
CGTTACCGTTACCGTTACCGTTACCGTTACCGTTACCGTTACCGTTACCGTTACCGTTACCGTTACCGTTACCGTTACCGTTACCGTTACCGTTACCGTTACCGTTACCGTTACCGTTACCGTTACCGTTACCGTTACCGTTACCGTTACCGTTACCGTTACCGTTACCGTTACCGTTACCGTTACCGTTACCGTTACCGTTACCGTTACCGTTACCGTTACCGTTACCGTTACCGTTACCGTTACCGTTACCGTTACCGTTACCGTTACCGTTACCGTTACCGTTACCGTTACCGTTACCGTTACCGTTACCGTTACCGTTACCGTTACCGTTACCGTTACCGTTACCGTTACCGTTACCGTTACCGTTACCGTTACCGTTACCGTTACCGTTACCGTTACCGTTACCGTTACCGTTACCGTTACCGTTACCGTTACCGTTACCGTTACCGTTACCGTTACCGTTACCGTTACCGTTACCGTTACCGTTACCGTTACCGTTACCGTTACCGTTACCGTTACCGTTACCGTTACCGTTACCGTTACCGTTACCGTTACCGTTACCGTTACCGTTACCGTTACCGTTACCGTTACCGTTACCGTTACCGTTACCGTTACCGTTACCGTTACCGTTACCGTTACCGTTACCGTTACCGTTACCGTTACCGTTACCGTTACCGTTACCGTTACCGTTACCGTTACCGTTACCGTTACCGTTACCGTTACCGTTACCGTTACCGTTACCGTTACCGTTACCGTTACCGTTACCGTTACCGTTACCGTTACCGTTACCGTTACCGTTACCGTTACCGTTACCGTTACCGTTACCGTTACCGTTACCGTTACCGTTACCGTTACCGTTACCGTTACCGTTACCGTTACCGTTACCGTTACCGTTACCGTTACCGTTACCGTTACCGTTACCGTTACCGTTACCGTTACCGTTACCGTTACCGTTACCGTTACCGTTACCGTTACCGTTACCGTTACCGTTACCGTTACCGTTACCGTTACCGTTACCGTTACCGTTACCGTTACCGTTACCGTTACCGTTACCGTTACCGTTACCGTTACCGTTACCGTTACCGTTACCGTTACCGTTACCGTTACCGTTACCGTTACCGTTACCGTTACCGTTACCGTTACCGTTACCGTTACCGTTACCGTTACCGTTACCGTTACCGTTACCGTTACCGTTACCGTTACCGTTACCGTTACCGTTACCGTTACCGTTACCGTTACCGTTACCGTTACCGTTACCGTTACCGTTACCGTTACCGTTACCGTTACCGTTACCGTTACCGTTACCGTTACCGTTACCGTTACCGTTACCGTTACCGTTACCGTTACCGTTACCGTTACCGTTACCGTTACCGTTACCGTTACCGTTACCGTTACCGTTACCGTTACCGTTACCGTTACCGTTACCGTTACCGTTACCGTTACCGTTACCGTTACCGTTACCGTTACCGTTACCGTTACCGTTACCGTTACCGTTACCGTTACCGTTACCGTTACCGTTACCGTTACCGTTACCGTTACCGTTACCGTTACCGTTACCGTTACCGTTACCGTTACCCTTACCCTTACCCTTACCCTTACCCTTACCCTTACCCTTACCCTTACCCTTACCCTTACCCTTACCCTTACCCTTACCCTTACCCTTACCCTTACCCTTACCCTTACCCTTACCCTTACCATTACCATTACCATTACCATTACCATTACCATTACCATTACCATTACCATTACCATTACCATTACCATTACCATTACCATTACCATTACCATTACCATTACCATTACCATTACCATTACCATTACCATTACCATTACCATTACCATTACCATTACCATTACCATTACCATTACCATTACCATTACCATTACCATTACCATTACCATTACCATTACCATTACCATTACCATTACCATTACCATTACCATTACCATTACCATTACCATTACCATTACCATTACCATTACCATTACCATTACCATTACCATTACCATTACCATTACCATTACCATTACCATTACCATTACCATTACCATTACCATTACCATTACCATTACCATTACCATTACCATTACCATTACCATTACCATTACCATTACCATTACCATTACCATTACCATTACCATTACCATTACCATTACCATTACCATTACCATTACCATTACCATTACCATTACCATTACCATTACCATTACCATTACCATTACCATTACCATTACCATTACCATTACCATTACCATTACCATTACCATTACCATTACCATTACCATTACCATTACCATTACCATTACCATTACCATTACCATTACCATTACCATTACCATTACCATTACCATTACCATTACCATTACCATTACCATTACCATTACCATTACCATTACCATTACCATTACCATTACCATTACCATTACCATTACCATTACCATTACCATTACCATTACCATTACCATTACCATTACCATTACCATTACCATTACCATTACCATTACCATTACCATTACCATTACCATTACCATTATTACCATTACCATTATTACCATTACCATTATTACCATTACCATTATTACCATTACCATTATTACCATTACCATTATTACCATTACCATTATTACCATTACCATTATTACCATTACCATTATTACCATTACCATTATTACCATTACCATTATTACCATTACCATTATTACCATTACCATTATTACCATTACCATTATTACCATTACTATTATTACCATTACTATTATTACCATTACCATTATTACCATTATTACCATTACCATTACCATTATCATTACCATTATCATTACCATTATCATTACCATTATCATTAACATTATCATTACCATTATCATTACCATTATCATTACCACTATCATTATCATTATTATTACCATTGTCACCATCATTATTATTACCATTATCATTATTATTACCATTATCTTTATCATTAGTATTATCATTACCATTATTATTACCTTTACCTTTATCATTAGTATTATCATTACCATTATTATTACCTTTACCTTTATCATTATTATTATTATCATCATTACCATTATTATTACCATTATCTTATTATTATCATTATCGTTACCATTGTTATTACCATTATCACGATTATAATTATTATTCATTGCAGAATTCACGGCCATGATGTAGAATTAGGAATGACGAACACGGTATTTGGTCGGAGAGAGAAGAATTAAAACATTAGTTTGCCTTCGTTTCGGAATAATTTTATTTCATCCTCAGGACTGGTGTAAAACACATGAAGACAACGTCACTTTAAATAAACACTTACACAAATTAATAACATGATATACAATAATGGTACAAGATGTACACACCTTTCTAAGGAACTATAATACAACAAGAAAACTGGAAATACTGATACATTACATCACAACTTAATATTAACTTATTAACATCACATTTTCACAACTTCTTAACAAATTATTGACATTATATTAAGTAATTACATGTGGAATGAAAAAATAAATCTCTTGTGTCGTGTAGTATACAGTTTGTACGTACTTCCATCAATTATTTGCTGTATTACTTAGTTTTTAATTTTGTTAATTTTTTATACAAGGCATCCACAAGGTGCTAAACAGATGCTTAATAATATGTTAGTTACGAGATCACATCATTGTTTACATATACATAATTCGTATATTCATAATTGATGTATAATTAATGACGATAGTAACTGCCACCATTGCCAAAATATAAACTTTAAACCTATAATGTAGTGTGAACGTAACACACAACAGAATTCTAATTTAACAATAATTGTAAAAAGAGGAGAAAGCATAAAAAATTTACAACAAAGGAGAAATTACCATAGCAATCATATCCGAATCTGTCGTTATTTATGTACGAAAAATGTTTATTATTAACGAGGCAACTTAATCACGCCCAAATTAGTAGAAAAATAGCCATGACTAAATATTATATATATATGCATTTTTTATTGCAGAGATATTGACCCAAATTTTAGTATTTAAATGTAACTCTACAGATTTTTTTAGATTATCATAACAGGCGTGAAGAGAGGAGTACATAAATATGCATATCGCCATATATTTCATAACAAAATTTTCGAGAAATTAAGCGTTTTAAAGATTCACGCCGACTGCTGGTTTCCGTAATCTGAACGAGAAATTCTGGGTGATATGCGGCGAGGCCATTCCCTTCAATTGCGTCGGTCGAGTAAAGTGGGAAAACTGGAGATGCCTCGGATCCTAACCTCGCTTTCCCCCACTACAACAAGAAACGAACAGCTCCATCAAAAATATCACAGTAGAGATGGTCAATCCTACTCCGAACAAGTAGAAAGCGCCCTGCAGGTGAGACACCGTCAGCACCTCTGGGTCGCCATCCGACAGGGAGGCGAGGGAGCGGGCCGGTCTCCGTGCCGCCTCCATCACCTCATCCCACCACTTGGCCACCAGGCCGCCCTCACGCAGCCCTTGCACCCAGAAATCCAAAGCTTCGAATATCGGATTGTGTTTGGACAGCAGGATGACCACGAGCTGGGAGAAGAGCGGCGAGGAGAGCGTAGCGATAAATTCTTTTCCGCCAACGGTATAGCGAGGTAGCAACTCGTACTCTGCAATGGAGCTATCGGTAGCCACAGCTAAGTCACGAGCATATGCCACGCGATCAAAGCATTCTGTGAGAGGATTGTGGCACTTAACTAGTCCAATCTTTATATTACGTAATTGTGTGTCGGTATCAAATTCTATATAGTTAATAATCGAACTTTCCATACCCAATTCTATATCGGCATTCAGCAGTTCTTCTAGTGAGTTAAATCCGGTGATCATGCCTGCATTGACAATGAAACTCACCAAGGCACACTGATATCCGTAGTTCAAAACGAACGACCCTAAATTCCACACGATGAATACCATTCTTTCTGGAATGGACGATGGTTGATGTGCAGTCGAACCACACAGAAGAATAAGAAGAAAATCCGCAGCATCTAATGTTGATGGTGATTTATGGATTGCGAATTGATTTTTTATTCTAACAGTCACCTTGTACGAGAAGGAAAAGAAAACGATAGCCGCAAGTAAACTGAGAATTGTAAGGAACCATATGCGTGCAGTAAAAACACGTCCGTATGTCATCCACCTCGGGTAGTCTAATGGACTAGGAACAAACCATGTAATTGACTCAAACTGTCCCGTAAGAACGAAATCGAACATAGATATCAGCTCATCGTCGGCAAAGAAACTGCCCAAAGCAACACCATCGGTTATGTTATTCATTACACTCATTGCTGGAATCCACTCTTGCTCATTGAAGTAAATGATGGCACATTTAACAAAGTTGCACACTGTTTTTAGTATTTGTATTTCAGAGCCATCTGTGAGCGTCTTGTTTTTCACAATTGTGTACGGAGGCCATGGAACAACAGCTACTTGGACCAAACACTCGCTTACGTCCGATGCCCGAGTCTTCCGTATATCTCGAACAAAACGCGAAAAATGTTGACGAGTGTTGGTGAGATTTTGTGCGCTCGTTTCTCTGCCACAAATTAAACCACGTGCTATTTTGATCTCGCCTTCCTTTTCCTCATATAACACTGAGACAATTATTACTTCGTGCTTACGAATTTCTTTTAATGCTGCTTCTACATTTCGGTTATCAACTCTTGCACCGACGACAATGAGGTGCCGAGCCCGTGGAGTCCATAACACATTCTGCTTCAGTTCATTCATTTGTTGTTCAACTCCATGCAAAAACAAAGGTTGGCATGCTACAATCAAAATGGTTTTGGGAAGAATTCCATTGTTTTCTTTAGGAATCTCACCTCCAGCTTCACTCATATAAATTGTCGTTCTTGCTGAATAGATGTTCTGAATTACATCGTCTACTTTGTCTATTAAAAATGGCTGTGGATGTAAATGTCGTTGAGGCTCTTTTCTGCAATCAGTGCTGTTGAAGGAGATGAGAACCGGCTGTTCAACAATGTGTTTATAATGTTCTTTTATATCCTTCGTTGACCAGGCCAAGACATATATTTCAATCATTTCAAGTAGCAATATCCAAGTCGTAATAAACTCTCTTTGACTCATAGTTTCGTTGTATAAAGTGACAAACGTATTTTTACCAGTTACTTATTCATATTATTACCTCACTTATAAATGATTTGAGATTTAAAATACCACTGCTCACAATTATTCTTTAATCTAATTCGTCTTGTAATTTAAAATTGTATACAAAAATCGACACGTCAAAGAAACGGGTGATGAAGAAACTAGTCTGTACGACGGTGTGTTCAACTTGAAGCTAATTATGTGTTTCTTGCAATTTGTTTTATGTTTACCTTATCACAAACATTAATTGCAATGTTATCTCTGTAAATACTTATTTATTAAAACCTGTTACAAATATTTGAAACATGTCTTAGTTCTTTCAAAAAATAGTTGTATTTACAACAATATCGTGCTTGACAGATTAACTGACGAATATAGTAGTCAATCTTTGCCTCCGCTCTTAAAATATTTTGTAATTTTATGTTTTTCAATGTTCTATCACAGATTTTTCGGGAAAATAATCTCAATATTAAAAGTTAATGCATAGTAATCGTTTAATATTATCAAATTAATGCCAATAATTTTTTTAAAATTCTGTTATTTTTAAAGAATAATTGTTTATGAGAAGTTGGTACATACTAAAAACAGAATCTGTATAGTAATTATTATGTATTTATGTACTGTCATTGAAATCTCAATTAAGAATTGAAATTAAACGCTGATATCTTAATATTTTGTGTGATAAAACTGTCTAAAATTTAAATTACATATAATATTAACCTAGCGTGTTACACACATTCCGGTGACAGAAGCAGGTCATCGGCAAGTTGTTTAAAGCTACTGTCAGATAACGTGAAATACGTCAGTCTACAACATGTATCGATTAGAGAGCATCACATGATATTTACCCCTGTGAGTAGCGTGTTTGTCCTGAAGTCGATTTTTCTGGCGTGTTTTTATTGGTGGAAATGAAGGTTTCGTATGTGCAAATGTTCGTGTTTCCTGGTGTATAATGTGACATGGACTTCCTTTGGAGACCTGTGGTTACTCACACGTACAAAATCGTGTTTGTTTGTAATTAACAGATGCGACCGAACGCAATTTGCTATCTTGCGCTATAGTAGTTGTAATGTGTATGGGACATGCAGACCATCAGATCGCAGATCTGGGTTGTTTTTTCCTGTTGCTTCAACCATTTACTTCACGACATATTTTGTTATTATCACTTTTCTCCATAATTCATCTATCAATAGGATACACGTTTCTAAATACTATATAAGTAATCTGGCAACCTCATTAGTTTTCTTCAACTTCACTATATATCACTTTATTTTAAATCAATTATACTACGTTTTTACTTTTTCGCTACGTAGTAGAGAGAAAGTTATGTAATGCAGTTTTCGGAGAAAATATTATTACTGGGCCCTGGTTACGAAAAAGTGGATAAACATAGTTACTAAATTTAGAAAAAAAAATCTAAGACGTGGTGTAGTCAGAACCCATATTTTGTGGGTCCTTGATACCCAAAAATCGAATGACGGCAAAACACCCGTCCGTCCGTCCGTCCGTCCGTCTTTGAACAATGCTAGCAGATAAACCATTCAGCCGATTTTCTTCAAAGTTGGTATTCCTCAATCGATATGGCTGATATCACGACCCCTTGAATTTGAAACCGAAATTTTAATTTTGGAGGTTACTTCACATAAAGATCCTGGGATATTTTAAAATAAAAAAAATAGCTCAACACTTTTGGATTAAATTTTGTTGTTGGTATTGTAAAGGACATTTAATAGAATGTTGCAGGGCTCATGTTGGTTAAAAACTAGGATTTTTTTGAAAATTGAAAAAATTAACATTTTTCGGCGTTTTCCTAAAACTACAATCATGAAGATAGACATTACCCCTTAATTAAATCTGTTCCATAAAAATAGATTTTGAAATGTGGTCATGCACAATTTTTAGAAAATTTGAGTATTTTTCAGGTAATTTTGCTTGACAAACCGAGGGAGAAAGTACGTGCCTTTTAGTACCACTAGTTTCTACATAGGTTTCATCTGTGATTTAAAACAAATAGAAATAAATATCGTAGTTTGCCCACCTCGCGCCATTATTTTTGTTATTGACACCACCATCACACTAACACTATATACTCATCATATAAAACGCATTTCAAAGTTATAATTCGCACATTAAGATTAAACACAAACATCGTAGTAAAAATATAAGATCCGGGAAGATGACAAAATATTGACTTACCTCAAGTATATTTTACTTTTCTAAACAGCAACAACAAAATCTGTGATAACACCACCATCCTTTCTGATCTGCTTTCTAGAGGCAGAATGAACAATTACAACATGTCTGTTGGCCCATTACGTACTAGATGTCAGTAGAATGTAATTTGTTCGAAGGTGCAACACCTTCCCCAAATGTCAGATCGATTGGAAATGTTCTATTTGGAGAAAATTCTGTGAATGATCCAATGTCCACAACAGACGGACAGTCAGTAAATTTTTGAAAGTTGCAATTTAAAGGTATCCGTTAGACCCCAAAAGAGTATTTCGATTCGAAAAATTTCATTATCGATGGCCTCAACCCCTCAACCTCCCCTGCTATCGTTGGATCAAAGTGTGTTTAAATAAATTTAAGCAAATTCTACGCTAACTTGTGAGGTAAGTGTAATCATCGTCGATTTAAAAAGCTACAAGTACTTTTCATTAATAAGCTTTACCGTGTGAATAAAACGTACTTAATACATTAAACTTTACATTTAAGTGAAGTGGCTGCGGTGTGGGATCTAATCAGCTATTAAAATAGTCTTCCACAAAACCTATTTTATACCATTTTTCGGTACGAACGTTAAAAGTAAATCCTTATTGCAGAGAAGTGCAACTTTGTTCTATTTTCGGGGGTCTTCCCGTCCTCGCACATCGCCATAACACACGCTGAACCCGGAAGGATAAAGCAGATTGCGGTAATTGTTGGCAAACAGATGATTCCGTGCATAGGTTACACATTTGAAGGACCAACATTGAGCTACACAGCTACAGAATGTACCACACCTTAGCACGGTGAACTCAACCGTCCAGACGTTGTGGCACGGGATTTTACTCGTCTCAAATTGAATCCTGCAATGGTCCATCCCATGATTGTTGGTTATGGTATCGCGATTGCAAGATACGTAGCACTCCTCAGCAATCATTCGGGGGATGTCTGGAGACGCGGCTAACTATTGTAGAGTATTCCTAGCTGTAAGACATGGTGGACGCGCTGTGTAGACGAGCAGTGCCTTGTTGAAATAAGCCATAGATCTGGACGTACAAGAATTCCTGAGCCTCATACCAGAGCCTCAGAACCTTCTGAATACACAACGACTCTGCCAAGGTGCCCGTGTGGAACACTAACACTGAACGGCAACAATGGTACATGGCACCTCGCAAAATCAATCGTGGAGGGTGAAACGTGAAATGAATGATACCAAAAAAATTTGTCAGACTGTATTTGATTGTTATATTATAGACAGAAAATTATTCATTTTTGGATAGCAAATGTACACCAAAATAAAGTATATATGTATGCAATATCTTGATATAAATCTTCTATCCAAAATGCTGAATTTTCAGTCTATAAAAAAGAATAAAACACAGTATGTTGTTACATCTGCAGTCAGAAAGGAAAATCATAATTTAATGATACTAAAAACAGCCGTCGACGGCGCTCCCCAATCCACCTACAGACAGACATCCGCTGGTCATCCACCTGACAAGATGTGCTGGAAATGCTCACTGCCTGACTGAAGTGTTAGTCGTTAGTAGCATGTTAGTCGTTTCCCACACGCGAGTCTATACTTACGCTGCTGTAGACTGACGTATTTCACGTTATCTGACAGTGGTTTGAAACAACTTGCCGATGACTGAACTGCTTGTCACCGGAATGTGTGTAACACGCTAGGTTAATATTACATGTAATTTAAGTTTTAGAAATTTTTATCACACAAAATATTCAGATATCAGCGTTTAATTGCAGTTCTCAATTTTTGATTTCAATGACAGTATACAAATACATAATAATTACTGCACAGATTCTGTGTTTAGTATGTACCAACCTCTCATGAACGATTATTCTACGATTATTCTTCAAAAATAACAGAATTCGTGGGTGCGTGAGCCACCTGTCGGTAGGTACCAAAAAGGGTAAATTTATATTTCTTACGGGATAGAGAGAGAGTCTCAATACACGGGCATTTTTCGCGTCGTCTTGCGGACATTTGCACAAGGAAATACTGTTATGGTAAATGAATAACATTTATTACTGAACACTTGTGAGGAGAAAAAATACTTCATAAAATATAAAATATATGTATTGATCACAATATGTACATATTTCATGAAGATTTGTTCAGTAATATCACAATACTCGTGAATTTAGTAATCATTTGTTGTGCCAATTAAATGTATTTTCTCATTTTCCCTTTTATCTTATTATTTTGACACTTTTAAACACGCGTGATCTAGAGATTCCAGAAGAAAATTGCGGGACAAAAAAGAAGTTGTTTAATTTTTGTTTGCATCGAAGGATTACTTCATATAAGTTATATTATATGAAATCAATACAGTTTTTAATTTGTATTAGATTCAATAGAAAAGTTATACTCTGCCCTTAAAATTATTACCAATTAAATAAATATAAATAATATTTAGAAGACGCTTCTAATGCTTACGATGAATGAATTCCTTTTTTGGACCCAGACATGAAGATAATAATGTTTCTATTGTTTTTCAGAATTAATGCGGTTAATTGCTCTAAGGTCTATAAAAATATTTATTTTCTCAAAGAGCATGGTTTATGTAAAATAAAACGTGAAGTGAGCCGTATTGCAGTTCAGCAGTGAAGTTTTCTGCATATTTATTACTCAAGTTCAACTTACGTAAGCGATTCCCACAAGTCAGTGATTTATTTTGAGTAATGGATTTTTAAAGTGAATATGTCAGGCATTTTAACCATAACTTACTATTTAAATACATCCTATTAGATTGCTTAGGTTAGATTATTAACGACGCTTTTAGATATCCTTTTATTAGATTTGTCTGCCGTTTGGTGTCATTGAATACTCACATTTATAACAGAAAGTTTTAAACAATGCATACTTAATGCAGCAGAAAAAATTGTCATTAATTTACCATGTAATTAATTTTAAAATATCCGTTATAGTAATAAAAATATACTGAAGACCAGCATGTCATTCAAAACCATTTCATCAGGTACATCTCACAACGGCTACCTCCTTGTTGCACGTCGAGATTGAGGCACCAAAAGTAAAGCTTCTTACCAGGTGAGGGGTTTATTGACATCATCCATCAAAATCTCCGATCCATCAGATCACCCCCCTCACTCTACCTGCCAGCTCAGCAGTTCTTTTTCAACGACCAAACGAGAACCGCAGCCCTGCACACGTCTCGTATTTCCTATCATCTTCCTAATGAGTTTCCAACATCGACAAGCTCTCTCCCCACGTCAAAAAAAAACATCAAAAGGACCTCGCCCAAATGATTCGCAGACGCGTGTATTTCATTACCCTTAAGTTAATAACGCGTTTTCCGTTAATGTGAGTGGGGTGGCCGCCGCCACCGCGTTAATTGGGCGTAGTCATAACGCGGGCCGCAGCGTTGGGCTTATTCGCCAATTACAGCACCCGTTATCGCGTAGGTGGAAACAATTAAATTCCGAAACGCAATTAACTGCAGGCTGGCCGCCTCTCCTGGAAGGGAGACTCGCTTGCGAAAACAGCGCCCTCCCCCGCGGTACCCCCCCACACCCTCCCGCCTCGCGCCCGCCGATTTTGCTGTTGACGAACTCCGCCGGCGTAACATTCGGGGTTAGAGATGGATGTGTGGCGGAAGCTGACGGTAAACATGCGAAGTATCGGTGAAATTTCATTTTAAAACTCCGTTAGTAGTGGTTCAGGGCTTCGAATGATGTCACTGCAGTGTCTCGGCCCGGGATGTCCTAGGTTCAACACTACCTAGATAGCTTGGAGGATATCAGCGGCTGTCTGGATATGAATTCTGACGGCCGACAGCTCTGTTCGGTAGTTTTCCGTGGTTTATCCGAACACGAGGCGAACGCCGGAGCAGTACTCTAACAAATGGGCCACGGACCGCGCACGATCTTTGCTTCCTCGTCCTTCCTCTTCCAAACCTCTTACTTACACTTACACTAATACGCACTACACTACAATACATACTAACAACGTAAGGGCCGCTGTGAAACTGGGGGCCTTGGTGAAAAAGAGACCGTGCGTACCTACACAGACACCATCCCCCCTGCATAACGCGTGGACGTGCCCGTGACCCATTTATTGGGGAACTGATAATGTATTCGCCTGGAATGGATCACAGAAATGACGGAATGAGAACAGACGATTGCTAGAACGTTCCTCAAGACACGGCTGAAGTCAAGTGTAGCTCTATAGTGTTAAAACATGTGGCAGCGGCGGGACGTGAACCCTACAACCTCCCAGTCAAAGATGCAGCAGAGGCAGCGATGCCTATAAGCTATTGCAGTCTGTGCCTCGCTTGCGAAATCAGCAACCGCCACGCCACGCCACGCCACGCCACGCTCCGCTCCGCTCCGCTCCGACCCGCTCCGACCCGCTCCGCCCCGCTCCGCCCCGCTCCGCCCCGCTCCGCCCCGCTCCGCCCCTTCTCCCCCACACCCCACCTCACCAGTCACGCTGGTGCTGTTGACAAACCTTCCCGGTGAAACTTTGAAGGTTAGAGAAGAATATGGGACAGAAGCTCACGGTAAACACGAAAGGTAGCAGTAAAATATCATTTTAATCTGGGGAGTTTGTTCGAAAACAACGTGAGGCCATCGCACCTCGTGAAAATACTGTTTGAGAGGAGTAGAGTCACGATATATTCCTAGCAATGTTGACATTACATTACATGCATTTGGTACATACTACATATTTTAAAGCGAATGTATCCCTACTTTTTTCATGATATGAACTGCCGTGTACACTTATTAAAAAAATTATAATCACTGTAAGTTATCTCCATTAGTAAACTTACATGTTCAATGAATCGATTATATGAAAAGAATATTCAAATGTTAAAGAGTTCAAAGTATTTTATGTATTTAGTTTATAATGTTAAGCTTTATTGCACGAGTACTGTGTATGGTTTGAAAATCAGCGACATTTAAAACGAGTTTACAAATTTGTAAGAATGCAATAAAGCAACATTACAACCAAATAGGCTATTTTTTGCCTAACAGCATTTTAAATTTTTAAAAGAGTCAAGCTTATTTTGCAAAACAATTTTCTTATGACATCTCTTGTATTTGACATCTGTGCGAGAAAACTGTAGTCTGCTGTTCAGTTATCTACCTCTCCACGATTCTCTCTCTGCGATTGGCTGAATGTGTGAGGACTATCATTTGTGTCGTAAAATATAATACTTCATCATTTCTGTCAGAAAATGGGTGATTATAAACGATTTTTTTCATGAGAAAATGGTTTATTACGCTGGTATCGAAAAAAGATATTACAAGAAAACTTCGTAGGTGTACCATTATATATTAAATATACTGTCTTCGGTTTCTCTCTGAAAATTTTATTATTTAAAATTTCGTAAACAATATTAAATTTTTATTAGAAATTTAAATGATAACTGGATTTTAGGATGAAATAACGCTTTTAATTTACTGCTGGTCATATTTTGTTACTAAAACATCCTACCAATGTAGGAGAGTGTTTATAGTTTTGTATCATAGAAAACTCACTCAAGACAATAAAACATATTAAGTTTGAGCAATAATTATCTTTAGAGACCCTTCATTTATACTTTCTTGCTTTTTTCCTATATTTTCATACTGTAAGCTATTAATTTACCGTGACCTAACTAAGTGTCCACTACTCTATTCGGTGTCTATTCTTGCCCTGTTAGTTTCTATTTTATAGAGATTGCACGTATTAATTAAATTTCTATTAGAAATCGAAATCACAGCACCATCCGTCGTAACTTTCCCTGAGGCTCGTGCCTGAAGGGTTTAGCTCGTCCCGCCGCCGTTTCTGGCGCTCGGGTTCCTTGAGCTTGGTGGGCGACCGGGGTTGACACCGCTGTGCGTGGGTGGGACGGAAGGACGGCGAAGGACGACCCCCCCCCTCCGCCCTACCCAGCCCTGCCCTACCCTGCGCTTCAAAAGGGCGCTCCCCCGTCTGGGGCTCCTCAGGGCTCCGGAAAAAGCGCGCATTGTGGCGGGAATTTTTGCCGGAAGTTGGCACGCCTGCTCGCCATCCATCATCGCGGCCTTCGACAGCGGGGCGGGAACGGACGTGGTGGAGGAGGAGGAGGCGCGGAGAGAGGCGAGGACTTTGTCGTCGAGGGCGAGCACAGAGGAACTAGAAACCAGAGTGTGCTCGCACTAACAAGGAGTGTTCCCTTCGTTGCTTTGGCAATTCTCGACGGGACTGAGTCAGCTCGATTTGTTTTCACTAAACGTAATACAATGTTACAAAAAAAATCAAACATTTTTATTAGTTATCGTAACAATGTACTTATGTAACGTTAATGGAAGTGTTTATGGAAGTGTAAGACTCACGTTACCACGCTTTTCCGTTCCTTGGATAGTAGTCTTCATTTAACTTCCATGTATATGAATAGTTTATTAGATTTTTTTACAAATGACACAAAGCACAAACCGGTGGGCCAACAAACGTCTTGTATCATTTGTTCAAAGTGCATTCGTGCCAATTCCTTGTGCTGGTTGCATTCGCTAGTTCAGCCACTCTTTACAATTCGTTAGTGTTACATTACTCGTATAATAAGCCGAGAGTTCCCAGTTTGATTTTTGGTGGATGCTTATATATTATGGTAGTAATTAGCACAATGAACTAAAAGATAAATTTGTCGGGTAAGAAACGCATGGAAAATTTGTTCTCATGTAATTCTATTAGCATTTTTTTCATTTCTAGTTTAACCCGAATGTTTATAGCGTGTATCGAGTTTAAAAATTGTCTCCGAATTAACTCATTAAATGAAAATTTACAAAGTATAAAGTATATTAAAGTACGACTCATGACATTGTGTTTCTTGTATTGTTACTTATACATTAGGGTTACTCACTCAGTGTATCTAATGATTGCAACGCATTCCCAAAAATGCTTTAAAAAAATATCAGATTACCTAGCGATGAAGAAGAGATACAATCACATTTTAGAACTTCAAATTATTGTTTTTTGAAATTTTATTTTTTAGTAAATCCGTTCTGTTAACACTAGGAGAAAATGAAACCAAATTTATGTATATGAGTGCAATGATCTACAGTATGTACATGAATGTAGTGATCTACGGTCCGACATTTGGCCCTTTTAGTCCGTAATAAAAACTACTTTTCGCAATCCCAACTCACTAGTTAAATATGTGTATGTACCGAGATGGTCGCGTTTCATTATTTCCGAGAAGAATAATTTCTGAAAAACTAGATGGGTCAATCTACTCTGCTAAATGAGATTCTTTCTTTCCTGAATATAAGAACAATATACGCAATTAAAGAAAGTGAAATGTTAAATTTGAAAAGAATAAAACACGAAAATTTTAGATAGTGACAGATGTAATACGGTGTGCTTTTGAATATATTCATATCATTTTCCTTCAATTTTATTTATTTCATTAAAAAAGTTGGCGTAGAGGTTACGGTTCGTGTCGTACATCCATTAAAGTCCGTCCAACCGCCCGTCCGTCCGTCCGTCCAACTGCCCTCCCGCCCGTCCATTTGTCCGTTACACTGCCAGTCCATCTGACTGCCTAAATGACTGTCTGACTGCCTCGGCTATACAAGATAATGTTTGTTTTAGTCAATGTTTTATATTTAGATTACTCACGCTCTTTTCACCCATATGGAATGGCTCACAAGATCAAGGTTGTTATAGCGATAGTGTAAAAGGGGTTACCAAACGTGTGAAGAAAACTTAAATTGGTGAAAATAGAATTACAAAAACGGGAGGGAAACTCTTTTTAATGTATTCCCCATGCGGAGATAACTGTATGTCTGACTCCCTGTATGTCTGACTCCCTGCCTGCCTGTGCCTCTGCCTCGCTGTCTGTGTGTCTATCTGCCTACCTGCATAACTGCCTGCCTACCTGCATAACTGCCTGCCTACCTGCTTAACTGCCTGCCTGCATAACTGCCTGCCTGCATAACTGCCTGCCTGCCTGCATAACTGCCTGCCTGCATAACTGCCTGCCTGCCTGCATAACTGCCTGCCTGCCTGCATAACTGCCTGCCTGCCTGCCTGCATAACTGCCTGCCTGCCTGCCTGCATAACTGCCTGCCTGCCTGCATAACTGCCTGCCTGCCTGCATAACTGCCTGCCTGCCTGCATAACTGCCTGCCTGCCTGCATAACTGCCTGCCTGCCTGCATAACTGCCTGACTTCCCGTCCGTCTGTATGTCTGTCGTGGAAGGACTAGCGAGCGGGCGAGTGGCGTGGGAGGGCGAGAGGGCGTGCGAGCGTGGGGTTGTGGGCGGTGCGGGCGGGGGGGGGGTCGGCCGGAGGCGCGGATCGCCAATTACGCTCCGGGTGGCCGGCGCTCGCAGGCGAGGCTGCTGACTCAAGCTCCCTCTAACGAGAGGCGGCCGCAGAGTCCCAGAGCCGCTGCGAAAAGTTTCGCGTGTCTTCAAAAAATTTAAGGGAAGGCGCCCGCGGCGGTGGCGGGCGGCGGTGGCGGGCGTCGCGTGGTCTCGTTTCGCTGCGTTCGACGCGGCATCGTGAGGCATAACTTCTCCAAACGGGCCCTCGTATGCATGGGAAACAGCTCTCTATGAGCAAAGACCTTCTAGCAACGTCGCAGCCTTGCGGCTATGGGTTTTCCGGTACGTCTGGTCAGCACATAGCGATCACTACATTGTATTTCTGATAATCTGAACCTGAGAAGTTAGGTTTCTCATCATCACACAGCAACAGATCGTGGGACATTGCAAGGAAAGAGCAGAATTTATTTTGGCTCCGACCAGGAATCGAACCCGGCGGTGTGCCGTAGAAATCGAGCCCGCTAGCCAATGAGCCACCGAGGGCACACAAATGTCATACTCAATGCAAATCAAAAATCTGCGACCATTACTGCGGTCATACAAATCTGCGATCCATATTATATCGGTAAGTTCGAAAAATGTATTAATTTTTTGATATTAAGATTTACTACAGGTATTTTGCAAAAACAAGATTTTTCAGATTGTTAATGCCTTATTTTACGTGGCGAGACGCGCGGCATCAAGCCCGCACTTCCAGCTGGCCTCGGAAATTTTCTCTACGCTTCTTTCAGAATCTAGAAGGCAAAGTAATTACTCGGGCGACGAATTGGCCATTTGAATTTCGTTTAGTCTCTTCCTTTAGGCTTGAGGATATTTTACATGCGGTAAATCTACAACATGAGACAGCGTGTTTTACTTCCCCTCCGAAGGAAAGCGTACGAAGGGTTTTTTCGCCCTTAACTGCTTCAATCGGGACGTAAGCAATAAACTAATACAGAAACCGTCCGTTTCGCTATGAAAGCACGCACGGTGCAATTCCCAAATTTTGCGGCACAAGTCGATAGTTTTCTCTGTAACAACCGCGTCCAATTCTGAAGTTGAAGTGAATTTGCGGTTGGGGGATATTCGGTTAGTTGGAATGGAAATTCTTTAAATTTCAGAAGGGAAAAAATCTCGATAAAACGATGTCTGAACTGTTGTAATAGATGAGCAATAAATCATTCAAAGATGTAATAAATTCTTTCGTTCTCAATCGCCAAGTCAGATGGTCATTATTTTTAAAAGTGCCTGTAGTTTTAGAAGAGCTCACTTTCAGCACGGTTAATAGCACGTACTTCTCTATAGAATAAAAATTACTTTTTTATGGGTGACTCAGATCTATTTGATGAGGTAAATTAATAATAACAGGAATTTTGAAAGGAAACACTAGTTTCAAGAGTTTAGGGGATAAACATATTGCCTATTATTCTTTATTAATGCAAGAGTGTACTTTTGTCCTGTCATTAAACGGACTTTTATATAAAATCTGAACAACCGTGTAATATTTTTGGCGAATTTGAATCTAAGATTTTAGCATCTGGTATTTTTTTCTGGTACGTGTAATATAGGTCTTGTATTGCCAATGCTAGCGTTGATGCCTCAGCGCCTTTGCTCACGCCAATAGGCCAAGTCAAGGGCTGCGAGGTCAAGCACAGGGTAATTTTCATCATGTAGTTGTGCTGTGGTTGGCTTCTCGTTCTAATAAGTAATCTACTTTAAATACTATCACTTTCCCAATCGGTTACTTCTCATAATTCACACGAACATGATCTCCTCCAGCACCATACACAGAAGTAGACACAGGTTAGCTCTTGCTTTAAATGTAAAAATAAAATAACCTTACCGAGGGAAGATCACATGATTTTTTGTTTATTTGCCTGATAAGTTTAATTTTTGGAGCTAGAAATCATTGATATGAATAATAAGTTATTAACAACATGATATGTATTGTTTTTTTATGCTATGTAATAATATTGTTGTTTAGTAGTAATATTGTTTATGATTTTACTTTCTCACGTACCACGTACTTAGGTAGTTAGGAACTTCCCCACTGCTTTATGCATTTGTCGATTACTTCTAAACTACCTCCACGCTGTGCGATGCTCCAGTATTGCCACTGTGACGAATTTTTAAATATTCTAATTTTCTGGCGCCCTTTTCTATACTCAACTGGTGATAGATTCAGAAATTTTATTCAAAATCCACCCTATACGGAGAACGGTTTGCGTAAATTATTACCAGCTTACGTTAATTATGTTGATCCAGGGACAAACTAATAAAGAGAATTATACTTTCGTTCTCAGTATGGTTATGTGATTGGGAATTTATTTAACAATAGCCGCATCTCACCGTTCTCAGCTCCATTTCCACGTACAAACACAACATTTAAATCCTTTCTGAAGCAACAACCACAAATGAGCCTCTTAACTGAAATCTTCAAATAATCTGTTCTAAATTTACAAAACCTAAACTTACAAAATTAACTTCAATGTACATACCCTTGCTAATTTTACAAACTTCTTAACTAAATTTAATTTTGTTGAAACAAAACTTGTTCTTCTATAAATTGTTTATTTTTTCTGAAAGAAAATACAAGTTTGTCCTACATCGTTTCGACGTGCAGCTTCCTTGGCAAATGTACCAGCAAAGGTGGACCAGAACATCAAGAAATTTCCCTGCAGTGCCTCTGATCGGGAGGCTCGAGGGTTCGGCGCTTAACATATTAGCTTGGTCAAATTCAGTCGGTATCTGTAGGAGAATCCTCGCAGCCAGATGCTCTGATTGTTTTACGCGGTTTTTTCGATCAATGCCTGATGGGGCAGTACCTTAAAAGGGTCATGGACCGCGCGCGTTCTTTCCTTCCTATTCCTTGCCCTTCTTCTTACTTACACATATATACGCACGTGCACTACACGTCAGAAGACTAGTCGGGAGCTTAGAGTTTGTCCTGGCGTGGACGGTGACACTGTGGTCGGAGACACCTGTTTGAGGAACATTTGGAGAAACCCTCGGGGTCTGCACTGGATCTCATCAGCTAAAGGGGGAAGATCACAGCCACATCGCGCAATAAAACATGCATTACACTTATGGGACTACTGACTTAGTTGCGATGCCCAGAATTACTAATCAATTCTTGACAATACTCGTTCCATACCTTCCATCATCTTATCAGCTACACACGCTTAAGGCTACAAATAATGTCTCCGTTTTACCTTTTGGTATTATTTATATTTATACATACCCCAAATACTTCCTTGTCAACTTAAAGACTACGAATTTGAAAAGGATATTTTGATTTTTGTGGATTTGTTATTTGAATTCCCAAAACTTTCAAAACATTCTAAAAAATGGCTAATGCCTAATTTGGCAAAGTACTGTTATAGAAATCGTGCGGATCTACTTTTCAAAACTATTTTCAAAAATTTCAAGAAATTAACATTGTAAATCAACAACATTGAGTTATTTTTATAGATACCCGCTAATTAAATCTGTTTTTAAAACTTCACTTTATATAAGGTCATTTACAAAGATTGGAAAACGAGGTAGGTTTTTTTTCGAGTGTAGGCATTTAAAAAACTTCTCCAGAGAAGATTCAAATTTTTTCTGAGTTATTTTCTTCGATAAGAGTTTGGTACTCCGAGATATCCGAGAAATTATGTTCTGTTATATCACCGCTATTTTGACCAAAATATGAAGCAATGTTTCACAAATGTTGGTAATATCAGTTATTACATCGGCTTTGGCAGTGAATAAGAAAAAATCAGGGCCATTCACTCGAAAACTATAAATTCGTAATAAATTGTAAATGTCTGTAGTACTTTAAGTCTTAGACCTGTATTAAACAACATTAAACTAAGTCCTGAGGAAAGATCGATCTTGTGAGATAAAAATGGAATAGATTTTGACATTAAATTCAAATATTGATGCATAAAAATAGAAGATTGATCCATCTTGAAAATCGATATGCGAAACTCGTTTGTTCACAGTGTGTAGTATTCTGGAGATGAAAATTTTCTTACCATATGGCTGAAGTAATGTAATGTATAAACATCAATGTTTGTTCGTATTTGGCAGCGTACCATTGCGGTATTGCGCTGCCGTACCATTCACCCGATTATGACAAAAATTTATCAGCTTATTGCTTGCACTTGCGCGAAGAATATAGGCGTTGTACAATGGGAAGGTGCGTATGTATGTTGCACATAGACGCAAAATGAGAGCGTTGTTAATAATGTATCAAGTTTATTATGAAGTGCGCCTGAGCAGTAGCTCTCCGCAACTCGCCGCACATTCTAGTATAAAGCTCGTTTTTGCGGCGTATTCTGCCCTTGCGATTGTGCAGTATCTGTCTGAATTATTACTTGAACGTTATATCGGACAAGTAAATCAGTTATCTCCAAGACTGTGTCATAGCATATGTATGCCCAAACTTAAGGAAGATCTTTTTAAAAATAGGAAACTTGATAACCGTGTCCAAATCATTACATAGAAAAATCCCGTCCTGAAGACAAATCCTTTCACCTATTAAAATGTTTGTAGAGCATAGTGAGTAACGTGATTAACAATCAGCGGTACCGGTAGCGTGTGAAGTGTAATATTTTGCAATAACAAAGCATTGCCATTGCATCACTAGATAAAAAAAAACTAAACAAGGATTTATTTTGTTCGTAAAATGGAAATATGGGGGGAAGAACATTTGAGACCGAATATGTGTCCTAAGAAAAACACTAAAGGTTCATTTTATATTGCTATATTTTTATTTATACCTAGTACTAAATTGCGTGAATTATTTTGTATCGTAGCTGCAAGACCACGTACAATGTGCACGTGGTCTGAAACTGAAGAATGAGTACTTCGAGCTTTGTTCACAGCTCTCTTCCGCGAGTCATAAAGCATTAATAGCGCGTGAACAGTTTTAGCTATCTTATTTTCCGCGCGCACTTCCTGCGTTTTTCGGATTTTAACTTCATGAATTGCAGCCTTCTCTTTAAGCAAGTTTATATTTTTATTACCTCTGCATGGGAATACATTGAAAACAGCGTTTTCCATTCCGTTGTAATTTTATTTTCATAACTTCTTCACGCGTTTGGTAACACGTTTCGTTTGGTTTTACACATACGCCATAACAACCTTGACATTGTGAGCCATTACTTGTGGGTGAACACAGCGTGAGTACTCTAAACATAGAACAACGATTAACACAAAAATTAACGACAAATAAGACGATACAGAGTGACCATAATTTGATTGAATGGCAAAAATACTTATGGGTGCTCGTCGTTTCCAGTGTTTGGTAAAGCTGGTGGTATGTACCACGCAGAACGCAGTATGTACCACACAGTTCTTACACCATTTGATAACGGTTTGCCAAGTTTGAAACAAATATTGTAAGAGATATCTCAGGATAATTTGAATAATGCACTGGCAGGTAGTACTGCAGAAGCTTAAATTGCAACTGCAATTCCACAAAAGCAGTAGTACGATATTTCATGCGTTGAAAAAAAATTCGTTATTTTAATATAATAAAACACAGTTGAAGCATAAGTACTAAACTTTCATACGCTGAACTCCGTCAATTATGATGTTTTCATTCAATATCTTACAATTTCCATCATATTATTGACAGAAAATGGCAAAAAATTGAATGCAAAATGAAATTTTATCACTAACATTATTATATTTGCTTTTTTTGTAATACAAAATTAGTTTGCAGTGCATACGTTTACTTTATACACGAAATCTTCAAAATAATATGTAAATTTCATAACATAACGAAAAAGTCATCAATGTTTCTCATGCTCTTTACTAGTTTACCTATACCAAAATGTAAAATTCAGGTTACTCTTTCGCACACCCCGGGTGGCAACGCAATATCAGCCTCGCTCCATTCCCTAATGGCCATTAACTGCACTCGCAGGAGGGTGGAGACGCAACCCGTACAAGAGTGCCTCACCCCTTCCTCCCCGGATCCCCCGCCCCTCACCCCATCCCTACCCTCCCCGTCGCCATCTGTAA
The DNA here is from genome assembly GCA_038098605.1 of Gryllus longicercus. Lineage (NCBI taxonomy): Eukaryota > Metazoa > Arthropoda > Insecta > Orthoptera > Gryllidae > Gryllus > Gryllus longicercus. Next base: position 1,090,665 of record JAZDUA010000173.1, on the reverse strand, counting down.
ATTGTGGAGAGCTCCGAAGTGAGGGCCGTGGGATAATTTAGCGATTGTAGTGCCATAAAATCGAAACACAGCAATTACACTGGAAGTGGTCATAATCGGGAATGCCGACCAGGGTGAGAGCGGGAGGTGTACAGGGGGGCAGGGAGGGTGTTGCGGGGAAGAGGGAAAGAGGGAGGGGAGAGTTCTTGTTGTGCTCTGCCTCTGTTGAATTTATCGCTTGACATTGCGCAACGATTTCCATTTCTTTTCGAGCCCCTAATGGCGGCAGTTCTCGGCGGCGGCGGCAGCGACGATGGCGGTGGTGGTGGTGGCGGCGGGGGTGGCAGAGGCGGGGAGAGCGCGGCGGACAGGGAACGTGGACTGGGCGTAGGTAGTGGCCGTAGTAGCCACAGTGGTAGGGGAGGTAAAGCGAAGGCAACGCGGAGGCGGGACAGATGTGGTGGTGGAGTGAGGACAGGCGATGAGACGTGGCGATGGCGGAGCAGGAGGAGGACATGGATGTGCGGATGATGTGGTGGTGGTGGTGGTGGTGGTGGTGGTGGTGGTGGTGGTGCTCGTGGTAGTGGGGGTGGAAGGGGGCGGGAGACAGGACGGGACTGGGCAGTATGGGGTCGTGCAGAGGACGGAGGTGGTAATGGCCATGGTAGCCGCAGTGGCAAAGATGAAGGTGTGGCGGGGGAGTGGAGGCGGCAAAGCGATGAGGGGGCGGAGGTGGGGGAGATACACGGGAGAGGTTTAGAAGGCCGGGGGTTAAGCTGGGACTGGGGTCGCGGACTGTCTGGTGGCCATAGTAGCCGCAGAGGCAGAGGCGGGGAAGGAGCGGATGCAGGGAGGTGTGGTGGAGGAGGCGTCGCGGGGGTTTAGGTGGGGCAGGGGTGGGGACATGGACTGAGATAGTGGTGCCGGAGCGGGGATGGTGCAGGCGAGATGGAGTGATGGCGGAGCAGATGCGGGGAAAGGGTGGTGGCCTTGGTAGCCACAGTGGTCTATCTTGCGAAGAAGGGGAGAGATTGCGAAGGCAGGAGGGTGGCGGAGCAGAGGCGGGGACAGTCGAGGCGGTGGTAGCCGCTGTGGCAGAGACGGGGGGGTGAGTGAAAATGAAGGCACGGTGAAGGTGGTGGCGGAGCAGGGGCAGTGGCGGGGCGGTGATGGTGGCCATGGTAGCCGCAGCGGCAGAGGCGGGGAAGAGGCCGCGGCAGGGGGGGCGTGGCGGTGGAGGTGGCGCGGGGGCATAGGACGGAACGGGGCGGAGGCGGAGCAGGGGCGGGGACGTTGACTGGGCAATGGAGCTGGCGGAGCGGGAAAGATGATGGGTTGGGGGATGGCAGAAAAGGGCGGGGCTCTAGAAGGGATGGTGGCCGTGAAAGCCTCAGTGGCTGAGGCGGGGGCGGGTGTGGGAGGGGAAGTGAAGGCACGTCGGAGGTGTAGGCAGAATGGGGATAAGAGCGGGGCGGCGATGGTGGCCATGGTAGCCGCAGTGACGGGGGCGGGGAGGTGGCGGGGCAGGAGCGGGGGTGGAGCGGGGGTGGCGGCATGGAAGAGGGCGGAGGGGGCTGCACAAATCAATGGCCATCGTCCCTTCCGCAGCTGAAGGCGCCGCGAGGGCGTCGGGTGGCAAATGGGGGCAGAATTGCGCCAGCGAAGATAGGAAGCAATTTCCTCGCCGTGTTTTGCACTCGATGTGGAAGTATCAATATTCCCAACTGCGCTCCTGCAGCGACGTTTTACTCTCAGGGTATATGCTGCAAATGATTTATGTAACTTCTATTATGAATGATATTCTATTTATTTATACTGATTGTGGTCGATATACCTAAAATGCCAGGAGAATTTGTTGGAGAGTTTATGAGTAAACTGTATAATACGTGAATATGAGATATGACTTTTATTTTGATGTATTATACTGCGTATTTCACAAAGTTAAACTCTTATGTTTTTTCCCATTTCACTTCATGTAGAAATGTTGCATTATATTTTTGCATGAGGTTAGTACGTTAGTAGTGAGTACTTCAACGAAACAATTCCTGGAAATGATCGTATTTTGCGACCAAAATAATGGTTTCAGGGAATTTTACGCAGTATATTTACAATTTATTTTTGGCCACATTAACGAGCCCTTTGATGATTTTTATATTATCGTAACTTCCATGAAATATATTTCCGATATACACTGAACTATATAATAAATTGTAGTAGCAATACTGATCGTAAATGGTAATATTCCTTTTATTTTCTTCTTTTACAACGCCAATGAACGTGCTTTCAAAGCTCTAATTCAAGATCAAATTCTGTTGTTTTATATTTCTTTGGAAAGGAAAATATTAAGTTTGCTGTAATCGTCGATCATTTTCAATATCTTCGTCTCTCCGTAAAAGTCATAATCATTTGCCACTGCCAGTGGATACATCAAGGAAGCAAATATTTTCAATCTGGGTGGCGCTCGAAGAATACCGTGACCTGTGAAATGTTTTGATACTACCGTATATACAATAAAATATTAACGTCTCGTTCTTAGAAATTTAGAAATCTCATCAATTCGCTTGCAACATATAATATTTAACCTCAACACATTTCAAAATCTTCACACTCTCCATCTATAAGTCACAAGCCGGCCTCGCAGCTACTCGGCAGATTTTGTAAAATGTTTTCAATTTATCTGGAAATCTGCACAGTGCTGTCAAACAGCGTCTCGCCTCCAAATGACAACAGCTCTTCAAGCTTTTCTGTTAGACGCCGACTGTCTGACATTCGCTCTAATACTGCGAGCCAAAGAGACGAACTTTCTTCACCTTTACCCGTGACACATTTTTGAAATGTTTATCGCATTTGTCAACAATGATCATTGGCGACATGGTGTGACCGGTGTAGGAGACTCGTGGTATCAATTGATGACACTGCTGTGCCGCTGTCCGATAATTCCTTCTGATCGAATCCCGACAATGCCTTGTCGCCCCAATCTGTAGCTAATAGTTAGGTCAAATTCAGCCACTGTCCGCGATGTTCCGAGGTTTCACCGATCAACACCAAACGGATGCCCAAGCTGTACCCTTATAAACGGCCCACGGACCGCAAACAATTTCTCATTTTTTCCCCTTGCCCAACCCTCACCCCTTAGATACATTCACACTTAAACACACGGCACTACCAAACGTGTCTGGAGGCTAGTCGGGAGCTTAGAGCGTGTCGGGGTTGAGGTGGATGGGAGATTTCCCCTTGTTCAGGCGGCGAAATAGTTGAAGAAAAGTTGGGAGAGCGTTTTTGATGGAAATGTCAATGGAACATCGCCTCTTCTATCACAGTAGTTTTTTGTCAGACAAGAGTGTTCTGGAAAAGAGATGACACACAATCGCAAGGATTGTTACTTGGAGAAAGAATTAACGAGTATTGAAGAAGTTGTAACAGTTACCTCTGTCCAAACTAAAACTGACACTTTCCTTACGAATTCCGTGGCCTTTAGCTACGTGTTTCTACTACATCCAGTGCCTGGCACACTCTGGGTCGAACCTTGAAGACGTTCAAAACGCTTTTACTCAGCTTTCCGCATTAGCTTGTCGTAACAAGGCGAGCCGGCGTCTGTCATAGAAAACTCATTTCGACAATGCCAAACTTTAGCGGGAATTTTTTAGCAATCCAGGAGCTGGTGCGCTCTTTCGGTGACGCTCCGAGCTAATAGAAAGAAATTGATAATCGACTCCAGGGACTTTGCATGAAGAAATGAATATTTGGTCGGCAGAGAAGAAATTCGCGCGGCTTTTTGGAGAAAATTAAGACTATCTCGGAGGCGCCAAGTTTAAAATGTTTAATCTTTTCCTTTGAAACGCCTTCAAAGAACATCAAACGCCCTGTTAAAGAAGACAAGGCGCCAAATTCGAAGTAATTTGGCCGGCAATGTGTCAACACCCCTGGTTGGAGAAAACCTCGCAAGTCGACGTGTGAGTCGGCGTCGGACCTCACCATCCTGCGAGAGTCGTTCATCCTCACCATCCACAATAAAAACGCACACTACGCTTACGGGACTAATGATCCGTTGACGTACCCGGAAACGCCTGTTAATCAACCAACAATTCAAGACAAGGCGCGAAATATTGAAGAATTATAATCCAACCACCTATCATCCTCTTTCAATTCGATTTTACTAAAACGCATTTAACTCATCAAATTCCTGCATACTTATTCGCGACAAACTGCACTTTGTAGTGATTATCTAAAACCAATAGCAGGTGTTGAAAAACAAACCGCATATATTGTTTTGTGCAGTCCCATAATTCCACAGATACGTTCTTTCCTCGAAGCTTACCTGCCAAGACCGCACACGGTTCGTACGTCGGCTGCACACACATACACAGACACACACAATATATATATATATATATATATATATATATATATATATATATATATATATATATATATATATACATATTAGGCTCCAATCGTGCAGGAGTAAACATTCTCTAAAGGGGACAATTTTTACATATTCAACCAACAGAATTGGAAACTTGTCATTGTTTGATATCATCTGATAGATAATGTTAGGCACGTGAATTCACACTTGGACAAAGTCCACAGAGTTGAACGCGCCCTTTAGCAGAACCTCGCGGCTACAGCGGTCGTTCCATGATTTAAACATTGCCCCAAATTTAATTAAAATTGGAAAAGTTAGACGCAGGTTTTGGCTTGCTCGCATTAATCAGGCGAGAAGAGAACATCGCCGGGACAAATTAAAAGTCTCAGCCCTTTTTTGTTATCGGAGACGTCGCTTCAAATTAGAAACACGCGATCTGCAGGGGGGAGGGGGGGGCTTGAATATATCGGCGCGAAGGGTTGATGTGTGGGGAATTCTGGGTGCATTTTAACGTCACTCTGGTGACCGTCGTGTGTTCAAAATTAAATGGTGCCGATGGCCACATTTCCCCAAATGCCGGGCATTTTTATCGAATCGATAACACGATTAAAAGCATGACTTGGTATTTTTACCTCACTTCACTTGGCACTATCACACTATTGTTCTTTGAAAGATTTTGTGTATTATACTAAAGTATAGTAACCAAGGAAACAAGTATCGTGTTACGTTTACTGAACCTCAGGGCGTGCATTGACTGTTTTTATTGCTGGTTAGTCGTATTTGCATTTTAAGTAACGAAATGTCTGTATAAAATGCTGTATACACAGTAATATTGTAGTTCTTTAAGAATATTGCTTACTTATGAGTAATGGAGGAATTAAATCAAAACTTATAAGCTGGAGTTACGTTGCAGAAAGACGTAATTGAAAACACTTTAGGTTTTAGTTATTTTTGCCCTGCCTGATATATTCGACTTCGAGAGCGTTCAAAAAGTGCCGTAATTACTTGAAACCACTTGAGTATTGTCGTCATTTACCGTCATTTCAATGCCAAAATACATTAAAGATCGTAAAAAAATCACTAAGTGTAAAAAGTTAACAGAAAATGCTTTGTAGTATTTAAATAGTAAAAGTAAGCATTGTCCTGATACATTACAAATGGATGAAAAATATACTATCATTTATTTTATAATTGCAGGTATCAAGTACTAACAAAAAGAAAATATTTCGGGGATTGTTAATCATATCTTTTGTTTTAACATTTAGTTCACAAAACATTCACACCGCCATTATTTGATCTATGATCTCGTATTTGTGCATAAGGAGGGAAATTTGAAAGTGATATAATAATATTAATAATAATAATTATTATCTTACGTAAAAAATAAAAACCTACTGATAAGAAAAACAGAAAAAGAATATCAGTCAGTCATATGACACAATACGTAAAAAATATAGACAATAGCTCACAAACCAATCATAACAAATCACAACCAATCAAATCAATCACACATAATTACATCAATACATCAATTAATGTGTGCTTCGTATTCATCATCGGTATACCAAATAAATATAACATTTTTTAATGTTCTTTTTGACTTAATATACTTTTCAAGGTAATTAACTTCTTTCAATTCACAAAAAAATATTAAGTTCTTTTCATCTTCCCTGAAGTCCCCCCAACTCTATTAATAATTACTATAGTACAGAATATATAATTACTATAAGTACAGATTTTCCATCTGCAAATCGTACTAGTTTTATCAAGATGATTCTTCACCGATCTGTGGGGAGTTTTTTCTCAAGGCCACATCATCCAAAGTCCATCACTCTACCCTGAAATGTTTGCCTCCTTCGATTTTCTGTGTCGACGTCGTCCTTTAGACCTTCTCGGACTGACTGTCAAACAGAAATAATTTTCACTTCATTTTCACTTAGGTAAATTTGACATTCATTATCTTCGATATGACGCTAGTATTTCTAAATAAAAATACATATTTGAACTTCAAAACGATATCGTAAATTAAACCCATTTCATTTTTTTACCAAAACGATCAAATTTCGAGCAATTACAAATCGAATGTCTCACTCTGACATGCACTTCAATACTTTCCTTCTCCTCTCTAAATTTCATTCTTCCCCAAAACTGACCTACCCACCCATGCACTTCTTTCCCAGTTTGCCATCAAAAGACATCAAAAGAAAATGCAAATTGGGACTACAAACATGAAACCAAAAATTAAATATACTTCATTGCAACAATCAAATTTCTTACAATTACAGTTGAAATTCCTAATTTTCACTTTGAAAACAGAGTATTTTATAAGGGATGTAGTTCATCAGATTGACCAACTATGAACAATAACATAGTTAACCAAAGGTTTGACTTTTTTTAAATTTCATCAGAGCTTACTAATAATTTTAAGAGCAGGCCTCACATCCAGCCTCCAAACCCAACTCCACTTGGAGTTGTTGCAGTTCGTGGGCTCATCTCGCGTCTGAATCGGTCCACGGCTCGGAGTTGGGTCTCGTGCACCACCTCCACGTGGAGAGTTGGGTCTCGTGCACCACCTCCACGTGGAGAGTTGGGTCTCGTGCACCACCTCCACGTGCAGAGCTGAGTCTCGTGCACCACCTCCACGTGCAGAGTTGGTCTCGTGCACCACCTCCACGTGCAGAGTTGGTCTCGTGCACCACCTCCACGTGCAGAGTTGGTCTCGTGCACCACCTCCACGTGCAGAGTTGGTCTCGTGCACCACCTCCACGTGCAGAGTTGGTCTCGTGCACCACCTCCACGTGCAGAGTTGGTCTCGTGCACCACCTCCACGTGCAGAGTTGGTCTCGTGCACCACCTCCACGTGCAGAGTTGGTCTCGTGCACCACCTCCACGTGCAGAGTTGGTCTCGTGCACCACCTGCACGTGCAGAGTTGGTCTCGTGCACCACCTCCACGTGCAGAGTTGGTCTCGTGCACCACCTCCACGTGCAGAGTTGGTCTCGTGCACCACCTCCACGTGCAGAGTTGGTCTCGTGCACCACCTCCACGTGGAGAGTTGGGTCTCGGGCACCACCTCCACGTGGAGAGATGGGTCTCGGGCACCACCTCCACGTGGAGAGATGGGTCTCGTGCACCACCTCCACGTGGAGAGTTGGGTCTCGTGCACCACCTCCACGTGGAGAGTTGGGTCTCGTGCACCACCTCCACGTGGAGAGTTGGGTCTCGTGCACCACCTCCACGTGGAGAGTTGGGTCTCGTGCACCACCTCCACGTGGAGAGTTGGGTCTCGTGCACCACCTCCACGTGGAGAGTTGGGTCTCGTGCACCACCTCCACGTGGAGAGTTGGGTCTCGTGCACCACCTCCACGTGGAGAGTTGGGTCTCGTGCACCACCTCCACGTGGAGAGTTGGGTCTCGTGCACCACCTCCACGTGGAGAGTTGGGTCTCGTGCACCACCTCCACGTGGAGAGTTGGGTCTCGTGCACCACCTCCACGTGGAGAGTTGGGTCTCGAGCACCAACTCCATGGGGAGAGAGGGGTCTCGGGCACCAACTCCATGGGGAGAGAGGGGTCTCGGGCACCAACTCCATGGGGAGAGAGGGGTCTCGTGCACCACCTCCACGTGGAGAGTTGGGTCTCGTGCACCACCTCCACGTGGAGAGTTGGGTCTCGTGCACCACCTCCACGTGGAGAGTTGGATCTCGTGCACCACCTCCACGTGGAGAGTTGGATCTCGTGCACCACCTCCACGTGGAGAGTTGGATCTCGTGCACCACCTCCACGTGGAGAGTTGGATCTCGTGCACCACCTCCACGTGGAGAGTTGGATCTCGGGCACCAACTCCATGGGGAGAGTGGGTCTCGTGCACCACCTCCACGTGGAGAGTTGGGTCTCGGGCACCAACTCCATGGGGAGAGAGGGGTCTCCGGCACCAACTCCATGGGGAGAGAGGGGTCTCGGGCACCACCTCCACGTGGAGAGTTGGATCTCGTGCTCCAACTCCATGTAGAGTTGGGTCTCGTGCACCATATGGAGTTGGGTTTGAAGGAGCCTGGGTATAAGGCTTCACCTTAAAATTTATTAGTAAGCCCTGATGAAGAAATTTAAAAAAAACTCTAACAGTACCGGCGTCTTTTCCACCTCGCCGCCTGTCATTGTTCATAACTGACCAATCCCGTGAACAGAATCCCGAATATCATCACCGGTCGTAAATTCCACGGTATATTTTATGTCACGCGCATCCGTATTTCTAGAAATAGCGCACCACGTCCACGCGAACGCCCTCGTCCCACTTCCCAACAAACGACGAACGACAGTAGTTCCATCTTCGCCTGCTTGCAGCGCGATGCCCACGCAAGAAGAAGACCAGAGCGCGCGCCGAGCGCTCCGTGCGTGTGTCGCGCCGCAAGGAACGGACGGGCCGCCCCGGGCGTCGCTTTGATATTTATATTCCGTTTTGCCCTCGCAGTCGCTGGCAGTCGCGCAAGAAGAGACGGCATGCGTTCGCGCAGTGGAAATTGCTTCGACAACCCCCGGAAAAAGTGCTGGTGGCGTCTTTTCGCCTCGGGGCCTCGGGGAAAGGGAAGTGCGGACGGTAGAAGTGGGGGCGGATGAGGGGGGCCGAGCTGGCGGGAGGAGGGGGGGGGTGAAGGAGTGGGTCGGGTAGCGGGAAGATTGGAGAAGATCGGCGGGAAAGCGGACGGTTGTATATTTGGAGGAGTAAAGGGAGTGAAATAGGTAACGACCCGTAAGTTTGGAATTGAGGGAGGGGGGTGAATGAAGGTTTGGTGGTATAACGGGTAACATTTGGAGCTTCCCAGTTTGCGGGGCCAAACCTGATCGAAGCCGTGGATTTGTATGGGGAAAATCCGTCGTACGCCTCCCTTTGGAGGGGACGTAAAGTCGGCTGTCCCATGCTGTAGATTTACGGGAAAGTGAGAGGAGAAAAAGTGAGTGCGAGTGCCACATAGGAGAGAGTGAGTGTGAGGAGAGAAGGGGAGAGCGAGGGTGAGGGAGGAGGGGAGAGAGTGAGTGAGTGTGAGGGATGAGGGGAGAGTGAGTGAGTGAGTGTGAGGCAGGAGGGGAGAGTGAGTGAGTGTGAGGCAGGAGGGGAGAGTGAGTGAGTGAGTGTGAGGCAGGAGGGGAGAGTGAGTGAGGGGGAGGCAGGAGGGGAGAGTGAGTGAGGGAGAGGCAGGAGGGGAGAGAGTGAGGGGGAGGGAGGAGGGGAGAGTGAGTGAGGGGGAGGGAGGAGGGGAGAGTGAGTGAGGGGGAGGGAGGAGGGGAGAGTGAGTGAGGGGGAGGGAGGAGGGGAGAGTGAGTGAGGGAGAGGGAGGAGGGGAGAGTGAGTGCGGGGGAGGGAGGAAAGAGAGAAGTGAAGTGAGTGCGAGGGTTGAGAGAGAGCAGAGGAGTGTTAGGTGGCCGGCGGACGACCTGGCAAACGACCAAAGCGCTAGCCTCGCCGCGCAAAGCGCTGCTTTCCTCGGGCGCACCGCAAGGTCCCCGAAAAGGTCGCTTGCTTCGTTGGCGGAACTGGGCGCTAAGTGAGAGCTGCGCGTCGCCAAAGGGAAACAGAACGCCGAGCGGGAATCCAACCGTTCACTAAACGCAAAAAATCTTACGTTTTTGCGGGGCGGAACTGAACAGAATTTGGCAGTTGCTGAGTGGGTACAATCCACCTCTAGATATCGAATAGTTTCCTGGTCTTGATGAGGCGGTGTCTTACCAGAGCATTTACATAATAATAAACATTTATTTGCGTTTAATTTACATTAAGAAAGAGAACGAGCTTTTTACAATAGTGAAGAGTCTATGGAGGAAGTATCTCATGTTCCTAGTAAAATCAAGATAAACATTCTGATAATTTCTTCAATTTTGTTCTGAATATTTGTTAATTTCCGATACTTAAAAGCCATCATTTTGCTAAATGCTAAAGCCCTTCAAGGGAATTAAAACTAAGTTTTAAGGAGGAAAGAAGAACTCAATTTTAATAAAATTAGCAACATCTGAAGATGCAGTAGAGAAAAGGGATGACGCATTTTTAAATTTTACAGTTTTATTGAAACGGCAGAATTATCCACTTTGTTCAATTTTCAAAATAATAAACATAATTTTCAATTTTTTTCCCATGATTTGTCTTACAAACCTTTTCACTCTATTCAGTAATAGTTGCATCAATTTGTTTTACATTTCGGTCATGTTTTTCACATCCATTTAACTGTTCGGCTGGGAGCCGCATGATCATCCCCCATACAGTCGTGATCTCGCACCCTGCGACTCTCATATTTTGTTGCACCTGAAGACATTTCTAACCTCTCGTCAGTGTTTTCACAACAACGAAGAGCTGAAGACTGTACCACCCTGGTAGCAATCATGTGTACTTCGAGATAGGTATACAAAATTTGATACCACCTATGACAAGTGTCTCAATATGTGTAGTGACTTTGTCGAAAAATAGTTAGCATTTGCTGTATCTGTTGCCAAATAAATTTTTGCATGTAACTATGTTTTTTATTTCACAAATTATGGAAACATATTTTATGGATGCACTTCGTATTAAGATATATTGCACCTGAAGTCTGTGAGCGTAATTAAATATAACAATTACTATTTGAACCATTTAAAATTAATTACACAGAAAAATGAATTAAAATAGTTTATTACTCCTAGTTAATATAAATCTCCCAATTTTTCTATTTACAAAGTAATAGAGTAGTTTTTAATACACATCTACCTTGGAAAGCATCGGGGCTTTTGGAAATCAGCTGCATGTGTAAATGGTAGAAAAATAACACTACTTAATGTAAAGTACCCCCAAATTTTGAAGAAGGTTTTTCAAAATCGCGGCACCACGAGTGGAGTCAAATCGGCCGGGGAACATGTATTTTGGAAAAAATCGAACGAATGGTTTAGGCTCTAGTGGTGTTCATAGACTGCCGGACGGACAGTGGGCAGGACGTTTCGATAAATATCAAAATTTGGGTTTAAGGATATCCCAAAATATGTATTTCCGTTGAAATCTCGAAATCGATTTTCCGCAGCATTACATAACTTTCTCTATACTACGTACATACGTATGTATACGGGAAAGTAAAACGCGTGCAATATAAACATATAGCCTTAGTGACAAAATTTAATTAAATAACAGTTGCCGGAACATGTAAGTGCACTCTTTTCGGACACAGTTTTTGTAGGGAGAAAGACAAAGCACCATGTAAATATGAAGTTGAGTTGCGAATTCCTCGTACATGGAAAATTAAAAAGCTTTATTTTATGTCAGTGAACTTCGAACAGATATGATCGTGAGGAGGAACATGTTAGTCTTTGGGATCATATTAGCAACACATTAGTAGATAATATCAACTTTAATTAAATTAAAATTATTACGATGTCACGACTCAGGATGGTCATAATTATTATTAGTTTTCATTTTAGAATTACATAATAATGTTAAATGCCGTGCCGATAATTTTATATAGACTGGTATTCAAGTAGCTGATAGAAAAGCATATTTGTAAGAATATAAGGATTAATTCAGGAATTTATTTATGTTAAGGAAAGTAATCGTATTGAGGTACCCACTTGTAGTGATTGAATAGGGAAGCATGTGTTGTTCGGAATATTTTCAGTTAAATATTGTTGTTAGAATAATTAGGAATTTTGTGTAGAAAACGTATTAGATAATATAGGGAAAATTATGGGAGAAATATTCAATGACAGAAGAGAGAAGACGTCGTGGAATGTTTCGTCATTCAACAGAACCGAACGGGATTATCCAGGAAGCATAACGATATCTCCTGTAAACGACAATAACTATGTTTATCCCCATAAAGAAAAGCAATTTCATAGTTCAAAAATGATTATTTACTTTAACATGCATAAAAATTCGGTTATTATTATTTATGACAATGAACTAATATCAGAAGACCTCAAATTTTTAATAAGTTTTGATAGTTGTTGTGGGAGAAATAAATGTTATATTCTCTTCTCCATAAAAAGGCTGATTATTTGGTAGTAACAATAAATCTAAGTACTGAGACAATACTGTATTTCTAAGAGCATATGTTCCTTTAAAGGCATGAAAAACTTTGTAGAGAAGGCATCAATAAATATTTAAGTTCTTGGCTCCTTGAATGACAATTTCAGGATAAACACAAGTCTAATATCTTCATACTTAGTATAATTTAAAAAAGCTCATGTTACAAATTACATTGATGGTAATCAGGTTCATCTGTACTTGTGAACCTTTGGAAAATCTAAATAAAGCAATGACCAACACAGTAATGTAACCTAACACATCAATTAAATATCATATGAATCTTGTAATGAAAGTAAGGAATTTGCAGATATTGCCTATTACATGTACACCTCTAATTGTGATACTTTGAAACTAAATAAAAGCAAAGGCAAACATAGAGACATAACATCACACAATAATTAAAAACCAAATGAATTTTATAATGCAACTCAAGAAAGTTGCATTATAAAAAAGAAGTTCAGTTCACATTCACATTTATTTCAGAAATCAAGTTCACATTTACTTGTGATACTTGTGAAACTACTAATAAAGGCAAATTTAGCAACATAACCTTACACAATAATTAAATACCAAATGAACCTTATATTGCAAGTAAAGACAGTTGGACATATTACCTATTATATGCACAGAATTCAAGTTCACCTTTACTTGTGATTCTTTGAAACAACAAAGGCAAAGGTAAACATAGCAACACAACATTACACAATAAATAAATACTAAATAAATCTTATATTGCAAGTCAGGAAAGTTGGACATACTAGCAATTACATGTACAGGATTAAAGTTCGCCTTTACTTGTGATTCTTTGAAACTATAAATAAAGGCAAAGGTAAACATAGCAACATGGTATTAAACAAAAATTAAATATCCAATGAACCTTTTATTTTTTATTCCAAGTGAAGAAGTTGTGTGAAGTGGTAAGAGGTCTTGGCAGCCTTCCACACATAAAAGATTTTCAGTAACTGATTTCAGCACGATCTTTAGACAATACTTGAGAATGTACGTACAATTTTTACCAAACAAATACTTCCCATTACGGAAAGTTGAAAAGTAGATAACCTATATTTAAGCACTAGTAGCGGACTAAGCAGCACTGTATGTCACATTTTATAGTTTCTATAAAATCTCAGGGAGGGGGAAGGCAGGGGAAAAAGGTACATGGAGCGAAATCCTGAAGGAGACCCAAGTTCACTTATGTCCAAAGAAGAAGAGGAAGAAGAAAATCTCAGTTAGTCACTCACTGTGCCCTCCCCAGTCGCTGGGTGTGCTCACGAGTCCCACTCCCGAAAGCCGGCCATCTTTCCATCCGTGCACTCGTTCGTTGCGGCCGTGTGGTAACTGCCGCAGACCTGATAAAGTTGTACCTCCTCCCGCGTAAGATCGCGGCTCGCGTTGCAGCGAAGGGACTAGCTTGCTCCCTTGGCCTCTGCCTCGACGCCTTCCATCTTGGCTCACTTCGAAGTCGCCCAGCCACACATATCGCCGTTTGTTTACTTCATATTCCACTAGCCGAAACCTTCCGTCTCCACGCACACACTCACTCACCAGCCCAACGGTCTGCCAGTGTTTATTCTCTGGAGTTAGTAGTTCATAACTCATGAGCCTAGGTGGCGTTGTCCACGTCTAGGCGACTATCGCGCGGGCTTTTGAATTTCATGGTGAGCCGCACTATATAATTGGTCTCAGTATATTTATTAAAAATGCATTTCCGGAAATCATCGCTTTGCATGTTAGCATACGGCAATGTATTCGTATGTCGCCACCGAAGTATAATGATATTTATAACTTTTTTTTCCGCGTATAGACCAACTCGTACCGCGCGTGCATCTTACAAGTACCTTCTGGGGGGGGGGGGGGTCAGTATTTTAGCTGAATCTCGATTTTTATCCCCCAAGATTGTTGGCCCTGAGGGTATGGAAATGAGATGACGATAGTAAGGGATGACATGACGGCGCACAAATATAGACAAAAAAAAACACAAATTCCCGAGGCTAAACTCGAACTCTCGATCTTCTAACCCGAGATCGCTACAGCCCTAACGCTAGCGACCATCGAACCAGCGCGACATCAACAAACTGTATTGTAATAAGAAAGTGGATACTAGTCGGCATAATAGTAACATTTGGATTGAGAAATCATTATAATATTATTGACATTACGTATGAGTAATGCAGAGAAATATTAACAATAAATATATTTTCCATTCCCTTTTTTAAAAACCCAGAATTGAGAAAATATATTGGATTATATTCATATTTTTGTTAAGTATACATTCGTATATAGTATATTTCGGTTGTGTGTTTGTACACACGTATATATTTTTTTATTATGTATGACACTGAAAATAACATGTTTGCATATTTTACGTAATATGGAGTTCAATCTTCCTCAAATAATATATTTTACTACCGGTTTTGCAACGAAGCGTGTATAATATTCCTTCAATATGTTTTAGAAAGGAAACTTGTTTTAGGTGTCTGCAAATTGTTGCAAAAGTATTATACCGGGAATACACAAGAATCAAAAATCAAATTTCATTCTTGAATTCTGTAATAAATTCTGTTTCTTTCACCCTGCACTCATTCACAGACCAATTTATAAATCTTGATCCGTAATGAAATCCTACAAAATGTACGATGGCACATAATTGAATTCCGTATTGGACCGTCAGTAATTGACTTAACAAATTAATCCCTGCTCTGCTTTTCAATTTTTGTTGATAATGAAAAGGTACAGTTTGAATACAAAACATTTGCTTAAAATTGGCCACTTTTGCATCTCCAAATTAATCTCGTTTTGTCCTGTTTTTAACAAGCGTGTCACTTTATTGCATTAACTTATTATCGTGTCCATTATTAGGATTGGAATGCTAAATATGGCATTCGCTAAATGAGTTTCCCTTTGCCACATCGATGTTGGTAGCCATGTTTGCGAACTGGACGGGACACGTGTGTACAGCACAGCCTATCAGAATCCACCGAGAAATAAATATCATGTCAATAAACTAGGGTTTCAATTAATTTCGTTGTGGAATGTCATTTTAAAAATGTGTGTGTATTACCTGCGATTCAATCATTAAATAGTACGAGTTTTCTGAATGTGCATATTTTGAACTGTTATAAAAGAAGAGGCACCAATTATGTTATTATATGTCAATTTATTATCTATATCTAAAATTTAATTTGTCTAAAAGAACTATTTATTATCTAAAAATTAATTGAATTTATTTATAATACTATTGATTAAACTTAAGTGTTTCCGAAACAAATCGCCCGATGATACAACGCCACTTGTTTACATACAATCAAAATAATTTTGTATCTTGAGATCAGTGTTTCAATGGTACCATATGTAATCTTTTTTCGGGAATTTTTGTTGTTAATTATATTCAAATATGAAACTCTCTCCGATGGTTAGCGAGTTACCTTTACATGTCGTATCTCAGATTCGAATCCCGGAAAGGCAAAAAATAAATGTTTTCATTGCGCTGTCCCAGATAATGCAGGTGGTTGAGAAGGTGAATGCTTCCTGCAGGTAGTAGTAGTGGCAGAAGTAGTAGCACCTAGTTGGCGTGGAATGTTTGGTGATCAGTGATCAAAGGGAATCAAAGTAGTTGAATACTAGCTTTGTTTTTTTGAATAGGGGAGGAATTAGGACAATGATAGGGTTTAGAACACTTCACAGGTGTTGGACTAGCCCCTGTGAAGCAGTAAAGCTCGGTTGGTAGGAACTAATTTCACACGAATTTGTCCTAGAATCGAACCCACACCTCCTTGGTGAAAGGTAATCGACTTCCTCTCTGATACACGAGTTGTTTACTGCTGCAGTTGGAGAATAAAATAAATGGCGTAAGGTGTTGTGACCTCTTTCCACTGCTCTCCCGAGTTTATGGCTGTAAAGCTGGGACGCCAATGCATAGCCATAGTCTGACGAGGATATTGTTTCAAAGAACATGCATATAAAACTGAGCACTTCCTCGGGAAATAAATACTGAAAACACCTGAGCTAAATCCTGAAAACGCAGTAGCTCACTGTCTTCAGAATAGGGCGTCCATAACTATTGTGTTCCTTAATATCTGTTATAAACAAATCAAAACTCTTGCTACGGAGAAATATTTTGAAAATAGATAAATCGTGAGTAGATTATCTCTTAAGTATTACCGCACGTTGATAGCGGACAATCAAGTATTGTATGAAGTGATCCTACGAACTAGCTATATCTCACAATTTATTGATGTCGGCTAGACGTTCAAAACGTGTTGAAAAAGTTAGCTATTAGACATTGTAATTTTAATTTTTGTTTACATTGAAATGATAGCCGGTCAAGACGGCCGAGATCGTTAGGGCAGTAGTGCCAGACGGACCGCGAATTCGAGTTTCGCTTCTGGCATGGTTGTATTTGTTTACGTCAATATATGTGTGTCGTCCTTTCATCTTTCACTATCATCATCGCCTCATCATCCAATCATCTTCCAATCTAACTCACAACCAAACTACACATTTTGTATAAAACAAAACTGTCAATATTGTTTGAAAATTTTCAGGAATACATTTAAATAAATATATTCACAGTAATCTTTAACACGATTCCTAAAAACAACTCGACCTCCGGATGAACACAAATATCTCCTTTTCTACAATTAAGAAGGAATATAAGAAAGAACTGCACACATGTGTTTTAATTTGAACCAAAATAGTTTTTTAAAGCGCTAATTGTAACTGTAATGCAAATATACTCTTTTGTTTGTGTTTCATTTTTGTTAAGTTGGAAGTAATCAGTATTTTCTGTTAATTACATGTTATTTCTAGGTTATTTCATTATTTCAGAGAGAGCGTCATATAAAAAAAATAAGAGTAAACTCAGAGCCCGACGATTATACTTAAAACCTCAAGTCTCTGCGGCAAATACAAAGATGTGGCAACTCGGCTATCCTGAAATCAACACATTTTCATAAGTCCAATCTCCAAATTCAAGCATTCTCAAAAGAGTCCAATTAGATTTATAAAATTTTCTATCACTCATAAGTGTCAAGTTTCATTTAGAACAACTCTTATTGCTGAGATTGCAGGAAACACAGATCATCAGCTATGTCAGAGTGCGGGGTTTGATCTTGAGACCATGAAATTATGAAGTTTTTTCTCTGGATACAATAGAAATAAGCCCGTTCACTATCATCCAAGAGGTCGAAAGAGACCAGAATAAATACTGTACAAAACAAACGTAGCTCAATCTTGCTAGTTGTGATTTGAAGAAGGTCTGAGATAAAATTTTCAACCGCGGTCAGCATTGCCTTCTGAAACGACAACTCCACGGAAAGGTAGACAGGAACGAGATGGATGGCTTCAATAGATACACAGCGAGCACGTTCCTTGTTTGTCGAGATTAAAAAGGTTTTTCACGGAAAAAGAATAAACTTCGTTTGTTGAATACGGATCATCCACACAGATGAAGGCTGAAACACGCAGGCAACATTGTCCGTGGGAAGTACTGTTAATATGATGTGCATGCAAGTGTAGTGATGTTTTCAAGATGAGGGAAGCCCAACAAAAGCACAGTGTATATATATACGTAAAGTTAATATATAAAGTATTGGGTGTAGAAGGGACATGCAGTGAAGTGAAGTAAATAGATGGTAAGGAATAGTGATGAGCATACTTAGAGGTTCTTTCTTGTATTTTTCATTTTGTGGTGTGATTTTGTTGTTGTTTATATCTCTAATATATCCTCCTGAAATATTGTATATATTATTTCTTTTAATTTTTACATTTGCAGGTTGTTGTTTTTTTCCTTAAATTCCTCTGAGTGTATGCTCATTTGTAGTATCAAATTAATATATTATTCGCTGAACATTTTACCAGGCCCTGAAAAACAAAATTTTGTTTTTCACATATTTTACGTATCAACTAATAAAAAAACATGTGATTTCGAATACTAAGTTACTTACAAGCATTTTTAGATAATATAAAAATAATTGACAAATTCATTCTTATTTAACAGTCTCTAATTTTTCATTAAAAACGAAATAAATATTTTCTACTGACATGTAGCACTTTCTAGAGAGCCATTAAAATTCTATGATCGAACATTTATTTTTAAAGTTACATCCGAACTGAACTCAGTTTAAGTTTTTACAACACAGTAATATTGACTATAAATTGTTTACAAGGTAATGTTTTTAATGTGTAATGTAATAGGTAATGTGTAATGTAAGAATTTTTGACTTTAAATATATTTAGCGCATTTTCTGTTTGAACGGCGTCCGCTGTTGACAACATGGTTGCACGATCATTTAGTTCTCATGACTGAGTTTCGCCGCCGACGACTCTCGATAAACGACATCGGTTGCCGTGAGTAGTATGGCACCCTTCACCAGTTGCGAAGCTCAGGGCATCAGCTGATGTCATTGAGTACCTCTGACAGGAAATTGCTAGGGTTGGAGTACCGACGATAGCAGAATTTTCAACACTAGCTAGATAGCTAGGTCACCTTCAGTTACTCTCTGAAGGATAATTCTAGTGACCGGATGCTCCGATCAGTAGTTTCTCGTGCATTTTTCGAATAATATTTCGAATGGCGGTTCAGTACCCTAACAAACGGGGTCATAGAACCCGCGCGAATTTCTTCCTTCTTGAGATAACCTCACCCTTTAAACTCACACCCACGTCACTACACTACAATACACGTCAGGAGACTAGTCAGAATCTTAGAACTTGTGCCGGCTGGGGCGGTACCCCGCTGGTGGAAGAAACCAAGGTGATATTCAGCGGGGCAAGATCACCGCCTTTTCTGGCGATTAAAAACATGAACCACACGCACTGAGAGTACGACTTTAGCAATTGAAACTCCCGGAAATTTGAAATAATGAATCAATCATTCCGGCGCCTTTCAACCAACTTCTCTGTCTCACGTTTGGTTCTTTAACTTTGCCTTAAAGTCCAGTCGAAAAACACTTAAAGGGGGGTTGGAAACACAAGCGGGTTCATATGCTATCATAACACTCCGTACGTAACCGCCGCTTAAGATTAATGTGAAAATATGAGCTGTTATAACACCTCTAGTTTAAGACATTTATTGGTGAAGATATGTGTGTTGTGCAGTATTTATTTATACTATATAATTAATGTTTAGCAGAGTAAATACTAAACTTAAATTCTAATCCATAATTACAAATGATTAGTTATGGTCAGAAAACTCGGTGAGCATTATAAAATTCATATGAACCAGGATGTTTCAGTGCTCATTCTGAGAAAAGCAGAATTGCAGAAGAGCAGTTTAGCAGATGTGTTAATCATATTTATTTGTGTTGTTGGTCAACTCAGCAACGATTGTCATTACTCCCGTAAGTGTACTGCATGCTGTATTCCTGGAGGTGGCAGAGTTCTTTTCGCATTTGAGATCTGTCATTGACGTGCACATCGACCTGCGGAGTTTGCTCTCTACCGCTCTCCTCCCCAGCGAAGCCCCACCCCAATTGGCGCAACATTTAAGCTCACGACTTGCCTCCAGACATGTGTAAGAGCGCCATACATGCAAATGTACAATGTGGAAAAATAATAGGAGGGGAGAAAATATCGCGCGCGGTCAGTGGCCTATTTTGTTGCTGTTTTTATGGTCGCATCCACATCCAGGTCATCAGCGATTACTACTGCTTTTAATGGTATGGCAACTGTGAATATGACATGATATGGTGATGATACGGGGTGAATTGACGAACACAAATACAACCATGCCGGAGGCGGGACTCGAAACCGCGATCCTTCGGTTCGGGATCACTACCGCACTACTGCCTTAATAATCTCGGCCATCCGGACCGGCCTGTGGCCCATTCGTTGAGATGCTGCTCCCCGGTATTGATCCGAGAAATGACGATAAACCTCCAAACTGAGCAGCCGGTCGCTCGAATTCCCCACCACACAGTCGCTAAATGAGGCCTAGCTTCGTAGATATTGGGGATATTTGTAGATCGAGGGCGAAACGGGATGGGGTGGACGCGGCGGTGTTGAGGCAACGTTGACGGGTCGCCCCGCTGCGGTGGCGACGAGGCGGACGCTCACTTGTTTGCATCGCGCTGCCGATTTCATTAGGAAGAGTGCCTGACGCAGCCGCCGCCGCTGCCGCCGCAACCACCACCGCCACCTCCGCCGCCGCTGCTGTTGGTCCTCTCGCTGTGGCTCGCCGGGCCTTCGTCAGCAGCCACTCCGCGACGCGGAGGAAATACTAGTGCCGCTGCCAGACGGCAGCCCTGCAGTCTCTAAACAGGCCACGCTTTTGACTCACGCACCGTTGTGCCAGTTGCCACGTAATTTTAATTTATCTTTACCGCTTACACAGTACAGAGGAAATTATGTCATGCTACGCCAAAGAACGGTGAATTTTTGGCAGAAAAACTCTTATCACGGGGCTCTCGTAACGAAAGAGTAAATAAAATCAGTTGCTAAATTTAGAAAAAAAAACTAACGCGTAGTGTATCGAGAATCAATGTTTTGTGGGTCCTTGACACCGTATAATCGATTGACGGCTAATCGTCTTTGTCCGTCCGTCTGTATGTCCGTTTATAAACAACGGTAGTGGCTCAACTGTTCAGCCGATTTTCTCCAAAATTGATATTCCCCATCGAACTGGCCCCTTGATTTTGAAATCATTATGTTAATTTTGAAAGTTTCTTTACATGAAACCCTTGGGACATTTTCATTTTTTTTTTGTTCTCGCCCGAACACGGTAGCGAGCGGACGTGCGCCGAGCGCTCTCCTTCACGGGCGACTTCAGTGAGATAAGTTTAGCAGAGTACAACTCTACGAGTTCAGTGTACAGTGTGTAGTGACAATGTTTTCAAGTGGCTCCCCTGATACGGGGCAGCACATCGCTAGAGCAGTGGAAGCATTAAATCATCACAGTGAATTCAGTGATATTAATTCAACACCAATGAATGGTCAAGGTGCATGTGGCCCCGTGGGGCAAAACAGTGATAAAATTAACTTACAAATACAACAAAATGCGCAGCAAAACTTAGAGCAACATCAATATTTAATGAATCAGGATTTACAATTGACGCAGATAAATCAACAACAACTACTTATGAGAGATCAAACAGGTTTCTATACAGCACATCACCAGGGCCAGCCCTGGGAACTTCATGGAACGCAACCACAGCAATGGACTCAACAACTACAAGGTCCGGGGTCGTCTGAAACAACCTCAAATAAAACCGTGAGTATCCTAGAGTGGCAACAACCTCGAAAAAGAAAAAAGCACGCCTACAGTGACCAGCCCATACCAACTCCCTCGAATGTTAGTGCGCCAGTGTTTACGGATAAAAATCAATATGCAGTATTAGAAGACAAATCAGAAGTTGAAACTCCTAAAAAGCCCCCCATAGATCATAACATACCGCCAATATTCGTGCAAAGTGTTACCAATGTATCGAAATTAATAGAATTTCTTAAACTACAAGTAAAAGACGAGGATTTTACGTACAAAATGTACAGCGAGGATGTAAAAGTGCTACCGAAAACCATTGAAGCTTACAGAGCAATAATTAAGCAACTTGACGAATCCGAGGCCAAATACCACACTTATCAACCAAAGAAAGATAGAGCATTTCGTGTAGTGCTTCGATACCTGCATCCGTCAGCAAACATAGAAGAAGTAAAAGCTGAACTCAAATCCAAGGGTCACACCGTTCGTAACATGCACAATGTACTTCATCGAGTAAGGAAAAGCCGCTATCGCTCTTTTTTATAGACTTAGAACCAAGTGCAAACAATGCAGAAATCTACAATATCAACACACTTGTAAATGCAGAAATAGAATTTGAAGCACCGTACAAAAAGAAAATTCCAGTGCAATGCCATCGCTGTCAAGAGTATGGTCACACAAAGAAATACTGTAAAGCAACTCCAAGGTGCGTGAAATGCGGTGAAGAACACTTCACAGATGAATGCAAAAAAGATGCAAGGCAGCCGGAAACATGCGCGCTATGTTCGCGAAGCCATCCAGCTAACTATAAAGGCTGCCAGGTGTATCAAGATTACGTTAATAAACGTAACAAGCACAGAAAAGAAACAGTCACCATCGACAAGCAGAAACAAAAAGTGCCAAACGCCTCAGATTTCCCTCCCCTCCCAGTTCGCCACTTTCAACCCAATCCCTTCTCTCGTACAGCATCTTCCCAAAACTCAACATACGCTGTACCCTACAATCAAAACCAAACAGATCTCTGCAAAATAATAGAAACCTCATTCCAAAAGTTCGAAAGCATCCTTAAACAACAATCTGAACAAATTGGGGCTTTGCTCAACCTACTGACGTCATTAATATCCAAGATGCATTAAATGGCACCAAGAATTAAAATTATTCTTTGGAACGCAAACGGTTTAATCCAACATCGAAGAGAGCTCGTAACTATTCTCAAAGAAAAATATATAGATATTATGCTAATATCCGAAACTCACTTCACTGAAAAATCCTACTTAAAGATACCGGGATATGATATATATAATACCAAGCACCCGGACGGTACAGCGCATGGAGGAACCGCTATAATAATTCGAAACACAATCAAACATTACGAAATGAACAAGTATAAAACTGAAGAAATACAAGCAACATCTGTAATGGTGACAGAAGGTCAAGCTTTACTGACGATAACATCTGTATACTGCCCGCCCAAACATAGAATAACAGAACAAAAATTTGAAGACTTTATAAACACACTAGGAACAAGATTCATAGCTGGAGGCGACTTCAATGCAAAAAATCAGCATTGGGGCTCACGACTCAACACACTACGAGGAAAAAATCTTCTTAAAGTAACAAACAGGCTTAATGTTTCTACTATATCGACTGGTGAACCTACGTACTGGCCCACTGACGTCAATAAGCTTCCTGACCTCCTGGACTTCTACTTAGCAAAAGGTGTGCATCTTGGTACAGTAGAAGTAAAATCTTGCTACGACCTTTCTTCAGACCACACCCCAGTAGAAATGACCATCAGTTCAAATATATCTGAAAGAAATTATCCTCTAAAACTAACAAGTAACAAGACAAACTGGAACAAGTACCGCGATTACGTGAACAATAAACTATCTGCAAACGCACTGCTAACAACTGAAGAAAACATCGAAGACGCAATACAGCACCTATCTGATACATTACAAGACGCTGCCTGGGCCGCAACACCAAGAGAAACAATAAATAAATCGTCAACGTATCCCGCAGAAATAAGACAAAAAGTGATAGAAAAACGTCGACTCCGACGAATATTCATGACGACACGACAACCAGATGACAAAAGAAAATATAACACAGCAGCCAGACAACTAACACGACAAATTAAGGAATATGAAAACAAATCTTTCTCTAATTACATTCAAGCACTATCACCTACTGCTGAAACTAATTATTCGCTTTGGAAAGCAACTAGAAAACTAAAGCGACCCCAACAGCACATCTCACCAATTCGAAAAGAAGATGGCACGTGGGCAAGAAGCGCAGAAGAAAAGGTCGAATGCTTAGCAAAACACTTGGCTTCAGTTTTCAAACCAGCAGAAAATGTAAGTACTATTGAAAATAAAGTGCTAGAATATTTGGACGTGCCTTTACAGTTATCTCTGCCCATAGAGCATTTCAACTCACGAGAAATCGAACAAACAATCAAAAAACACACGCATCCTGCAAAGAGTCCAGGGTTTGACCTTATTACTGGCAAGATGTTGCAGGAAATGCCAAGTAAAGGATATGAACTCGTAACAAGCATATTCAACGCGATACTTCGAAATAGCCATTATCCTTGTCAATGGAAATACGCTCAAATAATTGCGATCGTGAAACCAGGAAAGACTGCAACGGACGTTAAATCGTACCGACCTATTAGCCTGCTACAAGTCCTATCAAAAGTATTTGAAAAACTTCTCTTACAGCGCCTCAAGCCTATAATTAAAGAAGTGATCCCTGACTTTCAATTCGGCTTTCGAGAGGGACACTCAACAATAGAACAGACCCATCGTGTTGTAAACACAATTTCTCAAAGCCTGGAAAAAAAGCTATATTGTTCTGCAGCATTCCTAGATATACAGCAAGCATTCGACAAGGTATGGTATGAAGGAATTCTATTTAAAATAAAAAAACTTCTCCCGCACTCCTACTATTTACTTCTCAAATCATATCTTTGCGATCGCCTATTTCAAGTGAAATATCAGGACGCTCTATCGGAATTCCAACCTATTTCTGCAGGAGTGCCACAAGGAAGTATTCTTGGACCTTTTTTATATCTCATATCAACTTCAGACTTACCAACTACAGAAAGAACTACAATAGCCACCTTTGCAGACGACACAGCTATTCTTTCTGCAAATGAAGACCCCTCCTGCGCATCACAACATCTTCAAGAACATCTAAACAAAATCGAAGATTGGAGTCATCGTTGGCGAGTCACCGTCAATGAAACAAAATGAAAACATATAACATTTTCACTAAGAAAAGAAAACTGCCCAAAAGTAAAACTAAACAACACAGAACTCCACGAAGCTGATACAATCAAATATCTTGGACTGCATTTGGATAGACGCCTGACTTGGAAAACCCACATCAAAACTAAGAGAAAAGAAGCGCAACTTAAAGCCCTCAAATTGTCATGGCTAATAAACAGACAATCAAAGCTGTCCTTGCATAACAAAGTACAGATTTATAAAACTATAATCAAACCAACATGGACCTATGGTATTGAATTGTGGGGCTCTTCCAGTAAATCGAATCTAGAAATTCTAAAAAGATTCGAAGCTAAAAAACTAAGAAAACTATGCAACGCACCATGGTACGTGACAAACAAGACGATATACAGAGACCTCGACATCATCCCACTGGAGGAAGTAATCGCCACGAAGAGCTTAGCATACCAGAGAAGATTGTACAACCACCCAAATCATCTCTCAAGAAGCCTTCTAGATAACAGTGAGCATGTGTATAGACTGAGGAGAGAGAGTATTTTAGATTTGCCATACCGATTTTGTAAATGAAATTTTTCAATGTCATAAAATGTTCACGTCTGAAATGTATCCGTTGACACCATTTGCTTATTGTTCCGATAGGAACAGATTGTAAATTATGCAGAAAATAAAATTAAATTAAAAAAATTTTCATTTTTTTTTAAATAGCTCCATCGTACTTAATTAAATTGTGTTGTTGGATAGTGTGAAAGGCGTTTAAGAGAATGATGTTGGACTCTTTTTTCTTTGAAAATTCTGATTTTTCGAAAATTGTCAATATTCAAATTTTTTTCAATCTCAGCAACTCTCATAAGTAAAACCCTTCAACGTGGAAGTTAGAACTACAAGACAAAGTTATTAGCCAAGTATGAGTTTCCAGTATCTGGGTTTTCATATATCAATTTCAAGTCTATTGCTCTATAGTCAAGTCTATTTCAAGGCTAATAGGGTGTCGGAAAACGTGAATAACACCATGTTTAGAAATAAATACCTGCAGCTCGAACTCTAAGTATAAAAATACCAATTTGTAGAACGTCGAATTACCCCTTTTGCTACCGAAACTAGACTGGAAACAGTCAGGGTAAGACAAATGAACCCACTAACACTAACAACACTAAGAAATGCTGTAAGGGTTTAATAATGGACCATGTAATGAACAACTATGTAAGAGAACAATCAATATTGAAATGGACACAAGTTTCCACAAAGAAATAAAACATATCTCCCATTTCGGAAGAACCACAAAATTAAAACTACATAAGATAGCATTGCAAAAGGGAACGGCATGTTAAACGGTTGAAGGAATGGAAGGATGCTCTCAATTGCAGACTGGAGGTCTAAAGAGATGAAGGTTATGAGAACGATGATGATGATTATGATAACTAAATCTAGAAATGATAATTATACTAAAATAAATAAAATTTCAATGTCACATTATTTCATCTTTAATATTTGAGTGCCAATGGATGACTGAGGTGTCTAAGAGCGTATATCGACTGAGATGTTTGGTCCGAAGGATCGCGGGTTCGAGTTCCGTCTTTGGCGTGTTTGTTTGACCCATGAATCTTATGTATGTGTTGTCGCTGAGGGCTTCGCGTTCTGCTCCCCAGATCAGAGGAACCCGCCAAGTGTGTTGGTATCTAGTGTTTGATCGGTCTATTGAGATGTATGCGGTCTATTGAGATGTAAAGTGTAACCGATTATTGGATGGAAAAATCCCTAGGAAAAAAATATTTGAGTCTTCGAGAAATAATTAATTCCAGGAATGCTGAGTAGTATTGACTTTTTCGTGAATGTGTGTCAAAGGAATAAATTTATTTAGAACGGCAGCAAGAAATACCGAAAAATATTCTTTTAAAATTGTAAAAACAGGAAAGAAAACTAACAGAATTAACTGATACAAACGAAAAGAAATATTGCATTCCATTTGCGAAAAGAAACAGTCTTTTAGAGTTAATTATTAAAACGAAAGTATGATTTAATGAAAATAATGAAATATCTCTTGCCATTTAAAGTTGCAATTCTACAATATACTTAAGCAAATGTTAATACACATTATTATTGGCAGAGAGAAAGATTGCTGATGAAATATTTCTCTCTGAAAATTCTTCGCTAGAAATTCAGGTCACGGTTTTTCTTTGGCCTGCATTAAGTCATACAATCGCCAATGGAATGTCTTTGATTGCCATGAGAAACTAGGGAGGAAATTAATTTTCAATTTTCTATCAGTAGAATTCTTGTATGGAAGTAACGAAGTGTACCTAAAGCAAAACTGTCTTTTACAATGGAACGAGAACTAATTTAATATCTAGCGATGTTCTTCCAGCTAAACTGCAGTTCATTTTCTCTTTGACTTGAGAATTTCATCGTACTCAATCAACCGTTACCCGAGAGCGATGGATCTAATTGGCAAACAGGAAATTGTGAATACTGCTGCCCTAGTTTTGTAATAAAAATCTGATATGTTTTTAATCACATTCTATCGTGTTAAATTCTGTTTTGTCGTTGAAATAACGTGAACGGTCAGCTTGAACTCAAACGACTCTTCAACGCCCGTTGCTCTGGTAAAGTCGATCTCGATATTCCCCTTCGTAAAATCAAACTGTATGCACTTCTACACACTGCGACCAACGTGGTGTTGATCCCAATCCCACACATTGAAGAATTTATCTGAAATGACATCGCAACTAATACACTTTAGTGTTATCTAAATGAAACCCGCTTTATCGCTGACGTTAAAGGATTCCCTGAACACTCGTAATGAACAGAATATTCAAGATGGCGTGTGTGCTACAGACAGTCAAGTGTGATAACGTTACCCTCCGCACGTCGACGACTGTGTAGAGAGTTCTCTACTTCGTGGGCGAACCGGGGCTCGTCGAAATTACGATGTGAAAACGAATTATGGAGATAATGTAACTGCAAGATAGTGGATCTGCTACGCTGAAGTTACTCGAAAGCAATTTACTTTGCCGAGGTGATATTAGTTCGCTATTTATCTGGAGGACTAAGAGAGATGCCCTCGACTTCGTGGAAGTAAATGGAGCGGAAAAGAAATTTGTTATCAGGAAGATAATTATGGAATCATATGTTAATAAATGCCTTTCTTCCATTAATTACTTATGGTTTTGCTACAATTTATGAAAATACATTTTCAAAATAAATTTACTGTTTGGTGAATATTTGATCTAAAAATATGTTGGCGACTTAATAACTATTTGATGTTTAGTTGATGAAACCTGTGATTTATCTGTGATTACAACACATCTCATCTATCTTCACCCCCTGTGAAACGGTTGACTACCTCGGTTTTATATAAACGTTTTCATTGGATGAAAACAATGAAAACATGTCATTACTTTGACATAATATTGTCGGTTTATTAGTATCACGAGTTTTTTATTACTTTTGGCTAAACTTCAGATGAATAAAAAAGAATCTTCAGTCTTGAAACAATCGTTTCAAGAATAATGCTGACATTTGACTTCATGTAAAATACAAAGCACATTTATGAATTCCAATACATGTTAACCTTAATGAACGCAATTTCTCTAATTGGTCGGAAATTCCACGCCAACTAGTATTGATGGGAACAATGAATAATAAAACAACTCTCAATATACTACAATTGGGATTCATGGACGACCTCTGGAACTGTTCGTTTTCCACCTCGAATGGCGGGATTTAATCCCCGAACGATCTAAGTAGAATTTGTGGGGAACACATGGGGGACACAAACAAATAAAATGAAAAATTCGAACGAAAAATAAACCTCACATTGAAACCTACCTTGCTTATTTAACCTGCCTGAGCTTTCTTTCGTCACGCAGGTATAGAAACTGAGACGACTTGTATTAGAAATCTTCATTTTTGCCTCAGTCGAAATTCGCACGCGGGTCCGTCTCACGGAATGTTAGCAAGCTATTAGCCTACCACAGGGCATAATAATAAATACACCGTCTAAGACGGAGGCCACTTTATTTCTATAATCATGATTTTCAAGACAATGAATGAATCAGAAACAAACGCGATGGCGCGCACCTCGCATTAAAATTTAACTCTTTAATCTAGACAGGCTTCCGGAGACAAGCACGCTAGTTCTGCTGCCCACCTTGACAATCCTACGGGACCCCTCCTCCCCCTGCGGGTCCCTCTGTGGGCGTAATTAAAACTTTCGCATGAAATACTGAGCCCAGCAAGGTCGCCCACGGCTCCCCAAGCCAGTTACACAGTTAATTATGTTCATTGTCTACATTAGAGAGCATCAGTTTACCACGTGCTTTCTATAAATATATGCACGCGTCTCGACGTTTCAATTTGAGCTGTGTAGTTGTTTCGGAATGGGATGTGCAATATGAAACGCCTTGTGGCAGAACCTCGTTTGCACAGCATATCAAGAGATGCTCCACGTGTGGCCCAATGCATATTTTGGAGAGGTTCTCAGAAATAATAAAATTGTATTTACTTCGTCAACGTAGAACTGTCATTTCATTTCATAGAACTAATAGTGACATAACTTGTTTGCTCTTTAAGAAAGCTTGCTTTTAAAATAGATTTAAAAGTGAAAAATACTCTTAATGAGGAAAAATAGATCGCAGTATTTTAATCAACCAAGAGTTGAAAAAATCGCGTCATTTGATACATTGTCCAATTTCTGTAGGTTTATGAACAAAATTATTGCCCGTTTCTCTTTTTCGCGCCCGTGTATTTTTCAAACGAAGAGATTAAAACCGTATTACCTGGAAATGAAAATATATGTATGAATAATAATCCAGTTGCCCTATATGAATATGAATATATATGCCCTATTTTTCATGAGCACAAAACACATAACTTTCTGCATTGATCATTATACGAAACGTTGCTGTATCAGACGGATTATATCATTATTAACCGTCAGATTTCAGAGCTTCATTACAATTCGAATATAACAAATAAATATATATTGCGCTGAATGTGAATGAAATGCTGTTTTCAAAAGAAATACTGAATAATGTAAGTGGAATTTATAAAATAAAAATTAAATCGTAACACACGTGTCTTTGATCACAAATTATTTGTCGTTTACGCATCAAATTTTAATTTTGTTCCTAATTATTTCAATTTTCGATTATAAATGAATATCAACATTTAGTATATTTGGAGGTACGAGACTTCACACGTACCTTCAGAATCCACGTCATGGGAAGTTCTGCAAAGTGAACCCGACGTCTGCCTTCCTTTCACACAGTGATCGTCACATTATTTATCTTTTAAAGCTCCAGACTGGCGTTCATATTTCATCAACTGTAATTATTTTAGCGTTCACTCGATACTTACTAAGCAGTTCATTCACAAACAGTGTCTCTGGAGACGGCAGACGACCGACTTGTCCAGGGGGAAACACTGAGGTTAGCGTGTCCGGCAATCTGCGGCGAGGCGCGGTTGGTAGGCCTGCAGCGGCGCGTGACTTCATTAGCCGACTAATTACCCGCCCTGGATCCCTCGACCACTACCGCCGCCACCGCTACCGCTCCCGCCGCCGTCTCTGGGGGCGGCTGCCCGCTGCACATACGCGATTTCCCCTTCAACTGTTGCTTGGACGATCGAGGGGGTGAGTATGTCCCTGAATTGGCTACTCTCCACTGAGTTCAAACATGGCGTCGTCACATGTTAAATTTTCTCACTTTCTTAACGAAAAGAGATTTCTTCAACATCATTTAATTGGCATGAAAGTAAATCCCAATTTTTTGACCGAAGTGGGAAATCATCAAATTTACTCAAAAATATGTCTGTTTTTTGCGTGTGCAACGAAATTTCTTACGTGTTCATTGTTTCCTCTGAGAGACATGATTATGAATTTTATGTGATGACAAAAATTATGAAAATTCAAGTTTAGCAGCAAAGAAATTTCGTCTTTGAATTACTCTTTTGTATTTATAAAATAAAAGATCTCACATGGATCTATTTCGCAACTAATTCACTCACCAATTCTCTCGATTATTTTGTTTGAGGGTTTTTTTAACGCGTAGAAGAATGGACGGTTCTAAAATTGTTCAGGTACACCTGATAGTTAAAGGACCAAATAAATTCGTACGTGGTTCATTGAGGCTTTTGTGGTCTTTTCGGGAGCTTGTATTTCTCTAAATTCATAAAACAAGGTGCGGATGTGATGATTCTAAAATCAGAATCAGATTCAAATTAGAATTATCCAACTCTCAACACTGTTAATTATTCAACTCTCAACTCTGTATATTTTTCGTCTTTTTGTGGATATTTTAAAGTCGCTTCAACATCTAGAATATTAGCGACCACTACTGAGTTTAACGGTATGGTTACTATGAAGATGACATGATGATGATAGGGGGTGAAAGGACGAATACAAATACAACCATGTCCGAGGCGGGACTCGAACCCGCGATCTCTCGGTCCGAGATCGCTACTGCACTACTGCCTTAAATTTACATCTGCGTTAAAGGAACTGTAAAATTCCAGGATATGTTTACGGAAAAATACATCGTTTGTAGTGTTAAATGAAGAAATAGATAAAGAAAGTTACTTTTTGGTTATGTATTGTGCAAGGAAAATTTCTGTAGAATCGACTGTGTTATTGGGTCCGCAACTGAAGCTTAAGATCTCAGGTTTGAGATTCGAGCCCCAACAATGCCTGTATCTGATTGCCCTAGCTAGTTCAATCGAATCCAGTAACTGGTCTGTATTTGAATTCTAAA
Organism: Gryllus longicercus; assembly: GCA_038098605.1. Taxonomy (NCBI): domain Eukaryota; kingdom Metazoa; phylum Arthropoda; class Insecta; order Orthoptera; family Gryllidae; genus Gryllus; species Gryllus longicercus. The sequence goes on along the minus strand of JAZDUA010000173.1, from coordinate 1,059,092 downwards.
GTCGCGCTGCCCTGTGCTACATTCTCGGTGTTTTCTGCAACTAATTCTAGAACATTTTAGAAGGATGGTGAAGTACGACCTTCAACTATGGGCGAGGTATCGCCAACAAAACATCGATGACTCTGAACATCGATGTTCAAAATTTAAAACATGCTCGAAATTTAAAACAACGACAGAAGCAATCCCAAAACCACCGCTGTTATTAAACGTCGATGATTGTAAAACTCAATTAGTAACCATTGAAGTTCAAAAAGGGGGATTTACTTTGGAAGTGGTCTCGTTTATTATATTAAATTGAAATTTAACTGGGAAAACAAAGTTTGAAAAATCATCAGCGCCATTAACAAAACTTGGGTTAACTGATTCCATAATTCAAAAATTACATACGTTTCTTTATTGACAAAACCTCCATTTTGGAATTTTTTTTCGTCCTTGCTCACTATGATCTGAAGAATATTCAATTAATGGATACCTGACAGTGGCATGCATTCCAGGAAAGCTAGGTATGCTGCGAGTACCCTGGAGGAAACACAGTTAAATGTAATTATTACATTGTGTAACCACCACTCTCGCCACTGATGAGAACTCAGCTTAGTTGTTGAAATTCTACGAAGTAAGCGTACACTGGCTCGCGTAGGTGCGCGGTCCTGCGTTGAGCATAAACGCGACAAAGCTAGAAAGCGGTTGAACTCGTTTAATCTCATGGAGGTCGTAGCCGCATAATACATCGTTTGTAGTGTTAAATGAAGAAATAGCTAAAGAGAGTTACTTTTTGGTTATGTATTGTGCAAGGAAAATTTCTGTAGAATCGACTGTGTTATTGGGTCCGCAACTGAAGCTTAAGATCTCAGGTTTGAGATTCGAGCCCCAACAATGCCTGTATCTGATTGCACTAGCTAGTTCAATCGAATCCAGTCCAGCAACCCGGCCCGAAGTGACCATTCCGATGGTCTCCATCTGACTGCATTAGGCAGTTCGAGCATGCGCTCTTGACTCTTTGGAAGCTCCATTTAAATGCATGGAGCACGCTGGTAAGCGCCGCAAATCCAAGCCCACTGCCTAGGGTGGCCGTGAACACAGTTTGCAGACTTACGCATACGACACTGTGGTAAGCGCCGCCCGCCGGGTATGGAGTTACCTGAAACTACGGTGTATTTATTTGTTCTGTGCGTGTTATTCGTAATGTGCGTATTATTTTTGAGTTAGTGTTCTATTTTTGAGATGCCTTTCGCGCTACATAACTATAAGATTTTGTTCTATGGCAGAAAATGCATGTATTAATGATGATATTTTTAAAAAGCTTCAGTAGTATTTTTATTGAGAAAAGTGAATTATTCGCATAAGGCCTGTTCCGGAACTTCCTGACTTCTAATAAAGAAACGGGAAGTGAAGATTTCCGATTATTTAATACTAAAATATATAAAACATCATAATTTAAAAAAAATAGGAAACAGACTTAATAAAATATTTTGCTGGGAAATGTTTATTGTTTTCCCACGAACGTAATGCAAGGCTCGAAAAAGGCCAATTTCTACAATCTCAATTGCATTCACAAAACATGATCGATCACGAAATCATTTGCGTTCACCTGTTGACCTGGCCAGTGTTGAAAACGACCACATCAAAACTAAACATGATCTATCAGATATCATAGGTAAGACACATAGGCAAGAAAATTTAGAGATATATTGAATCGCCTAATTTGACGCGACTCTGGAACTATATTTCAAAACGTATCCTGATAATGGAGAGTTGGTTGGCAAAGGTTACGTCGATCGAACTTCAAAATTTGTTGAATATGTTTGAAACCACCTTGCAACAACATTAGAATTTGCCAAAACAAGTCACTTCTAAATAATTCAAAATGATTTGGTTTCTGCAAATAATAATGTTTTAAGTAAAAATATTAAAAATAACGTTTGCATGGCCCAACATGTTGCATTTGTTCTAGATGAAATAGTCATTGCTCCTTGCCATCTTGCGAGATACTATCTTACTACTTAGCCCTACAACAGATGCTATGTTGTAAGAGGAAGGACTGCCGTTGCGAAGGCAGCTTTCACGAGACAGTTTCAACGTGTGAACGTTGTCAAATAACTGTATGCATGTTCATGTTCAGTGATAGGGTTTTCCCAATTAGAAATCTCAAGTACTCGATGGCATTAGAAAGCACTAAAATTCGATATTTTGGTCAACTGGTTTATTATATTTTGATTAATATTTCTGTTAGTTGTCATACGTTTTGCTTTCTCTCAATTTGTTTCCAGAATTTCAGAATGGAATAATTACAAATGCCTATCATAAAACGCTACATTTCACAAATATTTTGACATAGGTTGTGCAAATGCTAAGCGATATTTTGTAACGGAGGATACTTAATTTTACACAGGACATAATTCCAATTTCATAACCTATGAATAATATTGATATTGTTCTTTCATGGTTCGTGATTCTGTTTTCATGCATCAATTTATGTTTGTCGCAATTTTCGTCGACCGCTAATAAATCTCTTCGTCAACCATTGTGAATCTCATAAAATCATTTAATAACGATTCATCAATACATAATTGATAGGGGCAGTTAAAGTACTCAGTAGCCAACGACGTAATGTCAGGGAAGCTAGACTCATATTTTTCATGTTTCTTAACAGTGAATATTCAAAATTATGGATTTAAAGTTTCACTAAAAGCCATTAAAATGTATGATAGGTACTTCAAACATATCCATATCAATATCAAAATTCTTAAGCCCTTTTTCAGAACATTGTTATTATTATTATTAACAGACCAAAATGGCTAAATTGAATTATAAGAATTTTACTGATCACGTCTTTTAAGTAGATGAAATGGATCTGCAAAATTATATGGATAAACGCATTCCTAATGGAATAATTCTGGGAAAAGAAAGATAAAACTTCATAATCGTGTTTGTGAAGCATTGTTGTTATATCTTGAAAAAATATTTTTCGATCACATACATAATGAAATAAATACACTCGTATAAATAAATATTATTTTTATATATAAATTAATCTAATGAGAAAACATTTTATTGGAACAATGTTTTAGTGGACGTGTTACAGGTTTTCCAGATTATTTTTAATCTACGTAATGGTAAACACTCATGTATATTTACAAAATACAACACGATAATACATTATATTGTAAAATTAACTAACCATAGAAATAACAAGGTATAAAAGATTCCAATCATTTCCAACGAAGGCGCGGTTCTGGAGCCTAAAGCTGAAATTTTAATTTTATCAAAGTTTTGGATATTTTGATAAATTTATAAACTTATATAAGTAATCATACTCATGTGCATTGATTAACACAAAAAAATACCATTCTTATTCTACAAATAGAAAAAAATAGTTTTTTCCTCACAGCATCCGCCGAGGAAAGAAAATCTTTTAAAAATATTAGTGTTTTCCGTTTGGCGCGCGCTGACGAGGAAGTATAGGGGAAATTTAAACGGTGGTGTGACAAAGGAATGATACCATTCTCTTTGAAGAACGCCCTGATGACCGGATCTAAAAGATTCTGTAAACCAAGCAGATTTCCTCCCTCCAGTAGGAAGTGACCACCCACCCAACACTTAACCTCTGCAAGTGAGTGGTCAACCATGAAAGTTTTGCTGCAGAGTGTGAGGAAGAATTAGTCTTGTTTTTAAGAACGAGGGTGTAATCGACTTTTACAGGGTCAAGAGAAAGAAGCATGGGAGTGAAATCCCCACTTCTATCCGGAGTCTGACATTATATTTTCCATCTGTCCCGAAAATAATCTCCTGTGAATTTTATAAAGTCGTGCGTACGACAATATGTGCTAACCCTTTACGATGTTTAAGTGCCTATGGCTCGGCCATACACAGCAGCGGTGCATGGCTGAACGACCAGTGTGTGGAAAGTATGGAAAATCGATGCACAAAGCAGAACCCTGCGCTACACCACCGCATTATGTTAGCTGCAAAGGAGTCCATCAGGCTAACTCAAATCAATGCTATATATCTTTTTGGAGACATTAACAGAAGTTCAGAGTTTCTGAGTAGGGGTTCTTCCCAGAAGCGAAACGTCGGTTCCAGACAAGTATATCTGTAAAGTAAGTCCTTTTCTGGCACCCTGAAAACAAAGACCTCAAAGATAACAGCGAGCTGCGAAACTGATCAAGGTTCACCCCCAAATTGTCAACGTCTCGTGTCAAGTGTCCCCGGTGAACGTCTCCGTGGATAGCGTGCCTCTGCAAGACGGAAGAGTTGATTTTGCTCTACGCAGCCCTTCACTTGTAGCCGTTCTGCAATAATCCCTCCTAGACCACCTGTATGGAAGCGACCACAACCCCTTATCATCCACATTGATGGACTTGGATGGACGTGGGTTGGCTCTATCTCCCCAAATGGAGTGTACACCGTGCTAACTGGCTAAAATTCCACACGAATGGCAATCTCTCAAAGTGCTACTCTGACGACACAGATGAAATCGCAGAACAGCTTATTGTACTACATGCTGCAGATATTGCAATCCCCAAATCTACCGATGAACCGCAACACCTCTTTGTCCTGTGATGGAACTCGAGCTGCTCAAGGGCGGTCATTATCCGTAAGAAGACGCTGACACGATTGTAACACTATCCCAACAATAGTGAATACAACAGGTGCAGACAGCAGATGAGGAAAACCACTAAAGAAAGTCAAAATTCATCGTGCGGAGCATACATGAATTGCGTTCCTCATCCAAACCTTCTAGGCGAAAGTTTCCTCATTCAGACCTTCTAGATTAATTCTAACCTGTCCTCATATCGCCCACTTCTACTTCTCTCATGGTTTCCTCATTCGAGGTGAAACTTCCATCCCCCATTCCCACGTCCTCCTGCATTGCATAAAAGTTTTTGGCAGCCGACGAATACCTAGCTTGGGTGACTGTCTACTAGGGGTGCTTGGCGATGACGATTTCGCAGTTTCAAATCGTTATTTTTTTTCTTTGTTTTGTTTTTTGCGAGAAAGCGTAATATATAATGTAATTTTTAAAGATGAAGAGAACGTTTTACATGTTTCTTGGTTCCTTTACAGACAGACATACGTTTATTATAAATATTTGGTGTTTGTTTAATTATCTAGTTATATATGTTTTATCTACATGTATACTTTATGCGGAATTCAAAACCTTTTTCTAGGTTATGAACGTATTTTTAATCAGCGAGTAATGGGTTGACTACGAATGTTTATACGTCATATATCTCGGGATCTATGTAAGAGAGGCGGACTGATGTAAAAGGTATGGTAGTTAGAGAGTGTCATAGCGAGTCTCAGAGCTCATGTGTTTAAAAATTAAATTTACCCATCTGTGGTCTCGCATGTGAAACACAATTCAACAGAGAAATTAGACATTTTCTCGTTGATGATGCCTTCGACAGTGGGACGGTTCCTCTGAGCGGAGAGAGACTGTCGCAACGCGCACCTGCCGCATGCAAGCGCTCCGTCTCGCCTCGTCTCATCTCGTCTCGTCTCGTCTCGTCTCGTCTCGCCTGGCCGGCAAAGGCGCGTCGGCCCCGCTCGCCCGATCCCACGGCGCTGCTCGATAATTCAGGGCAGATGATAACAGATGGCGCGCGCGCGCCTGTCCGCTGGGCCGTCCGGCCAATTTGTCCTCGCTGCGAATTGCGCCGCCCGCTGCTGTGGACGGGGGAGGGGGGAGGGGGCGCCGCACGCGCGGCGGAGGACGGGGCACGTCCGGGAGGACGGGCAGACGGATGGGTGCGCCGGCCGACGAACGCGAGGATAAGGGCGGGGCGCAAGGGACTACAGGCTGAAGAGACGAACTCCGGACAGGGAAACAGACGTGCAGGAACCGCCTAATCACTACGGAGAATTTGCGCAACGAAGCGCTGTAGCAATTGACAGCAGTATCGATGTCAATAGAGGGCGAAGTCGAGAAAAAGAGATTTTGACAAAACGTCCAGGTCGAAATAGAGGTTCCGGACTGTGGGGAAAGAGCTCACTAAATTCCGATAATGACACATTCTCATGATTCTCATTTGTTCGACTAAAGCTGCCTATAAACCACTGACCTGTGTACATAAGTCTATTAATATACAATTACGATATTAACTAATTACAATTAAGACTGTGTGTATAGATAATTATATATGCAGATTAACGACACGAACTTGATGTTACATCATGTTAATATTTCGAGTTGGCGCATGCGAATCGTAGATTTTGAGTTGGCGCATGCGTAAAGGCTCAAAACTGCTGTCGATTACTGTTTGCTTTGCTGTGCCAAAATGCCCTATTGAGTAAAACATTGTCAACACGATGACAAACATGGCAACAGATCACAAGACAATCGCTAGCATCTTGACTGTCTCTAAGAGATTTTAGCAGTGGAAGAGTGTGAACAGAGACAAACAGTCCAGGTTCGATTAGTAGCTGTGCTGTGTCCGCGACAACTATCAACCAAAGCCGAAAGAAAATGGTGCCAACCACGAGAACCAAATGTGCTGAGAACGTAATGGTTGTTCTCATTTTTGGAAAAAGTTAAAGAATTTATCAAAAACCGGCTCAATATTTTAAGAGAAGCTAACTCCACGACAGATATTCGAGTTAAGTTGGCGTTGTGTTATGACTTTGGCTGGGTCATAACGTGTACTTGCCAAACACAGGTGCACGAAGCGTTGTCTACCAAAAACAGGTAAATGTCACATGTGTAAGACACAATCGTCGTTAAAAAACGTTTTAGCATTTCCCTTAATTATTGAATCTTGAAATATTTGTGTTCATCGTTTAATAACAAAATTGAATACTTCATTCCTTTCATCAAACAAGGCCAGCCAACCATCTCTTTCACTTTCTTTTTATTCTCTTTCTGTCTCTTTTTTGAGTAATTATCTCTTCGTTTCTCTCTCCCACTTGCTCTCGCTCTTACCTATGACGGTGTTCTTCATCCACTTATCTATGTCTACAATGTGACCGCGTTAAAAACTACAATAATACGCAGGTCCTCATCTTCCGCTGGTCTGCTCACAAGTTTGATGTCCACTTTTGGGGACGGGTTTGCACAGCGGGAGCAAACTGACGTCCATTTCACAGCGCGAGGCTGAATGACAAGTGCATGGCGGACGGTGTGGGGATGAGAAACCAAGCTTCAGTTTGAAGACGCTTTCGTTTGTCGCAGTGGAAGGGAGAAGAGTCGGTTGTTTTGGTCGCGCAAGTTGACGAATAGGAACTCAAACATGCGAGCGGGCGTTGGGAGGGAGGGCGGAGGGTAGAGCAGTGCGGTGGATTGATGAGCGGAATGACGGGCGGATGGGCGGACCAGGGAGTGGGGGGGGCGGGTCGGAGAGCGTCCGGACGGAGGGCGACGCTGTTGGGCGCTCGGGAAGGGCGAGGGGATGGGCTGACGGAAGGAGCGGATGGCCGAGCAGACGAATGGGCGGGCGGGTAAAATGGCGTGCGAGCGAACGAGACGAAGGGCGAACAGGCAGGAGTGTGCGCCAGTGAGAAGGCGGACGAGTGAGAGAGCGGGTGAGTGAGACGGCAAGCGGGCGAGTGAGACGGCGAGCGGGGGAGCGAGTGGGCGAGAGGGAGAGCGTGCGAGAGGGCGAGCGTGCGAGAAGGCGAGTGAGCAAGAGGGCGAGTGAGCAAGAGGTTGAGTGAGTAAGAGGGCGAGTGAGTGAGATTGCAAGAGAACGAGAGGGCGAGCGAGCAAAAGGGTGAGCGAGCGAGAAATGGAGCAAGGGAGAGAGCGAGCGAGAGGACCAGCGTGCGAGAGACGAAACGAACAAGAGGTAAGCGAGCGAGAGGTGAGCCAGCGAGAGGTGAGGAGCGAGAGGTGAGCGAGCGAAAGGATGAGGGCGAGCGAGCTAGACGGCAGGCAAGCGAGGGGGCGAGTGAGAGAGCTAACGTGCGAGAGGAGGAGCGACCAAGAGAATATGCGAGTAGGAGGGCGAGTGAGTGAGATGGCGGGCGTGCGATAAAAACTGACGAGCGAGCGAAAGAACTGGCGAGCGAGTGGGAAAACTGGCGAGTAAGCGAGGGGCAGTGATGGTGAGTGAGAGGGCGGCTGTGCGAATGAGCGGGCGAGTGAGAGGGCGGACGGTAGGGAGGGCTGTCTAGTGGGCGAGAGGGCGGGTGATGGAAAGGGCTGTCTGGCGGGCGAGCGAACGAGAGGGCGAGCGGGCGAGCGGCCGACGGTACACCCGCGAAACTCGCCGCCCGCTGCGTTGCTGTTAATTACCATTTTGACAGCAGCCGAGGCCTGTGGCGGAACCCTCGTAATTACGGCGAGAGGACGCGCCAGGGGGCGGCGCGGGGCGAGGACTGAGCGAGGACGAGTGCGGCGGATGCGGCGGTGGCGGTGCGGGCAACGACGCCGCGCCCCTCTGCAAACAGCACCCCCCCCCCGCTCTGCGCCTTGTGCTCCTCGGCGCTGTCCTTCAGTCGGAGCGCGCCCCTGGGGGCAGGCAGGCCGCCCGCCGTCGACGGGGTCCGACGCCCGCCTCCGCAAATCTTGTTAACGGAAGCTGCACCTTCGAGTACGATCGGCTACTCGGTCTTGCCCGTGGTCTCGCATTTATTGGCGACGCACAAGGAACATCGGTGGAAATTGAATTGTTTAAAAAAATGTACCAAGAATCTACAAAACATTACAATGAAGTCATAGCAATTTTAGTTGTAGAATCCTGCATGAGACTGAGTGAATACAGATAGTTATTTCACGTTCTTTTACCGTTCAATCGCACGAGGAACGTATGGGATTGTCAAAAACAATGCGGAGAAACACGTCGTGGAGAAAATTCGTCGTGGAATATTTCGATACAATTATTAATATAATTTGAAATTATAATCCATAAAATTGCATTCTCAAAACCCAATTATTTTGTGTCCAGTATTCTTTTTATCAAAGAGGAACTTAAGAGATGGAATTTCTGCGGGGTCACCTCAAGGACTTCTTGCGCATTATTGCCTGACTTTTTTCTTATTCATTGCCTTCTGTGCCTTATAGGTGATCAAAATAATAAATTTGTTTCCACATTTTTATGTGAGATTCCGCAATTAAAATGTTCACAATATGTTTTTTATATTTTGAACATTTCAATGCGATGTACTATTTTAAATATTCTAATAATAATCCTATTATTATATTAAAATTACTACAATCATCAATATCAATGCTACTATAATTAAGGGTTATTTCATATGAGCTTATAGCTTCATGAACCATTTGTTATTTACTAACCACATGTGTGCCTCTCCACTGCGGATTAACGCAATGGAAGGTCCTTGTGTAATCGAATTAGCCAAATTGAAGAGTTTGTGATGTCAAAATAACTGGCTTTTTATGGTTATTTAGATTGTATGAAACCTGTTCTGTGTCCACTCGTAAAGGCCATATATGGTACAAATTATATATTGTTATTTTTGTGACAATTAGGTAAAAATAAAGGGAGGTCTTGTGAGGCAAAATTACTATACCAATACATGAGATTTAGTGACAGTAAAGAAGTGTATTTATCTACAAAATAGGAAACAAACTCCTCCTATTTATGAATGTTTTAAACTTAAAAATTGTTTTTTACTAAAATTTAAAAGCTAATTCTTCAGGTATGATTTTGTACTGTAACCATGCCTAGACATTCTAACTAACTACCCAGGTGAGAAGTAGACGTTTGTGAGATATCAGTAAATTGCTCATCCGCTACTGAAAAAAATCTTTCCAACATTGGTCTTCCGTTTTTAGACTTTATCCTCATTTTCAGTTGAAGTACAATCTTAAAAAAATTGGTAGTTACCTTGCGCATCAATAGCGCAGTGTTTGCACAATTGATGAGGTAACTAGAATTTAAAATGTTTTGTCAGCAAACTTATGGAATACAAAAGTCGAATTACATACAAACTAGAGCAAGGAAAACACAACAGATGTGATATTTGAACTTATCAAAACACAAATTTTTAAAAAATTCTTATAACTGAAATTTAAAAACAATGGTCGACAAGTGTAATTCTCTTGCATGGTACGAACTTTTATTTAATAATAGATGAAAACTATTCCATAATATACATTATAGATACTCGAATTTCAGTTTTATAATTATCAAAAGAAACGTTTACAATACTTTATCATTTTCATTTTGGAATGAAATAATTACATGCGTCGTCATTGCCAACAATATAAATGTTGTATTAACGTGTTGTCTTTAATATTGTTGGCAATGACGACGCATATAATTATTTCATTAGAAATGCCAACGATAACTCACCACAATACCTATATTCATTTTGGAACTCCTGAGAAGTAAATTTAAGAATCAAATTTAATTTTACCTTAACTTCCTTAACTAATTTCTTCAGATATTATTCTTTTTTATTTCAATCTAATTTTCATTTCAATAACATTATCATTTCACTTACAGCATATAAAATATTAAAAAGGTGGTTTCCTTACGTGAATAAAAAAAATATTAAATCTGGATTTATCAGATGACAAATATGGTTGTAGAAAACCACATCAAAATCTGTAATTTGTACTATATTTTACAAGAGAAGCAAACAATAAAAATGAATTATTTAGACGAATGTTTGGAATATTCTACGTTGCCGTGTATGATATTGATATAATTAACCGTATCACATGAAATATTTAAACCGTTCTGCCATAGGAATGGTAGAATTAATTATACTCAATAAATATCACGTTCCATATTTGTCATTATCACTTCAGCCGCCCGACTAATTTATTTCATTTTCAATTAATATACGAACACTGTAAATAAGCATTACGTATTATTTGTTTGTAACGGCTTTTACTGCTCTGCTCGCCTCCCATCACGGATCGTCGCCTTCCAGCTACATTTACTTGGAAGATAAAAATATTATTCTTAATTACGAACTACAAATGCTCAATCGAGAAATAATTGCGGAATTATTTTATAATGTTTATCAGTATTCAAAAACAACAACAAATGTTCAGAAATGCTGAGAATTCTTAAAATGAAAGAACATAGACCAGCTGGTAACCGAATGTAACAGTCCTAGTACGTTAACCCTCAAGGTCCATTCCCAAGCAAACCTTCCGGCGAAAGGGGTACTTCGTATGTATCAAGAGGGCCCAAGCCTTGCAGACGCTTGTCGCAGGAGGCCTCGGGGACTAATACCCACACAGCGGGAATCTCCTTGAATCCGCGCAACCAATCTGGAAGGCGGCGTGGCGTGGCGTGGCGCGGAGCGGCGTGAAGCGCGTCCGGCGGCCGTGGGCTGGGCGAATGGGCGCCTCGGCCTCGAGGCCGGGGTTCGGAGCCCGCTCGGATGCAGATGAAGCAATAAACCCGGCGCGGGGCCTCCTCCGTGAGAGGGCTTGGGGCGCGGCGGGGGGGGGGGGGGGGGGGCAGGGCGGAGCGGGACGGGGCGTCGGCGCCGGCTCCCAGGCGCGGCATTCGAGGCACGCGCGTGCTTTCTCCGCCTCCGCCCGCTTCTCGGGGCGCCTCCTCGCACCTGAGCCGCATGAGGAAAATGGCGGCGCGTGCGTTGCGGGTGGGTGGGCGAGCGGGCGGGTGAAAGGGCTGGAGAGAGAGTCTGGTCGAGTGGGCGGGCGGGCGGGCGAGCGGGCGGGCGGACGAGCGGGCGGGCGAGCGGGCGGACGAGCGGGCGGGCGAGCGGGCGGGCGGGCGAGCGGGCGGGCGAGCGGGCGGGCGGGCGGGCGGGCGGGCGGGCGGGCGGGCGAGCGTGCGAGCGGGCGGGCGAGCGGGCGAGCGGGCGAGGGCGGGCGGGCGAGCGGGCGAGCGGGCGAGCGGGCGAGCGGGCGAGCGGGCGGGGCGGGCGAGCGGGCGGGCGGGCGGGCGGGCGGGCGGGCGAGCGGGCGGGCGGGCGAGCGGGCGGGCGGGCGGGCGAGCGGGCGGGCGGGCGGGCGGGCGGGCGGGCGGGCGAGCGGGCGGGCGGGCGGGCGGGCGGGCGGGCGGGCGAGCGGGCGGGCGGGCGGGCGGGCGGGCGGGAGGGCGGGCGAGCGGGCGGGCGGGCGGGCGGGCGGGACAAGTGATAGGCGGGCATTCTGGCGAGCGTAAGAGGCGGCTCGCCAAGGCGGGCGAACTCTCGGCGGAGGGAGGCGGCCGTGGGGACGTGAATGGCGACGGAGGCGGCGAGTCCGGTGGCTGTATTGTTAGCGGTGGCGCTTGCGGAGTTGAGTGGGACGGGGACGGAGATAATGGTGAAAGCGATAGCGGATGTAGCGGCGGTGGAAACGGAGGTGGGGGGAAGGCGACGAAAGGTTAAAGGGGATGCGCGAGACAGATGCGGAGGAAAGGCAGGGTTGGAGTTGGTGTGAAACCTCAGGTGAGGAGGGAGCGGTGTAGAAAGCAAGCCATAGGGGGGTAGATCCGAATGTACGAGGCAGTGGAGGCGACGGTGAGACGGACGTGAGGGGAGGTGAAAGCAAGATGAGGGAGAGTTGGTGGAGCAAGAGGTGAGGTACAGACAAAGAAAGCTAGAAAGAGATGAAGTAGGCGAGAAGAGAAGACAATGATTTGAGTGAAAGCGATAGATTACGATAGGAGTGATAATGGCGTCGGCAGAATGGATGCAAAGTCTCAAGCGGCTATCGTAATCATTGTTGCGGTGATAGTGAAGTGAAGATATTGGGAGTTGGAAGGTTGATTGCGGTGGAAAGGAAAATGGTGAGTTGGGAGTGGCGTGGGTGGGTAATGGTGGCGATGGTCGTGGTCATGATGGCGGAGGCGAAAGCAGCGAACGAGTCGGAAGCTGGCGCGGTGGCGTCTCGGGAAGGGAAGCGGCAGTGCTAATGCGATGGGCGCCCCAACGACGGCGTTGGTGGCGGCGACGATGATGTAAAGGGAGACGGAGAGAGCGCAGGCGTGGAGCTACGGCCGAACCGCTCCACCCCGTCTCCGTCCCCACCTCCGCTGCTACCCCCACCCCTCCTCGCCTCCGCCCCCACCCTCGCATTCGCCCTCGCACCCCACCCCCGCTCCCGCACCGCCTCCCCCGCGACTTCGCCCCCGCCTCCTCCCTTACCTCCACCCGCGCCTCCACCCCCACCCCGCCTCCATCCCCGCCTCCACTCCTGCCCACACCCTCGTTTCTGCCCCCGCCTTCGCCTCCGCGTCTGTCCCCGCCCCAGTCACCGCCTCCGCCTCAGCCTCCACCCTCACCCCGCCCTCATTCCACCCCGCCTCCACCCCCGCCCACACCCTCGTTTCTGCCTCCGCCTCTCTTCCCGCGTCTGCCCCCGCCCCAGTCACCGCCATCGCCACCGCCTCGGCCCGCGCCCCCACCCCCGCCCCCGCCTCCGCGCTAACCCGCTCCCTGGCTCCATTTCTTGCCCGCGTCGCCGTGGACGTGATTTGCGTAGGCACACGCGCCGGGGGGGGGGGGGCGGGGCCAGCGGAGCGCTGCTGAGACTGTGGCGGTCGAAAGCGAAAACGAGCGTGAAGACATGTAGGCTCCAGAGTGCACCGCCGGGAGCTGTAGCGAAGGAAATGGAAGAGTTAAATAGAAAGGAGGGAAAGGGGAAGAAAATGAAAGAGAAAAGATGGAAAATATAAAAAGAGGGTGATGGTTTTGAGAGGTTTTGGTGCGAGGCACAAATTAGTTTGATGAGGCCGTCTTGAAACAAATACTACGAGATTGATACAAATAATACTTACTTAACGGACTCCAGTAAATTAATGTAATAAGCTTAATTTCATTAAGTTGAATGAGATGCCAGTTAATTCATCTTTGAGACAAAATATTTAAAGCTGTATAATAAATAGAATTCGAGTTTTGTTTGGGTAAATTTGTGTATTATTTTAATAAAAATGATTACCAATATGAAATAATGAAGGATTTTTTTAATGTACCATATCTACAATATCTATGTCGTAGTGACATTTGCTTCACACTCACGTGAGCTGCAATGAGTAAAGAGTAAGTAATTGGTGTAAATGTATCTTTCGAAGGGACGTTAAAACTGAAAATAAAGATCAAGTTACAAAATAAAATAATACTAATTTTACTGCAGAAACATAAGGCAAATAATTAAATTAAAACAATGTTAAATCAGCCATTAGGTGCATGAGAATGAAAATTAAAAATACAAGCAGCAGAGAAGGCAATGAAATTAGAAGAAAATAAATTAGAGAAAAGCGAAATAGAACAAATATATCATCGGGATATAAGTTAACAAAAGAAAATATGCAGAACAAAGAAACAATATCGACACAGTAAATACACAAAAATTAAACCTACATTACTCTTAACAAAGGAAAGAGCAGTAATATGGCTGACCTGATACCCTAGATTGCTAAGGTGTACGCATCTAAACCAACAACAGTCACCCAAAACTCACTCGGTATGCGAGTCATCGTGAGTCCTGTGTGCCTAATCCCGCATGGGTGTTGCTTATATCTTGGAGGATGGTGGGGGACTTCCCAAAGACCCTCCATAACCTTCCAATTGCTTCATTAATTCATCTTCATCATCCTTATATCATAATCACTGTCAGGTTCAATGCCGGCTGGTGCGATAACAAACTGAGAGTTGCAGCTCCATCGAATGAAGGAAAGTAATTTTTAAAATTCATAACGCTCAAATGTAATAAAACGTAAGCAGTTATTGTAAATTAATGAAACTCATTTTAATAAAAGTCTATAAACAAACATTATGCATACATTAATGCGTAGTATCTGTGTCAGGTATGTTCACTTCCCGCTAATGTGATTCTGTGCTTGATTTCCAGAGAGCTCTCGAGACTTTGTATTAGTTCTGCACTATGACAATTGCCGGTAATAGAATTCAAACAAAACAAAAACGAACTAGGTTTCGAAAATATATGATTACGTTCCAGCATTTTACGGCAAATATCTTTGAACAAATCCTTTGTAACTCTTTGAACAAGTCTTTGAACAAATTTTTCACTGGTTCATTTCATGATTTTAGTTATTGCTACTACTAGTGGTAATGATAATGAGATAAATGAATTTGAAAATTTCACTATCCCCCTGTACAAGTATATTGCAATAATGAAAGATTTGTAATATTTCAGAAATGCATTCATTTTTAAATTGTTAGATATTCTTAATTCCTTGAGGAAGCTGATTTGTCGGCATCAGTAGAAACAAATCAATAACAGCCCTCATACAATACCTCACTCTCGAGACCATTCACACACTCGTATTCACAAGAACGCTCGCAAAATGACTGCCGGTGCAGTCTGGGAGAGAATCCGGCACACAGTTTGAAGAAGAGCTAAATAAATAATGACTTTCTTCCAAAATGACCAACTTTACTCGAATGACTCATCAAGTGCACATTTTTAATCAACAATCCTAACATCGAATGAAAATAAATTCACCAAATCATAAATACGGTTTTCAATACCGTCAAGTATTTGCTGATCTTGTGTACTATCAGTAACATGTGAAATTCATAAAATTAATTCCCAGCAAGTTTCATGCGAAGACAGAAAATGTTTTCTCCTCGGTCTCCGTGTCGATTTGGACGCCCTCCGCTTGTGCACCGCCGTGCAGCCTAAGCTCTATGTTATGAACGTTGCAGTGTGATTGCAGCGGGGGCCCAATGTTGAGGCATAGGAACGCTCGGCTAAATAGTAGAAACAGTAAAAGTGCTTAAGATCGCGGTAATGGTGCATTTCCTAGAAGCGAATGAAAGGAGAGAGGAGACAGGCTCAACGAGCGCTCTCTGACTTCAAAATGATTTCTTTTACTTCAAATGAAAAATGTATATTCCTAAGATATCAAAATAATGTTTTACATCATCTGGGGGTTGTGACACCGTGTAGTGTAAGTAGGAGCCGCCAATGAGCAGGTTTAAGATTTGGATGTAATTACATATTTGTTAGCTTATTGGTAATCATCAAATAATTGTCTTAGGTTTACGAATTAGGACTTCTAAGCGATTTGAGCGAGACTTATTCGAGTACCATTATTTGACCTTGCTTTCAAGAATAGTACATGTTCTTCTATACATAAGAAAAAATCACATCCCTTCACTCATTTTAACCTGCAATATGTTCTATATTACAATATTATTCCCGGAAGATTATTTTTAATATTTAGTGCATTCTCAAGCATTGGTAAATCGAGAATAGAAGCACATCTACACAGGAAAGCAAAGTAAAGAAAAATATTTGTATGAATGTGTGAACTCCAGCTACGCAAGAAAAAAAAAACAACAGGTGAAAAGCTCCAAAGCACGGCCGCTGGCAGCGCGGAGGCGTCAGCCGCCCATCACGCAAGCTTCCCAGCGGCGGCGCCGGGGGCGCTGGCAGCAGCGGGCGGGGGAGTGAGAGGTGAGAAGAGTAGAGAAGAAGAGTGGTGAGAGAAGGAGGGAAGAAGGTGAGAGAAGAGCAGCGGCCCAACGAGGTGGGGGCTTTGGGTGCGACGTGCGTCGCCTGCATTCTGCCACCGTCGCCCCCCGCCGCCCCCGCCGCCCCCGCCGCCCCCGCCGCCCCCGCCGCCCTCGCCGCCCCCCGCCGCTCCGCCCCCCCGCACCCCGCCGCCCCGCCGCACCGCCTCCCCCCGCCCCCGCCCCCCGCCGCCCCCGCCGCCCCGGCGCCTCCGCCGCCCCGCCGCCCCCGCCTCCCCACGCGCCGCCACCGCCGGCCTCGCAGGTGAAGCAGCCTCCTTGCAAGCCGAGCTCTCACGAGGAGTGATGCGACATCGATAACAAAACATCGACCTTAGCAAACATCGACGTTCAAAATTAAAATATGTGGAACTTCGACGTTAGGAAACACCAGTGTTCAAAATACATCCACTAAAAAACAGTG
Source organism: Gryllus longicercus (assembly GCA_038098605.1). Taxonomy (NCBI): domain Eukaryota; kingdom Metazoa; phylum Arthropoda; class Insecta; order Orthoptera; family Gryllidae; genus Gryllus; species Gryllus longicercus. The sequence continues at coordinate 1,042,318 of JAZDUA010000173.1, read as the reverse complement.
ATGTTTTTCAACTTCTATGATTTTAGACTAGATTAATTACCTCTATCATATGATTCGTGCACATTAAAATTGAATTTGACATTTTTCGTGTTTGAAAATTCCCCGAATAAGGGTAGGGATAAGAAGCCTACGCCAACAGCATATTTGTTGACCATATCTCAATGCGAGAAATGAATATGAAGAAAAAGGAAATACAAGGGCATGGACGTCAGGCGAGCGAGAGAGTTTGGTCGATGAATGAAGTGCAAACAGCGTTTCTTGGGTCCAACACATGAACAACTTACTGTCAGTTAATATTTCACATTTTAACTTTTACAGTATTGTGATAATGGAGTTTTTTCATTGATGAGGGTATTACTTTCGTTGAACACCCTAAATTTTCGAAAATTGCAAATTCAGAAATCTTCCGAGAAAGTAGCACCGTTAGTTTAACTTTCCCTTCCCTGCACAACGAAACTTATATTATTCATTCTTCACCGCTCAATAAATCTATCATGCTGTTTCTTCAGTTTCTTGAGCTGTCTGGCAGTGGTCTGCTAGTTTCAGTCAAGACTCTCAACGCAAGGAAAGTCAAAAGCGTTTTTCGTGTTTTCTGAGGATTCCTACCAAGAAATGGACAGCCGGAGTGTCCTTCCGTCTTCGACTTTTGCCTCCTGCATGAGGCCTTCCGAAGGCTGAAGAATAAAAACGTTGCCCCTCTTTTCTGCCAACCGCAAGGAAGTAATTTTCGCTCGCGCCTTCGGTCCCCAGCCCTGTTCGACTCGAAAAGAATCTTAAAGTTATTTTTTCTCTTTGCATTTATTCAACTTTCGCTAATCCGTTCAAAAATATTTCTTATTTAATTTAATAAATAAAGTGAAATCTGTTAATTAAGGAAGATAATGACTTTCCTGGCTGAAGATAAATAATAAAATAAATTACATAATAATAGGATATTTAGCGCATGTACCTCTCTTTAATGAGCTATCTATAATGAACAGAAATTGAATTTTTAGGGAGTTAATTATAACAATAACAATAATAATAATAATAATAATAATAATAATAATAATAATAATAATAATAAACTTTCTCTAATAAATAGTATCTGTTAAGTCATGTAAGGCAGAAAAATATATATTTAGAGATTTTAATGGCAACATACGTTTTGGAAGTTTGCAGTTTTGGATATCATGCAGAATTATTTTTTCACAAATATTAAATTTTAATACCAAATCTCAAACAGCGTAGAAAAAATTAAATAAACGAGAAAATTTATAAATGAAATTATTATATGACTATTTTGTTGACTAGCGACATCTTATAATTTTTCATACCGAAGCGCTTGACTTTGGGCAATTGCATGCTCACATCTAGCGCTCGCTACACACAAACATGCCGTTCCTACGAGTTGGGTGCGTTTGTCCGTATCTACAGACCAAGCCTGTTATTGCCAAATCGTCGATCGCGAGTCACTAGTTGCTCACGGGGCAATTGCTGGTAAATAGAGGTCATGCTCAAGGTTGGCTTCTACAGAGCATAAGCCAGTGAAGAACACTCACTGATTTATCTTCCTCTCACTAAGTCGTCCTCACTGATGAACAATCGAGCAACTGTATTCAAATGGCAGTCATTACGTTCTCTCACAACATAAAAAAAAATCTTGATGAAAAAAACCAGTATTATCCTTTTCATTAAATAACCTGATGAAAATTCTGTTCTTCCACTTATAATTTGTCACTAACTATATTTCAATTTCTTGTAAGCTGCAATTCTATTTCAATTTTGTTTCCGTCTTATGCAGAGTTATATTAAAATTTGTTTCATATGTAATAGAAATGTATCTTTATAGACAATAAAAGAATGTTAAGATTTGAAAAGAAAAAAAAATTGTTTTTTGGTAGCTCACAGTAGGATTGAAAACTATATAAATTTTCACAAGCTTCATAAGTTTCACGACCGCTGAACTAGAAGTGAATGGAATCGGCGCAAACGCCCTCACGTTATAGCGAGTATACGCACACGCACTTTGCGCTCGAATGATGGCCGTGGCGTTGGGGCACTCTCCCTCCCTCCCCCTCTCCCTCCTTCTCTCTCCCTTCCCCTCTCTCTCCCTTCCTCTCCCTCTCCCTCCCTTCCTCTCTCTCCCTCCCTTCCTCTCTCTCTCCCTCCCTTCCTCTCTCTCTCCCTCCCTTCCTCTCTCTCCCTCCCTTCCTCTCTCTCCCTCCCTTCCTCTCTCTCTCCCTCCCTTCCTCTCTCTCCCTCCCTTCCTCTCTCTCTCCCTCCCTTCCTCTCTCTCTCCCTCCCTTCCTCTCTTTCTCCCTTCCTCTCTCTCCCTTCCTCTCTCTCCCTTCCTCTCTCTCCCTCTCTCTCCCTTCCCCTCTCTCTCCCTCTGTCTGTCTCTCTTTCACACTCACACCCGCACACAAATACGCACGCACACGTACGCACTTTGCCCTCCGGGGCAGTCCCCCACTCTCGCACATTCGCACGCGCCGCGTGAGCGTTGTCGGAGATGCGCACCTGGATTTATGGTGCCCCCGGAGATTCTGAACAGCGCGGCGCGGCGCAACACAGCGTTGCTGCGGGTAGTTGGCGATGGCCGCCGTTGCGCAAATCAGGGTGCCACCATCGCTCTCGTATATTCCCTTCCTCTCCGACCTGACTCACTCCTCTCTTCCCGTCCCTCTGCCTTTCTCTCTCTCTCCCGCTCATTATCTCTTGTTCCTTCTCTTTCTCTCCCTCTTTCTCCTCTCACTCTTTCTCCTTCTCTCCCTCTTTCTCCTTCTCTCCTCTTTCTCCATCTCTCCCTCTTTCACCTTCTCTCCCTCTTTCACCTCTCTCCCTCTTTCACCTTCTCTCCCTCTTTCACCTTCTCTCCCTCTTTCACCTTCTCTCCCTCTTTCACCTTCTCTCCCTCTTTCACCTTCTCTCCCTCTTTCACCTTCTCTCCCTCTTTCACCTTCTCTCCTTCTTTCTCCTTCTCTCCCTCTTTATTCTTCTCTCTCTTTTATCCTTCTCTCTTTATCCATCTCTCTATTTATTCTTTTCTCTCTTTCTCCCTCCTTGTCTCCTTCTCACTCTTTCTCCTTCTTTCTCCTCCTCTCTTTCTCCCTTTCTTTTCCCCCTCTCTCTCCTCTATCTCTTTCACCATATATATTTTCCTCTCTGGCCCTCTCTCCCTCTCCCTCTGTCACACTAATCCGCGCGCGTACTTTTTTTCTTCTCAAACTTTCTTCCTCACGTTCTCAGAGAATCTGCCCCTCCATTTATGCAAGCGAAGTCGGACATTAGCCAGACTTTCACGTTAAAATGGAACTCCATAGACACCGCTGGAGATGCACTCTATTGAGATGAGTCAGCAACCGATCATACAACCTTACGGAAAATGTGGTCAATAGGAAGAAGTATAAATCACGAATGACCCGTTGTTTAAGGAACTGCTTTGGCATCCGCCACAACGGCCGCAAGAAACTTCGTACACGTTTGACAACACGCGGTCACTAGAATTATTAGTAGTGGCAAAATCAGGCTTAGCTTCTTAGCCATATTGGCAGCCGGAGTTTGAACTTACAATCTCCTCTTCTACAAAACTTCAGATGCAAACTCAAATCTAAGTATGTAGTACGTCGAATAGAATCGCTCTAGAGCTTCATACATTTCGCTCTCTGCTCATTTAGTGAACGACTATTATACGGTTACTTTTTCAAACCTATCTTTTTTTGCTGTATTGCTTAAGTTTTAATGTTTACAAGATTTATCTCTTCTTTCGGTATTGTTATATCGGTAAACAAAAGCATACCGTGTTTTGTGGTTTAACTTCAAACTCCATTCAGTGGTTTTCTTCTGACAAAATTTCACGAGTAAATATTGCGTCTGCGTGCTGTTCTCAGAATCTTCCACTTTGTTGGCACAGTGTTTTCACTTCACTGCGTCACCTCGGCCTTTTTAATTCTTTAATCGTAAAAACTTTTCGCTGCGGCCATAGACTTTGTTCCTTACAGAGAATGTTTTCGGAGATACTGTGCCAATTAAGATAATTGTTTCATACTATAGCACTCATTTTACTATATTGTGTAGTCGTCCAAAGAGAATTTTTGTTTGTACGGGTTCTAGTTGAAAACATCCGTATTTTTAAAAGGAACAGATAAAGTTAATTTAAGGTAAGCAACTCCTGTTGTGGTAAGTTTAACACCTTTTATTACCTGAACTAATTTTAATTCATTCGATTTCATGTCTCAATACTAAGATGTAATCTACAATATTGTGATATTGTTGGTATATACTTATTCCATGGATCATCTCAATATTTTTGTATTAACTTTTGTCCCACATATCTTCAATTTCTCTTTCATTTCTACTGTTTGGTAGAAGCTTGGATTTAATTATTGATTTATATTTATTCTACTTATTACTGCTCATTTCAATACTTTTCATTAAAGGTTGTTCTCCACTCATTATATTTCTTGTAATTATTCATTGTATATTCACTTTCATGTTTGTCATAGGTGAACTGATTCTCATTTTTTGCTCAGGTTTGTGTTCCAATTTTGAAATATATTTTAACCAAAACATGTTATTTCTAAATTATTCTCATTTCACACGTAACTCACACCAAAAAAAGTATAACGTAATGTTGCGTAATGTGTTTCCATAACAAATCACCTTATTCGAATAGAATTCGATAGCAATTAAATAGAGACAAATACGTATTTTCCAACACAAAAATAACTTGTAAAATATTGTGTACATTTGGCCGCACTTTTGAAGTCATGTTCATTCTCTACCCCGTCAATTGGCTTGAGTTCTCTAGTCAAATAAAAACCTTTCACAGAGCTTCTAAAATGCGCGCCATACAAGTCGCATGTTCCCAAGAGATAACAGGAACAATGGCGAGCACAGAACAAAGAGAAAATAGCAGTAGGAAATTAGGTAGCTACATATTTCCGTTTTCCCTGTCATTTTCTCTGACACGAGATAAAGTTTCGAATGGTACTACAGAATTTAAACGAATCTGTTTCAAATTTCGAGGAAAAACGTCGAGGGCTCGAAATGAGATATTCAACTACGCTATTCTGCATCCCTTTACTTTACGCCTCTCTGGACCGGCGCAAAAAAAAAAGCTGAAAACGATGTTGCTCCAGGCTCAAACAAGAGTACTCAAATCATGAAGTTAATTCTCGTTGTTCCAGCTACTTCTACCCGTGTCGACAACCCGACTGCAATGAGGCTAACGAACAGTTCAGGTTAAAACGACCACCGAAAAAGTCTTTCTTGGAAGTGAAAAATGGAAGTAAACTTCAATAGATCACAAATTTCGAACATAACACTTCATTTTTGAAAAAAAGTGTTTTCTTAACAAACAGTACGTTAAATATAATTACATCTAGATAAAATATATTATACAAATCAAATAATTGATGAGTTATCTCGATAATACTAACGCTTTCACAATTTTAACCGAATTATATTACAATAAATATACTAAAATATTTTATTAAGCAAACATTACAGAACACCTTTACAAAGATCAACATTTGGAGCGCTATGTTCACGTTCTTTGAAATAAAAAAGGAATCAAACAAGACGACGGTCTTTCGCCACTACTGTTTATGGGTGCGTTTGAAGGCTTAAACAATGACAGAACAACTAAGTAACGATAGAACCAGCCTGGGTTGCAGATGATCCAAATACTTAATACAAACATCCGAGAATTGATTTGGAAACCACATTATTACTCCATTGGTCTCGAGATATGCGGACAGATCAAACAGTTCCACCCAATACTTTGCACTGCTATTGCATACGCTACTCATTGCCTGATACTTTGCTGCAATCAATTCCATAACAGATTAAAGGAAACCTTCACCTTAATATTCAAAGTAGTGTAATTTAAGTAATTTACATCCAACATAACATGCACGTTCACTTGAACACGACCATTATGTTCACATCAAATATGCCGTGCTTCCTTCATTGTCAGTCCAATTCAGAATTATTTATTTATTCTAGTAAGGTGTCAATTGTCACAAAAAAAAGTTTGAACAATGTATTTCATTTTCGAAACAAGGGCATTAAGATCTGGTTCATTCAATTTACAATTGTGCTGAACTACGGGCATTGTGACGGCATACCTCATCTTGATATAGTTCAGGGGTCAGTTAAAAATAAGTGTGTAGTTGCAGGGTTGAAAATTCTACCTGGTATACTGTTAGCAAGTTATTATGCGAATTAGCACAACATACTATTCTTACATAAAACCTCAACAAGTAAAAACAAATTTCAATTTTAAAAATACTCTTCTTACTTTCTCGGATACTTCGCAAAGAGAAAGTTAAGAAATGATGCAGGAAAATGTGTCGATCTCGCAAAGAGAAAGTTAAGAAATGATGCAGGAAAATGTGTCGATCTTTTGACAGAAAAAAAAAACACATTTTGTAGATCCCTTACAACAAAAGAAAGATTTTTTTGCTTCTGCATATAGTACAATGTATTTTATTCTTCGTAGTGTAATTAAAAATCAATTTTGGGGGAACCCAGGTACCGAATTAGTGTCCTATTAACGTCAGTCCGTCAGTTGGACCCTCTATAAGTGAACAACCGTAAATGCTAAACCGAAAATGTAAACCAAAATTAATATTTCGCCATTTATATGTTCTATCCTTCCCATCCTGACCCATGGAGTTTGAATGTTCAGGATACCACATACCGACACTATGCAATGGCGAGGCGTTCGATAATCGATAGATTTGGTGATGAACAAAGAAATTATAAAATATAATGTATTTTCAAAAAGTTCTGTATTTTCTAGTATTGAATATTATTAATAAATCTACGGATTCTTCAATGGTGATAGTAAAGTAGTGCGCGCTGCCATCCTCGTCATCACCCTCTCGACGCCACCCACGCCGCCTCCAAGCACCCCTCCCCACCGCAGCCTCCCTTCACCATCCTCTTTGCCACCCTCTCACTACTCTCTCGCCCCCCCTGTCGTATCGTCCTCTCCGTTCCGCTACCGCCCACGCCTCCTCCATGCCACCCCCTCGCCACCACCCTTCACCATCCTCCTCTCTCGCTAATTCTATCGCAACCCCCTCGCCGCCTCTCGCCATCCACCCCCTAGCCCCTTGTCATCCTCTCTCCTCCCCCTCGCCGTCCCCATGCCGGCCTCTCCCAAACCCCCCTCCACTCTCTTCGCCTCCCCCTCCCAAATCTCTCTCCACCCCCGTTCTCGCCCCGTTGCCATCTTCTCACCGCCCCCCACCCCCTCCCTGATCACCCTCTTCGCCACCCCCTAGCTACTCTCTCGCCACTCCCTCGCCGCCACTCACGCAACCCACATGCCACCCCTCACCACCCTCTTCACCACTCCCTCGCTATCCTCTCGCTACCCCCTTCTCTCTCTTTGCCATCCTCTCACCGCCTCGTCGCCACCATTCACCGATGCCCTCTCACCCCCTCTTCGCCCTCCCTCGCTATTCTCACGCCACCCCCCTCACCAACCCTTTCGCGCCCCCCTCGCTTTACCCTCTCCGCTCCGCACGCCCATCTCCCTCGCCACCCTCCACGGCCTGCGTCGTTCGCTGCACAACGAAGGCGCTTCGCTGGTAGTTCGCGGCCCGGCCGCCCGCCGCGTCGCAGTGCCGCCTGCGTAAGTCGACCGCGACAGCGACGCGCGCTCACCGTCCTTCAGGGGCGTCGCGCGTCGCCCCCGGGGCGAGCTTTGGCGGTCGACCGTCGAGCGCCGCGGAGCGCGCGCGGTTCGATACGATACCGAAGGGCAGAGGTTGTTGTGTCATGAGGGAGGGGCCGGGTCTACTCTTTCGATCTAGATGAGGATTAAATGCTGAGAGAGCAACTCAATTTAGGAGTCCATGTTGTAGGTCTCTGTAAGGTTAGCAGCATTTCGGTACTTTCGAGTCTGCTTAATACTGGTTTAACAGCCCAGATTTTCGCTTATATGCCCGTACTAACGTAAGATGAGAAAGTATTGTAATCGTACGCCGAAGAATGGCGAATTGTAGACACAAAAACTCTACATAGGCCCTGGTAAGGAAAAAGTGAATAAAACCAGTTACTCTACATAGAACAAAATATTCCTCTAACACGTGGTGTAGCCAGATTACATGTTTTGTGGGTTCTTGATACCGAAAAACTCGATTGACGGCAAAACGTCCTGTCAGTCCGTCTGTGCGCTTCGCATAAAGCGCCGTTCAGGCGATTTTCTTCTCCAAAATTAAAAATCGTTCTAGCTGATGTCGCGAACCCTGGAATTTGAAACCGATATTTTAATTTTGGGGGTTACTTGACATGAAGTCCATCGGGTATTCCCAAAATTTAAAAAAAAATTGCTCCAAATTTTTTGATTAAATTTTGCTGTTGAATAGTGCAAAAAAGATTTAAGAAAATAGTCCAGGTCTCATTGCGCGTTGACATCCCCTATTTTTTTGAAAAACTGAAAAACCAACTTCAAAATCCAAGGAAAAGATTTTTCTCTCAGACAAAATATGTTGTAGAAAATCAGCTCTTTAAAAATGATCTACATTTTTTTAAATAGCAGTTTATGGGTAATTTTTGTTTGAAATTAATGAAGTAAATCACACCACCTACGGACCCCGAGAAAAATTTTATTGCATGATATGAAAATTCTTAATTCCATTTTAATTACAATTTACCATTGAATATGCCAAAATTAATTCTATTTTTACCACTATCGCTTTTTACTCAATTCGTATTCTCAATGTATTGATGTATTTCTTTTTACGCAATATGCAAAGCCTAATATACATATCGGAACAATGCGGCATCTGATATTTGAGTATCTAACTGTTATCGAACGTCGAGATTTTGGCGGTGATAAGATAAATCTGTTTTAATGAATCCAGCTGGTGGGAGGAGTAGCTCTTAGACCGAGAGCCAGTTCCTCAGATTGCGATAAATTTCGCATTTTTTATAATTACTCCTCAGTATGCCCGGTGAGGTATGTTATATATCACTCAATATCATATGATCTCTAATAAAATTGACTGTTTATTGAATTAAAAAACACGAGTTAAACGCCTTCGCAGGGCGGGGAGTGGTGAGGGCGGTGGAGGGGTGGGGGGCAAAGCTGAGGTGAGACGAGGAGTAGCGGAGGGGGGAGGGGGGGAAAGTTGCCAGGAGGAGTGGAGCGAAGGCGGGGAGGAGGCCGGGCGCAGGCGAGGCGAGGAGGAGGCAGGGCGATGCGGGACAAGGCGGAGCGAGGCGGGGCTGGACCACCGCGGCAGAGGGGGCGGGGTTGGTGTGTGGGCCGAGCGCCTAATGTGAGAGGCGTGTCGCGGGGCTCCGGCGGCCGCTGCGCTGCTGTCTTCGGATTAGCGCCGGCGCGGCGCGTAGCCTCGGCGGGCCGCTCCGGGGTGCGGGACTTTGCGGGCGGCGCAAGACCTCCCAGGTCAGCCTGCCCGCTCCACTGCAATTCCACCCCGCCGCGTCCCACCCCGTCCCGCTGCACTCCACCTGCTCGTACGTGCCCCGTCGAGCCCCCGTCCAAACCCTCTCCTCCCCGTTACCGTCCCAGCCCCGCCCCCGCCCCGCCCTGTCCCGCCACGCCTCGCCCCCGCTCCGAACCGCTTCCACTCCACCCCACCTTGCTCTGATCCGACCCGTCCCGTCCCGTTCAGACCCGCCCCGCCCCATTCCTCCCCGCCCGACCCCACCAGGCCGCGCCTCTCCCCGCCCTGCCTCACCAGCGCTGTTCCCCGCCACCCTACCCCACTCAACCTGCCGTACCGTGCAGCACCGGCGGACTTCATTTGCTTACACGGTTGCCTCGCGGCCAAGAGGCGGCGCGTTGCATAAGAAGACGCGTCGTGACGGCGTAGAAGGGAGTCTTAAAAATCGTGATTGCCCTTGTGTTAAGAGTCATTCAAAATTCGTTCTCTTAGAAACATTATTTTATTTTTATTTAATAGGTAATTATTACAAACAAATTAGCTTACTTGATCCTATGTGGCTAGGCCGAAGGCCTTTAAGCCATTACAATACCTACATCTTTCGCGTTCTAATATTCTCGAATTCTGGTATTCCACCACAAATGGTCTCTCCATCGCATGAAAGCCGCGGAAAAGAGACCCATAAGGTACGGCTAAGGAAAAACTCTTAGAAACATGAGCAGTGAGCTGTTTCAACTCAGTCTCTACGTTCCGAACATACAGGATCAGTCAGTTTTTGTTTTCCCAATAGTTTTAATATTTGAAAAAATATACTTTCATAATTATCGCAGTATTTAATAAAGTGTAACTTATGTAACAGAATATTGTCAGCGTTTTTACCCACCAAATTATTTTTTACGTATTATTAATACCGTCCACTCATTTCAATACGAAATAAGAGCTCCTGGTTCTATATTTTATTAGGGTGGTTGATATCATGTCTGAGATCAGTTTTATCCCATCACTTTCTCAACTCGCAATGAGGTTTTTAGCTAACCGACATTACAATACAAGATTTATTAAGAGTATACGAGCAAATAAAAACACGTTTTCTAGCAAGTAATACAACCATTTTTTTATTATACAAACTTTTTAATAATTTTTATTTCTAGAAACTTTATTTAAATGTCTTGTAATACTCTTTTATTTAGCAGCAGCAGCAGATCATCCAATAGTAGTCGCCCATGCTGTTTACGTTCCTTCGACACTGATATATGTTTTCCATCACCATAATATCGTGGCGGACACTTTACTCCTCGGTCATCACACCATGATTTTTAGGAAAGAAATCTACATGTGCATGCAGGAAGTGTATCATGAAGCTCGTCAAACATCTCACATCTTTAAAGTTCTTCAACATTTTCTTTGACAAGAGATTTCATACTCCAGTTCTTTCTTATTTCCTAGTAAGTTCTTAACCACTCTTTCAAAGGAAATCCAAACTCTTTTTTTCAACATCTGTAATCGTGGTGGTTTAACATTAGTCTTCTTATGCCTGGTTGAACGAAAATTCCTTCCTTTATCCTGGCTTCTGAAAGGTGTGAAAACTTATCACGGAGTGATATTTAAAGCACCTCCCAAGTTTTGGCTATTTTGAACTGTTTCACGAGTTCTAAATTTATATGCAGAGGTGGTAGCAGCATTTGCTTTGTATCAATAATAGTTTTCCATAAACTATTCATACTTCGTGGCTCTAAAATACTTCTTGGGGGCCATTCCGATTGGTCCACGTGGGGCACTCTCCTGTTCACAAAGGAACCAAGGAAACTTGGTATACCCACACTTTTGTCCAAGAAGCATGCACAAAACCTTCAGGTCTCCACATATCACCCAGCCGTGGTTATAGTATTGTATTTTAGTATGGATCAGTGCAAGATTTTCGTACGTTACGCATCTATCTTGGACGTTGGTGCTTTACACCCACATCTCATACCACAAACAGGTACATACTACCATGTGGAGGGAAAGCTGCAAAAATTGTATCAACAGGTTATAGATGGCGTCAGTGAAAAGTATTGCCATCTCGAGGAAAACTGTAATTTTTTTCACCAGTCACTAAACTGTATGCTAAATTCAGAAAGCTTCCAAACAAAGAAGCAATATTAATTTCATTGTATATTTATGGCTTGTTAATAAATCTAGTTGTTTCACTTACTGTAATTACGACTGGGTGTTAACTGAAGACTGTCAGGTTCTGCAGCTTTGTTTTTTAGCGCAAACACTCGTATTAAGGCACGAGTGGCTTGTCGGTTCCCTGGTTTACATAAATGAAAGTGCTAATTTTGCCATTGCATTGGAATGTTTTTAACATTGAACATCTCACAGCCCTTGTGCTCTACATTTAACCCTCAGATCTCCAGCGATACACATTTTATTCGCCAAAGTGAAAATTAATTTTTGTGATATCTGTGGCTGTCCAAACAAAAGACTGAACGTCTCGGCTCTGAATTGCAAAAGTGGAATCAATTGTCACACGGAACGTACACTACATTCTTCAGGAAAAGAAATATGTATTACTCAAGGGTTTTACTAAATGGAAGGTAACAATGGTTTAAATGAAGAAACTACAAATTGAGCATTAATCTTCAGCGTAGTGTTTTCTTTAGTGGTATATTTAAAATATCACTTTCAAATTTCTAGGGTCTCAAATTCGGCCAGATCGGTTGGCGAATTTCAATTTTGGAGAAAATGGTCTGTTGAATTAGCGAAATATTGGGAGAGTTTTTCTGACGAAATTCTACCTGGTATCTGCTTAACCGACTGTTTACGCTATGTCACTCTGAACACGTTCGAATACATCGACAGTTAGCCTTCTCAGCGTAAGAATCATTAAGTGTTGAATGAAGAGAAGTGCTAGCGTTTCCTGGTTCTGACAAACGGAAGGAGTTCTCCATACAGCTTCACCATACAGTAGTTTTAGTGCGTAGTGAGACTCACACGCGGATCGCGCGTTAACTCGCTTTGGAACTGTAATACTAACTTGACGTAATAATACAACCTTCAGTGCAATCGACACTCGTGTATTCTTAGTTTCTACACGTGAGCGAGGCCGGTCACTTGAGCAAGGCGGAACTGTTCGGATCCAGACTCTCAAACAATGCAATCTCGTCGCGTCTTATGTGGAAAAACTCAAATTCCAAGATATTACTATTACAGTTACGGCACTACTGCCTTAACGAACTCGTCAATCTGGACCGATCCTGATTTGGTTGTTTTTTAATTACAAACATTGCACGCAATATTGTTCGAAAACTACTAAAAATGTCGAAGAAATGTACATGCTCTTAAATAAAGAACAAATTATGAAAAACAAACTATGAAAAACAAATTTGATATTAAGGAAAAACCTTTATCTTCTATTATATAGTTGTACTCGTAGGAAGACGCGGAAAAAATTTCAACTTTTTCAATTTCGAAAATTAAGAGTTAGCTGTAAAAATAAAATCTATGCCACTTCTATTGGCGTATTTTATTATATTCTTAGAAGGAATTGAAAATGCCAGTAAGACGAACGGACAGACGAACGGACAGACGGATGGATGTATATTACTTCGTATATATGTATGTATATGGGAAAGAAAAAATGGATGAAAAATAAAGTTTAATATTGCGGGATAATAATTGACAAGCCTCAAACAGAAAGTTACAAAATGGTTGATTCCCGCTCAAAATGAGTGAGAGAATGAATACGATTTTTTCTAAAATGGATATTTTCCGGTCCACCTGGCACCACTCGAGGCGCCGCGACCTTGAAAAATGTCCTTCAAACTTTGGGGGCGCTTTTCATTAAGCTCACCGGACGATTTCAAAATTTTCCCAAAAACTGCTCGAAATATTTTCTCTAAATTTCTTGTAAGAATAGTGTAAAGTACACTTATAAAGGTGCTTAACCGATTTACCCGATATACCCGATTTTTACGGTTATCTCCGAATTTTTGAAAATTGAAAAAGTTTGAATTTTTATGCATCATCTTTCAATTACAACATTAAAGATAGTGGTTTTTCATTCTTTTGAAATTTGTTGTCCATAGTGAGTTTTTTCATTAAGGACCTGTACAGTTTTTTGAAAATTTTAGTCGTTTACGTGCAATATTGCGAGTAATATTTGAAGGGTTTAAAAAGAACAAAAACAAGATTTACTGAAAAACGGCTCCAAATTTTTCCTTAAACGTTTAGTAGAGATAGTGCGAAATGCACTTTATAAGATGACATAAAAACCATATTGCTCTCGTTGTTTTTGTTTTTTCAAATATTTCGAAAATATATTTTTTGTCTCTCACGTCATCAATATTTACGTTAGCGGCGATTTGTTCACATTTTTTATGAGTATATGTGCTTTAAATAATGTTGTATAGCGTTTCTAGACAAATTAACCGTTTTGTATGAAAACAGGCTCAAAATTCAGCATTTTCAGAAACACTCAAGCGCCATTTCTCCTAGAAATCGGCTCCAAATTTTTTATTCAATTTTCTCCAGCGAATGCTACTAATTGTACTCTTTAATATGACGTAAAGTTCATTTCGGAGGGTTTTTTTCGAAAATTGCCCAAACTTCATTTATTTCAAAGATCTCTCATAGCGTTAATACGTACATTTCCAGCAATTTGTAAACACTATTGCGTATGTGAGTTAAATAACTTCAAATCACTTTTAATGAAGTGTTTCGAAACCTCAAAATATTTCTGTAAACAAGAACTTCGAATTTCGAACTTCGAAAGTTTACAGTAGCGCTTAAACGCCTCTTCCTTAAAATCGACTCCAATTTATGTAAAAAGAAAATTGCCATTTAGGACGAAATTATACTATTTTTAATATTCTTAAAATAATATTTCCGTTCTACAATTAGGAAAGCAAAAAATTAAGCACATTTTTAAAAAAAATATACTTGAGCGGCGAAAGATGGCAGCTGGCAAGAGTGTAGGGCAAGTTCGAATAGCTAGCCGACACCCAAGGAAATAGAAAACGAATACGGGAAAGTCTGTTCCATTCTGCAGTACCACTAGGTCTACTCGCGCCAGAGAAAAACTTTCGCGAGTGCGATTGCACTCGGACAGGTGGGCGGGGCAGGTGCAGCAGTGTTGTGGGATAAAGTTGCCGGAGGGAAAAGGTCCTAATCAGGCAGTGTTTGCTCGCGCGAGTTTAAATTGCAATTACGGGTCCACGGACGCTATTTGCTCGACGCTCCTGGGTGTCGGCGCTCGCGCCGGCCGTGTGAGGTGCCTCCGGACCAGAGCTCCCGCGATGAGAACCGCACTCGAAATATTGCTATTCAAGTCGGATGGAGTAACGATTAGCATACCGGACCGTTATACTCAAGTTCGAGGGTTGAAATCCGATGGAAGCGGTGGATTTTTAAGGGTGAAAAAATTCTTCGTACGCCTTCCTTCGGAGGGGAAGTAAAGCCGGCTGTCCCAAGTTAGTAGATTTACTTGCATGTAAAAGATCCTCAAGCCTAAATGACGCCTCTGAGCTAAATTCAAATCGCCTGTTTCTCGCCCAAGAAATACCTTCTTTCTCTGCTAGTTGGTGAAAGGAGAGTAGCGAAATTTGCGTGGTCAGACGGAAGAGCGGGCCTGATGGCCCGAGTCTCGCCACGTAAAATAAGGCAAATTCAATTTAATTCAATTCAAATTCTGCCTCCGTGTTGGCAGAATGAAACAGTTGATAACATACGATTCTCCATGTGAACTCTCTCGTTGGAAGAATGCATGTACACGCCTCATGTGCGTTTGGTGGTATACCTTCAAGGCTCTTCGAGATCTAAATATTGGTACGTAAAACTAATTTACACTCCACATAGGCGTATTGAATGATTTCGACTTCACGGCCATTTTGGTTATTTCCGATGAATATCAATGGCTCTTGCTGGTAGAATGTACATTTATATACATCATGTGCCTTTAATGGAAGGTATTCAAAGTGATTCGCGCTCTAAAAATTGTAGTAAAGTGAATATTGCACGTTGACGAAAAGAATCGGGTCGTTTTTTAATGGCCCCAGCTGCATCCCTAGAACTCTTGTTTGTGAAAAAAATATACTCACTTTACGTGTTTTTAATGGAACAGTTTAATAGGATTCCTGCTAGAAGCTCGAGATCCGAAGTCTAAGTGAATACTTCACAAATTGGAAATGAATCACTTAAAGATTAAAGTAGTTGTTAGTGACTTCCCTTCAATCTAAGATCTCTTTTGATATTTTCTCATTAAAAAAAATAATTTTATTTTTTATATAAAACAGGAGCTATCCTTCATGAGTCTTTGATGAGGAACATTTCACCAATGTCGCGCTCATCATTTTTTGTCAATAGCCTTCTCTTACTGTGTTAGTGCTGCATTCTAATTTTGGTATTTTATTTTGTATCAAACACAAATCACTTCGCTGGGCCCTAATATATTTAAAGAAAAAAAATCATTTGAATATTGACATGGCAACATTATTTGTCCCTTTAATTATCATTTTGGCATTAAAACTATATCATGTCTATTAGTCGTCAGGTCCTCGCGGTGTCGTGGTAACATAAGCAAAATATAATGTAAAGACATTATTCCTTAAGTGTATACGGAGCACACAGTGTGGACTAAGTCAAGAGCTTCTTCATTTTCGTTTTTCGCTTCTTGAGGTGATGAAATCTTTGTTTTTCTTCGCTCAATTTCAGAAACTTTTGGTACTCAAATGGAAAAATTGTTTTATTTTCTACAGGTTTTCTAAGGATTTGATGTAGTCTTCAATTGCGCAGCCCACATACTGATACCGACCAGAGTGTGATTGATTCAATATTTGTCTTTGATTTTGCGATTTTTATCAGCTGGATTTCGGCATGGTTTTTCTCAAACTCCAATGTATTGCTGCAATGCGGGTAAAATGCCACATCTTAAAAGACAATATCAGTTCTACAGAAATTAGCAACTATTGTCCTCTCAATTAAAACATTGTACTGAAATCACACTCAATTTTTTTCCAGACAAATCTATTGTACCTCTAGCAAGGTTACTCTCAAACAAGTACAAAGGCTTGTTTTAACCCTGCGTACGCACCTACGTAGCGTTCAGAAAATAAAAAGAAAATTGTTTCATTGCATGTTCTAACATGCACATTTCAATACAATGAGAAACTGAACAACTCGGAGTCTCCAGATTGATTTGTATGTTCCCACATCTCGATAATTTAGGATATACAGATTTACACTCGCCAATTCCAGAAATATCCTATCAAACTCAAGTTTTAATTGAAGATAACGCATAACAATGATTATAGAAAGAAGCAAATAGGATTCTAATCGTTGAACGTAAACGTCACAGAATTAGCTCTTAACTTTATCACTTACATAATTGTTTTTTATTATCAAAATATTGTGGACCTTGTTGCTCCAAACACAAAATAGAAATCTTAGCGGGAATAAATTGCAGTAAAGATTTTTAAAATCAAAATACGTTTATCTCAGAATAAGTTAAAGTCCTGATAAATAATAATTATCCTCTCAATTAATAAATGTATTAATTAATTTTTGTACCTTTTAATTATTTGAAAATTTTAGAAAAAATACTGTTGCATAGACATCTGCTAAATGATTGGAATATTTGGATTGATCTATGTAATTATTAAAAGAGATTTCTGTATTTTTATGTTTCTACTTTTGCAAATTATCTGAAAGCAGAGTTATATTTAAAAATAGTTTAGTTTTTAAATTATATAATGTCATCCTGTAATGTGAAATGACAGTACTTCTCAGTAAGAGCATTTCGCACCGTCTTCAAGTCTCCTTCTTTCCCCAAAGCCAGAGACGCGACGGGCGCCGCTAGATGGCAGCTTCAGAGGCCTCCGAAGGGCGAAGGGATGGGGTGGCAAGAGCCGACCGTCCGTCTTCGTCAGCCCTTATCTGACGTCACAGCCGATTTACCGCGCCCCCGCCTCCCCCTCCCCTTCCCTTCCCTTCCCGCCGCCCTGCTCGCCCACCGCTGCCTCCGCGCCCCGCACGTCGCCGCCTCTCCGCCAAGATCATCTCCGCTGAGCCCGCCCCCGCCCCTGCCCCCGCCGCCTTGCTCAGCTCCCTCTCTGCCCCTTTCCACCTCCGTTCCCCACCCCGCCACACCCCTTTCCTTCAGCGTTTATTTATCACCCTTCGCTTCCCCACCCTTTCACTCTTCGCTCACATCCTTCCCACTCTGTCCGTGAGTGTCTGAGGTTCGAGTCCCGGTGCTGTCGGATATTACTTGTAGCTAGAATTCAGGCTAACTATAATTCAGTCGCCGTCTGGAAGAGAATTCCAACAGCCGGCTGCCCTGATCGGTAGTTTTCCATGGTTTCTCCGATAACATCAGGCGAATGCCGATGTAGTTCCCTAACAAACGGGCCCCGGACAGCGCGCGATCTTTCCTTCCTTCTTTAACCTTTCCTTACGATTAAAATTGTGCACGATAATACGACTCATGTCGGGAGACACGTCAGGAGCTTGGAACTTTTCCTGGCTGAGGTTTTTCCTCACTAGCTGAGATACCTCGAGGAGGAAACCACTTTCGATGTTTTGGGCGGCGCCGAATATCTCTTTCCAGAGGAGAAAGAATACCGCCGTCTACATACATGGCAAGTGCTACTGCAACGGAACAAACGACCATATAAGTTGACGTTCCCGGAAACCGAAAATAATAAATTAATCAACCAAACCTTTTCGTTTTTCTCCGTCCTCTTCTTCTTCCAGCACATCAACCCGTCATTTTTATCACCCGTAGTCGTCACCGCAATGGTTTTCTCAACCCTTTCGGCTTTTGTCTCTCGCCCTACACGTTGTTTTCCTCTTCCCCAACGCATTTTCCAAAACACATCGCAAACTATCCACCTCTCCCTTTTTCGCCATTCTCCGCTCCTTTCACTCGTCTCTCTTAATCGCAAAACCCTCACTTGATCTTCCTCGTTTCTCAGAGTATCTAATCTCAAGTCTAAACCATCACATGCCTCTCTTTTGTTTTCCTGTCTCATGTTTTCTGATCAACGCAGATACACATCTCGAATCTTCTTCCGCAGCCATTTTTTTCTAAATTTAGCCACAGGATTTATCCACTTTTCGTTACCAGGGCCCTATAATACGAGATTTTCTGCCGAACATTAATCGTTTTTTCGTGCAGCATTACATAACTTCCTCTTTAAATAAGTTCCTACTTAAGCGCGAGAATGTAAAAACATGTTTTAAAAACTTTTTAGATACACCTAAATAACTTAAGTCTTAGAGCACACACTTGATTGCTGATGTTCACGCATAGCATTTAAGATGCATCCGTAGTAGTACCTCCTCGTAAGACCTATCTTATGATGGCCATCATCCCATTATGATTGCTACATGTTCAGAACAACACTTAAACGCTATGGGACAAGGTATTCATCATTCACAATATTAGGTAATATAGCGCAAAAAAAAAACTGGCATAATTACAAAGGCGTAGTCTACTGGATGACGCGTGTTGACGTACACCGGAAATAGGCACGTGAACAAATTTACGTGTATTTCATGGCTAGTCATAAAGTGAAGATACCTCGAGTTTCAGAAATAGTGAGTGAGAGGGAGTGGGGGAAGCTTTCGCACCAGCTGTGTCGTATGACAGACGACGTCTTTGTAATCTAGGATTAACATTATATATATATATATATATATATATATATATATATATATATATATATATATATATTGTAATATAAGCGGTCTAATCAACTAAACTAGCCCCACGTTGGGACCAGCCAAATGTAATATAAGCGGGGGAGGGCGCCAGGTTCAGCTCCTGAAATATGGCTGGATGGAAGTGTTGGGAGGTCATGAATTATAACACTGAGTCATTTATAACAAATAGTAGTTTATTCCTGGCACCATAAGCTGCCAGGGAAGTTACAGGTCGCAAAGGGCGACGCAAGTTTCTTACTAACTCTACTCTGTGAGCTCATTGCCCTAATTACTAATAGGTTAATTCCCTTAAGGCTAACATGTTAGGCTTAATCTCTGATGAAACATGCAATCCACCATTTATGATCTGCAGGGCCTGAGCGCGGCCACTATCAATTTCTCGCCGTAAAATTGTCCTGCGAGACAGCTTCGCCTCGTAGCGTTCACCGCTGGCTGTGTTCAGTCCCAGGCTGGTCACGCGGCGCCCTCTGAGGTAGGGGCGGCGGCAGTCTCAGGTCGCCGACCTCTCTCAGCTGGTAGCAGGCGGCCTCAGGTCGCCGATTCGAGCAGGCTCAGTCGGTCGGGTGGCCACGGGCGCTGGCGTAATGCGATGTGGGCTATCAACGGGCCCGGAGTAAAAAAAAGCGCGGAGACCGACGGGCCGATGCGGAAATAGCGCGGGATCCGGTGGTCTCCCGCCCGAGTTTTCTCCGCGACAAGTCCACTGGTTGCGTTCAAAATAAAATCAAACTTTACTCTGGGAAAGTATTTCTAAAGTCGCGTTCCGATTCCTCTGCTCCGGGAAGTCTTTCCCTACTCGCGTCCCGATCCTCATTATCATTCATTTTCCTTCGTGCACCCCGTTTTTAAGAAAACTCCCTTTCCCCCTCCCAAAATGTTTCTAACTCTGTAAATTTATCCCTTCCCTCATGGCGAAGCTTCCCATTGGCTGAGGGTAACTGCGTTGCAGGATTCTGATTTACCACTCATGTGGCAATTTTCCTGTAATTTTCCATAGATCGTTCTCTGTCTAACACCGGCTTCTCTCCTCTCTCTCGCTTCCCTTTGTCAAAGGTTCCAGAAGCTTCTGGCAGCTGTCTGGACACGTGTTCAAGCAGGAGTGCATTTTCACGGGCCATAAACGGTCGGCAAAAGGCTTATCGGCAGCCTGCTGTGTTTAATTTGTAAATAGATCTTGTGGGGATTCGGGTGCCTTACCCAAGGCGCGTGCCAAACAAGTGCGGGGGCGGGCATTGTCCGAAGGGGGACCGGCTGACGGCTGAGAAAGGTCTCGTACACGACGCGTCGTAAATGTGTCTTCCTCTTAATCGACACCCGTGCCAACCCCTTCGGGACTCCGCGTTCCTCCCCGGGTGGCGGCGGAGAAAGGGGGCGCGAGGGTGTGTATTGTTCGACAGGGTTTCGGCCAGGGGGCCAGTATGTTTTTTATGAGGAGCAATAAACGGGTCGCCTCTGAAAAGGGCCTGAATGCGGTCGGGGCAAGCCCTGCTGCGTGACAAAAGGGCCTTCGCGACAAAGACAGTGTCTCTCGACCCACTTCTGCCTCGACGGGAGCTATCATTAGATGTAATAATTGTGTTATTATTGGCGACGCCACAATATATACCCATATATATATACACACACACACACACACACATATATATATATATATATATATATATGGTTTAAATCAACTAGTGCAATAGTTAATCCATTAGAGCACTAGTTTTTCAATAAAGCTTTCATATGAGTGCTAATCGAACATTAGTGCATTGTCGTAGATAAACAAGTTTATGCAATATTTCTTTCCACCTCTTAAGAAACTTACAGAACCTGTCACTGCAGTGTGCTAATCTCCATAACACTAGGACCGCTTCAAATTACATCTTTGTTCTGCAGGAAAACTGTATAAGCAACTGAAGAAAAAACCGAGAGGTGCTGATCAAGTAGGAAAATTTTCAGCAGATGCACGAGAATCTGCGGCCGGGACGAGCAAAGGACGCTGGCAAAGTCTTCGGCATGGAAGGCTCCTTCAAGAAATTGGACATAGACTAGGGCGCCCGTCACTGGCTCGCTATGTGATCACGTCCGGCAATCACGGCGAAATTAATGCCGTACGTCTTAGGATGTGTATATATGTACATATATATATATATATATATATATATATATATATATATTGTGACATACCTGGTGGTGCCGGGTATTTTCACTGCAATATAACACTAAAGGAGGGTATCTTTCACGTGAATGGGTCCCTGGATAAGTTGGTGTAATATTGGAGAGGCTAATCAAAAACATAAATACAATCACAAACAAGATATATTTGTAAACCAAATTTGCTATTTACATCATCTAACAATGTTTGTCTACTCCGCCTTGGTACCAAGATTAAGAGTAATATACAATCGTCATACCTTCGGGGCCCCGATCGACTACCTCTGATATTGGTAGAACTACTCGTGCCGACAGGGTCGTCGACCTCTGCTGCTGCTGCGGGCCGTCGGAAGCGAATGGCGTGGCCGTCGTCCACGGCCGATGTTCCGATGATTCTTCCCCGACCAGGATCTTGATACCACGGCGTCGCACTTCCCTCGAATCACCGTCCGTCAGTGGGTTTAATTACTCAACCCGCGCCGATCACGTGCACCGAACTCAGTTCCGTACCACACAATTACCATGACAATTCCACCACACCAACCATTAGGAGCGTGATCAATTATTCTACCGACACTAATCTTTTACTTTGCTGATATTTTCAATGTCCTATTTACATTCATGTTATACTACAGTTTCTAATATTTCCATTGTCACACTGCGTATCGTCTGCGTCCTTGCACTATTCGCGAGCCTGCGCCACGCGTCCGCACTCGTCGCCGCTCCGCTAACGTCTCCTCGCGATTCTCCTAACGAACTTTTTCCTGACCGGGAGCACGCCGGCCACGTCCTTCATCGACGGGCGGCACGGCTCGACTGTCCCAAACGGCTGCTTACACGTGCTCGCTCCCCGCTTCTAACCGAAATTCTCACGCTGCTCGCGGTGGTGGCACCGGTGGCGGTGGCAACCGTCGCTGGCTGCCCGCTGCTCGCAGCGCCCGGCGCACGCACCGCGCAGTCCAAAATAGCTATTGATTTCTTACACTAATGATTTAATTAGTGTAAT
Source organism: Gryllus longicercus (assembly GCA_038098605.1). Lineage (NCBI taxonomy): Eukaryota > Metazoa > Arthropoda > Insecta > Orthoptera > Gryllidae > Gryllus > Gryllus longicercus. The sequence goes on along the minus strand of JAZDUA010000173.1, from coordinate 1,020,058 downwards.
GAAACACATATTATGGGTTTCAATATATATATATATATATATATATATATATATATATATATATATATATATATATATATATAAATTTTAAGTGTCAAGTAAAATATTTTCTGCTGCATGCTGTTTCTATACAAAGTATGCATTAGAGACTATACTGCCTTCACAAACAAAAAAGCAGTATCTACACAAAACCAATTTTTGAGAAAAATGAGGTTAACGTTCACAAGCTGTCCTGATGGTAAATGTACTAAGAAATATGTAACTGTATGTTAATTAATACGTTACAATTATTCAATCTTAATTAAAGACAACACATCCCCTTAGTCTAATATAAAATACATATTTATTTATTTAAACTCTTGAAACTATATTTGTTACCCATCGTTGCGAGGTGTAGTTAACCTTATCACCAGGACGCATGAAAACGTACATTCACAATAACTGCGATATCACATCATATATTTATAATATATTCAAGAAATACATATTAGTAAAAGTCTTAATATATGATAACTACTCACCCACATGATCTAATATAACATATCAGGATATATTATTTTCATTTACACGAGTACAAATATATTCTTGGTACTCTGGTACTGATACTGTTTATACCTCACAGAACGTTGATTCTACCTGGGTCTACTCTGATGTCGTTGTAGGGATTTTTTCACCTACGAAAATCCTTATCGACATATAATTTTCGAAATCCACCATGCCTCGTTCTGTATGTTGGACCACGCGCTGTCCGATCTCATGTGTCGTTTTAAGTAATACATCAAATGTATTCAAGTAACGGAAAAAGCTGAAACAAAATAGTTTAAATACTTGTGACGTCATTTAACATATTTATTCTTTCCCTTCATATTCTCTTGTCATAATTGACTGTACCTACATACCTCTATTCATAATCTGTATCCAACTTTTACTTTAAAGTTGCAGGTATGATCCACTATTGTTCTTCCACTGGATCACGATCCAACATTGATGACCGCCTGCCTCATTCTCTTTACCTGTCTCGTCTGATCCCCTACCGTGCAGATTAGCACAGATGCTACATTTCAACTCTCTAAGAGTATTTATATGAACCGATGTTTCCAACCTCAAGGAGTGGGTTCTGCCCGCGCGATTTGAATGTAGCATTAGAGTCTCCGTGTCAACCTTTGATAGGTAAAGGTTACAACATGTCATGTCCCAAAAGTTGCTCTTTATTGTTATTCTGCGATCTTCCGACATTCTTTCAGTGCATTTAATCTTTGTCATATGGTAGCAAAACTAAATGTTTTGCCTTCAAGTCTGTTTTCTTTTTCATATTTCGACATTCCTAAGAAATTATTTGAATCTCATCGTTTGACCCCACGTTTTTTGTAATAATTCTGATAAATGTGATGAATATGTCTGATAAGTCTGATGAATCAGAAGTAGAAAATATTTTCTAGTATATTTGTACAAAAAATTAAGTTTCACGACAAAATATTTTTTTTATTCCAAAAAATGTAATAAACAATTAAACCTTGTCTAAAATATTTATTTCCGGCGTGTTTCATGTATTTGAATAACTTTTTAAAATAGTAATGCTGAGTTTCCATTATCTGTATAGCATATGACATTATATATTATTGGTTATTTCTATTCTATTGATTCCAAAAATTACCTACGCCGGAAAAGTTGTCTTTCAATATCGCACGGAGAAAAAAACTTGTGCGGTATCACTGAAAATCTGCTGTACTCATAGTCACATCTGCTACGCTGTATCATTTTCTGCCGTATAGAGTAATTTGCTTGCCGCATCTCGCTCACGCATGCCACCCGCTTAATCAAATGTTCGTATTTTTCTATTGTATTTTGATATTTATTCATTATCTTACGCTAAACTGAAACTAAGCATACGCTCATTTTCAGTTGCAAATTGTTATTATTTAAAGTGAGGCAACCTCGAATCTTGCAACGTTTATTTAGACAAATTAACATTGTATTCACAAAACAATTAGCTACATTATGTAGAAAATTTAATGAAATAAAAGATTAGGGTCGATGTCTCAAATATGTAATTCAAATATTTGTAGTTAAAAGAGGTCTGGACAAGATACGATTAATCAAACCCATGTGCGTTTTATTAGTTTAAGCGTTTTTAGAAGAAGTTTTGATCTTTCAAATAACAGATGAGGTTTGATTAAACTAACCCGGATCTTGAACTACACACAGAACATTGGTCACACTCTTGCCGTAAAAAATGGTTCCTGCAACCATTTCTTTCTATTTCTGATTGTTCCTGAAAATATTTTTTACAGCCCATTACAATATGCCATAACACGATATTAACGTAAGTACTTGTCTCATTATAATACTCCTACTTCAACTTTTATAAAGATGCACTGGAGGAGAATAAATCCGAAGAAAATGTACATTTTTCACAATCATTGACCGAGGATGGGAAATAAAATGTATACAACTAACATAAATGTGTGTAAATATGAATTTAAACGTATGTATCTTACTCAATAAAACGAGTAAGCATGGCAGGTTCCCGGCAAAATTTAAACTCACCGGCAATCCATCTTCTTAACGAGGAGATGTCACGTTTTTACATGTAATGCGGATGTAATTAACTGACACTGACATCTGACGGAGAAAGTGAAAATCTCATCCAATCGTATGAAGGGACCCTATTAGGGTGCACATACTCCAAGCTGATCCCCAGGCTCTGTGCTGGAGGGGGGGGGGAGGGGGAGCTTCAAAGGAAGACTGTGTACGGTAGCCACCTCTTTGGGTTTCCAGGAACCGAGAACCAAGAGTGTCCGGGTTTCTCAAGTAATATCCGGACTCCGAATTATTATGGAAAATTGAATTGAATTGAATTTGCCTTATTTTACGTGGCGAGACTCGAGCCATCAGGCCAGCTCATCCGTCTGACCACGATTACGCTACGCTCCTTTCATCAACTAGCAGAGAAAGGAGGTATTTCTTGGGCGAGAAACAGGCGGTTTGAATTTAGCTCAGAGGCATCATTTAGGCTTGAGGATCTTTTACATGCAAGTAAATCTACTAACATGAGACAGCAGGCTTTACTTCCCCTCCGAACGAAGGATTTGCTCGCCCTTAAAATCCACGGCTTCGATCGGGTACGAACCCGCCAACTTGGGTACAAGAGTCCGGTACGTTAACCGTTACACAATCGCCGCCGCCGTTAAAATCTCAGGGTTATACGAGCAGTTAATTAATTGAATACAATTTAGCGAATGTTTTCGAATTCGTTAGCCAGCCATCGCAAATTGAGTTATTAAAAAATGTTATAAGAAAAACGAACAAATTCGAAAGTGTATTATACCAAACAGAGTTAAAAAATAATCTAAACAAATATTTTTTTTCGTTATTGCGATTATGTCTAAACTACGAATAGAATTAGAATGTAGTTAGCATTTGGGTGTGGACCGCCATTTTTCGAATTATCTCATACGTTAAACAAATTTATGTTCTTTAATCCCTTTTTCATACATATTGCAATTGTTTCTGTGCACGAAAACATATTTTATTTTAATGCTTTTTATTTCAAATTTTAAAAGACAAAGGACTACGGGGCAAATTTTACAAATTATTTTAGACAATAATTTAAAATCCATGGAACTTATTGTAAACACTCGTTAAAACGTACACTATAAGAATTAACCAAACTAAAATAATGGCAGAAAGGAACGAATAGTGTGATTTGGGAAAACAGCAAAATTACGTGTAATATGAATTTCTTGGAATCAATTTTGAGAGTTAAGAGGCAAAATGTTGTCATTGTTCTGAAACAATATTTCTTACGATACTCTAAAATCACGTTAATCGTACCTTTTATAATTTGTAAAATTTGGTATTGCTGTATTCTTAGCCATACAAAAATAATAAAAAGGCTTTTATGCACGCAACTGCAGGCAAATTTCGAGATCTCTCTGAAGAGCTCTCTAGCGTCTAAAGGAAACCTTTCCTTTTCCCCACATCTTTCCCCAAACTCAATTTCCGAAAGAAACGCATTCGCTCCTTGGGTGTTTATTGACGAGTCTCCGATAATGTGGAAGTTTCGGCGAATGGCACGCCCCGTGCAGCTTCCCCAACGGTGGAGGAAAATGGCTGCTTTGCGAGTGCCGGAGGCGGGGGGGGGGAGGCAGAGGGTTCCCACCGCCACCGCCAGAGGCGCCCTCCGCGCCTCCGAAGAGAAGATTCGGTCCCCGGTGAACCGAGTTAATAAAATCCGAGTCCAACCAAGCCGCGGCTGCGAGGCCTTCCGCCTGGAAGATTGGGAAATTGGATTTCATTTCGTCTCCATATGTTTCCGTAGCCCTTTTCCTCGCCGAACCTTCGACGCTCACGCGACGTATTGCTGGCGCCCTGAAGGTACTTGTAGAGCTTGTCATTTTGTCTGTTTTTATTGAACACGCCATTCGCTTCCGCATAGCAGGTATAAAATTGATCGCGTGAGCACCATAAAACACAAGTGTCAGAGTTCATAGATTTGAAATAATGGAGAATTCATGTTTAGAGGGTTTAAAGGAAAAACATGTTTAAAGAGAAAAGTTGGTTTAGGTCTTCTCTCCTTACGATCATTATCAAGCTAAAAGTGAGAATGAGTTTTAGTTCACGTTTTTATATAAGTGTTTTCCTAATTATAAAATATCATCTTAATATTTAATGTGCAAATAATCATTTCAATTTTTGACAGTTTAATTGTTTCATTGCTATTATGTTAACGAACAATTACTAATGAATTTCTATCTATAGAATGATGCATTGAATAGTATTACACAATAATATTATCCATTTTCAATCCAATTGACCATGGGCATATCACTGAACTATTACCACAATTTATATCAACTGAACTTAAATGTAGGATTCCACATTCTGTCGTACGTGAATAATTAGTTGATTTTTGCTTTCTAAAAATATGAATTATTTTAATACAAGAACAGTACCTACGTCAAAAACGTAGGTGTACGTATAAAATAAAAATTGTTTCTTTGTAAAATTGGTTAGAGTATTATTTTGTAATAAACACCATTATTCTATTTCTAGTTACATGAAACACAATTTTACTACACCGATACAATCTTTTTCAGTGATAATGAATGAGTATAAGTTCAGCCTTTAACAACCTCAACACAATATAATATTATTATTTTCTTACAATATATCATGCAATGAATCCATTTTTCAATGTGAGCTCGAGTGTCAACTTTATTATAACATTTTCTGAAGAGCAATAAGATAAAAAAAAGTTCTGATTGTGTTCAAGTGTTATTCTTTTAATATCACTATTTTTTAGTGAACCGCTAGGCATTATTTTGTGTGCACTTTCTTTAAAGTGTATTAATCATAAGGGAAGACCTTCAAAATATAGCTAATGCCACGAAAAGGAAGTAAATTCGTACGTTTCTTGAACTACGTAGATTCATGAACTATGTTCATGAATAACGATTAACGAATATTATTGTACTTCATCCGGTTTATGTTTACATTAGTCTCAAAGTGTTAGCTAAAATAAGATTTTTCCTCAGCGCATCGCGTCTTGGCTTCACAAGAATATTACTTTGAAAACAACAAAAAATCGTTCGAAAGTATGCATTGACGTTGCACTTACCCAATAATGTTTTCTATAAATTGCAAAGGATGAATGCCGGAGCTCTGCCCCTATCGGATGGGATGTGCGTGACATACAACGCTCAGAAATGCACGACGGTGTGCTTACACTTGAGTATAAGAACAGTGGTGCGAGTCAGTCTTATATAATACAATTCGTTTTACCACGAGAGGCAGAATGATCATCTATTCCGATCTAATAATAGTAGTTTATGCAATTAGTTTATAATGTTAAGCTTTATTGCATGAGTACATTTTTTGAAAACGAGCGACTTTAGGAACGAGTTTTCACATTTGTACAAATATAATAAAGCAATATTATAAACGAGTTGCATACTATATTTCTTTGTATAACAGCATTATACATTTATAAGATAAGCAAACTTAATTTTGCGAAACAACTTCCCTGTGACTCGGGTATTTGACATCGTGCGAGTAAACGGTGGTCGGCTGTTCCGTTTAGCCCTACCTCCCCCGATTCTCTCGCTACGATTGGCTGAATGTGTGATGATGCAATCACTCGTGACATAAAATCTAATACGTCATCATTTGTGCCCTAAAATGCCCGATTATGAACGATTTCTTGCAATAGAAAAGGTTCTTTTATAATGCTGGAATACAAAAAAAGAAATTTTTGTGACGCAAAGAAACAAAATATCGGTGTAATGGGAACAAAAACACACATTTTTCAATGTCGTGACTGTATTCTTATATTTCTTTCTACTCACAATAATTACGTAACTTGAACCACATATTTTTACTACTGACCTGATAGTATTTCGCAGCGATTCCGACATCAAAGTGCAGGTGTAGTATTTAAATGAAGAGATCAAAGCAAAGTGGAACAAAACAATATTCTCTTCTATCTAAATCCACTTTTTCACATTCAACATCATTCATGAACCTCCGATAATAAAAGCAACACTAGTTGCATTTTCAAGCGATGATATTGGTATTTTAAAGTCATAACTATCCTTTTGCCATTTCGTAGGTTTCTACTTACTTAGGTGTAAAAAGTACATTGCATACCATGCAGTAAAGTCTGCTGATAGAATGTCGATCATGTATCTTTACGTGGGATTTCACATTGCAGCCAGTTAAATAAACTTATCCTATTACAAGTAAGTGGTGAAGTACTACAAGTTTCTTTGAAATATTGAAACAAAAAGTACCTATTATCTCTTGAAAACAGATACAGCTCTTCTTAGCTAATATAGCACTCGTTAAGACAGTCAAAAATGAAAAAAAATTATAGCTGTATGTAGAAGCACAGATGGCAACATACTAGTTGTAGTTTTTTCTCCTCTGTTTGATAGGGTTGTCTATGAAAACATTTTATAATTAAATTGACTTTGGTCATTGGTCATTGGACATTGCTTTTGTCCACACAGTCTGTATGATGTCTGTTCCATATTTGCTCACTTCTTTCACTAATCCTTGTATATTCTGACTAATTTTATGATCTTGTTGTATGTCCATACATGTGACGATTATAGTAACAAAGTATGTCTGAAAGAAATCTCGGAGGCTGTGAAATTGTCCAGGTCAACCACTGCAGACGCTTCTAGTGCCTGCATTTGCAGATTCCAAAAGTAAACTGAATATCTGTACGACTCTTCTGTATCAAATTGTGACCTTTCATAGTATTTTAATATTCTAATTTGACAAACTGTTTCTCTTAAAGTAAGCTCGATCACTCCTTCTGTTATTTACATAATTTAACATTAACCTACAATTTGATTTACTTAGAATATTTACTGTAATACGTAATAAATTTGCTTTAACCTAAAAGCCTTGATTATAATTGTCTTCGTCAATTGCCTCATAATTTCCCAGTATGTTATCGACATGATCTTGTAGTATACTAGATCTCTTCACTTTTGGTGAGACGGTTCGTACTCTAACTTGAAGATTCCTTTCGTTTTGAAGATGAATGTCTTGTCTGAAATACCAATTTCAGATATGTGCTCTCTGTCCTTCAAATTTATATCGCGTATTCAGCGAATATTCATGACTTTCTGTGTCGTTCTCATTGTATTTGTAAATTATTATGCTCTATAGCACATTCTCATACTCCATATCTGCAACTCCGATACGTTTCCATATTCAGTACGTCGCAACTTTGCCTGTAGCATTTTGACATTGATGGAATTAATTTTCCTCATGGTACCGATGTACACTGTTGACACTCTAAACCTCAATCAAACAAACCTCCTACTGCAACTACGTTCGTTACACAACTATAATAAGCACTTGTTAGTGCAGCTACAACATACCACCGTTGAATGGCGGTAGCAGACAGTAGCTGAGTTTTGCATGAAAATGACATACGACTAGTGTTGGGCTGGGCGATTTATATTTTGAGCACATTTCTTGCGGTTCTGAGCGTTCGAGGTCACGTACATCCCTTGTCAGAAATTAGTAACGATGATAAACGAGTAGTCAAACTGAGGTAATATATTGCGTATCAGATGGCCTATGCGCTAATAATAATAATAATAATAATAATAATAATAATAATAATAATAATAATAATAATAATAATAATGATAATAATAATAATAATAATAATAATAATAATAATAATAATAATAATAATAATAAGTCGGCCCCGTGGCGCAGACGGTTGCGGCAGCCGTCGTCTGTGCCGAGGAGGCTGCAGGTTCGAGTCCTGCGTAGACATGGTCGTATTTGTGATTGTCCCTTCACCTATCATCATCATCCTTTCATCTCATAATTCACACTTCAAGGCGTAACAACCTTGTTGTAATCCAAGGATACAGCTGAAAAGCTGATCCTGGAAGAATTAGACACGTTAATCGAGTAGCGTTGTCAGTAATGGCCTATACGCCAATAATAATAATAATAATAATAATAATAATAATAATAATAATAATAATAATAATATAGGAGCTTAATGTAAGTCTATTCGGTTTATAAATGTAAGAAAAGTGATTGCAAGGCGTGGGAAGAGTGGGTTGGTGAGGGGGAGAGGGGAGAGGCGGGACGAGCAAGCTCCCCGGAAGGCGCAATGCTCCCACAGAGGAAGGCGAACGGTAACGATAATGTCTGAGGCATCTCGCCCTCGCAATTACAGGCACTCCAGCCGCGCACTTCGGAGCAAGAGACCGTTCTGGCCTCCCGTCTCCTCCACCGCCACCGCCACCGCCATCGTCCCCTCCACCGCTCCCTCCACCTCACCGCTATCGCCCCTTTAAAGTTACATTTATGTCCAGAAGCAAAACAAGGAGTCATCTGCCGGTCCGGATGGCGGAGATCGCTAAGGAAGAAGTACCGTAGCGATCTCGGATCGAAGGATCGCGGGTTCGAGTCTCGCCTCGGGCATGGTTGTATTGTGTTCGTCCTTTCACACCCCTATCATCATCATATCGTGTCATCCTCATAGTTACCATGCCGTTACAAGCAATAGTGGTCGCAAATGACCAAGTAGTTGATGCGACCTTAAATAACGAAAAAAAGGAGACATCTCAGCATTTGATCGAGAACCAAGGAAACTAGACGAAAACTAGATCGAGATGGGGGTCATCGACCCAGAAGCTGAAGTACAATACTTGTTACAGGTTCTTTACAATTATACAATCCAAACGGTATATAATAGATTTAATGTCATTGTTAAAATTAATATTACTTTCCTTTTGGATGCTCGGTATAGTCTCTAATTGTATAGAAACAGTTGTGCATCAGAAATATTTTTACTTAGGACTGAAACTTTCGTATCGAATTTAATCAATTGTCATTTTGCAAGATGTAAAATAATGTACATGCATTATATGTGAATTTTTTGTAGTGAGCGGTCGATACTGTCACCTGATGAATATGATTACTACGTTGAGGGTTGTATAGACAACGGTGTTTGCTAAAAATATATTCCTGCCCTTCAGTAAGTCATTTTTGACAAAACCACTGATTCATATATGAAGAGACAAGGTAATGGTAAAATACCTAGATTAATAAAGATAGGCGTACAAGAATTACTAGCGGGCCAAGCTACGATTCGGCAAGCTGAGAAGCACAGTCGCGCCTGTGGAACTGCCTCAAGATGCAAGCTCTGCAAATCAACGTGTGGGTTAGTTTCGCAAATGCGTGTGTTGGAAAATCATCAAGATATACGAAAACAACTCAAACAATAAGCAATCCATCGAATCTCATGTGACATTTGTTTAAACAGTACGAGTTAGCATGCTTGCTAAGGACTAGTCCAACCCCTGTGAAGCGTCTAAGCCCACCCCTATCATAATTCCTTCCCCATTCTGGCCGCTGGGTAGTGACGCAAGGTCGCGTGGTAGGGGATGCGTATGCGGTGAAGTACCTAGCAGAACTCTTGACAACTGACTGCGACGAGACAACTGACTGCGACGGACAGACGAACTAAAAAAAATAATATCTTACCCCAAGCATTACCCCAAGAATGCAACAAGTAGGTTTACGGAGGATTTACACTAAATGCAAGAGCTCAAAGGACTTAAAATGAGAATACAGTTAGTATGCGTAGTTTGAAAAGGCGCCGAAAAGTACAATAAAATATTTAACTGCAAATTAAAATTGAAACTTTTTCGGTGTTTTTAGAATTTTCTCTAATGCTTCTATATCAAATAAGTCCATAAACACTTCGAGCATGGAAGTAGACAGTATTCATATCTTTAAATTTCTGCATGCATAGGAAATTTCTAATATAGATAAAGAGGTTCTTGGACATTAATATAGATTAGAAATTATATAAGTATAATATAATACAGATATTACAAATAAGAAAAGGAAGATCCTGGATGCATGAAGGTTCTATCAGAAAACTCGTGTGAGGCCAAATGTCGCGAAGTAACATTTCCGGAAATCCTATGTGTACGGCGTGCCTGAAGGGGGAAATATTGAAGAAAGAATACATTCCAGCCGACGCAAAAATAACAAAGAAGATACGTGAAGGGAACGGTCACACACGATTTGAGTTGGCCTAGATATCCATTATGTTCAAAATTCATGTTTTAATCCATTAAAATAAATCTGGTACGCAATAAACAATGGACAGTAGTGCCGTAATAATTTGGAAATTAAATACGTACGAGAACAATGAAAATCATACACTCACATTCAATCTTTAATTACAAGAGGCAAGATGTCCTTGTGCCTGAAAACTGTGGCGAGTTCGGGAACGCGGACCGAACTTCAATTGCATAAAGGGATTGGTTGTTTAGTAACCACGTTGTCAAATGCACATGTTGCCGGACGACGGAATTGCGAATGACGGACCGCAATTGTGGGCAGCCCGTGCATTGGATCTGAAGGTGTGTCAGCTGCCTGTATTGTGTCGCCTTGGGAGCAGCTTGGATTCTGTGAGCTGACTTGTGTAGGAAGCCAACGGTTCTCAGGCATTCTAGTTCGACATTTGGCTAGCAATAATGTTCTGCTGCGCCGCTGCAGTTCCTGAACTTCTACAAAGTCAGGTAATGACCACCTAAATTACAATCAAGAAGTAGCCTCCGGTGCTAAGAACTAACCAACCATCAAACAATAAAGAAACTGAATACTACTAATTCTTAAACACATAATAACCAAATCAATTTCTACAGAAATAAGGGCATTAATTTTTTTTCTATTATAGTGATAAATGTTACGAATTATGAAAGAGTCCATGTTGAAATGTCAATGTTATGATCGTGGGTACGTCAAATTACTCTATGTTCTAAATACTACGGCGTCCTTTGGGCGTGACATGTAACAGTAACATCCTTTAAAGCATAATCTCTGTGGTTAATATTTGTGTTTTAAATAAATTTTTTGCCAACAAGACAGATTTTATTATTTCGTAGAGACGAAATCTTACCAATAACTAGAAGTAAAGTAAGATTCAATATTTGTGCAGGTATAACGACGCCTATCTTCATCGTTTTCGCCCTGTAAAAACTGTCCACCGCCCTTCCAATTTTTCGTGGACTTAGACGTCTTTCCGTCCCTCGATCGACACTCTCTCGCCGATGATGGCAGCGAGGCAACTGCCGCGGTTAAGGTGATGCGATCAGGACACAAACACTGTGCGGGAGATGCGATCCTACTGCAATATTGCAAGGCCAAATAGACGATGCTCCTGAGACGGCTCTGGGATAAGGTAAGGGGAGAGATGCGAGGCGCATAAAATGCAGTCACAGAAAATGTCTGAAGGTGATACGTTATACACACAATGGGTAGAATGTTGGAAAGTAGATAATCTTGTAGGACAAATCACAGTAAGAGAACTATATGGTCTCTGAATTCATTTATTTTTTAAGTACATAAATTATCAAAAGTTATATAATAGTATATTTAAATGTTTTATGATTTAATTGATGTTTCGAAGATTAAATTAGTGTATGAATTTTAAAAGAAGATAAGATTATATAAAACATTCATGTTATAAAAAATACACAATTATGATAAGTCAAGAGATTATTTATTTCTGTCGGCGAATGGAATATTCACTTTATTTTTGCTTTTAACAAAACGGGCATCCGGCTGCCAATAACCGTTCTCTCCCTACACCACTTCCGGAGAGGGGCGGGGTTGGGGGGAAGTAGTAGCGTGGGGCGAGTGACAGTGTCTGAGTACCTCGAGGACCTAATCGTACGTTATTTTAATGGCACGCCCGTCCGTTGAGGCATTGTTCTTAACGATGTCCTTTGTGGGGGCTAATCAGGAGCGCCGCCACCAGGGGCGCTAGCGGCTCGCTTTGTGGGCCGCTCTCCGTCTTTGTCACCGGCCGTCGGCCTCGTCGCAACTGCCGAGGGCGACGCAACTGCGCGCGTTGGAATCTCGGGCAAGAGTCTCCAGCGAGGTAGTGCCTTCGGAGTATGAGGGTGTATGGTGATCGTTCATCCAGTTAATTTCATAACAGCATTTTTTGCGTTTAATATTTTATAAAATTTACACAAACAATAAACATTTCGCCGCTCTCGATAGCGGAGGTTGCTATTGCTGAAAAGCCGTAGCTGCCTCGGGCCTGAAGGGTCGTAGGTTCGAATCCAGCCCAAGGCATGGATGTTTGTATGTGTCCGTAAACCGTGACCCCTAATGTTATTTACTTTGGTCGCTATATGACCTTAGTTTTTGAAAAGCGACCTTAAATAAGGGGGGGGAACAATTCAATAACTGACTTTTTCGTATTTTTAACCTTTTTGCATTTCCATTTCACATGACATACCAAATGTTGATTGACAATTTATTTCTACTTACTGAAGTTGCTTTCATATATGATCACATTCACTAACCTAACTTTTGTTAAGATCCGTTTTTCCTGAAATATGAAATTTGTGTGATCTATGCAACTAACGAATTAATGAAATCTGAAACAGATTTGAGAATATCGTGTAAACAGCAGGCTGCTGAATAACTGTGTATCTTGGGGATCATTTATTCACGGAATAATTAAGTATAAAATTCATACAATTACTGAATTTACTATCAGTGTTTTTCTTGCTAATAAAGCGAGTTGATGGCATTAAAATGCACTAAAATACATCACCCTTAAAAGTCGGAATTTTAAGAGTTTTATTAATTTTAATTCAATCGTTTTTAAATGTTCTGAGTCTCGCATGGATCAAATCAGTCAGACTACTTAAGGTTTCCAAGTCTACAAACAAATTTTAAAAAAATATTTTTTTTTTCAAATGATTGGTAAAATTTTTGAAAATGTATGCATATGTAATATTTACGATTTTTGTATAAATTCTTTATCATTTACTATCAAAATGAGTTGTACTACAACAGCATATCACAATATTAGTGACTTTTTCAGTTTTTGAATATTTACGGAAAATAGGACTTGCGATAAACGTACTTCGCACTATCCAAAAAAATGTAAAGAAAAAAATTGAAGATGTTTTGAGAAAATAATTGTTTACAAATTGCATATATTTCACGCTAAACTGTGCGAAACTGCATTTTTTTCCAAAATGAAATAAAGTTATTTGTAAATCCGTCTTTGAAGAATATATTTCGTTAAGAAAAATTATCATTCTTCAATATTGTAGTTGCAGGAAGACGCTTACTATATTTGGAACTTTTGGAATGTTCGAACATTCAGAGAGAAGCCAAGAAAATAAAACCTACGCCATTCTTATAAACGTTCTTTGCGCTACCTAACAAAACATTTTTAGAAAGTCTTGGAAATGTTCTCTAGATTTCATATGAAGTAGCCCCCTAAATCAAAATATCTGCTTTAAATTCCAGGGACAGCAACATCAGCCAAATTCATCCAAGAAAATCAATTTTGTTGAAAATTCTGTATGACATGTAGCCGCTGGCCTGGTTCGCAGACGGGCAGATGAACATGCAACCAAAAATATTGCCATAAACAAACTTTTGTCATACTAAAAAGCGAAAAATTAACGCATTGATCGCTATGGTGCGAATGACCTCTCGAACAGAAAAGTGCCGTTAAAAAAATAATACTGAAGATACGCTGGTGACAATTCGCATTTTTGTACAAACAATTCCAGAAACTTTTAACTCTAGTTATAGATAACAGTTTTTATGAGAGCGAAAATCTAATTTTAAGCTTACTCTATTCCATTTCAAGTTTTATGATTCGTTAATAAACGAATTTTAAGAGAAATAACGCGTGAATTAAGTTTTGAAATAGAAAAACGAATCTATAAGATATTAGCTCTAAATGATAAGCTCTAAAGAAAGCTATAAATTAATATAAATTTTGGAATCAAGCGTCAAAGTAATTAACACTGGTACAGTACTTAATGTTTCTTATATTACCAACATTTACAATTACATTTTTCCATTAATTTTCGCTTTAAACTTACAAAACATTGATTGTTGGATTCAATTCTAAAACTTCATTACAACCTTTGAATGCATCAAGGGAGACAAAACGATATTCCGTTACAGCACGAAACTCCGCCTGATCACCGATGGCGAAAAGAAGACATTTTCTCCTCCATAAATCACAGAATTCCAACTTTCTTTGCGCAAAAACACAAAATCAGAAGTAGTCTCATTTGGCTAATGAGCGCCTCTTGAGAGCAGTATTAACGAGACGTCTACAAATCGTTTCGCCTCTGTTTGCAGAGCCTTTGCTTCGCCCTGCTAACAAAGTTAAACGGGCGGAGCATAGCGCGAGCGCCACTGGCCTTCTGGATGTGTCCTCATTAGTTGCGCCTCTCTCGCGCGACGTTGCTGAGCGGCAACATGCAGTCGCCCTGGCTGCCCGAAAGTTGAGTCAACACAGCGCCCGAGCATTGCAGCTTAGAATGTTTACAAGTTCACTAATGCACTGAGAGTACTGTAGCGTAATGATGCTGTGCTCCTAAATAAAGGTTAAGGCTGGAATAATGCATATTCCTGGAAGCATCGAGATTACACCAACGGAGATAATGAGGTTTGTTTTGTTTTCGACTGTCTTCAAGGGGCCTATTTTAGGTCTCGATTGAATGGATATCGTTCTATTGTATGGGGTTAGGAAAATAAGACGATAGAAAGTTTCGTATTTGAATGCAATGTATAAACATTTCGTATATTTTTGTCATTGTTCATAACATTTGTAAATTTTGAAATTTTTTAAAGTTTAGATAGTTTACACCATGGAACCTATACTGTTTTTATAAGCGTTCTTTTTTAAGAGCGTTTTTTAAGCGTCCTTTTATAAGCGTTTTATAAGAGTCCGAGGAAAAAATCGAACGAAAGATTTAGAACTGTTTTAATTTCTTTTAAGAATTGCCTTTAATTCAAGCAAACATTTTGCAAAAACTACTTGTGTTTTCAAAAATACATGTTTTTACATATTTTATTCATGAAACATTCTCTATCATCGATATTGTAGTTGGACACTGTCAATTTTATTGTAATTTCCAAAATACAGAGAGTTTAGGAATGAACCTACGCCAAAAACCCGCTTTGCTCTCTTCCAGAAAATAATTGAAGAAACAATAAAATTTGACAATTTTTTAATTGACCCTTGCTTTTACATGTTCCTAGCTCTATTTGAGAAAGTAAATGAATATGTTTTTAAACATTTTCAGGGACATTTTGAAAATGTCATGGCTTCATGTAAAGCAGCCTTAATTATTTTTAATTTCATAGGGCCTTGTGTTCGGGGAATATCAGTTTTGATCGGGGAATATCAGTTTTGATCGGGGAATATCAGATTTGAGAAAATTGTCGAAACCATTTAGACGCTAGCATTGACTACAGATGGTCAAAATGGTCCAAAATTTAGACGTTTATTAAAAAACAACTTTTCGCTATCAAGGACCCGCAAAACGTGGATTCTGGTACAATTTTCTATGGAAGTACTTTATTACATAATACTGCAAAATAATTTATGGGTTTTGTTGATATCAGGTCACAAACAACGAGTTGTTTTGACGAAAAATCACCAATTACGCTGCAGCATTACAATTCCCAGCTACGTAAGTGCGTAATAGTCTTGCCTGGTTCCAGAGCACGCGAGGGAGGAGTCTCGCGTTTTTAACCCTTAATTTTCATCTGTCAACTACCCACTTGTGGTTTGTCATTACTTCCCATTGGCAGAAGAAGGGTGAGGGTGATCATAAGTGATGACAATGATAGATGTGTGATTATGATTCTAATGGAATATGTAATTGTGGTGGGACACGTGATTTTCGGAGAAGTCAATCACTCCACACTGATTCCACTCCATTATATAAAGAAAACATTTTTGGTTTATGCTTCATGCAAATCTCGAACCAGCCTTGCGGTAGTTTCAAGACATCTATAGCGGTAAAACGCTGTGAATCACTATAGCTCGTTTTCACCAGAATATGATTCGTTACTATTTGTGTGACCGTATTAGTGGTAATCTATATTACTAATTAAGATCTTCTTTGTTGTTCTTAAGCTCACTTTTTGGAAAACCACTTTACTTGGTTTTCTTCAGCAGCATTTTTACTTTCGCAGGCCACTCGCAAAATCTAATTTTGCTATGAAATATCAAGCAAAAATAATCTCTCTATCGATAATTCATCATTTAATTTTCCATGGCAAGGGTTATGCTAGCCATAAAACTGCAAGTATGATTGAAACTTACCATTTTTATTATGAACTTACGTAGCGGAAATAAATCATTTTAACATGAAATTACACACGTGTGTCTGTCGGAGACGCCACGCAAAACTTGTTTTTAATATTTTAATAATATCATAATTTTTTTGTAAAAATATATTGTTGGTCACATAACGTCATAAAAGATCACAATATATAATTGGTTCATTTTTTAAAGTAAATTTTCAAGTACATCTTCCTTGCACTCCTTAAAACGAACTCATATTTTATTGAATGGACATTTACCTAAAACAACAAACGCAGTTTTGAAAGTGTAACAAAAACGTAACTTTTTGAACCTCTGTTTCACGTATTGTTGGCAAGAGAGTGAAATAATTGTTATTCTTTTAAATGGTACTATGACATAATGTCCCACGACATGCAGGTAGCAGCATCTTAATATTATAAAATATAATATTCTCTTAATTCTTCATCGAACTTTTTTACTGCTACATACCCGGAGGCAGGTGCAAACGTGTTTAAGGGGGGTGGAATTTCAATTCGTACTGTTCCGAATTGGACTTGGATTCGGAGTAAAAAAATATTTGTTTTAATTTTTAGCTTAAAATTTCAACAAAAATGTACTCGTAGTAGTGATACTTCTTGGAATATCATGCAATGAAAATGTGATAAGTGTTTTAAATGAAATAAGTAAAATTAAAAAAAAATGCTTTGGAAGTAGACATGGCCTCTATAGTTCTCCCCTTGGTTCCCCCAGCAATTACCTACCACTACCAACTCCAAGAGACTTAGTTACGTCAAGAGGCTTAGACTCACCTTTTTGGCAGGAAGCTTTTGTAATTGCAGTCTGCCCAAGCTGTTGATGCACCGCCAATAGTAGTAACTACAAAACGGCACAGCTTTTAAGTAGTTGAATTTTAATAGTGATCAGTACTCACAAATAGTGATTTTTAACTTTTGCAGTTATTTCTCTTCCACCGCACAAACAAAAGAACATCACTTACCTTTGAGGTTTTATTTCGCCATTTCCCTTGCTCATGTTTCTGTTTCTGCTTGTGGATTTAAAAAAAAATAGAAGTAGAATTCAATCAAACTGTGAAAGGA
The DNA here is from genome assembly GCA_038098605.1 of Gryllus longicercus. Taxonomy (NCBI): domain Eukaryota; kingdom Metazoa; phylum Arthropoda; class Insecta; order Orthoptera; family Gryllidae; genus Gryllus; species Gryllus longicercus. The sequence goes on along the minus strand of JAZDUA010000173.1, from coordinate 1,002,313 downwards.
AATAAAATGCAACATTATTTCATCTTTCATTCGAACACGATATTTATTTTTACAATTATTTATCATGTCACAGAAAATAATCGGTAGAAAACAAAAGTTTGGTAAAATCTTAACGATTTCACAAAATATTCACAAATTTGACCCCTTGCACTATCAGTACTGGCATTCGGTATGAAAAAACGGACACTCACATTATATGTTTACATGTAGTTATTATTTACGACAAAATGTTTCGCTCTTAGTGCATTAGACATAGAAAAGAGCGTATATTCTCTCTTAGAGGAGTAAACGCAAACTTTGAAATGTGCACCGTGGATTTGTTGGAATATCTTGCTTTTCGGTCATGTAAAAAAACTCTACAATGAAACTACAAAGAGAATAAAAATTAAAATTTTAAAAGTTATTTCTAGTTTAGAAATAAGTCAATTAAATATTTGTATATTAAGACACAATAACAAATTATAGTTAAGTATAAAGTAGTTTTTTTTAATTTTATTATAAGACAATGCCCTTATCCCAACAAATTTCCACGATCCATTGGAAAAATAAAAACACTGAATATATCTTTCACTCAGCCTAACGTTTGGACGCAACAGATCCACACAAACTTTGGCACTTCTTAGACTTCATTGTTGCTTTATCTTTCACTCAAAGCACTTCACAGTACATCACAAAATACGTCACTGTACATGCTTAAAATCTTGGTAGATTATTAAGTTTCTAAATTCTCATTTCACTTTCAAAAATACGTCATTAGATTTTCTGACACAGTAGTATTTTTTCACAAAGTATATTACAATGATCAGAAAGAAAAAACTAAAATTGTATCATCAATAGATAATAAAGGAAAGATCTATATTCCTTATCTATTGTTTTCAATTTTTAAACTTGGCAAATTTCAAATGGTAAAGTGTCGTTTACTTTGCAAATGTAACATTACCGTTGCCATTGCCATCGTCATGGTCATGGTCATTGCAATTTTAACGAAAATTTGAATGGAAATATTTGACGAAAAACAGTGAAGTAATTAGTCAAGGCTTGTCGAGGTTCAGCTTCATGCAACTGACATTTAAATTTACTTCATGAATACTATACAATTTCGCACACAGAATCGTATAGGCCGCCTCACATCCTGGAACTTGGGTATCGTAAATCAGCAAAGTAACTGCGGACCGGTAATCCCATTTCCTGATGGTAGTTTTTCATTTATATTAGCATAAATATTTAATCATCAAAATCCATTAAGTAAAAATTAAATTTAGTATTTTAAAATTAGATGACATAAGTGCAGCTCCAAAGCATCTATCGCAGCACGCTGAGAAATACAACTAATAATTTATTTAATTCTGGGGATTCTAGATATGTGATCATAGTTTTTTTTCCAATCATCGCCTCACGTGCGTCCCAAAGAGATTTTGTCTATCTCAACTCAATACAAATAGTACCTGTTTTTGTGCCTTTACTGTCCGCTAATAAATATGAATATGTGACCTGTGAAAAATAAAGTTTTGAAAATTTTGAGATAAGACGTTTGGGAACTACCCGACCATTCAATCAGTAGTGTTAGGTTTACTCTCAATAGAAACCAGCAAATCGATTCGCACCCCTGAATTTAATGGATGTGGACGCGGTCGACTCACATATGTTCGCAAGGGAATATCGTAGCGCACAGGATAGAGAACTCGTTTCGCTCGAAACATTTTCCTTAGGGAACAAGATATGGGTGGTTTATGGAGTGCGCAACATGCGCTTGCTATGTTTCTGGATAGACACATTCGGTTCTTCTATGAATACGACTCCAGCTGAATTAAGTGTTAAAGACTTTTTTGAAATTTCCCTACGTGCTTTCAGATTTGAATAGTCCCTTTTAAAAAATAATATGAATAGGAGAAAACAAAAATGTTCGATGTCCAGGAGCTTCAAATTTTGAAGATCAAGCAAGAAGTTTCCAAGTAGCGGACATCGAACATTTTTCTTAACATTAAGAGTTGAAGGACCCTATCGATTACGCAGAGATCACGGACAACAAACTTTTACGCATGGAAAGTTGGATTTATATTTTAAAAATAGTTTCCCACCGTTAACTCAAAATCGGCAAATGTGACATGTAACCTTTTGTTTGCTCTGAATCACATTAACTCAGTTTTGTACGATGAATGTTTTAAGCGTATTTGGTAATTTCACAATTCTTTAAATTATTCCCTTTCTACTTGCTTAGTCTCACTTTATATGGTGCTTTCGCAATTTATAATGCAATGTTTTAATTTTGTTGTTGTTGACGAAACACTATATAAAATTTGGATCTTAAACTGCGATCTCCACAAATAGAAAAAAAATAGAAAATTTTCAGAAACATTAAAATAATCTAAATGCGATGTGACTTTCTAGGTTTTCAAAATTAAAAAAAAAATAAAGGAGGCTGCTCCCGGAGCTGCTTATTTCAAAGGCCTACCAAGAATGTGCAAAAATGGTTATTTTTAATACCATTTTTTTAGTAAATGTGTGTACGATGACTCATTAATACAAATGTCAGCGTTTAACTGGTAATACTATCTTTGTTTTGCTGAAAGTTAAAAGGATATACTATAAATTATAACATTTTTGCTTCAAGTTTAGTTACTAAGTTCATTTTTGAGGCAGAATTGCATTAATTTCATTCAAATGTCTTTATCTTTTATATCATTTTATTCACGAAAATAAATTGTACTTTTTATTTGCAAAGTGGAGAACTTTCAAAACAATTGAGCCAAGAGTGAAATATCTACTACTTTCTTTTGATTTGGATACTTAGATGTTTTTTTCCCAAAATAAATCAACAGCAAATAAAAAATAAGCAACATAAAAAAATAGCTAAAGAGGAGGTACCCAACTCTACTTCATTTTACACACAATAGCGATAGATTCTTAAGCATGCACTTCCTATTAAAGGAAAATATAATATACTGAATATTGAATGTAGTTAACGTTCGTTAAAAGTGTTTTCTCTACAAAAACCCATATTTCACAATGGCGTGACCTAATGTTACGTATTTTTGTGTGAGATTTGCCTGCATGATATTCAATTTTATTCTCATACAATTCCACTGAATTGCGTTTTGTTCGTTTCTTAATATTCTTTGTTTTATTAATAAGAACGAAGTGACGTAGTTAGACACGATAATAAGAGAGTAAGAATGAGGCCACCTGTGTCAAAAATTTTCATTGAAGTGTATCAAAATTATACTTAGTGAAGGTTGAGTAGAATTGAGTAAGGGTAGGAAGGCAACGGCCTTCACATGTGGATGGTAATAATGATTGGCGCGACACGAACAATCGCAGTTTCGGGGATAAGACTTTAAAACTTATTCAACAAGCGGAGCGAATATAGATGCGGATCAAAGCTCAAACATGATTATGCAAGACGATGCACATCGGCAAGCTCAAGTCGTATATACGCAACTGCAGCCTGGTGGCATTCCCCCAAAACTTCAGCAGCTCGCCTGCCCAATCGCCCATACCTCAACATTCCTTCAAAAGTTTTCCTGTCCACCCGCCCACTCACCCAACTGCCTGTCCGCGCACCCAACCGCTCACCTGCTCACCCAACTGCCCGCTGAACCAACCGCCCGCCAGCTCACCCACCTGAACGCCCGCTCACCCAACCGCTCGCCTGCCCACCCAAACGCCCACTCGCTCACCAAAACGGCCAACTGCTCACCGAACCAACTGTTCCCTGGCTCGCCTGCTCGTCCACCTGCCCGTTCACCCAACCGGCAACCTACCCATTCACTCAATCCCCTCAAACACACACACACACCCAACCGCCGACAATTCGCGCGCCAGCTCTCACCCATCCCCGCCCACGTGCAGGTCGCGTCGCGTCGCGTCGCATCGCATCGCATCGCGTCGCATCGCGTCGCATCGCGTCGCATCGCGTCGCATCGCGTCGCGTCGCATCGCGTCGCGTCGCGTCGCGTCGCATCGCGTCGCGTCGCGTCGTGCCGTCTCCGGAGATGAGGGCGGCTCGGCCGGGAGGGAAGCGGCCGGAACGAGACGGGTGCCGGCGGAGCGGCTGCATTAGAGTAAGTGGCAGCGGCGGCGCCCCAGATGCCGTCTGTGCCCGGGTAACGATCTCAGTCCTTCAGACGACGGAGCAACCCCGCCACCCGCGCTGTCTCCGCTGGCGACCGCCTCCTCAGTCTCCGTCACCACTGTGGCCACCACCGCTGCCGCAGCCATCGCACTAAAACCGCTTGCGTCTCCGTGAGTTCCAGCGCCGCAGCTCAACGCTGTCGCATCTCGTCTGCGCATGTTGTCGCGTCCTCTTCCACCAACGCCTCGCCTTTCGAACGTTCCCTCACCGTCACCAAACTGATCGGCCATCACTACCATCATCGTTAACAACGCCAGTGTGCGTCATCTTCCTCTCTTCCCAACCCATCTCCACCGACACATCAACCTCCGATGCAGTCATGTTCACTGATAATTTTTGACTCTGCCGCTTTCATCATGTGAATTCGATTCGTTTTATTGTACATGATTTGTGTTACTTTTATTATTTTTGGTGCTTGGGGTACAATTCACCCACCGTAACTACTCTCCTATGTTTCTCCAATTCTGACATCACTTCCTCCATTTTCTCCCGCCTTAGTTCTTCCGTCTCCGTCGATCCAACCGTCTTTTTCCTTCAGTTTAGCTGTCTTCACCTCCTCGCTGTATCTACTCATATCTTTATCCTCTAGACAGAGCAACATTCTCATAAACTTTTACGCCTTTAAATTCCACACGCCTCTCAACACACGGCTCAGATACCGTTCCACTTCTTCACCATTCCTTACATCACATTCATTCAACTTAATGTATCTTCTTTATTTCTTTCTCTCTCTCTCTCTCTATCTATCTCTCTCACTATCTATCTATCTATCTATCTATCTATCTATCTATCTATCTATCTATCTATCGCTCCGCAATTTCAATACTATTTCAGGTACCATCGTTTATTCTATCGCTTCTATCGTCTTCCCTTCCTTCTCGCCACCTTCCGTTTCCTCTCGTTTGCTTCCAGTCTTCTGCTACCTCCCCATTTCCCACCTTCTGCTGCATTTGCCCTAATCGCATCTCGTTGCTCTCTGCCTCTTCCCGCATTCGTTGATTCTTTATCACTTCCTGTTTTTCGTTGCTTCTCTGTCACTTCCCGCCTTCCACCGCCTCCATTCCTTCATTTGTCCCGCATCATCCGTCGCTTTCCGCCTTCCGCAGTCTTCCACCTTCCGCCGTCTGTGTGACGTCGTCTTCCTGTCCGATAGGAGTCGATGCAGCGGCCGCATAGTCTGGAGGCTCCCCCACCCAAGGCCCCCCTCTGTCGTCACGAGACGAACTGGAGACGACGAGACTCAAGATTACACAGAGCTTCGGAGAAATTATAACTCGCACACGGGGTGAGGGTGAAGTCCTACGGTCCATCATCCTTCTAAAGCCCGTTTCACACGATCATTTTTCATCATTTTTCGCCGGTACAGACAAGATACAGACCAATCTGGATCTAGTTTTTACGAAAAAATGACGCATGCTCAATTTTTTTGGTGCAGATTTCATCCACTTTGACTACCACGCTCCTGGCGGCACTTTTCGGTACTTTCTCTGGTATGTTATGCGTGTGGAGCAATTTGTTCATTTTGTAGTTTTAAGAGCGTTTTGAAATGTCCAGTTCTTATGTATAGATATTACGAGTATGTAGTGAGACTTAAATTATGTACTGTATTCTAAAGTAGTTGTATCCGTGCTCAGTCCTAAGAGAACCTAACTTAATTTGTTACCATAGATGTTACGATCAAATGTTTGATCTTCAGCGCTATTTTCGGCGTTCAGGATGTATTTTCTTCACAATTATGTACAACGACAGAAATGACCGTGTAAATCGCTGGAATCACTCTCATCCTCTTTCGGCACCGAAACAGACTGCGTAGAAACGAACGTGTTTTTCCATCCACTTTCTGTACAGAAAAATTATGAAAAAATGACCGCATAAAATAGGCTTAAAGCTTCTTTGCGTTGAACCGACGTTCTATTTGAAGTTATGATTGTTCAGGAATCCGTGAAGAATGATTACAGTACTGGCAGCGTATAAGCGACTCTGACAGTTCAATGTACTGATGCCACACATTACTATGCATGACACCACCTTCACCATAGATAAATTAAATCTCAAAACGTATGCTTTTACTGAAAGACTTCGAAACATCTTGATATCATGTTCTTTCATCTTGATATCATTTAAGTTTCGCTGAAGCCAAACCTTATGACCTCAGCGGCTCCAAACGAGTCAGATAAGCGGCAACGCTGATCCCTGGCTGTAAGAAAGTAAACAAATCATCGCGAGCTGATTTCTTTAGAGCAGAACACATGATAACGTAGCATGTGGCGAGAAAACTGTCGGAGTCGCTTATACGCTGCCGGTACTGTAGTTTAAAGGAGAGTTAAAGATTTATTGGATTGGCCCTTCTATACGGTCGTACGTAAATACCTTACGTCTATGGATTACGAGAAAAAAACATCACATACTTTGATTTGTTGAATAAGAAATGAAACGAACAACGCATCTGCATTGGCATTGCTCAAATTGGGAATTACAGAGCACACCTGCCCCCGCGTCCTATTGACGTTAAGATCTCATGCTTTTATGTGCAAGAAATCTAAAGATAGACCTACACTATCGTAATAAACATTTTAGATCCGCACTGCGCTTTCTCATTGGGAAATTGACGGAGTTGCGAGAACGCTGTTCCTTTTTTGAACATATAGGGCTGAGTTGTGTTTTGTGATGCGATATAAAAAAGTATTTTAGTAGTTGTAACTTCTCGAAGCAAAGAGCCAGCAGTTCGTGACAGTTCCCTTTCTGTTGTACAGTTTCGCACCGAGAGCAATGGTGAGAAAGGGGAGAGAGAGAGAGAGAGAGAGAGAGAGAGAGAGAGAGAGAGAAAGAGAGAGAGAGGGAGGGAGGGAGAAAGGGAGTGAGGGAGGTAGAGAGGGAGGGAGAGAGGGAGGGAGAGAGGGTGAGAGGGAGGGAGGGTGAGAGGGAGGGAGGGTGAGAGGGAGGGAGGGATGGTGAGAGGGAGGGAGGGAGGGTGAGAGGGAGGGAGGGAGAGAGAGAGAAGCGAGAGAGAGGGGGGGGGCAGATAGACTGGGACAGAAACAGAGGCAATAGTTGGTGCAGCGACGTCACCGGAGAAGCAGAAACAAGTAGCAATCGATAGCAACCGTCGACCTCGACTCCTCCACCACTGCCCCGACCGGGCGTGCACAGCACAAAACGGAGGAAATTGCCGGATGGAACTGTTTAATGCACCCAATTATCAGATAATTAGATGCCTAATTTATGCCTCGAAGTCTGAACTCGAGCCTGTCGCAGAACGGTACAGGTCAGTTGGGAATCAGGGAGAATATTTCCCAACTCCCTCCCTTGCTTTTATTTATTCACTTGCAGGATTATTTATGTGCGAGGAAATGAAACAAAATTCTGTCGTGAGTGGACATTAATTACATATATCTCGTCCACTAAAAATAGAATTAATTTACTTGACCACAAACACGCGTCACAAACGATTCACATTTAAAAGAGAAATGCTTTGCTGGATATGCGCAAAAGTTTTATTTTAGAGATTTTTTTGTATTACAGAGATCGTAGAAAAGAAAATGCTACTAGAGGGAACAGATTTGATGACGGGATATTTTTGTAGTAATTACAAGTTAATTAAATGCAAAACTATGTGTATTCTTAAAATGTTTGTTCTGAAGTTGGAAATTCTTCCCCAAAAAGGATATATTTTGCCACTTTCGTAAAACATCGTGTCTATTATCGTAGTTAGTTTTCACTGTCGAATCACAAAAAATATTTGGAACAAACCATACGATTTTTTTCATTTTTAGGTTTAAAGGCAATGACCGACAGAAATGAAAGAAAAATAGTAAACACACGTAAAACAAATTTATTGAAGGGAAATAAAAAGTGCTAGTGAATACGAAGACATGAGGGTAAATGAATAGAGTCTTCCTTTGACTACAACTGCCAAAAAGTAATTCAAAGCAAGAAAATACTCTTTTTGTACCACTGTATAAAAAAGGCGGATTCTGCACATTGCTATCCTCGTCTGAAGTAGGTCGTTTTTAATATCCATTTAAAAATTGTGGGAATTCTGATGTGGTATTGTTGACTTGTTACTCGATCATTATACATTTACAGACGGCAGAATTAGAAACTTATTTATGTTATTTTGAAGGTGAGGGCCTGAACACATATCCGAGGATGCACGACTAGTGCCGATGTCTGACAGCATCTGACAAATTTTGACGAAAGCCGAGACAGTCCAGGAGAAAGTGCTGGTTTTGTTTTTGAGTTTCTGTGAAGTTGCTAAAAAATTGAATCCACTTAGATGAGTGCGTTCTGGCAGTATATAATGTAGTGAGCTATGACCGTGAGGAAAAGAAAAAGGGTTTATTAATTCCATTAGAAAGACCTATAGACAGAACTGCAGAACAATACACTTCGTCATCGACGTTACTTGATATTCATAAAAGGTACGGGAAATATTTTTATTTTTCCTTTGCTCATATCTACTACTCAATACTTATGTTCTTGCTCGCTTCTCCTCTGCCGTTGCCTGCAATGAGTGGGCCTATATCCCGCTCACCGCCTTCTATATCGTATCTAAACGATCAGTATCTGCTGTAGACGTGCGATTCTCATTCAGTTGGCGGTGACCTCATGTAAACAGATTGCAGAGCACCGTCTGCAAATTAAAAGTGATCGTGTAATAATTACGTGAAGAAATAAAAGAAGTCAAGTATTAAGTTGACGGAGATGACTTCTTGTATTACTTCATCCATTTAGAAAACAGGTTTCCCAGACAATTGTCTTGTTACCGTGAAAAGAAAGTATTTCACGCAAGGAAATGTAATGCAGTAAACAGACATATTTCGTAGAACGGCTTATGCATTCATGTCCTTACGTAGTACACTGCTTTCTCCAAAGACATGAAACACCTTATTCCAAACTTTTTTCAAATGATTAAAATGATAGAATTTGTATACAGTAGTATAAAAATGTTATTCATACTTTGCTCATTTAATACTAAAATAACTATATTTTTTAATATTTGTTTCGCATCTATGAAGATTTGCGAATAAAGAATAAATAATAACCAGTTATTGAAATAGCATACAAAATACTATTGTAAGAAATATAAAACATCTAAAAATGTATGTAAGGTGCAGCAAACATTTTCAAACATATTATTAATCTCGATAGTATCCAAAAGCAAATTATTGCAGTTTTAAAATTTCTAATAGTTTTAAAAAGTTAAATCAAAAAAATGTTTCTACCTTTCATCAATTTGTTACGTGCTGATCTTCCTTAGCCCAATTTGTTTCTGTTGTACCGTTGCAAGGGTGAAGGTAACCACCAGCAGTTTAGTCGACCAGTGGTTAACCACTCTTGTAGTAAGCACCCACCGCCTAAACCCGATACAAACCGCAAACACGGTAGCTCAGCCGTTGTTTTCGCTCTAACTCACCTCTCAGCCAGTAATATCCTAGGTTCTCCGCAACATTATATTATGGCTATGCAACATGATATTCGTACACAGAAGCAAATTAGTATCTGGACCCAACTCATGGAACTGAACTCCCAACTAAAATGAGGCGGGTTCTTGTTAAGATCTCGTATACATACTTATAAAACGCAACATCAACAATGGCAGTCGGTATGTCCACCAAGTCACATTTACATCAGTATGATATATAGTGTATGAAATAAATGTATCGTGTATAACAAAAGTAATGAATTTTATAAACTGTGGGGATATGTGATGAAATTTTATGTCTATTTTATATTTCCAGCGTAAGAAACTTCATTTTTAAAAATATTTTGTAGAATTCATGAAACTTTTTGAAAATAGTTTACTTTCAATATAATTCAGAACGGTCCAGGAGTTTCGCCTTCTAGTGTTGTATTTCATTTAGCATATATTGACTGCAACTTTTGTTGGTTTGCAATTGCAGCAGTGTATGGTTCAATATTATTCCAACAAGCCTTAGATTGATAGATTTTATCCCTAGAGTGAGAAAAATAGAGTTTTTATTCCTAGTTTTCATTACGTATGACAAGTCCATTACATACCATATTTTCCACAACTGAATTGAAGTTTTGATCTCAGTTAAAGAAATTCCGTATAGAGAAAATGTAAATGACATACCTGTATAGTAAATCATTATTTCCATAATATTGTTGGTTTTATCGTACATTTTTAGTTAACTAAAAATATCTGCATGCGTCTGTGACTTTTTTCATCAACACTAACCAAGAGTGTGTTGTGCTGCAATGATGAGTGCACGAGAAATGGTTGTTGTATGGAAAGAAATGCCTTGAATGCCTTTCATGCTATACAGACAACTTCTAATTTTATGTCTTATTGTACACTTTTTTTTCAAATCATTGTCCTTTCATTTACTAATTTTACTTAACAAATCCGTCTTCCCAAAACGCATTTTCTACTTGTTACGATCTACTTGTTCTAAGTTTGAAGAATTGAGGGACATTTTAATAATGTTTAAAAATGTAGTAATTAAATATGGATTCACAAATTTTCTCGAAACACGTTTAATTTTTATTGCGCATATTTCTATAATTTATAAATGAAGTATTAATCAAAGGAAGTTAAATACGTTTTCTTATTAAAAAATATTAAATTGCTTGCTTTTCGATTTTTAATACTTATCATTAGCTTTAACTTATATTCACCCTTCTTTAGCATTAACCTACTCAATTATTTTTACATTTCCCCTTTCTTAATTACTAAGAAAATGTTGGTAGAGAAAAAAGCGACCCTATCTCAAGAGATCATGTTCCTCGTCATGGTGAAAATAATGCTTCTGGAACATTCGCCGAGAACCTTTTAAATGAAAGGATGAACATTGGTCTCTTTTCTCACATCTGTTTGTCTCTTAATATCCGCAACTTAAATTTTGAAAAACGATATTTAAATAAAATATTTCTATACGCGCCACAAGAATAACCGAAACAGATTTTTTCGTTGGTATCAGTGAATACTTTTCGAAATTTCATGATAAAGGAGCCCCTCAAAATGTCTTCTTGAAAACTTTTGAACAAGACACCATGACTTTATCATGTTACGTTTAATCGAGTACAGTGAATCATGACCAAAAGGTCAAATTTAAGTTACAATAACTTAGATTACACGGTGTTTCATACTTTACGAACACTGCGTAGACATATTCGTACACTTACATCTTCTGAATTATTGGATTTTACTAGATATTATTGACGTTAATGTATTCCATTGTGTACTGGTTGTGAATTTTGTATTCGTACTCTGCCTCGTCGTGAGGTTCAGCCCTGCTCGATCAGAGACAGATGTGTCAATCATAAAAGCAGGGTTTAGCGAGATTGGCAACCTTAATCCCTACACCCATTTCTGAAATATTCCTTTACTACTCTGAATTACAATTTTGTTCACTTTTTATTTTTAAAACTTTTGGTTATTCTCGTAGTTTATATTCTCAAACATACATAATGCATTATGAAAATCTCAAATCAACAAATTATTTAGCTAGATGTAATGATGAATCTACTCAGCACCAGCCTGTATAATTACTCCAAATGTAACATTGATGAATGCTTCTTCTTTCTTGTCTTTCGAAAAATTGAGATAAGAATCAAACCAAAATATGACGTAACTGAATTAATAAATCAAGAGATCAGATTATTTAGCTAGCCGTGTCATGGAAATTCACTTAACGTCAGTAAATGGATTTTCACGAGCTATAACGTACCCTTTTTCTCCAGCGGAGTAACAATAAGTCTGCTAATCCTTCCCATTTCTCCACTCCTTCCTGCCCAAATAAATGGGCAGGATTTAAACTCTTTAAAATATCCAATTATTTAGCTAGCTGCAATCCTAACCGTAACCATTACAACTCCGAAGTCGTTGACTAATTCATGAATAAAAATAATATTACTGGGTGCTTAATTGTTGCCCTAATGTTGAAGTTGACGTAATACCCGTCGATGAGTTTACGTAAGCAATGATGTAATGCCCTGCCCCTCCTTATGGAGTACAAAGCGAATATGCGCGGATTAATCCTTCTGCATCCTCCCACTCTCCCAGCGTCCTCGTCGTTCCTTGGCACTCGTTCCATTCACTTCCAGAATTGCTGTAAACTAGGAAATAACTATCTGTTACGCTGTTACACCATAAAACCCGTTGAATAATAACCGAAAAGTATATTATTTCAGATTATCAATACGTTATCATAAAATTCGAAGTTGATGTATTGCCTGTCGATAAATGTACGCAAGTAACGACGTAGACAGAATATCTATCAACTATACACTATCAAGCAAAAACCTGCGCATTCTTTCTCCTGCCTCTTACAACTCCCGCCTCCGTTCTCATAAGCCCTCTAACATCCGGACCGTTCCATTTCCAGATAGATGCAAACGCTAGGACATCAGTGCGATAAGCTATTCGTTACACCACGGAAGCCTTTGATCAACTGAACCACAATCTTACGATACAATCTTACTGTTGACACAATGAAGAAATTTGACTTAACTGTTGATAGGTTTTCATGAGCTGTGACAAAAGCGGACCCCATTCCGCAACTGATTAACAAAAATCCACGTATTTTATTTCTCCAGCCTTCTCTCATTCCGCCCTGCGTCTTCGTCGTTCATCTGACGGTCGTCTCGTTCACTTTCCAGATTGCAGCTGTTGGGCGGCGGCAGCAGCGGTGGCGGGATAGGCGGAGAGTGAGGCGTGGGCAGCGGCGGTGGCGGGGACGGCGCAGGCAGTGGCGGGGACGGCGTGGGCAGTGGCGGGGACGGCAGATAGGGCGGAGCGGGCGGTGGCGACGAGCGGCAGCGGGGAGCGGCGGCGGGGGCGGGGGTGGAGGAATGGCGGCGGAGCTGGCGAATCGAGGCATCTGGAAGGAGGCGGATTCGAAGCCCCGGGCGTGGGTGTGGGCTGCGGGGCTGAAGGCCGGACCATTGGGGGTGGCGTGGGGACCGCCTGGAAGGAGGAGTGTGAGTGATGGTGGTGGCGGCGGCGTTGGGGGGGTGGGGTGAAAGGCAGCGTGGTCGACGGCGTGGGCGGTGGGAGCGGCGGGAGCAGTGGAGGTAATGGCGTGAGCGGCGTGTGGGGCGGCGCCGGGGGGCGTCGTGGGCGGGGGTAGCGTGGAGGGTGGCGGGGGCGTGGGCGGCGGGGGTAGCGGCAGCGGAGGCGGCGGCGGGGGCCGCCTGGAATTAGGCATGTTCGGGGCTGCGGGCGTGGGCGTGTTCGAGGCCGCAGGCGTGGGTGCAAGCGTGGGCGCGGGCGTGGGCGTGGGCGGCTGGGGACCGCCCGAAGGCGCCTTGACGGCGCCAGACGACTCCCTTGCACGGGCTCCGCGCCCTCTCCGAATCCCCTCCAAGTGCTCGGCGTCCTCGCTTTGCTCCTCCGTGCAAATGGAGCAACCTGCTCCCACAGACGCACTCCGACCTCCAGGACCTCCAGGAGCCCTTGGCCCTTTGCTAAACGTTATTTCAGGCGATGTGGTGTAAGTAATTGTAGACAGAAAATGAAAACCGTCACAGGCCGTGTAGACAGAAAGTGAAAAAAGTGCCACAATGGATAAATCATAAAGTAATCATAAATCGCAATAAATCATAAAGTCTCATTCTTTATATTTGTTTTTTTCAATTACGAATGTCGTCATAAAAAGGTGTCACCGGAGTCATCAAATCTCAACAAGAACAACGTATTTCGAACTATATCTATTCCTTGAATAAAAAGTATTAAACTAAATTGAACCATTTTGGGGAAACTACTGCTTTGCAATTAACATTGTTTTAAAATATGCAAATAAAGTTTAATTATTACTAAAGAAAAACCTACCGATACAATGGAATCAAATTTTACCTCCACAATTATTTTAATTTACATCGTTATTATGTTGTTATTATTATAGTTATTTTATTTGCACATAAAATCATGACCTACTTTTTTTTAAGTGAGCACAAATTGCGGCTCGCAAAATAAAATCCATTCTGTCAGATATCATTGTTAGAAACTTTTGACTGAGGGAATTTTAATGCAGCAACGCACGAAAAAACAAACCTCACATCGGAAATATTTTGTTTCCAATGTGGCTCAGGCTTGTGTTAACGACTCGCTTTGGAACTGACCCCATTTTGGCTCGCGTTTGTTTTCAAAACGATCCCGGATAATGCAATGCACACTGCGGATGGAACACTTCGCTGAGTTGCGGCCTGCGTTCAGAAAGTCACAAGAAAAATAGAATTAGTTCCCTTGCATGTCCGAGAACAGATACTATTTGAAACGTTCATTTTGGTGCATCGAGAGGCGTTCCCGCGATCGTATTACACAAGCGATGGCATTTAGTTTTGCCTCATTGTTATGAGAAAAAATGATTAGTGGATTAAAGTGGAACATCGAAACAAAAGCCGGCGAACACAATTGGCGAGTGTGTTTTGTTTTCCGTGGCCGCGCGCGCCGTCCAATCGCGTGAAAGACGAGAGCCGTTCCAGAGCTCGTCTGCGGATCGCGGTCGGAATAATAGTTACGGACCGGCCAGTCATTTAAACTATTCGACCGAGACGGAATACCGCGGCCGTCAACTGGCCGGCCGATACGCACAGGTGAATATTTCCCCAAGGGAGCCGCGTCAAGCCGGTGGGCGAGGTGGGAAGAGCCGGAACGCCGTCCGCTCTGCCCGGCCGTTGGCATGCGTGCCGCCGGAACTATTCCATCGCGCTTTCATCGCCATTTCGCCTCAGCGGGGCATGCTTGCTGGCGAGCGGAGAGACGCGTGGCGAGAAATCGCTAGGGGGGAATCGAGGTGAAGCAAAAAATGAGAATGGGCAGAGCGTGCAAGATGAAATAGCCGCTACTGGCAGAGATACTGGTTGGGGTATATAGCGGGATGAGTTGGTGGGAGTGGTTACACTGGAGTAAACGAAGTACCGATGAGGCGGGGTTACGGAGATGACGAAATGAGGCAGTTTATCTAAAACGATAGTGAGTGCGGGGCCAAGATTGCTAGTCGATTTCGACTGATCATTTAAGACGGATCGGTTGAGTAGATCCGATTGCAGATTGCTGAGATGGGACCGAACTTGTGAGGCACATCGGAACCGACAATTGAAGCCTAGGCTAGGCAAGGCGAAGCGAGAGGCTCGCAACGGAACGGTCACGTGGGAGTGGCGCGGTGTAACGCACGAGGCCAAACGAAAACGGACGCGTTGAGCGACGCGTTGAGCGGAGGAGAGGAGGCGGAGGCGGCGGAGGCGGCGGAGGAGGCGGAGGAGGCGGAGGAGGCGGAGGCGGCGGAGGCGGCGGAGGAGGCGGAGGAGGCGGAGGAGGCGGAGGAGGCGGAGGAGGCGGAGGCGGAAGAGGCGGAGGCGGCGGAGGAGGCGGAGGAGGCGGAGGAGGCGGCGGAGGAGGCGGACGAGGCGGACGAGGCGGACGAGGCGGCGGAGGAGGCGGACGAGGCGGAGGAGGCGGCAGAGGAGGCGGCGGCAGCGGCGGCTGCAGGACCTAACAAAACGACACAGACCGCGCACGGCAGCGGGACGCGACTAATAGGGTGGCGGTAGGACGCGTATGCGCATTTGGCGGGAAGCAATTCGCCGGCCAGCCCACGCAGCGACGAGGCGCCCTCTGGCGGTTCGTCGCGCGTTTGAGAGCGGCCGCACAATATTCGAATACTGCAGACCTTCACGCGGCGGTCGGCCAGCGCGCACAAAGGGGGTGCAACAAATATCATTCAGGTCGGCACACGCCCGCGCCGCCCCCGCGCCGCCCCCGCGCCGGGTGATCGATGCTGTTAAAGCGGACCCCGCAGGCGGCCCGCGTCGGCCGCTTACGCTCGCCACGATGCAGTTGCGGGAATTACATTCGATTCATTGATTTATTGATAGCGATTCCTGGTCAAATACTAAGGTGATATTCCCGTAAGTGTAGTGAATTTTTTGATTGGGCTGTGCCGGTGGTCTTTGCGCGTTGAACGGTGAGACCTAAAGTCGGGCTGACAAGGTTTTCCCTACAAAGGTATCTCCCACCAGCTGGACATCGCCCCAGCCGGGACAAGCTCTAACTCCCGACCGGTCACCCGGCATGTGGGGTAGTACAGTGCATGTGTAGGACAAGGAAGAGGAAGGAATGATCGCGCGAGGTCCGTGGCCCGTTTATTAGGGAACTGTTTGGGAATTTGCCTAGTGCTGATAGAAGAAACCACGGAAAGCTATCGATCGGAGTAGCCGGCTACTAGAACTCTCCTCCAGACAGCGACTGAATTCGACCTAGCTGACAAGCTATTGTCGAAAGTCCTACCACCGTCGGGACTCGAACCTAGGACCTCCCGGTTAGTGGGATTGCAGTGCCATCAGTTGACGTCCTGCACTTGCTCTCGCGGTATTACATTCGAGCTTTTGTGGCTTGGAAAGAAAGTAATGCACTCCAGTAGTATAAGACAGACTGGGTACTCGTATGTGATGGGCAGATATATTGAGCGTAGGATGATAAATTAAAATGTAATATGCTGATGTTTGGTAATGAGATCATTCGGTGACGGTGAGAAAATGAATGTCCTTTAAACTCTTAAAAATGTTTAACTGTACTCTAATCACTTATATGGTTCCTTAACACAGTCATAGATATTCAGGAGAGAGCAAATTGTAAATAAAAAATAACACCGTGAACATTATGGCAAGAAGATTATTGTGAAATTTAATTTGAGTGTTTTCCTTCGGACGACAGATCTATAGACAAAACGTGATTCTGAAATATGAGATGAAATTTTATTAGACTGATCTTTTTGCGGTTTGTTAATGAATGAGGCTTGAACAAGCCCCGCAGCAGTATCATTCGTAATGTTTTTAGTTTAGCAATACTATCCATTGTGTTATTATTGCATTTAGTAGAATCTATCGAGTTTTCTCGAAGTTGATTTTTAAAACGGTAGCTCTTTTTTCTCTATCTTCGTTTAGGAAAGGAGTTTCTGTTTCATTATTTTGGTCTTTTCTTACTAGAAACTTTCAAAATGCTAAGTAGAGTTTTGTCTTTCAACGCATATGTAATGTTTAGAAAGTAATAAAAACCGGTACCCTTGTGGAAACTTCGGCGCTATTTGACAGCCAGGCCTTGCGTTGCAAGTGTAAATACACTTGCAACAATACAAACATAGTTTCTATCGATGAAGATTCTAGTTGAGCAATGAAGTAACATTGTGAATGCCGAAACCAGTTTAAAAAAAGACGTGGCCATCTGTTACCTGCATAAGGGACCACAAGTAATGAAAATATAGATATGATCTTTCCCTTCTGTAAAAACTAATAAATATTTTAAAACACAATTAGTAGAAAATGATGGTAAAATATTGCAAAATATTTGTAGAATAAGTTTCGAAATACTACTTTTAAATTTTACTTCCCTTTAAATTTCAAATCTTTCTCAGGTCCTCACCATTGATTTTGTGTGGATATCAAAATGGCATCGGTATGTAACTGTTAAATTAGTGTAAGCACAGTATTTCTATCCCCTGACGGGAATAGAGTTAACGTCTGAAGAAGATTTAGTTGAGATAGTAATATTTGCATTTACAGTTTTAACAGAACGTCACGTACCGAAAGCATGCAGAAGAATATGTAGGATTTTATTAGTTCATTCTTGACCAAATCACAATGGACCTTTCCATTTAGAACAAACATACTACATAGATTTTGATGAAATATAAACCTTCCAAAGTCCTATCACCTTGAATTAACCAGATGAACTGCATTGCACTCGATTTATGTAATAACGTGTATGCAGTAGAAGAGCTATCAATCACAGTTGTTTTGCAAACAGCAAATCTACTTTTCTCTTTTCCATTAAAATTTAATTTTAATTCACATCTGCAACATCCGAAATGACAATGCCCCTAGGTACGTTGGGCAATTTCAAAACCAAACATACATAATCACGGCAGTTCCGAAGTTTTTGCGAAAAGTTCCTCATCATTACGTTTCCATTTTCACATATATTTCACAAAATGATTTAACTTAAAAATTCTGTGCACACAATTATTTTATGAGTTAATTTTCTTATGAAGACCATACTAGGAAAGTCACATTCGCATTTCAGATTGGCTAACAAAAGTAATTAAAAATAATTACAAATGCGTACGTTTCTCCAAAGTTATCTACCAGGGCTAAAACATTAGAAATACGAGAAAGCAACGGCATGAGTATGATGATATTCTCCAAGTTTTATATGCGTTGTTAAGCTACTACAGTCCATCACAGAAATGCAAACATAGTAGTTTGGATGTTTTATTTGTATATTTATCGGCGTGTACGGAAATAACGTCAGGAATTGTAAATCCAAATACGCGTTGAATGCATACATTTTTAGTAATTGCTTCAGTGATGACCTCTGTTATCAGTTAAATATATAAAATGTGCTCTGTAATATAATTTTGTGTTTTATATCACTTTCTTGTGTGGATTATCAGACAATATTTGCCGCCTGATTTTGTATATCCAGAAATAATCTTAGTTACCGTTGTAGCTGATCCTCCATCAGTCATTACTCTTAATCGAGTTAAAGTCAAGGAACAGAAACGTCCAATTTTTGATTATTTGATACAATCTATCTCTCATACTACCTTTTATTAGTTGAGAGAATACCAGTATCTGTTGACAAATCAGAAAGCTAATTATGTTAGTTCAGATTGTGCAGAGAGTGCTTGGTAGGTCAACTAGAGTTGCAAAACATTGCCACTAGCCCTGCCAATAAGACGGCACATAGAGTAACAGCTTCGACATTCGTGAAGGTAAAACTGTGATAAAAAAATTGATGTCCTCGAAATTAATAACATTCTATATTTCGAAACAATCTTGCGTAAAAATTTATAAGGTAGAGGCAAACAATTTCATGTTGCATATAACCACAAATAAAAATTATTTTGAACACTCATCAGATTGTTTTATAGTGTTATATTTGGACGAAAAAACTTAACATGTATTAAACAAGTAAACTAAATGTGATTCTAGTCTTATGATGTTCGTGTTATTCACAATGTAACGCATTAGTGTGGATGGAACAAGCAAGAATAACCCATGCCTGTCCAACTCCATAGTTAAATTCACATGACAAAAGCAACGATATCTTGTGCCTCCACTTACGAGTTCTTTCAGCCAATCAGCACCACACGTTAACACCACACACTTAAACAGGAAAATTACGGGTTGGGGAGGGAAAATAGAGTTGAAGAGTCGGTTTCCGGTTCTCGCCGCAACTGTGCTCACGGCACGTTCGAAGTCTAGTTGCTTCTAAACACACACACATACACACTCACACACTGGGTCACTGAGAACGCGTTGAAACTCTCCCCCACTTTCTTTTGGTGGGGATGCGGGGTGAGAGTGGCTGCCGTAGCCGCGGTAGCCTCTTCCATTCCACGAGAGTCAACCACGTTCCTCAAATCCTGTGAAGCGTCTCCAGCGGCACGAACCACTTGGTGGGCGACACCCTCGCGACCGGCATCGCCTTAGGCCGTGCCGCCCCCGCGCCGCCGCGCCCGCCAAGCCGCGCTTTGCGGATTTCGGAGACGGGAAGCTGGAAGGTGTGGCTTGTCGCTCGGCCGCCCGGCCGTCAAGTTATTTACGGATAACTGCTTTTGTTACAAACAAATAAATTGGTGCGGAATCGACCCACTGCGTGGGTGGATGGAAGGGGGTGCATACGATTCACTCGGTTGCATGCGACTGCCGACTGATAAAAGGCGATTGCGTCGCTGTGCTTATTGTACGTTGCGGACGACGGGGCTCCCTGGGCGGCAAGGAACACACAAAAGGGAGTCGTTGAACAATTGCTCCGTGAGTCGACAGACCGCGACGCTGCGACAGCGACGTTCTTTGAGACTAGTGTAATGCAAACGATTGCAACGCGTGTTGAGCTTGTTACACTTCGCGGTGCCTGTCTAGTCAGAATTTGTCAAAAAGCACCGCGCAGTCCGGACATTCATTGCCGTGTGTGTTGAGAGGTAACGTCCGCGATACAAACTCCTACCAGGACCGCCGCACGCTATCGCTTGCAGCTTGTGTCGGTGGTTGAAAGCAATAATGCTCCTCTGAAATCGAACGGTCCGCGGTATCCTGATAGTGACAGCACAGCTGTCGCATGCAACCGGTTGCAACGTGTGTAGGATCCTTGCGACCACGCCCATGCATAAGCAGGTAGTAATGACATCCCGACGGCGGCGGTGGTGGTGACACCAGCCCTTGTGGCAAGTGTCGCGCGCGACTGGCTGCAACGTGTGTAGTATACTTGGAACATTCACGCTGAAACGCGGGCGGTCGCGGCGGCGCGGCAGCGGCGTAACAACCGACGGCAACAGCGCTCGCAACCAATCGCATGCAGCGTGTGGATGATGCTTAAAGCGTCCTCGCTGTCGGGGGCGGCGGCGGAGGCGGAGGCGGGGCCGCGGCGGCGGACGTGCAGGAAGACCACGCGGGGAGTGACGGTGCCTAACGTCACCTGCCGGCGAACGCGGCCCGGCGGGTCGCCCCCGACCCCGCCCCCGCCATCGCCGCCATCGTCGCCGCCGCCGCCGCCAGCGCCCTCAGCCACGCCCCCGCGCGCACGGACGACGCCGAAGACGCGCTGCTCTTGCTGCCGTGCTGCATCGCGGCCGGCTCCTCCCCTGCAACACAAGAAACACACACTCGGATTAGCGTGGGAGGAGACGCAAGTCGCGTACATTAGGTACCGGGTACCGTGGTATGGCACACAAACACACACTCGGGTTAGCGTGGTGGGAAACGTGGCGTAAGTTCGGTACCGTAGGTACCGAGAGAGGTGGCTCAAGGCGTCAACTGATGTCACTGCAGTTCCACTGTTTGAAGGTTCTAGTTTTCACTCCCAACGGTGGCAGGATTTTCGACAACAAGCTTGTCAGCTAGATCGAATTCAGCCTGTGTCTGAAAGAACTCTAGCGGCCGGCTACTCTTATCGATAATTTTCTGTGGTTTTGATCTTCTGTGATCAATACCAGGTGAATGCAAATACAGCACACTAACAATCGGGCCTCGGGCAACCTATCCTTCCTCTTCCGTCTTCTATCCTCACCCCTTACTTCCGCACACTTATATTAACATGCACTACATTACCGCACATGCCGGGGGCCGGTGTAGAGCTTAGAGCTGGTCCCCCGATGCCTGCACTGGTGGGAGATACCCGATTGGGGGAATCCCCACTAGCCGACGGGAGGTCAGCGCTGGAACTTACCATTCATCGCGGGAAGAGTTAAAGTCAAGGAACAGAAACGTCCAATTTTTGATTATTTGATACAATCTATCTCTCATACTACCTTTTATTAGTTGAGAGAATACCAGTATCTGTTGACAAATCAGAAAGCTAATTATGTTAGTTCAGATGTGCAGAGAGTGCTTGGTAGGTCAACTAGAGTTGCAAAACATTGCCACTAGCCCTGCCAATAAGACGGCACAATTGAATTGAATTGAATTGAACTGAATTGAATTAATGCCTTACTTTACGTGGCGAGACTCGGGCCATCAGGCCCGCTCTTCCGTCTGACCACGCTACGCTCCTTTCATCAACTAGCAGAGAAAGGAGGTATTTCTAGGGCGAGAAACAGGCGATTTGAATTTAGCTCAGAGGCGTCATTTAGGCTTGAGGATCTTTTACATGCAAGTAAATCTACTAACATGGGACAGCCGGCTTTACTTCCCCTCCGAAGGAAGGCGTACGAAGAATTTTTTCGCCCTTAAAAATCCACGGCTTCGATCGGGTTTGAACCCGCAAACTTGGGTACAACAGTCCGGTACGCTAACCGTTACACCATCGCTAACCGTTACACCGGAAGAAATCAGCCACCTCCCGAGAAAAACACAAGCACTACACTAACGGGTCGAATAGCATTGGTAGTTAAAGCTCCCGGAATCACTAACAACCAACCAACCATCGGGTACCTTAGAGTAGTGGGGACTGGGACAGCAACAAGCAGCGAGGTCTGCGGGTTCGACGGGACATGGACTGTGGGATTCACTTATTTTTAATTTAAGTTTTTAATTTTTATCGTTAATTTGTTTATTGAATTTATGAGTAAGTCGATTACTAATCTGACTATGGCATGAACTCTGAATCATTAAATGGTATTTAATTGGCTATGTACCAAGCCATCATCCATGTTCTGTTAAATAGCGAGTGCACTTGTAGCTGCAAGTTCATGCTCTCCTTCTCACGATCCTCAATCGATCCCTCTTCCCCTCTCTGTTCTTCCTATATGTCAATTACCACTCATTCGTTTGTTTGCTTAACGACCACTCTAGCAGGTGGGTAAGCGGATGAGTTGACGAAAGAGTAAGTGCGAGTCTTGGCGGGCTAGATGTGAAGTGGGCAGGCTGACAGACTGACATGGGGGTGGCTGAGCGGAGCAGACGGGTGGATGAATGGCAGAGATACAGAGGAGAGATGGACGAAAGGGCGCGGATGAGTGGATGAACGGGTGGGCAGACGAACCGGTGGGCAGACGAACCGGTGGGCAGACGAACCGGTGGGCAGACGAATCGGTGGGCAGACGAACCGGTGGGCAGACGAACCGGTGGGCAGACGAACCGGTGGGCAGACGAACCGGTGGGCAGACGAACCGGTGGGCAGACGAACCGGTGGGCAGACGAACCGGTGGGCAGACGAACAGATAGCTACGTGGGTGGGAAGATGGGTGAGCGAAAAATGACTGTGCAGGGTGGGCATGGTGACGCAGGGGGGCAATGCCGAGCAGAACAGGTTTGAGCGTGGAGGGCGGGGCGGGGAGGAGCAGGCGGGGCGGGGAAGAGCAGGCGGGGCGGGGAAGAGCAGGCGGGGAGGGACAGGCAGGGAGGGGCAGGCGGGGAGGGACAGGCGGGGAGGGGCAGGCGGGGAGGGACAGGCGGGGAGGGACAGGCGGGGAGGGACAGGCGGGGAGGGGCAGGCGGTGCGGGGAGGAGCAGGCGGGGTAGGGCGGGGCCTGGCAGGCGGGCCGGGCGGGGCGGGGCCTGTATCTTACATCGCCCTCCGATCCAGCAGGCGATACGTCCCCGTAATGGGCTCTTCTTGCCGCCGTTGCTGATGCCCGCACCCAGTAATGAGGCCGCCCGGCGCCCCCCAGCCCCCAGCCCCGCCCTCGCCGCGAGCCGATACGGCGCCGCTCACAGCTCCCACAGGGGCGCCCCCGGCGCACTCGCTGCAGTGCGCACAGCCGGTCAGCGGGGCTCCGTCTGCCGCAGCAACCCCCACGCGCGAAGGTAATGGGCCTGCGTCGGGGACTAGTCATGGATATCTCATCGTTTTGAGCTTCCAGACCACGGAATATTGCAATGTATCCCTTCACACTAATTATTCCATCATTTATTATTTCGTAATTGATCAGGAAATACATGAATCTGCTACTTCTTCTTTGAGCTAAGGTCCTGGTTCAACATGATATAAGTTGTTGTTTTTTACCTTGTGTGAGCTGTGCTCTAAACTCTACATATACATCGATCTCTAACTATTGTGCAGTAATATTGATCAATAACTCACTTATTGGCTTCTCTAGACTCAACAGAACGCGAGGATATTCGCGAGAGATTTTACATGAGACAGAAAAATTTGACTTCTGAGCGTAGAATTCGATTTCGATCCTTCAGGATGAATTCGGATGTAGCACAAGAACAAATCAACCTACAGTCACCTACAGAAGGAAGTGGTCCTATAGTCTCACTCGGGCCGGGTTAAGTGACGATAACTTGAGGTCGGGAAGGAAATGTCTTTGATAAGGCGGAGGCGAGTTGGTCACAATTTTTGGATGAGATGCCAAGTAAGCTCCCAAAAGAAGCGCGTAGTTTATGCTGCTGCACCCGAGGATTCGAGTTGTGAGTGGTAGCAACATAATGAGTTATACCAGACAACGATGATATCGACCGCCAGATCGAATTATAAAATCAATCCAAATCTCGTATTAAGAAGAATAAATATCAATAACTCGATGCTTTTTCATTTAATTACAAAAACTGTTTCTTTAAAATAATATTAACCGATTTCAAATGAGAAACTCGGAAAACTTGTAAGGAATATGAATTGAAAATAGTCTGTGGTGTTGTTTTTCAGTTAAAAGCACAGCGCCAAATATTTTCTTTTAATTCCGTGTTCGTGTTTTGCATGAAAACTCAGTCAAACGCAGAAATTGAAATGTTACGCTTTTTAACAGCATTGGTAAACTAAATTCTACAAACAACATCCTTTCTTTGTAAAATGTAAATTTTCTTGTTGACGTAAATGTAGAAAAATAATAAGGTACGCAAAAGAAAATATTTTATACGTCAAAAGATGTCATGAATTTAAAGTAAAACTGACGTAGTTTTAAACATCTGGTGGTGCTTTTGTTTATTCATATTAAATCATTGTAATATTTACGTAGTCTGAAGTAATCAAAAACAAAACTCCTTTTACTCTGATCTTCCATTTACTTCAAGAATGTTTTTTATAGAATGAAAAATTTCATTCAAGAATGAATTGCAATATACTTGTACACACTTTGGCATTTTCACATCACTTTTTGAGTAGTTGTCTCAACATTTGTTCTACATTAAAGCAGGGATCTCATTATTAAAAATATCACAAAATAATGATGAAAACATTACCAAAATCATCGAAAGTCAGAGAGAACATATTGGAATGGAATGTTGGCAGATAGTACTATTAAAACAAGCAAGCATCGCAACCATTGTAGCAAATCACGTCATTTGCTTGTGTAACATTTTAATTAAAATTATTGCAAACATTTAATTTCAGTCCAGTTGAGTACATACTAATAAAACAGATTTTGATATTTGACCACGATTACATTATATTTCATGCAGGATAAATTCACAGCTTGCTGTTAATATATTCGCCGTCGTCAAGTGGACGAATTAAAATGTACAATGGGCTCCAAATCCCAAAAGTTGAATATCAATCATGTTTTTACAATGGATCTGAATGATAGATCTATTTTTATTTAATAAAATCGTATAAACAATGAGAGAAAGCAGTTGCTGGATGATCGCAATATGCATTGCTATATGACATTTTTCTGTTCAGAAAATTATTCTACCAATCGCTTTAAATTGGGAGTGAATTTACTAACGGTAGAGATTTCAATACAGTATAATATGATAGCCAAACATTTCCCTTTCGTTTTACTATTCTGCGATAAGAGGAACGAATTTTATCTTTGTGTAGCATTGTAAACGTAATGTAACCGTTTACAAAATCGTTGCTATTTCCAATGCGAGTAACAATTATACCATGTTTTGGAAGATAGCGGTTTTTCAACTGCCGTGGATGTGGTGTGAAGCACTGTTACAATGTTGTCAATGTTAATTTTATTATCCTAGTATAAAGTAAATGAGGAGCTTATTCGAACAATTTGGCACAATTAGCAGACTAAATGTTTAAAAAGTGGTATTCCTCTTTACGTTTTCACGTTAAAAATATAAAGTAAAATAGATGGATCTTACTGCTTCTGAATAGTTTGAGAGATGTTTTGCTAATATTAATTAGATTTTTTTCTTTTTAGTTTATTTGTACATTCGATTTTTATAGCTTCTATTCCTAATTTATACGATCTAGGTCTTTCAAAAGGAATGATAATGAGGAACTGGTTATTTAAACAAATTAAAAGTAGCAGACTAAAAGAAAAGTGGCAGAAGAAAATTAACTAATGGTGTAATAACAGAAATTTACAAATTTCAAAAATCCAGAATGTTCTTCGAAAATGAGATCTCTGACTTTTTAATGCGTTTTTAAGCTCTTTCGTTTATTCCGTAGTAAATAAATTTATTAAAACATTTAGTGCCTTTTTTTAGAATTTGGAGAAATCATAGAGAAATTACCGGAACACTATTCCTTTTTATTTTCAAAAGTTTTCAAAGTTTTTATGACCTTTTTTAAATATCTAATTTTTAGAACAAATTTTATTTACAAGAAAATTATCAATAATATTATACTTGTACAATGTAATTTTCTGGCAATATTCAAATCAAACACATGGAGGTTGCTATAAATGAGAGCACCACAGTATTTTATCGTCCTTTGGCACTATATACGAGGTACAAAATTAAGAAAAAACTGTGGAATCATTCTTAAGAAAGAAATGTTTAAACATTCTTTAATTTTACAAAATTTACTTATATTTTCGAAAAATTCGGCATCCCCTTATTTTAAGGTAATCTTTGATCAACAGATTTAATTAATAAAAAAATTCAATCTTCCATATTGTAGTTGTAGGAAGATGTGGGAAAACGGAAAAATGTTTTCACAATTCTTAAAAATTAAAAAACGTAATTACAATTAGACATGCGTCATTTTTTAAAAGCGCCAATTACACTTTCAGGGGACAAAGTTTGTTCAAAACATTTTGAGCCGGTATTTGAGAAACATTTTAAAACGTTGAGACCATTTAAAATACCCCACAAGTTAAAATATCCGTTTCGAACTCGCAAGGCCTCAAGTATGCTCATATAGATCGAGGAACATTAATTTTAGAGAAAATCTTCTGGATTCGAACTATGTAGGTGCTAGCATCGGCCACTGACGGACGAAAGAACGTTTTCCCATCAATCGGTTTTTCGGTAGTAACTACCCGTAAAATATAGATTCTTATTGTGAAACATCTTAGAGGAAGTATTTTACTATATACATAAAGACGATCACTTTTTCCGTGAGCACGTGGAAGCACGTATTTTTTTAAAAAAAAATCAATAATTTATTTCGCAACATTACAATACTTTATCATCTCGTAAGTGGAAAGTACTGTAATATTATAATGATGCAAATACAGAACAAATTGAACCAACAAGATTCTCAGGCCTATAATGTGCCATATAGTATTTATCTGCAGTAATTTATGCCACATGTTTGCTTTTGTATCACAGAAATAGCTTGAGATTTTTTTGTTATTACACATAAAGTGCTGAAATGTTCCACCCAATACAAGCGCTGCTTTTTCGTTATTCCATGGTGTTTAGATGCTGGTATAATAATAATAATAATAATAATAATAATAATAATAATAATAATAATAATAATAATAATAATAATATTTATTGAGTCACATATACAATTACAATCGTGTATGACGAGTCAATATGATGCCTTGGGTGGAAGAGAGAGAAGTTACTGTTCAGGAGCAAACAAGGGGCCATCTCAGCATTTGCTCAAAGGACCAGGGAAACTGAAGAAAACTTGATCGAAAATATATAATTTACTGGTAAAAATGCAGCACTTAGAATTATGTAAATAAAAATATACTATGACGTTTTCCTTATGTAAAACGCTTTAAAATACCCAACATATTTATCTTTAATAATATTGGCCATATGTTATAAGCTTCATGCTTGTCATGGATTCATCCTTCAAAGATATTCAAATTCGTGTAAAATTACCAACATTTATTTACCTAGTATAAAGTAAATGAGGAGCTTATTCGAACAATTTGGCACAATTAGCAGACTAAATGTTTAAAAAGTGGTATTCCTCTTTACGTTTTCACGTTAAAAATATAAAGTGAAATAGATAGTCTGGTCTTAGTCTTAGTCTGGTCGAAATTATTCAAGTGGCATAACCTCTTCTTCAAATTCAGCAGACGCGTCTAGGTTTAATTTTCTATCATTTAACAAAATTCCTAGAACTGTGAACCTAACACATGAATATCAGTCTGTGCCAGAATGAATCACTGGTTTACTGTGCTCCTTTAACGAATGGTTCACTCAAACCCTTAGGTTCTTATTAATATGGCCATTTTTAAGTAAAAATTAAAATCGAGGCTTCATGTAAATACATAAAATCACAGACAGTAAGTACACAAAATCGAAATAATATTAATTATGTTGAGTATACTATGTTTCATTGAAAAAGTAAAACTTACAAGTAGCATATTCATTTACTTTCTTCGTATTGTAGTACTTGAATTATTTTTAAAGAATATCTGTTACAGGTATCCATTAAAATCACATTTAACAATTAGGTAGTTTGCATTGCCAACATACCACCAAATACTCAAATACAATTTTACATACAAGAATGAAAATTACGACTGGTTCACACTATCCCGTGATTCATTGTGCCTCACTTTCTGCTAATTGAGAATATGTCATTAGCTTCTGAAGCCAGGGAAGCTCTTCGGTGTGTCTATAAATACTTTTAGTGTGTCTATAAATAATGCAAAATACAATTAATTGTAGACGAATTACTAGTAAGTCTTCCATTGTTTCAGTGCATCATCGTTCGTTGTGAAAGACATTATCCTTTCCACTGCGAACTCGGGGATGAATTTATGCGAAACTGAAATCTCACATAACTTCCATTCCCTGCCGCGCAATATACATATCGGAGTAGAGTAGCTAGCTAGAGTGACGTTCTGCGGTGACAAAAGCACCGTGAGGTAGCTGGAGACGACACTACGACACTAGGAGCGCAGTAAAGCGAAGACTACACTACTGCGGTAGCGTGCCCATCAAAGCCGAGAGAGACATAAACAAATAATCTAATAGGCAATGACGTTTACATTGTTGCTAGACTGGGGCAAACTAGAACGCCCATTCCGTTCACTGCACGTCAAGCTTTACTCTCGGCAGATAATCCAAATGGCGGCAGGGCGGCGCCGAGATGTCTGTCACGCAGAAGAGGAAGCACGAGAACAGAGCCCCAGTGCAGAAATTACCGCGAAAGAGAGAAAGAAAGAAGAGAGAGAGATAGAACGAGACAGAGAAAATGAGAAGTAGAGATGAAGGGAGGTAAGAAGAGGCGAAGAGGGAATGTGGGAAAGAGAGTATAAGAGGGAAAGAGGGTATGAGTGGGAGCGAAGATCGGGGGGGGGTGCGAAGATCGGGGAGGGAGAGAGAAGTGGAAGGGAGAGAGGAGTGGGAAGGGAGAGAGGGAGAGAAAGGAATGGGAAGGGCGAATTTGAAGTGAGGAGGGAGAAAATGGAATGGGAATGAGAAAGAGAGTCGGGTGGGGAGAGAGGGTAGGAGAGCGTGAGAGGGGGGCGAGAAAGGGAGGGGTGGGAGACGTAGAGAAAGAAGGGGGATGGGAAAAGAAAGAGGGAGGAAGTAGAGAGAGAAGATAGGCGGGAAGAGAGATAGAGGGGAAAGAGGGAGGGAGAGAGAGAAAGAGGAGGTACATTTAAAAAAAAATATTAGCATAATTACAGCGCTTCAATAAGTTCCATTTGCTCGAGCGTATTCCCTCGAGTGTTTTCCCTCGAGCGTTTCATTCTCGAGCGCCATATGCTCGACCGTTCTGTGCTCGCAGAAGGCTGTTTCACAGATCAGAGTAATGACCTTGACGACTCATTAGCCGCTTGATAAAGGGAATTGGGGACATGTCATGTACCATAGAGTAGCAGAACTACGTAAGTAATAAACTTGAGCGTTTAGGTCAGTAAAATATTCGATTTATGAGAATAACATAAAAGCGAACTGATGGTGTATGTAAATTAAATTAAATATTATAGAGATTTTTGACACTATGAATCAGAAGACTCGCAGCGTAGAGGCGAGCAACAACCTGACAAATTGAAACGCTAACGCAATGACGCTCGAGCAAAAGCGTCTCTTGGGACTATAAATAATTGGTTTCGAGTAAATTACTCAAAATTCTCATGTAATAAATTATAGGTTTGTATCAAGATTTTTCTGGTGTGACGTATTGTTTATTTCTTAGGATTTTTACGGAAAGTTTTACATTTTTACAGATATATATATATATATGTATATATATATATATATATATATATATATATATATATATATATATATATATATCAAATAGCAACATTTGTAATTGTCAATTTATTTCCTGTTGTGTCTTCGATGGTAAATATCCCCCATTGGTGGTAGCGTGATCACTATGAGCTATGCGTGTTTGCTTTTGAAGTTCTTTCATGTTCTGAGCCAACAAGAGGTGCTCGTGCAAGTGTTCTCGGTGAAAAGTGTCACGATTTTTGTCAATAAAAGAAAACCGGAAAAACTTTAAGAGATTGCGTACATAATTTGGCAGTGATAGCTTTTCAAAACTTCAGGTCTACAACTAACTGACCTAATCTATTTTTTGATTGTTAAAATATTTCGTAAGCCAACTACGTGCTATGTCTAAAGATGTGCATTACGCGTTTGTCTGCAAGATCTTATGGTCATTGTATGGATGTCAAAGAAGTATTGAACTTAGATCTTACGATTAAGCAAAAATCTGCTAATGCTACTTACAGTAATATCTTAAGCGATGTTATAGATATTACCTGTCCAAAATAAATGTGGGAATCCGATACCCAGAGCACTCAGTAACTCATGACAACACAAGTGTCCATACTGAGGCTATTTCCCAAGCGGAATTGAAGGAAAGTCACTTTGAACATCCTAATACAATCCAAGATTTGACCAAACTAATTCTACCTTCTTGGAAATCGTCTGTAGGACTTGGTTAAAACGAAGTTTTTCACGAGAAAAGTAGTGATAGGCTTCGTGCGCAAAAAATAACTATTCACAGGAAACTTTTATGGGAACTGTAAATTGAATCTACCAACAAGAAACAAGAAATGTGTAATGGTGGAAGAAGTAAAGGAGGTTGTGTTTTTCGTATGCTCTATAAATATAGAAAAAGTTTTACAAAAGAACTAGCTTATATTTTATCAATTTATTTATTATCATCTTACCACATTCTCTAGAAACATTTAACAATAAAATCGATTTTTTTCACTCAATTTTAATTTCTCTAATTTAAAGTAACTATTTTTGTTTATTTCACATTTTTTCACGTGATTAAATCAAAGAGATAATGGGTTTAATTATTCTTCCAATCACGTACTCAAACATTTGGAGTTGGAACATTTGGAATTCAAACATTACACTCATCCACACACAAAACGCTGCACTCAGGAGACATCAAGTTGCGATGTTGTTAATAGATAGTCCAACACATTTAAAATTATTGCCTTTTTACATTTTTAGGATCAATATGTAATACGGTCACACAAAGTTCATATTATTATGGCATAAGGTCACCTTGATGGTGCACACGCGCTCCCTGATGTCGTAAATTAGCGTTGCACATGTTCCAAAAATCCTGTGATATTCTATCCCATGAAACTTGAGCCTGAGTACACAATTCTTGCAGATTGATGAGTAGGGTTGGAGTCCCTAATGCACACACAGTAGTTCCTTCTGTGACCGGGAGCTCATGAGGTTCAAGTCCCAACAATGGAGGCACGGTTTTCGATACTAGCTGCATAGCTAGGCCGAGTTCAGCCGCTGTCTGGAGGAGAAATCAAGCTGTTGTCAGCTCTTATTGGTAGTTTTCGGTCTTTCTCCGACTAACACCAGGCAAATGCCGGAGCAGAACCCTAATAACCCCTTTGCGGCGGCAATGGTGTAACGGTTAGCGTTTCGGACTGTTGTACCCATGTTGGCGGGTTCAAACGCGATCGAAGCCGTGGATTTTTCAGGGCGAAAAAATCCTTCGTACGCCTTCCTTCGGAGGGGAAGTAAAGCCGGCTGTCCCATGTTAGTAGATTTACTTGCATGTAAAAGATCCTCAAGACTAAATGACGCCTCTGAGCTAAATTCAAATCGCCTGTTTCTCGCCCAAGAAATACCTCCTTTCTCTGCTAGTTGGTGAAAGGAGCGTAGCGAAATTTACGTGGTCAGACGGAAGAGCAGGCCTAATGGCCTGAGTCTCGCCACGTAAAATAAGGCATCAATTCAATTCAATTCAATTCAATAAATAGACCACGGACTACACCGAACTTTCCTTCCTCTTCCTTGTTCTATCCTCATATGTTGCTTACACTTACATGCACTGCACTACTTCCTGGGCATGTCTGCACAGCATCCTGGGCATGCCGTGCGGCTTGAATGGTTCCCAGAGAAAACACTAACGAATCCGAGGCAAAGAATTGCGTTTCCAACTCCATTAAATCAGAATAGTGGAGCAAGTGGTATACACCAAGCCGCTCTTCGAACAACTCACCACTATGGCCTGGACAAGGGCCCGGTTTTCATTGCCACCAAACAAATAGCGGATCTAGTCACTCAAGATGATAGATAGATAGATTTATTAGAACTGCAAATGGGTATAACCCGGTGGCAGTTAAGTGACAGTTAAGTGACATGATGAAGTGAACATGATGAAGTGAACATGATGAAGTGAACATGATGAAGTGAACATGATGAAGTGAACATGATGAAGTGAACATGATGAAGTGAACATGATGAAGTGAACATGATGAAGTGAACATGATGAAGTGAACATGATGAAGTGAACATGATGAAGTGAACATGATGAAGTGAACATGATGAAGTGAACATGATGAAGTGAACATGATGAAGTGAACATGATGAAGTGAACATGATGAAGTGAACATGATGAAGTGAACATGATGAAGTGAACATGATGAAGTGAACATGATGAAGTGAACATGATGAAGTGAACATGATGAAGTGAACATGATGAAGTGAACATGATGAAGTGAACATGATGAAGTGAACATGATGAAGTGAACATGATGAAGTGACATGATGAAGTGACATGATGAAGTGACATGATGAAGTGACATGATGAAGTGACATGATGAAGTGACATGATGAAGTGACATGATGAAGTGACATGATGAAGTGACATGATGAAGTGACATGATGAAGTGACATGATGACATGATGATGTGTCTGTGGAGACGCTGCTGGGTGTAACAGTCGTTGAAGCGGTGGGCGAGCGGCAGGCCGTGCGGCAGGCTACCGCCTGACTACAGGTGTGGCAGAGCACGCCGCACATCCTCTGAAAGTCACCCAGTGTTACCACTGTCTCTGTTTGCGTGGGTCAGACAATCCAGTATTCATCCCCAATCGTGATGCGTGGCGAACGACGAGTATAGGCATGTTGTATATACGTACCTTCCTCTATCCATCGCCGCCAACATCGGGCGATGGTGGGGTAGACACAACAGTTGTGGCTTGCAATTCTTGGGGAGGAACATTAATTCCTCCCCCCCCAAACAAACACAATGAAGACCCCTCTTAAACGCTGCTGAGGAACCTCCTGCCGAACACGTCCCCTAAGCATAACGAAAGTGCAATGATACTCTAGACACGCTAGTCGATGTCAATTGCCGGCAAAGTGGTTTTCAGATTCATGTCGGCCGTTCACCCGATTTCATTCCCCCATCCCCAAGGTACACGGATTGCACTAAAATGAGACCTTTGCAAAAATAGTTTAGTTGATTCTGTGCTACATATCAGTCAAGTTTGCTGTGGTTCAGTCCAGTCCTGGGTGCTGCCTTTTTGACGAGTGTAAACACTCATTTGTGACATACATCATGTAAACACTTGCTTTCCTTTATAAATTACCTTCCTAAATTACTGTTGATAACAATATTTTTAACAATGCTCAATTTGCGTCTCATTGCAATATACCCCATATATTGTTGACTATTAGTACTTACAATTAATACTTCTTCTGTTAGAAATTAATTATTCTCTCTTCCGTTCGTTGCCATCTTTTTAATAAGTAAAGCAAATAAGCAACTTGAAAGAATTTCTCCGCCAAACGAAAAGGAAAATATATATAACTATTCCCTAAACTTCCATTTCCATATTAAGGGTAAAAGTTTGTCAACGAAACGCGTTAAATACTGTGTAATTGTTACTACAGAGGCTCTTATATAACATCAAATAAAACACGAAAACAATGCAACTGATGTTTGAAACAATAATTTCAATAAAAGTTTATTCAGTATTGTAGGCAGATATCCTTGGAACAGTTCACGAGACTTCCTTAAAAACATTTGAAGTAATTATAAAACATTTCTTTACAGTGAACTTTTCGTTTCTTTGATAGTCACAAAAATACTAGAAAAGCTTTTTGCTTTTGAGTAAGCTACGTAAATTAATAATGCGAAAATACAGGATCGGGCAAGTACAACCCTCCTTTTTGCAATTTAATTTTACTTTGTTACCAAACACAGAGGTACACTCGTGCTATTCTATGGTGTACAATATTAAGTAATTACTTTAATTTCTCATACAGTTTCAGACACTGCACGTCTCTGAAGATGTGGGATATTATCAAGAAGCGCCAGCCCACCAAAAATGTAATAGAATGTCCAAGAAGATCTCATCCTGTACATTGCGGTGTGAGAAACGTGTCTTTAAAGGCCTACATTTTCATATTTGTAGGCCCTAAACGCTTTGTATACGAGTTATTTAACTATATAGATTTAACAATGCCACCCAAGTGTTGCAGGTTGCATTTAACAAGAATAGAGAAACATGTTTTTGTCGACAAATTCTTCATATTTTTAAAGTCAAAGTGCAATTCGCCACCTCTTCGTCACATTCTCTTTCTTTAGAGATCTCATTTATAAAGATTAATTGCGAATTAGAGACGCAAAACGTTTCTATATTACAGAAATAATATAAGAGACGATATTTAGTACTTTCAAAACTGAATTAATTAAAAAACAAACATAAAAATAAGTGAAACATATTGCAACTTCTTTCTATAATTAACAAACTAGGTCACTATTTTCGTCGTAGTTTCTAATTACGTTCATTATCCCGTGAAATGCATAGTTTGGCAGTAATTATCTTCGCCTAGGTAGTTGAGCGTCCCCAAGTTCAAGAACTGCAGGTAACTTCCTTAACTTCCTTGGAGGGAAGTTCATTCGCTTCTGCTTATTATCACCTCAACCACCTGCGACGACCACAACGAGATCACCGCCCTCACGTGTGTCGCTATCACGCTTCCCGCAGGCAACCACCGCTCTCCCCCCCCCCCGCCCGCTTGCTCACATCTATCCCACGTCGCAACCACTTCTTCAAAGTGCAATACGAATGTCGTAATTCCGCCGTACACATTTGCACCAAGCGTTAAAACGCAATCCCCGAACTTGTTCGCGATACGTGTCTCTCTTCCAGTGTACGTCCACGAGGAGAATAATTGTACTCTTCCCTCGCCAGAGGGATTCGATCCAGATTTCCTGCGTGACTGAATCAAGACACTTCACGGTTGCAAGGATGGGTGAGACGCCATGCGTGGAGTTGGATGGAGACTCGTCACCTCTGGTGAATTGAGACACGCACTTGTTGGGAGGTGGATGGAGACAGTTCCTGCATGCGGGATTGTGCTATAAATCGCCCTGTCTGGGAATCGAGACTCCGTATACCTACGGGATTACGATAATACTTCCCGTGCCTGTCAGGTTACAATGAGACTTCCAATACCTACGGGTAAGACGAGACTCCCCATATCTATGGAATTAAGATGACACTCCCTATGACTTTACGATGAGACTCTCCACGTCTACGAGTAAGATAGGACTCCCTATACCTACAGGGTAATGATGAGACTCGCTGTATGTTTACAATGAAACTCCCCATGTCTGCGGGTAAGATGAGACTCCTCACGTCTACGGGTAAGATGGTACATCCCACGCCAACGATATTGGTCTACGAGTCACCACGCCTGGATTCGGATCGAAACTTCCCAACATTACACGCCTCTAGGGGTGGACTGAGATTGGTTGACCACACGATCGACGCAGAGTCTTGCGTTCCAGCAAAAAGAAACACCTCCACTTTCTGGGATATAAACTGCACTACGCTTACGGGACTAATGATCTAAGTGGTTGACTGGAATAAATATCGCTCATTCCTGTACTAATTCACTCGGGTGAAAATTTTGAGAATGATCTATTAACTAGCCTCGATGACTTCTCTCGCCCACACCACTAGTCCTCTTTACTCTTTCTCATGTCTTCTGGCAGCTAAGAAAACCATGACATCTAGATGCATAGCGCCCAACTATTCCAAAAACAAATTTTGAGGAAACTCACTGACCTCGGCCACTTCTATTTCCTCGGGCTTTCTTAAAGTAATCCTGCAGTTCAGTTTGCAAACAATTGCTCTAATGGTTCAAACGTTCTTGTG
The DNA here is from genome assembly GCA_038098605.1 of Gryllus longicercus. Classification (NCBI taxonomy): domain Eukaryota; kingdom Metazoa; phylum Arthropoda; class Insecta; order Orthoptera; family Gryllidae; genus Gryllus; species Gryllus longicercus. Next base: position 966,279 of record JAZDUA010000173.1, on the reverse strand, counting down.
GGACTTGAAAATACACATTTAAATATTGGTATATAATATATTACACAGAATAATAAGTAAACGTTCTAGGACGTATACTTTTAAAAGTTATTTATAGTAGTAAAAATAATGTGGTGCGTGAAATCTCGACTAATGATATGAAGAAACTATTTAGTTAAGAACAAAGTAGGATGCATCAAGAGTTTGCTGGGATGTTATTCACTTAGAAAAGTCAGAAGAGATCATATATGTGTACGGTATCGAATTGTTTTGTAACCGTCCGATAGGTTGCAAATGTCGCAAATATCACTAAGAGTTAGGAAAGGTACTAATAATGAAAAAACTAAACGATGAAACAGTACCTTTCTACCTAAACAAAGGAGTAAAGAAATATGTTGAGTCCGCAGTTGATCCCACTTTCCCATTGATTCACGCTTATTCAGCTGAAGATTACCCTTCACTAGTAATCGTAATACCAACGCCCTCCGCAAACCAAGTATTTACGCTGAATACCAAGTACTATACGCGAGTACACCATACACAAATATCATAAAAGACTGCTTAGAAATAGGATATAACTAATTCTCTTATGAACATTGACTATTTTGACCCGTTAATAATAATGTAATAAAAGACAAATTTAACAGAATTAATAAACTTCTAATACTATCTTTCTCTTTAAATGTACCACGACACTTCATCAGAATACCTCTTTTAAAGATCATAGCTGTTTTAGGATATTGATGCATTCTTTATTGTATTAGTGTCCAAATGTTTATTACATATACAGGACGAATACTTAAAACATATTTTCCTACTCCTTCTGTTTCTGTTTCTCGCGCAAAGTGCGCATCTTGGAACTCAGACTGATGAAGAACATTCAGGAAGTGCAGAAATCGCCACTTTTTCTCCAAGGAAACATTTGATTGCTGTCCGTATTGTGTTTTCAGTCAATTCTTAGTTTTTTTCAGTCTCTTTGCAACTAAAGTTTCGATAAGTTCTTGCCCCAGGTCCAACATACATTTTCTCTTTTTACAACATTCTATCTGTTTTAAGTTGCCTCCACATTGTCCTTTGTCCAGAATGCAAGATACACGAACTAGAAACATTCATTTACTAGCACAGATAGACTGAAGCGATGAATCAAATGCGTAACTGAAAACTTGCAGGCGTTTCAATAATTCCACTTTCATTTCAATCACAGATTGGCGTGCCAATCCAAGAAGTATAATGTTCAAAATGATTCATAGGAATATAAATTGGTTACGCAAAATACCAAGCGAGATACAAACGCACCACAGTGCATGTTTGAAGTTAGTACACGTAAAATACCTTAAACCCATTACAAAATTTTATACATCATTGTCATTTGAAGTGTTTCAGGCAATGCAACGAATTTCAATATCTCAAAGTGCTCAACATGTACGACAACAAAAAAGTGAGATTGGGGTACACATGTACCCAGTTTGGTATGCAGAGGATTAGAGAGACGAGATTTATCTGTCAAGACTGATGCTTTTCCTAGGGTATAACGAATTATAGATTATAGATGAGGTTCGATTTTTGCACTGTGTCATAAATGCTAACTTACGATAAATTTGATTTACCACTGACTGTGATTCTGTTTCCTCTGTAAGGTGATCTTACAGAGGAAAACGTCAACGTCCAACGAAATATTGTATTTCATTGTTTTTCGAAACTGCCATGAGCAGTGGTTCCTATTTTTGATCGGAAGAACTAAGTGTTGTTTCATAAAGTATAAATATACATTTTATGTTAAAATACAGTAGTTATTATTTCACTACTAAAATCTTTTTGATTCATTAAAATCATTTACAATGGCATTGCTGTAAGTTATGAATACTTTATTCACTTCCAAAGGAATTTAAATGAATTGTGCATAAAAAGCGTGAAATAATATTTTTGGTTGCACTGGTACTGTATTTCAAGATCTGAACGACTCTATGATACGCTTTTGAACGTTATTACTTTAATAACATAAAAGTGGATAATTAAATAAGTAACCAATAATACGTAAAATGAATGTTTTCCAGCTAGAAGAGCAGAACTTCCTGGAACTATTAACTTAGCGATTTTTAAGGTACACGCTAATATGTGGAATGTAATGGCAGTAATGATATCTAAAATTTATTATTTTAAGTTATTTCTCGTGTAAAGTCAGTGATAAGTAAGCATTTTAAACTATAATTTTTGTAAATTTCAAGATTGTATAATATAATACAGTTTTTATACCATACAAATGAACACACACTGAATTATGATGAAAGTATATTTGAAAGAATAATTAGTAATTATTTTTTCATTTGAAGAGTATTCATTTGAAGAGTACGAAACTGAAAAGCTTTCTTCAAAATTATTCAGCATACTACACATTAAAATTTGATAACACAACCATTTGAATTTCAGCACATCACTAAGATAATTCCTTTCTCTGCGTACGGAGCGTGCTATAAAAAGCAATCACGTAAATAACTGTGAAAAACAGCGAGGTCACAAAAGTAGATTTCACAACCACTCCACATCTGAATGGCTGTCACAAGCAGGTTTCATTTAATCACACACAAAGGCGCACCTACTATTTTCGCTCTAACGTCCATACGCCGTTCGGGATCCTTCTTTCTTTATTAAGGCCGTTAAAGATCTTGCAATGAGCGGCGCGGTATCTCGCTCGTAGCGCCGCGACGCCAATGATTTTGCGTGGTCCTAGCTCTGGCAGAGCGCGATGAGGCAGAAGAGACAGCGAAGGAGGAGGAGGAGGAGGAGAAGGAGAAGAAGGAGGAGGAGAAATAGGAGGAGAAGGAGAAGGAGAAGGAGAAGGAGAAGGAGGAGGAGAAGGAGGAGGAGAAGGAGGAGGAGAAGGAGGAGGAGAAGGAGGAGGAGGAGGAGAAGGAGGAGTAGAAGGAGGAGGAGAAGGAGGAGGAGGAGGAGGAGAAGGAGAAGGAGGAGGAGGAGGAGGAGGAGGAGGAGGAGGAAAAGGGAAAGAGTTGGTGTGGAGGTGGGATGGTGGTGGAAGCCATGACAGTGGTGGCGTTGAGGAGACAAGAGGAAGGACGGTGGCGGCGGGGGCGTTGGCAATGGCGGTGGCGATGGCGGCGGCGGTGACAATGGAGAGAGGGCCAAGAAGGGGAAGGCCAAGATGATGGTAGAAGAGGGCCTTGGCGGGGGCAAAGGTGGGGGGAGAGGTCCTTGGTGTGAGTGAGGGCAGAAGCCGGGGCGGTGGCGATGGCGTTTGCGGCGGCAGCGGTGACAGTGATGTAGAGGGCGGTGGTAGTGGAGGGGGCCTTGGATGGTGACGAAGGCGTGAATGGGGGCAGCGACGGGGGCAGCGACGGGGGCAGCGACGGGGGCGGTGTTGGTGGCCGTGGCGGTGGTGTCAGTGGAGACGCAGGGGGCGGTGATTTCTGAAAAGGGGGCATTGGTAGTGGTAGCGGAGGGAACCAAGGAGGGTGTGACGAAGGTGTGAACGGAGGCAGCGGGGGCGACGCTGGCGGTGGGTGGAGGGGGCGGGGATCTGGGTGGGCGTGGGTACGGCGACGGCGGCGGCGCGACGCGGCACAAAGACGCGGCCGTTTCCGGAGCTGGTGCTCGACGACTGTGAATGTTAAGGGCGCCGTCGACGCCAACGAGCCAGCCGTCCCCCGCACGCCGTCAGCCCTCGGGCCTTCCGTCCCCGCGCCCCTCCCCGCTAGACCTCGCCTCCCTCGCTTTCGGCGCGGCTGTCACTGCCATCGAGAGTCGAAAAGCGTTTGCAGCACACAACCAATGCGTTCTCTGCGACAACCATCAGCACTACCGACTACTCCGCATCAACACATAACAGTAACCATCCCTTTAACAATCTTAACTATTTTCATCACCATTACTAAGATAACTATCGTAATGATACAATAACTACCATCATCATGACAATCCTTATTACTAGTATTACTAGCTTTCCCATCACTAGTCTAAATATTACAGTTAAGGATTTCAATTTTCATCTCAACTCCATCCCTCTTGGCAAACTACCAGCGTAATTACTAAAATGATCAATATAGCCGCCATAAGTTTGTACATTACAAGCACTACCATTGCCAAGATTACTGGCATCGCAATCATTACTTCAATACAATCACTATGACCTTCATTAACATCGAGCGTGCTGAACTACGTTATTACAATCATCGATACACATTTAAAACAATTGCCACCACCATTCCCATCATTACCAACACAAACTGTTCTCATCCACAATATTCACATTTTTTACCATTATTTCTCTACCATTTTTCTCCCCAAATTTTCTAATTCTTTGCCTAGGAGAACATTATCGCCCAACACGACACTATACGCCGCTCTCACCCTATTTTTTTCTCTCTGCTTTCCCAGAACCATGACAACCGCCATTCGTCAATACTAGTTTCAGCAGTCACCCATACGCTCACAACGGGTGACACAACCATGACCAATCACTTTCGACCATCACGAGCACAATCGCTACCATCATCACCATTCCCTAGGAGCCACCCTCTACCTCAACCGCCACGAACCATCAACCATCCCAGAGAATTACATATTCTCCATTGCAATTTAATTTTTCCCCGAGTCCATCATTCCTGTTATTTTTTCCGCCTTTTGTCCCTATGCTTTCCCTTCTCGCCGGTCATGAGGTTTGTAAACCTGTTGGTTTCCTGGCGGCGGGATTGACAATTTTGATCTGAGGCTGGATGCCTGCGAAATTGATTCCGTGCCAGAAAAAGTAGTTTTTACGTCAGGGGACTCGCGATATGGTAGGAGCGGAGTTGTTCACAAAAGAAATTTTAGAGAGAGAGCAGTGATGAATTTTATGAGAGGGTTTAGAATTACGGAGTGCAGGTAATTGCCATGAAATCAAATGGGAAATTAGATCGAAAAATAAGAAAAGGTAAACCAAGTTACTCAAGAGAAAATTTTTGATTGTAAACTATAAAGAAAATCTGTGATTTTGAAATTGAATAATTGCAACAAAATTAAATATTTATGTTTGTGTAGTATATGATTTACTTTAGTTACTTCTTGAGAAAACTTTATCTCCTCGGCCAATAGAATGGCCGGAAAAGCACTTTCTGTCTGTTCGCAACCCTAACAACCATTTTCAATTCAATGAGGCCTTATTTTAAGTGGCGAGGAAGAGGCCATCCCACTCTTCGCCTGACTCCGCAAATTTTGCTTCGCTCCTTTTGCCATTCGACAGCGAAAGGTGTCACCCTGACGACGAAACGGGCGTTTTTAAATTTAGCTCAGAGGCTTCTTGAAGTCTGGATGATATTTAAACGTATTAAATCTACAACATGGGACAGCAGGATTTACTACTTCTCCGATGGAACGCATACGAAAAGTATCTTTCATTCTTAAAAATCGACGGCTTCAATCGGGTTTCAATCCGAGTTCTTGGGTACAACATTTCGATACGTTAACCTCTACACCACCGATGCCGTGGTGGTCTCCATATTTCGTACGTGCTGCCACTTCCAACCAGGGGAGGATCAAGCCCATCATTTTTGGGGGAAGGGATTAGATTTTTTAAAATAATAAACCTATTTATTTTATTGTAGATAAGTTTTGTAGTGTATATATATGATACTGTGCATTATTATTGTTTAAATAATTACATAATTTTAACATAAATAAATATTTAAATCAAGTTTGCCCAATAAAGTGAGGTAACAAACGAAAACTCTAGGCTTTGTGGAGGGGGGCTATGGCCCCCATGCCCCACCCCTGGATCCGCCGCTGTTTCCACCGCCGTCGCCGCCGCCGCCGCCGCGCAGTCAGCGGCTTATCACGCGGCCGCCGACGGCGAACGCGCCCGTTAACCGCGCGATACGACTCCGCTCGTCCTGCACAATGAGACTACCCTCATCCCACCCGCACCCCTCGCGCCGCGGGGGGGGGGGGCGAAACAGGGCGAGGGAGGAGGGGAAACGGAGAAGGCAGGGTTTCTTTGGGGTTTCTCTTGTGGAGGGGTTCGGAATATGAGCACCTGTTATTTCTGATGAGGCTTCACTTTTTATCTGTTTTGAAAATGATGTTTAATCGCCATTTTCCGCCAATTAAGTTGATTAAAGAGTTTAGTGATTAAAGAAGTGTGTTGTAATTCTTAACTTATTATGTATGTTTAAAATATTTTTTTTGATATCGAATTCCATGCTGATTGTGTATTTTACACTCATTATCATTTTATATGTAAAATCTCATTACATACTTTAACATTTACCTACATGTTGCTCACGCGTAATATAAAAAAAATCTACTCCATTTCTCCGATAACTAACGGTAATCATGTGCATTCTTAAATTTCATATTTTTGGTTAAATTACGTGTAAACAGCTAACGGCATAGTGTGACAAATATTGTTGCTCCATTCTGTTGGCTACAAAATAACACAGCTACTCACAAAAGAAATTATGTATGGTGATCAAACCTTGTTTTCTGTATGTTTGTGGGGTAGCTAAATCCTAATCTAGTCTATTTTGCTCCATCATATCAGGTTTTTGATATAACCTCAGAAAATATAAAAAATGAAATAATTCTAACCGAGGGGTCAGATTTTTTTAAATTCAGATGAACCATAATTGATAGACTACCCTGACGGGACAACATTCGTCATTATGTTACATGGCACATTGCCTATGTTGTTGGCACCAGATCACTTGCCTTCTGTTCAAGCAGACAGTTTTCTTATAGTTTTTTTGCTATTATGTTAAATATACGATGTGACGATGTATAAATGGAATTCATATCAGGTTTCAGGGACCACAAAAACATATAGGTAACATGATGTGACCCGTAGGTTAGAAATATCGTACATTTTCTATATTTTTTGAGGTTACATAAAAAAAGAGATGTGATTGAGTAAAATGGGCACCGATTTCGGATATAGCTACCCCAAAAATCATAGAAATCATGGTCTGATTCCCAGACCGAACATTTTTTGTGTGTGGGGTTGTGTAATCTTTGCAGTTGTTAGTTTGATATGATTTGCGCGCAGTATTATGTACGAGTATCGTAGATAGTTATCATTATTATGTTTCGTGAATAGATAATGAATAACAGTTTATCTTGAAATCTATTTTGAATATGTCACAAATTGTATAAATTTTGCGCACTAATAAAATTGGTATTTTCCTCTCACTCCCCGATTCACAGAGATGAATAGATAACCAAGAACGGCATCAATTAGAATGAGGTACATAGATTGGAGGTAGAAACGAAACAGCTGCAGTGGAAACAGATGAAATGCGAGGATATCAATGGTAGAACCAGACATAATATTGCTGCTATTTATAAAATACGAAAGCCATAAAATGTATATAAATAATTAATTTTCATAGATTAATGAACAGTAATTGTGTTTCGTGAGGAAAATTGGAAGGGAAGATAGGAACTTTTTTTGCATATTATTACGTTTACTTATGGTTTAAGAGATGCTCCAAAAAATCACTTTTCAAATGGAAAGACTCCTTAAGTAACAAACAAAAATAATAATAAAAACCGACCAGGTAGTTGTAAAATATGCTCTTGAAACGACATCTGGGGATACCATTGAGGAAGAGCGTAGGCTTCCGCGGCCGGAATCACTACTTACTTGGCTATCCGGGAGACGGCTATCCGCGTCCAGGGCACAGGTGCCAACTTTTCGGTCGCCATTCTGCGACCTTCATCAGGGCGTAGTTATTCCGCCCTATGACGCCCTGATGAAGGTCGCAAAATGGCGACCGAAACGTTGGCACCTATGCCCTGGACGCGGCGTCTCACAGATAGCGAAGTAAATATAAGTGTTGTGGTGTGTTATCGTTGGCATTTTTCATGAAATAATTATAGACTTTGTCATTGCCATCAATAGGTTACCAACAACCTATTGTTGGCAATGACAACGTCTATAATTATTTAGCGAAGTAAATACAATTGAGTAGTTTTTGCGGCGCGCAATTCGATTTCGCAGTTTTCGTGTTGGAATGAACTTCAACCTCTTTTGCGCGCCTCTCTCGCGCCGGGGCAAGCGCGCGGTTCGGAACTCGAGGTCTTTCTTTAAGATGAACCGCGACACGCGCTAGGGTTTCATTACGTTGGTGATTAGAAAAGAGCTACAGCAGCTGAATTATAATTGCAATATCTGACCACAACATATATTATTAATTAGTAAATGAAAGCAAAAATACATATTTATAAACGCGAAAAAAAGCCATAGCACAAAATTATTTTGTAAAAACAAATAATTGATTGAAGGACTGTTTCCTGAAGAAAAAACACCGAGCTTCCTGTCTCTGAGAGAGGCATGGAAGATTCCTGGGGCTGCTATTACCTAAGTGTGATTTGTGGGGCTAATATTTTCTAAATTTATAATCTATTTAAAAATCTAAATTTCTGAACCTAATATTCTACACATACGTTATTGGATTTCGAGTATGCAGTATGTTTAAATGACAATAAAAATATAAACGGAACTAAATTAGATTTATCAATTGGTTTTATCTATCAGTAGCAACAATAGCAAATAGCTGAAAGTTTCAGTTGGGGTCTCTTTTTGAGTATTTCTAAACACGGATCCGGTTTGCTTTAGATTGAGAACCTATCACCAATAGTAAGCGAAATGTTGAAATGGAAAAACCTTAAAGTTAGTTTTATAGAAATTAAATTGCGACATACTATTGATTATAATGAAGTATTAATACAGGTGTTTGATTTCCCTCTGTCATAATTGACGGGATACTTCTAGTAATATATAAATTTCAACTAGACGTACACCCAGTTGAACAACTAAAAGTATTCTTAATTGGAATAAACTCAAGGAAATTTGCAAATTTGATGTCATAGGTATAGTGAGAAATGGAGTGACTTTACTATATGAAAAACAGACGATGGTATCTGAGAACCCATGTTGGCGAAATGCGTCCTCATGCCAACATGTCATTTTCTGTAATTACACATTCCTCCGCAAAAGGAAATCACCCCCAAATCTCCGGAGAGTACATCAGCAGCGAAGCTGGGAACGCGGTCATCGAATACGAGAGACACGCTCCAAAGAGAAAATCCCACTTCTCTAAAGGCGGATACGAACTTCATATCCAAGGCGTCTTTATTTACATTCAACAGAACGCCTAATAACTACCAGGGCCGCCCTCATCATCTCTCGTACAACGCTTCATCTCCGCTAATTAAATCGGTGGCCCTGCAAAACCGGGCGGGCGGGCGGGCGGGCGGAGGGTCGGGCGGAGGGTCGGGCGGAGGGTCGGGCGGAGGGTCGGGCGGAGGGTCGGGCAGCGAGCGGCGTAATGCCATATTGAAGTGACTGCTTGGAGAAACACTTTCATTTTCGAGTTAGGGGGGGGGCGGAGCGCGCTCGACCAGTCCGTCTGCGGAGAGCTAATGCGTATCCTACGACGGACGCTGCGCGGCGCGGCTATGCATAATGCAAGCGCCCCCTCCCCGCCCCCCCACGGCCCCTACCGGCCTAATCAAACGCGCGTGATACGCCTCGCGGTTAGCCCGCTGCCCGATCAACCTCTCTCGAAAGACGCGCCCGCCAGGCCAGCGGCCGACGGCCAGTGGGTCAAGCGCACCAGGAGATGTGTTAACCGCTTCGTTGGGAGCACTTTGGATTAGGTACGACGTGATGGGAACAAAAAAACAAGCAAATAACAGCCCCGGTGATGAAAGATTGCTAAACCAATACGTTAAGTTGGCCAGATAGTCAAGCTTTCCATGAGAGGTGTTGACCACTTCGTAGGGTGTGCTTTGGAATGGGTACGACGTGATGGGAACAACAACAAAAAACAAGCGATTAACAGCCCTGGTGATGAAAGATTGCTAAACCAATACGTTAAGAGATAGTCAAGCTTTCCATGAGAGGTGTTGACCACTCGTAGGGTGTGCTTTGGAATGGGTACGACGTGATGGGAACAACAAAAAAAACAAGCGAATAACAGCCCTGGTGATGAAAGATTGCTAAACCAATACGTTAAGTTGGCCAGATAGTCAAGCTTTCCATGAGAGGTGTTGACCATTTCGTAGGGTGTGCTTTGGAATGGGTACGACGTGATGGGAACAACAACAAAAAACAAGCAAATAACAGCCCCGGTGATGAAAGATTGCTAAACCAATACGTTAAGTTGACCACTAGGTAACGCTTTCCATGGGAGGTGTTAAAGACTTCATTGGGTGTACATTGGAATGGGTACGACGTTATGGGAACAAAATAACAGGCGAATAACATACCCGGTGATGAAAGATTGCTAAACAAATACGTTAAGTTGACCACTAGGTAACGCTTTCCATGGGAGGTGTTAACGACTTCATTGGGTGTACATTGGAATGGGTACGACGTTATGGGAACAAAATAACAGGCGAATAACAGACCCGGTAATCAAAGATTGCTAAACCAATACGTAAAGTTGATGACGAAATTTTAATTAAAATATAATTTAGTGTTACTACTAATATTCAAATAGTGTTACTTTTCAGATGTTAATTAGTTATATATTTAAAATACTAAGCGTTTTGTTTAGAAATAAATTTGTACCCAACCAATATTTTTTTTTTTTTTAAGTTAATGTTACTGGGCCCTATATTGTGATTTTAATAACACTTCCCCTGGCAGGTATCATCTGTTGACAATTTCATCAAATCAGGAGCTTGATCGTCACCATAGTGACGTCACTATGGAGGCGTTCAAGCTCCCGATTGAATGTACTCGTAACATCTGATACTGTCAGAGGCAGAGTTGAAAAAAATGGCAGTACAAGTATGTTATCACTTGCTCTTATCAACACTAAAATTTAATAATACATTTAAATTAAATTAAACGCTTATCTATCAGCTTTTGTTCATTACGTCGTTTTGTTGTGCAAGTTGTTGCAACCGACCATCGAAAGCAGTTGAACTTTCATTCTCTTATGCGAGCAAAACTGTTAGTGTGAGTGTAGCGAAGCGATGATAGAAGTTCTTAAGTTGGAAGATTAATGAGAATTTTCTTAAATTCGTGAATGAATGTAAATCAATTTTCCAGTAATTGTCTGATAAGTATCCCTTACTAAGGTAATCAAATAATGTGATACATTACATTATGTTAATGTGAATAATTGGATTTCTAGCTATTGTCCACTATATACAGATCTTAGAAAATATAAAACATTTCAATTACATTTTTAGAAACATGTTTAGCTCTGTGCTCACGGTACATAGTGACTGTTTCGGTTGTTCCAAAATGTATGAACCTTCCCAATTTCATTGGACAGAAACAATAAGTCACCCTCTCGGGTGCCTAGTTGGTTAGTGTGCTCTCTTTCCATGGCGCAACCCCGCGTTCGATTCCCAGGAGAGGCAAATTATAACTGTGCGCTTTTCTTACTAATGTCCCAGTATCTGTCGGTGTGTGATGAAGAGAAAATTCACTTCTGTTTGAGAAGATCGGAATAAGGGGTGGGGATGTCTACGTACTACCCACACATACCCCCTTAACCCGTGGCCGCGAGGCAGGGACGTCGCCGGTAGGCCTGCACCCGTTCACGGGCTGTCGCGCCAAGGATATATATACATTATATTATTATTATTATTATTATTATTATTATTATTATTAATTTAATTAATTGTAATTAATTTAATAATAATAATAATAATAATAATAATAATAATAATAATAATAATAATAATAATAATAATAATGGTATTTACGACGTTTCCACTTGGGTTTTTAGTCACATTAGAGTACAACAATATCTATATTTTCATTTTTTTAATATAACCTATAGACAGATCACAATATTTAATGTAAGGTCAGAATATACGATGAAGGGCTGTCTTCATGCTAACCCCTCCAACCCCTTATCCCATGGCCACAAGGCTGGGCCATCGCTGGTCGGTCATAACCTGTAGCGGGCTGTCGAGCCAAACAACAGGAAGAAAATAAGTAGTGAACGTCAAGAAACAATCTGGATGAATCAACATTCTTCATCTCGTACCTTTCTGTTGGTAATTTTTTACTGTACCTTTTTCTACGCAATGTATCGCACGGGGCAGCTAGATAGAAATTATGTTTACTCTGCTATTTATAACTTCGATTTCGAATGTTTGACGGTATTATTCATAGTTTAATACAACTCAACAATATTTTATGAACAACAAATTTTTCAATTTTTCTATAACGCTAAAATGAGTGTAACGGAATTATGACCTAGTTTATTTTAATACCTCAAGTAGAGTAGTCAATTGATTCATGGTGTTCACAAAGTAAATACAAATTCCCTTTATTTCTGTTTGGGGAAATTTCTAAAACATCGCGTTTCTATCATAATCAATATTACGTTTCGTTTTTATACATACACATTCGTTTAGTTTTTAACTTGTTGGAGACAAGACCAAACCTGACGTTTTTTGTTATCTTTAGTTCCATTTATTCTGTTCGGCTGCTTTTCATTCCCAATGTTTTGTTTTGTTGGCTATCCTTGTCTGCGGGTATACAAACATTCCCGCAAACGTTTACCGCACACGATACCCCAAGTACATACACATTGTGTGTTAATGTTTACTGTAGATTCGATTCCAGAATTCCTGTGGTGCTCCAACACCGCGTTTTACATAGTATTCGTTGTTTTAACGAGGTTTTATTTATTTAATTGGCTCTCTCTTACTGAACGCATGCAAGTGATATTCGAGTACCCTGCACAACGTCCTTTAATTGGGGTTAATTCGAAAAACAAAGAGCTGATTGGTCGCCAAGAGAACAGCTTATTACTCACGCTGTGGCAAAAAATTGTGAACAAATTTTGCAATTAAAATATTGTAATAGAACTAACAACTATTTCACCATGTTGTAAATTAAAACTGCAAAACATTAAATACGAAATGCATTCTATAAAATGTTTGAAGTGCTCACCACATTGTACATAAACCAAGGTACCTTTGTATGTCCGCAATTTCCGTATTTCATTACGTTTCAAATAACTGACATTTGTAAGAACGGTTCTTGAATAACCATATATTGTTTAAAATTGATATATTTCACTTCATTTCTTTTTCATTCCAGAAACATCTCTTCAACTGAAGGCATCTCTTAAATGTTACATTTTATTTTATATGAAGGAAATTCTCTCGAAATAAAATGAAAATTAATTATTGTCCTTTTTCCTTAGTACCATTAAAGAAATAGACTTATGATTCTTGAGTTTCAAATTACCATGATAATTCATGTCATCTTAGTTCCAAAAGAAATATCACATAGAATCTACCAAACTAAAAAGGCCCAAATATGAAATATGATTAATTTGTCGTGACGTTGGGAGTTCAAAAGACCAATCCTGAATTAGCTTCGACTATTCTATTCCTTGGTCTCATTGTTTAATTCAGATTACAATGCAGATTGTATTCCTTACACAAGGGTTTCTTTCCGTGAAATGTTGTTCTTTTTAAATGCCATTTTTCGTTCAGTGCCTCAGTTTTAAGCAATTTTATATTCACTTGGCGGGTTTGGAAATCAATTTCAGCGCACAACACTTTTTCTTCCATTAAAGGGATGACCAAGTAATGACCCGACGCAACGAAATTTTTTCTTCTCAACTATCGCTCTCAGTTCTTTCATTCATTATTGCTATAAACCATAATGTGCAACTATATGTGCTTGTGTATGATCATTTCCCTTTTCATTTTGCGATCTATTTTGCACTGAGTTTATTTCATTTTTCGTTCAGTTAACTAAATATGCTCATTAATTCCATGAAAAATCGTTGATTATCACTGTATTTATGGCATACGTGCAATTAAAACTTAATCGTGCAATTAAAAGTCCACAACAGCCACTCAGAACTCTGAGAACTGATCGAAATTGTTTAATTATGTGTCTATAATACAGACGTTTCCAGACAGCCAAGAAACATGAACAAAAATGTACATCACATATTAAGAACATCAAAAAAGATAATCAGTGAACGTATGAAAGAAAATGATAAACGAATAATTATTACTACCTCTTAAACAATCATGTTAATATTTGTAACACAATAAGTTAAATTAGAAACTATTTCCCTACTCATACTTGGCTAATCCTCGCCCAGAAGTGACTTTATACACAGAAAAGTTTACTTCACGCATTAGAACGTGCCGGTCTAGTAAGAGCAGTTGTTTTGGTAAAACTCCTTAATTGTTTGGAAAATCTAGTAAATTGCTCATAATTTAAAATATGGATATTCTCCTTGACACGCCACGTCTTCAACATAAACAGGTATTACCATAAGCATGTTGGTTTGACACTAGCTGACTAATGGAACAACATAAAATATTTAACATGAACAAATGTGTTACATGTAAAACATTTTGTATTCGCATATTGCAAGATAAAAAATTTAACAGTCAGTTTATTTACTCTCTCTGAAAAGTACACCAGCAAAACGACTAAGTAAGAACTGAATCGTATTTCTCTTTTCCAACATTAACACGCGTTGTTCTCTCATGCATGCCCTTACGTTTTGTACGAAGCAATGCTTTCATAGCTGTGTCAGCTTCTTCTAATATTTCAACTGGAATACTTTAATATTTTTGATTTTCAAATGTAATTATCAAACAATTATTCCCTAAGGCACTATGGTGATCATAAGTATACACTGCTTGTTCTGGTATTGTTCTTGCTCTAGTCTCGTTCAAAAACAATATGACGTCATCAGATACTTCTAATGGTAAAAATATTGATTGAATTTTTAAAGATTAAAATTACTCTTTAATTGAAACGAAAAAATATTGAACGTAACTCGAGGTTAAAAATGTATAATTCCACTCATGGTATATAAGAAAACTCGCTCTTATCGTTGCTCGTTTTCTTTAACACACTATTCATACAATTATACTACTCTTTATACACTCGTTTCGTTAATTAGTATTATTTACTTTCTACTAATTTACGCGATTGCAGTTGCTTAAAACGATTACAAATTTACATGTCCAGGTTGATCACTTAATGTTTAGTAGAAGAGCTGCAGTAGAGCACGGGAAAGACAAAACATTAATTTCAAACGCAGCTTGTATTGATGCACTCCTCAATGTTGATATAACAGATTGGAGTGGGAAATGTATTTACGCAGTTTTACAATGCTGAACTACAAGTGTGAACCTCACAATTCAAACATCATCAAAAGGACGTACAACAGGCATATCATGGTCTCAGTCAATGCAACCAACTTACTAAAGCTCGCAGTCATTGCATTCACAACAACAGGCGCGAGATTTAAAAGTAGGGGGGCGGCCACAGCACAGTCGATTTTGACCGATATCTATCATCGGACGTGGGACGTTGTCGTCTAATATGTCGGATTCGTTCAAACACATGCTGTTCAACGGAATTTGTCATAGTGATCCCCCAAAAAACCTCTTACGACGGCATTTGAAAACATCGGCATGCGAACGATCGGACGACTTTTGTTTGGCTCTGTCGGTTCCAATCGTCCGAAACCATCTGGAGAGTCAAGATCATCTGAATTACCAAGATCATCTTCAGAACATGCAGAAGACCTTGAGCGTGTTTCAGGAAAATCTTTTTGAAAATGAGAGGTGAAAATAGGGGAATATTCGGTCGATTTCGAGCACAACATTCGGGTATTTTTCAAATAAGTTAAGATGAATTTGCTGGCATTTGTGCGGTAGCGGGCAACCGATACTTCGGCTGCACTATGACCGTAGTCTAAGGGTTGTACAAATGGCCCCAGAGAGGAGATACACCACTTGGTGCCGGACCATTTCTGTCTTTTTTTAGACGTCAATTGAGAGTTTTTGCCCTAAATTTTGCGATATTACTCCTAATTCACTTTTTCCTCTACTAAACCAAAAAAGATCTATTAAAATATAATAATACATTAGTCAAATTTCTAATTGTCAATTAAGAGTAAAATAAATCATTTTGAATAGACTGAATCTGAATTAATCTGACTGCATGAAGCATCGTTATTTTTAATTGTGTTTACTTAAAAGTGTAATAATTGAATTAACTCCCTATTTTCAGGTCAGGTGTAACAGATTCTGATAAGAAGTGAGTGTTATTTTATAGAGACATGTTACCAGGAGCGATGACTCAGAATATCATCTAAAGTCTCTGCAGTGGCTCTGACTAGAAGGTCCTAGATTCCTGTCCCGACGGTGGCAGGGTATTCGATTAGATTTTCTGGTAGGTCGAATTCAGTCTCTATCCGGAGGTGAATTTTAATGTCAGGCTGCTCTGCTCGGTAGGTTTCCGTTTTTCTCCGATCAATATCAGGCGAATGTCGGAGCAGTACCCTAACAAACGGGCCACGGACCGTGTGCGCTCTTTCCTTCCTCGTCTTTGACCTATCCTCACCCCTTACTTACACACACACTCACACTAACATGCACTATACTACTACCCAAGCCTAGGGACCGGTCGGGAGCTTACAGCTTGTCCCGGCTGGGGCGGAGCCAACTGAGCGGAGATACCTGGTTGAAGAAAATCCCGTTAATCGACAGTAGATCGGTGCCAGATTTCAACATCCAGCGGCGAAACATCACCGCCACCTCACGAGGGGAAAGCATGCACTACACTTACGGGACTAATGACATCAGTTGACGCGAGTTATGCTTCTGCACCCACTGTTCAACAAGTCACAGACCTCTAACTGAATTTGGAGGGGACAAAAGGGCAGAGGCAGGGGAAGTGGCCAATTGTCTCAGAAGCGCCGAAGACGAGCAAGTAGTTCGTACTGGCACGGTTTGAACAGCCTGATGTAGAAGAACATTGCAGTGAGAATACCGTTTTAATTTCCTTTTAAACTAGAATGAATATTTCATTCTTTCATTATATCATACATCTGTGTAAGGTTTAATTTATGAATCAAAGCCCAGCTCACGGAAGAACCTACAACACAAAAAAATCTCATTCCGTTAATAAAATAAAGGCTGCTCCCACAAAATCTCCGACGAAAACTGAGACCGCACTCTGGCGGAGAAGGGACGAAACGCTCGTGTTCCGGGCGGGACGGTCACGCGAGCGTCAGATGTTTTAATTTCGACCTCGGGATTTGTTATTACGCCGCTTTTACCCGCGCCGCCGCTTCCACCGCCACCGTCACCGCCGTCTGGGAAGTCGGAAGTCGGATTTCTCGCGCAAGGCGAAGATTGCACCTTTGATCTCCGAGAATCCACTTATTTTTATCCGCTTCGCGACGTAGTTTACATGAGGCCCCCTTAATTGCGTGGTGAGGGGTTGAAAGGAGGTCAAAGGCGTCCCGACTCACTCTTGAGGGTGCTGCTGCTCCTTACAGCGCTCCACGCGGACGCGTCTGTTACTAATGTGATTTGCGTGAGTCACAATTGTCAGATTAATTTAATCATTTATTTCAGAAACTCGCCAATCGTCAAATTCCTCATTTCAAGTAAACTGAGAAAAAAGGCTCCCAATTTTTCTGAATTCTAAGTATTTTTATTTATTAAAGAAGTTAATGAATAAATATTTTCAATATAAATATGAACTAAACGATGTGTCTATCCTCTTGGAGCAATAACCTGCCGCTAATGGGCATTTTAGATTTTTGAGTTTGACGGGTTTTTTAAATAAACGATTCAATTGTTGTCTTTCAGAATTTGTGATCTTGAAATAATTTTTAGGCAACGTTTGTTGAGATTTGACGTTTGGGTTTTAACATTTTAAATGCCGTATGACATTATATTATAATTCATTATAAATTGTTGTTTCATCTTCAAGACATTGAAAGCTTAATAAAATTTAAATAATTATCTTACTTCAAAAAACTATACAACAGCATATACAAAATATTGTGATACAACAGCATATACTTATTTGCTTCATTTCTAATTTTTGCAATTTTCAAAAATACTGATATCAACCGAACATGAGACCTGGCCAATTGTTTCTAAGGTCCGTTGTTTAATCTGCGAAAAAAAATTGGAAGCGTTTTTGAGAACAATGTTTTTATATGTTGCATTAACTTCAAAAACTTAAAAACTGGACCATTTTTAGCAAAACAATAGTTTTAAAGTTACTTATATTTAATACAAAATAACGGAAAGGAATTCATATTTTAGAAAAAAGTCTGGCATAAAGGCGTTTTTCCCCTCTTACTATTTCTAGGTATCAAGAACCCACAAAATGTTGAACGTGTTAAACGAAGTAATGTACTATACATACGAACAATATTTATGTTCTTTTTTGTTACTAGGGCCCCATAGTAGGAGATTTTCTCCCCAAAAATTGCCAATTATTGTTGCAGTATTGCAATAGTTTCTCTTAATTACGTAAGTATGTAGTATGTGAAAAAGCAAAAATATTTCGAAAATTGTAAGAAAGGAAAAACAGAGTTCCTTAATTTTGTTTCGAGTACAGCAAGTTTCTGAACAAAATATGCTATAAAAATGTTCAAAATGTTTTAAATTTGCATAGCAAAACCAATTTCAATATAGAAACATTTCAGTAGTAGCTAAAATATGCAAAACACACTTCTCTGTATCTGAGCGCACAAATCATTCAATTACCTTCATAATACTTTTAAATTTTCTATCATGTGTTCTTTGCCGTGGCACGATTAAAATGGTTCACTGTCTTCATAATGCTGTTTTTAATAATATTATCAGATTGCTCATTTAGTTACAAGTAATTGCCAGCGCAAAAGAACATGTACATACTGCAACTTTATTGTTATCTTTGAGTTACGACGGACTTCAGCCCTCATAAATCTACTTTTTATGTTAATGAAATGACAAGTGTGAATCAAATTTTCTAGGACAAAATCGTTTTATTATTCGGTAGTGAGTATGCTTTTCAATTTATACTGCAATGAGTTACAGGGTACTCCCGGATAAGATGGTAAAAGTTTTCCCAAATAACATATGAGTAGTTACACTATAACTCTGATAACAAACTAACAAAATAATTGCACAGAATTGTTGCAGTCATATTCAAAGTATATTTAAAGTCAATCTAATTTAAAGACTGGAAAATTGTAAAAATGGTAAAACAAAATTAAATACTGCCCGGCAGTCTAAGAAATCTAAACAAAATCACAACAATTTGTATTTTGAGAGATTTTTTGCAAACATGTTTGAAGGTTCTATGCCACAGTAAAAATTTTTTAAAATATTGTTTTGCGTTTGAGTATGGGCTTAGAAAATACCCAAAAATGTTTTTCTAATAGTATAAATTATTTTCTTATTTTCATATATTTTCAATAAGATAAAATGGTGTTAAGTTGATGAAAGAAATTAAAATTAAAAGCACATGATTTTGCCTGTAGAGGAGTGTGGATCGTGTGACGGCGTTTAAGAAACCTTCCAAAAATCTAATTTTTTGTTAGAGTTTTAGTGTAACTACTCATATGTTTTTTTTATATTTGGTTTCAGGTAACATTTAAAGTCCATTTTTTCCGAAGGTACCCTTTGTATAAGCCACACAAATCGTAATTGTCTTGCTTTGAAATGTTCATGAATTCCTCTGAATTGAATGTACACGAGTCCTTGTAGAATCGAAACATGTTTGCAATTATTTTAGATAATCTACTTTATATACGGTAACCAATTAGAACAATGGAAGCTCTTATTCAAACTTTTTCACCTTGGCATTCTACTTGAACATATAAGTGATAACGTATCAACTTCTGCAAATGCCATTACAAAATTGTATCATTCACAAAAGACACAATTTCGATTGAATATTGCAACACTTGTGTGATAATAATAGTGAAATTTAATTAATAAAATAAACGTCGCGACTAATGATCAAATGAAATACTAAGTTTCCTTGTACAAAGAAGAGCCCCGTGTGAAGGTCTAAGACGTGACTGTGGAGACGGAATATATATTAATATATATTAAATAATTTCTCGTTTTGACAATAAGTTATGTTCTCATTCAAGTAATTTATTACATAGTAAGAAACACTGATCATAGTAGTTAGCAGAAAAAACTGTCTTAGGAGGCATTGTCAACAAGTGTCATTGTATGTTAATGTGTGTTGTAAAATGAGATCCATGTTGACAATCATACAAAGACAAATAGACATTTTAACATAATAAACAAAGACTAAAACACTCATAGACATTTACACATTTCCATTTTTAGTGTGTTACAGATTTTATTTTTTTAAACATCTTGTTAGTCGTATTAAGACCGTTCTATATTTCTGAGTTCCTACGTTCCTAGAACGCACTAAAAACTTTGCAAAGAAGGCGAGCATCAAATGCAATATTAATGAAATCGGCGCCCCTTGAATGAAACTCGAGGAAAAATCAGAAAAAAACAAGTCCAATCCCTTCAATCACTTAATATAATTTTAAAAAAAGTACCTTTTACAAATTCCTATACAGTATTCACGTCTACCTTAACTTGTGATACTGTGCAACTAAAGAAGGCACACAGCAGCATACCCGCACAAAACAGTTAAATACCCAATGTCATATAATGCAAGGAAACGAGGATTGGGAAGTGGCATGAGCTTTTATCAGTCTTCCACACACAAAAGATTTCCAGTAATTGATTTCAAGTCACTCACAGTACTTTCTCCTCGTATTTCTCATTGTGTCCTCACCAGTCATTAGACAGGCGCACGAGTCCCACTCCCAAAAGCCGGCCATCTTTCCATCCGCGCACTCGTTCGGCGCGGCCGTGGTAACTGCCGCAGACCTGATAAAGTTGTACCTCCTCCCGCGTAAGGTCGCGGGTCGCGTTGCAGCGAAAGGACCAGCTTGCTCGCCTGGCCTCTGACTCAACCCCTTCCCTCTTGACTCACTTCGTAGTCTCACAGCCTCACACACAGCCGTCCGTTCACTTCATATTCCAGTAGCCAAATCGTTCCGTCTCCACACAAACTCTCACTCATCACCCAACGGTCTGTCAGTGTTTATTCTATGGAGCAAGTAGTTCATAACTCACTAGCCTAGGTGGCGTTGTCCACCGCTAGGCGGCAATCGCTTAGGCATTTCAACTGTGTGGTGCCTGGCTCACGTGAGCGGCTCTATGTGATTTTTAAAGTACCAAGTTTCGTCAGCCAAAGGCTGTCAAAAATGTAAAAGGGACAATCTATTATATATTCAAAATAATGTTCACTCAAGACAACAATTAAATAGCATTAAAAGTACTGAAAATGGTAATTTCCCATGAACCATGTCTCAAGTGGCATGGTAATGGAAGTGCCATAATACAAGTATGTTGATCTCTGTTCAGTACAAGTCGAAAGCCTCGCTTCCCATATGATTGCTTAGTCAAAAGTCTCACTTTTTACGATGTTATTGATGAGTCGGCAGTCCAAATAATACCGCTGTGGCGAATCACAAGACTTAATCCGGGACAAAAGTGTTCGTGAAGGAATAAGCTTCCATTATTAAAGAATGTATGACTTGAGTACTGGGAAAATGTCACTAGATATTGCCTAATAAAATCAAACCAGTCAAGATTTGCAAAAATTTAGATGTTCATTCTGCTGTTTACATCCCGAAATTGGCCTCAACACCTGATCTGCCATTATTATTCCTCTCGCTAACAACTTTCCTTACATTTGGTTACTTGTCTTTGGGAAGTTAAGCTACTGTACATTTTTGGCACTGGTTTGGTGGTTTAGTGGAACATTTTTAAAGCGATACTGTTTCTCTTACTGAAGTACAAATTCCCTAACAGAACCGCATTCGCCATTGAATGAACCTTCCCCGTTCACTTAAATGTTTTGCTACCGATTTAATTCATATTCAACAGCCTGTAGAACAGCCCCAGAAATATATTGAAGATATTTTTATTCAAAATATAAATGAATATAAAACTGTGGAACATGTGAACAAACTAGCGTTTAACTGCACTCATGATAATTCACCACACGCGTTGTCGTACTGGTTCTTTTATTCGTTCACATGTAGTGTATGTTACGACTTAAGTCACAAACATGGTTAATGCTAGGATAAATCGATTATATGCAGCCATTAGTCAGATGAATAAACAAGTGCAAATAACAATGAACGGGTCATTTCGAACATCATCGGGATAATGTTGGCATACGTCACAGGGCGCTAGCTAATTAAGTTGTTTCAGTATTAGACGTCTTAATTGTGTGTTCGCGAGAAACATTTGGTGTAAAAATGCATTAGAAGGTACGCGTTGCGTCGGCTTAAGGTTGTAATTATTTAAATTTCCAAGGCCCAACTCAGAAATGCATAGCGATTGTCAACTGAGATTTTTTTGTTATTTAAGGTCACATCAACATCTAGGTATTGCGACCGTTAATGCATTTAACGGTATGGAAACTGTGAAGATGACATGATATGGTGATGATAGTGGTGAAAGGACGAACACAAATGCAACCATGTCTGAGGCCGGACATGAACCCACGATTCTTCGGTGCGAGATCGCTACGGCACTATTGCGTAAACAATCTCGGTCATCCGGACCGGAATCTAAGATATTTGTTCATGCCTTGTAAATAAAAATCGTCTACTTACACTGCTGAAGTGAACACATCTTGTCCCCACTGGCCCTAACTGGAGCTCTAAACACTCCACCTCTTCGAGCTATTATTATTATTATTATTATTATTATTATTATTACTATTATTATTATTATTATTATTGTTATCATTATTATTAGTAAACTATACATCTCATTAAGAGCAACGGCCTCCTGCTTGTGCAGGAAATAATTACATATAAACATAAATCGTACCCATATATATATACCCGTATATATTACATATAAATATAAATCGTACCCATATAGTATTATCGTACCCAATGAAAAAACATAAATTATATTCTCAAATAAAACTTCAAAAGAAAAAGAGTTCCAAAGAATCAATTGCGCCAGTTCTTTTAACCACTGCACTGTAACAGACTTCGGTTCCAATTCCTTCCATTCCCGCCACCTTTGTGAACGACGGTTACGTTCTTACTAAAGGAATGCGTCACCTTACGTAAGGAATAACGTCATTTCAGCTGATCACGTAACGATATTGCGAAACCCCGCAACATTGCACGTGACGGTTAAACAACCCGTTTCCGGTTATAGCTTCCGGCGGGGCCGCGATCATATCAATCGCTATCCCTTCCACGTGTGTCCGCCCCTGCGCACAGGTCGCACACGTTTGTGCAAAGATCGATTAATTGTTTCGGGTTCTCTGTGCGTCAATTGTGAAGATAAACAGTCTCGTTAGTGTTGCGCATGGGAGGAAGCGGTTTTCGTCCCCCGCTACTACGTGAAATGTGGCGCCGTCCTCCATTTAAAGTGTATAATAAATCTCCAGCGTGGGAGGGAATAAGTGGAAGACTAGACAGTCCTGCACGTATAGGGAGAAAAGATCATAAATGGAAAATAAAAACGCAACGGCAGCGAACTGATACCGGTAAATATTCATTTGTAAATCGCACAATTAGGGATTGGAACGAAATACCTGCAACAGTCATGGAGCCCTTTCCCAAGGATGTAAAGTGTTTTAAAAATCGGTTAAGAAGTCTCAAATAGTATCTTTTTCTTTTTTTATTTTTCTTTTCAAATTATTAGCTACTTTTAGTGAAGTGAAGAGCAGTTCCAGGGAAATTCAGCGTGATATGCGACATTACCAATGTTAAAAATAAAATAAAATATAGTGGAGTGTAGCCGATCAGATGGCCGAGATAGCTAAGGCAGTAGTGCCGGAGTGGTTTCGGACCAGAAGATCGCGGGTTCGAGTCCCGCCTCGGGCATGGATGTATTTGTGTATGTCTGTATGTGTTGTCCTTTCACCCCCATTATCATCGTATCATCATTTCATCTTCCATACCTCCAGGGCTAACAACCGTGGGGGATAAAAATCGGATCCAGCTAAAATGCTGGTCCCCCCAAAAAGTTGTTGCAAGCACCTGCTACCGCGATAATAAATAAAAACTGAGCCACGGTAAATGCAGGATGCTTGCATGCGTGGTCCTAGTCGGCCGATTAACGAAAAAAAAAATAGTGGAGTGTAGGGCTATGTGTGTGTATAAGTATGTATGTATGTGTGTGCGTGTGTGTATACGTATTTGTGCGTGGTGCGTGCGTGTTTGGGTGTGTGCACAGAGAGTCTGAGTTTCACATGTGTACGCGTGAAATGGAGGCTTTCTTGCTATGCTGGGGTATATATGGTTCTAGGTAATACATTATTTAAATTTTCATTTGTATAGTGTAATTAATTGGCTACCACCTGGCAAAGACGCCAATTGTGGCCAAAATAAATATTATTATTATTATTATTATTATTATTATTATTATTATTATTATTATTATTATTATTATTCCGGATTGCAGGGTTTTCCCTCCTCCATGTATCTTCGCTTTCGAAGCACCGCCCCCAGCCCGGAGCAAGCTCTACATTCTCGTGCCCCGATATGTGTGGTGGTGGTGTGCCAGTAAGTGTAAGTGCATGTGTAAAGAGGAAGTACAAATCTCGCGCGGTTCGTGGCCCCTTTGTTAAGGTAGTGCTCCAGGATTCGCCTAGTGTTGATTGAAGAACCCACAGAATAACCCTACCGATCAGAGCAGAGTCGGTTGCTAGAATTCTCTTCCAGACAGCGGCCGAAATCCGTCGCCGGCGAGACTCGAACCCTAGGACTTCTCGACTAGAGACACTTCGTTGCCTTGAGCAACCTCAGCCGGTTTCAGAGAAAGACATCGTGGGGGGGGGGGGGGGGCGTCGGCGAGCGAGGAATGTCAAGACGGGCGGCGCCCAGGGGGGGTCGAGCACTTGAAGGCCGAGGGCGAAGGCGCGCGGCCCAGGGAAGGGCAGGGGGAGAGGGGAGAGGGGAGGCGGCGGCGGCAGATAGCAGTAGCGGCGGCGAGCTGCTCTCCGTCTTGATTAGCGGAGCGGGGGCTCGTTAACCCAGTTGGCGCTCCGCCACAGCCGAGCCACCGCCCCACTCCCTCCCTCCACGCCACACCTCTCCCCCCGCTCGCACACTGGGTCGAATTGCGCGCACTCTAGCCCAAGGCAAGAATACGCTGGTGCAATGTTTAGAAAATACAATTAATAAGTAAACGTCCTTTCGCGGTGAGGCTCACGCCATTTGGCTTCCTCTTTCGCTTGACCACTTCCAAAAGTTTAATACAATTTTCAATAAATAGGAGGTCATTCAAAAAACATGTATGCACTTAGTTGAATGGGATTTTCGCAAGGGTGACAGGAGTGAAATCGAGTGAGGAGTGTACTCTCAAGTAAAAGTTCAGGGACCGGGATCTTCAATAAGAAAGACGAAAATAGTAAGTTATGTAATAAGTGCGCGCGTCTCCTCACACGCCATGTTACGTTTACTAGTTTTTACGGAGTGAAATCCAGTGAGGATGGGTTGATGGGAAAGAACCACTCTCCCAAAACTTGAGTGAGTATATCTCGTACATTAACTTCAAGCTAGGAATTTAATTTTTTTTTTCAGAAATATATCTACTGGTTAGATTTGAATAATCTACGAGTTTTCATTCAAATATAGTAAAATTACCATAATGTGACTTAGCAAGAGAAGACTAGGAGTATTGGGATTGTTCATAATCGCACTTGAAGGCACACTGGCAAGCAGACAAGTGGACATCTCTCATGTAAAAGTTCAGGGACCAGGACCCTCAATAAGAAAGACGAAAACAGTAAGTTGCGTAATAAGTGCGCGAATCCCCTCACACGCCATGTTACGTTTACTAGTTTTTACGACGCTGTGCGCGAAATACGGTCTCTTATGTTTGATTTCTGTGTACGAAACAGCAATTTGTTTCCATTCTGATAGCGCGGGAAATATTACGAAGGGTGTGCCAATAGTCTTTTGCACATCGCTTGTTGAAAACAACTGCATACAATAAAAGTGCGAGGTGGTTCACTATATTGAAAGGCAAATAATAAACAAAATTCTCAAGACAAAATATAATTGCGAAACATTACAAATATTGCTCACTCGTTTCGCGTGATTCACCTACGCTTCGAAACGTTCACTATTAGAGTGAAAGAGAGTAGCTGTTTCGCACACGGGAAACAAGAATGAGAAATTTTTTTTCATGCATTACCTATTAAAAAAAGCATTTCAGTCATCAACATTCGTGAAAGCATAAAAATGTGGGCAGAGTGTGAACAGTTTCACGTAAAAAAATTATAATCTTCATGTTTCTCTCCATATTTCCAACATAGATAGCAAAGCAAAATTGTATTTGGCCCCAGGATGTGGAGTTTATGTAATATACGAATGCCATTTATACACAAATATTTGTGAAAATCGTATTAGTTTAAAATTAACAAAGAAATACAATGCTAGTGAGATGGAGAGTAAACAGCTAATGAAACTCTGCCTCACATTAAAATATTCAGTCTTCATTATCTCACTGAAATTTCTATTCACACACAATAATGTTTGACGGAATTATAATCATAACATTTTGAGTCCATAATAACATTATTAAATCCCCAATATGTTTGTGAAAAAGCGGCTGAAAATAGCTTGTCATGTTTTATGTGAAAGTATAACATTCGATGAGTTCAGAACGAACTTTAATTGAAAAATATTGTCACACTTTCAATAAAAGTATGTTACACTTTCAATAAAATACATCTTCCAAATTTTAAAGATTATTGTATACAAATTCATCCCCATAAAACTTGTTATATTATATTTTTAATCGTATTTTATGTTACTTCAGTTATCCATTTATTATATTATTTGTATTCAGATATTATTTTATTATTTTAAACTGTTATTCTTCTTTTTAATTATCCTTTATTCAGTGAACTCCTCGCAATGACTTTCCTACTTAATTTACAAATATTTTGGTGTGTTGGTAAAGAAATTATCGCAAAAAAATTGTTATATTCCACTTTTAATTTATTTCTGATTGTTAAAATTATTTGTTTTGTAAATAAAATCGTGTACAAATTGAAAGTATTGAGAAATGCTCAAGCATAGATGCAAGGTAATTTGTATTTGCTAAAATAAAAAAGTAATATAAAAAACATTTGCATCCGCTGACTCAACATCATGGCACTTTATACATCTAGCGCACGGTCATTCGGACGGAATTCTGAATCAGAGAGTTTCGTAACCAATGATAAACACACCCGACGTTTCTTCTAATCATCGCTTCAGTGTAGGGAATGCTACCTTTTAGTAGCGGCGAATTGGCGACCTCTGTCAAGTTGTTGCCATGGACTTTTGCTTTCTTTTTCTGCTTTTTTTTGTTATTTAAGGTCGCATCAGCTTCGAGGTCATTAGCGACCACTATTGCGTGTAACGGTATGGTAACTGTCAGTAAGACACGATATGTTGATGATGACGATGACGATGATGATAGGAGATGAAAGTACGAACACAATACAACCATGCCCGAGGCGGGACTCGAATCCGCGATCCTTTAGTCCGAGATCACTTCGACACTACTGCCTACTGCCTCCAGACCGGCGAGCACGTCTTGTCTTCGCTAGTAGGTTACGTTGCCAGAAGAACAACTGCCACACACGACTCATCGACGGAGCAAATTTATCAGAGGTTCTGAGGTTGTTTTGCATCATGACGATGTCATGCGCGTTCATGCTCATTCAGTGTTTTGTCATCATTAAAATTACGTTCGTTAAATTTAAAAAAATCTCTGGTTAAATTTAACAGTACGTTTACCGATTGTCTTTATCAAAAGTACTAACTTGTGGACGCTTTCGAAGGCAAAATAATAGTCAACCAACTGCTGTGCTGTAACGAAACATATCGAATCAAACTGACAAAAATGTTTATCTTATTATTCAAAAAAGGAAGAAGTGAGTTTTTACAGTCCATATAACTCAGAGACCCTGGTAGTCATTTATACGAGAAAATTAAATTTGGAAAAATATCTTTCTTTAAAGTGTGTGATCATAAGGTTACGATTACTATTCGCACATAAATGATATGGAGCTACTATTTTTAATGGTAATATTGCATGTGCTAATGCGAGAGAACTACATTTAATGTAATTAAAGAAGGAAAATTCAAGTTCTTATCAAAATAATTTCAAATAAAACCTTGAATGATAGAATGAAATCTTGTGTGATTAGTATGTGTCAACCATTACACACGTTTGAACTTTTGTATCCAAAAATCTCTTCATCAAAAAAGAAGAAAGGTCAGGTGATAGCGAAAAATGGTTTTCACCATTGTAATCCGATCATTGAACTACATAATAATCACATATTTTTGTTCCGCGGCAAGTTTTATTTTCGCATTGTGTACTTTCCTCTCTTCCTGCAACTGCTTTTCAGGGAAGTATGCTATCAAACTTTTTTCTTTAAAAAAAAATAATATTAAAATTCAATAATTCTCTACAACAACAAACAAATAGGATGTTTCTCGTGATTCTTACATTAGTTGATAAACAATGTTTCATAATATTGTCTTATTTAATTATATCCAGCTGCATATGCACAGATCTTTTTTGTGACAGATTTAGCAAAATTTAAGCAAGCATATTTAAATATTTGTGAAGAAAATTTCATTTACTTATAAAAAAAACAAAAGTCTATTCGATAGGCATGAAAGTTTCAAGGCAAATACGTATGTGAATTTAATTATGATATAATAATAATAATAATAATAATAATAATAATAATAATAATAATAATAATAATAATAATAATAATAATAATAATAAAAATAAAAATAATAATAATAATAATAATAATAATAATAAAATTAATAATAATAATAATTTATTTCTGCAAATGAGGGCACGCACGGTGACAAAACATTTAGCAAAAGTATGTAATTATAAATATAAAAATAAAAAAAGAAACAATATATAAATTATAACACAATACAAATACGTCACACAAACCCCTTAAGAAGTAAAAATCAAATATGAAAAATAGATTATGCACTACTCGCCTCTAGATAATACATGCACTTCACTTCACTGAATGTCCCTGCACTACCCAATACGTTGTTCATGAAAATAAAATAAATGCAATTGGCACTTGCACACACTTTTGTAGGCTTATGTGCATTCTGAAAACCACCACTGTACTACACGGCATATTACTGCATTATACGCGTATGCTCTTGAGAACCCTCAAACGCATACCGCGCGTGCGTCTGGGAAATAAACTATTCGCTCGTGGCCCTACGAGAGGTGCTATTTTATAACATACTCTTGATTCGCATCAACGCGCAGAGAGAGCAGCACAATTCGCGACGTTCCCAGCAAAATTACGACGTATTTGATATTGAATGTTTGTTTCGTATTTCATGGCGCCCCATCGTCATTAGTCCCGTAAGTGTTAGTGCATGCTTTTTTATCGTAAGGGGTCGTGATGTTCTTTCCTACTGTATGATGAGATTCGCTACAGATCTGCCCGACGACTTGCGGACATTTTTCACATCCAGGTATCTCCTACCAGTGGGGTACCGGTGCAACCGGAACAAGCTCTAGGCTCCCGACTGGTCTTCCGATAGGAATTGTAGTGAAGTGCGTGTGTGTGTAAGGGGTAAGTAGAGGAAAAGGAAGGAAAGATCACGTGCAGTTCATGGCTCATTTGTTAGTGTATTGCTTCGGCATTCGCCTGGTGTTGATCGGAGAAACCACAGAACAGTACTGGTCAGAGCAGTTGCTGGAATTTTCTCCAGTGAACGCCTCAATTCGACATAGCTATGAAGATGGTGTCGGAAATTCGGTCGCAGTCGGGACTCGGATCCTATGCCACCCCGGTGAGAAGCACTGCAGAGACATCTGTTGACGCCCTAAGCCACCTCAGCCGGTCGACCTGCTCGATCCAAAGGGATTTCCAATCTTCATTTCAGCTTCTCCAACTTGGAAACCAGTGAACTGGCGCTGCCTTACCCATCGTTCTCCGTTATATCACTACGCATCACCTCTGGAATGTGCGCACGGCAATCAAAGATCGTCCCGCTTTCTCACCCGCAACCTCTCCTGCTTTCTCTTGCCACTTGTCTCCCCTCTTCTTCTAACCTCTTTACATTCCTATTCACCCTAGAGGACGCTTCTGAGGGCAAGGATTTCTCGAGGGCCGTGGAGAATGTTGGTTGTTTGGTTCATCGTTGGTCAGGAAACAACGCAACTGAAAAGAGGACAACTAAATCTATTTTAAACGTTGTTAAAATTGTCAATAGTAGGAGGTACTGATAGTCATTGTTTTAAGATGCAGTAATATGTTTCAAATGTGTACAAGGGATCACTTCATTCTGCTTTCTCCTGTAATAAATTTGTATTATTATCGTTTTATGGAATGTTTGACGAAAAGGAAAAGATTTGCCCTTATAAAGAAAACTTTAAAAATTAAGTGTATCGTAATTATCACATAATTAAAGTAAACGTTTTAAGCAATCTTTACTCTGGATACCCATATAAATAATAGAATCTGTGGTCTCACTTAGAATTTCCTTTTTTTTTCTCCGCCACATTTTTAAAAGAGAATTAAATTTCTTTTTTTTTTGAATTCATAAATAACAATGAAAAATGTCTTCAATGCCAAATTTAATCACCCAAAACACGTGCATTTTCGGCATCGCAGCCAATATCTCTTTTGAACGTCAATGCGTGTAGCAAATAACACAGCTCCATCAATATTTCGGGAAACGAGAACACACAGACACACACACGCGCGTACACATATCTCGCAGAGGGCCGTGTGTATGCACAGCCGGAGATGTGCAAGATGAAGGGCGGAGGGGATCCCCGAAGACGGCGTAACTGGTCGCGCGTGTTGACACACGCGGCGCCGGACGTCACCGCGCGTGGGTGGGCGCTCGTCAGAAGCGGAAGGGCTGGGCTCGGCGGGGAGAGGCGGCTTTGGAGGCGTAGCTCACTGTCAACAGCGTGTGGCTTCTGCGGTAATCGCTGCTGGGTAGATCGACGCAAACACGGTTTGTCAATACAGTTCACTCATTGTCTTGTTTGCGTAATTTTGACTCAGTTACCCAACCTTCTGTTCTTACGGTCATTTTATACAGTTTCTCTCTGGGTTTTATATGGCGTTTGTATGGTTGTTTTAACGTTTACTTATTCCAACGTTCAGATCTTATTATCGGAAAACATCTAATACTAAGCCTGTATATTATTCTTAGTTTTCTATTGCGATGAGATAAACACACCGACAATAAAAGTAATATCTAGAACTAAGCAGATAATAATTTATACAACAAGAAAGGTTATTGCTGACAGCCTTTACAAGGAAGAAAATTTGTAATATTTGTATATTTTTCTCATGTGGTCGCGCCTCATGCGGACCCGTGTATGTTTTATGTTGGGTTCAATAAATGCGTAAGAAATATTTAATATGGTAAATACACCCAAAAGAAGAAATTATGTGAAGATCTTTGTTCTCTTCCCTCCGATAAGAAACCAATAAAATCACACACAGTTGAGCACATGCACGAAAATATGTGCGCGAAAATATGTGGAGGACTTGGCCCTCTTACCTCCTCTGAGAAGCCAGTACAAGCCCTCATCATTGAGCATGGTCACAAATATATGTGGAGAGCTTCGCTCCCTTCCCTCCCCTGAGAAACCAGTACAAGCACTCACCGGTGAACACGCGCGAACTGACGGAAGCCCGCTGCGCGTTGCTGGGCGCGCACGTGTAGTTGCCCGAGGTCATTGCTTCCTCCCTTCCCCTAAACCTTCCTCCCTTCCCATAAAACAGTACGTACAGCACTCACCGTTGAGCACGTGCACACTGACGGAAGCCCGCTGCGCGTTACTGGGCGCGTAGCGTGTAGTTGCCCGATCACATTTCTCCCCCCCTCCTCCCCTGATAAACCAGTACGAGCACTCACCGTTGAGCACGTGCACGCTGATGGAGGCCGGCTGCGCGTTGCTGGGCGCGCACGTGTAGTTGCCTGATGACATTTCCCCCCCTCCTCCCCTGATAAACCAGTCCGAGCACTCACCGTTGACCACGTGCACACTGACGGAAGCCCGCTGCGCGTTGCTGGGCGCGCACGTGTAGTTACCAGAGGTCATTGCTTCCTCCCTTCCCCTAAACCTTCCTCCCTTCCCATAAAACAGTACGTACAGCACTCACCGTTGAGCACGTGCACACTGACGGAAGCCCGCTGCGCGTTACTGGGCGCGTAGCGTGTAGTTGCCCGATCACATTTCTCCCCCCCTCCTCCCCTGATAAACCAGTACGAGCACTCACCGTTGAGCACGTGCACGCTGATGGAGGCCGGCTGCGCGTTGCTGGGCGCGCACGTGTAGTTGCCTGATGACATTTCCCCCCCTCCTCCCCTGATAAACCAGTCCGAGCACTCACCGTTGACCACGTGCACACTGACGGAAGCCCGCTGCGCGTTGCTGGGCGCGCACGTGTAGTTACCAGAGGTCATTGCTTCCTCCCTTCCCCTAAACCTTCCTCCCTTCCCATAAAACAGTACGTACAGCACTCACCGTTGAGCACGTGCACACTGACGGAAGCCCGCTGCGCGTTACTGGGCGCGTAGCGTGTAGTTGCCCGATCACATTTCTCCCCCCCTCCTCCCCTGATAAACCAGTACGAGCACTCACCGTTGAGCACGTGCACGCTGATGGAGGCCGGCTGCGCGTTGCTGGGCGCGCACGTGCAGTTGCCCGATGACATTTCCCCCTCCGCCCCTGATAAACCAGTACGAGCACTCACCGATGAGCACGTGCACGCTGATGGAAGCCGGCTGCGCGTTGCTGGGCGCGCACGTGTAGTTGCCCGAGGTCATTGCTTTCTCCCTTCACATAAACCAGTACGTACAGCACTCACCGTTGAGCACGTGCACACTGACAGAAGCCCTCTGCGCGTTGCTGGGCGTGCACGTGCAGTTGCCCGATGACATTTCCCCCTCCGCCCCTGATAAACCAGTACGAGCACTCACCGTTGAGCACGTGCACGCTGATGGATGCCGGCTGCGCGTTGCTGGGCGCGCACGTGTAGTTGCCCGAGTCGCCGTTGTTGGCGGCGGCGATGAGCAGCTCGGAGGAGGAGCGGCTGAGCCGCACCGACACGCCCCGCTCCTGGGCGTAGTTGATCATGACGCGCTCGTGGTACCAGAAGACGAACTGCGGGTCCTCCGTGCTGTCGCGCAGCAGGCACGTCAGGCGCAGCCGCGACCCGCGCTTCACGAACAGGTCGGGCGCGCCCAGCAGCTCTGCGCGCGCCTCTGCGGACACACAGGGAAGCAAGGAATCAGGCCAATTCTCACAAAGCCTTTCTGTGAATGAAGGTTGAGTTAGATACACTGGTCGGGCGCGCCAAACAGCTTTGCGGGCTCACAGGGAAACAAAGCGTCATGCTAGTGCTTGCGTAGCATTTCTATGAGTGGAAGTTGAGTTAGATGAACTAGTCGGACGCGCGCAACAGCTCTGCGCGTGCCTCCGCGGACACAGGAAAACAAGGAGGCAGGCTAGTGCTTGCGTTGCCTTCCTATGAATGGAGGATGAATTAGACGCACTGATCGGGCACGCCCAAAAGCTCTGCGCCCGCCTCTGCGGGCACACAAGCGAACAAGGAGTCAGGCCAATTCTCGCAAAGCATTCCTGTGAATGGAGGTTGAGTTAGGCGCACTGATCGGGCGTGCCTAAAAGCACTGCGTGCGCCTCTGCGGACACACAGGGAATCAAGGAGTCAGGCCAATTCTACCACACCAGCCCTGAGGAAGACCACGACAAGATGGTCGAAACGTCGGCAACACAGCCTTCGACGCGGCGTCACCCGGACAGCCCAGATCACCCACATGACTCTGGCCGCGGAAACCTACGACTTCAACAAGAAATCATTGCCATTGCTTATGTATCCTTCCTATACATGGAGGTTGAGTTAGACGCACTGGTCGGGCGCGCCTAAAAGCTCTGCGTGTGCCTCTGCTGACACACACGAAAGCAAGGAGTCAGGCCAGTGCTTGCATAGCCTTCCTTTGAATGCAGGTTGAGTTAGACGCATAGGGCAGGCGCGCCAATAACTCTGCATATACACAAACGAACGAGGAGTCAGGCCATGCTGCGTAGTGTTTCTATGAATGGAGGTTGAGTTAGGCGCATTGGTCGAGTGGGCCAATAACTCTGCGCACGCACAAGGGAACAAGAAGTCAGGCCCTGGCTTGGGTAGCCTTCGTATGAATGGAGGTTGAGTTAGATGCACTGGTCGGGTATTCCTAGCTCCTCTGCGCTCGCCTCTAAGGGCACGCAAGGGAATACGGACTCAGGCTATTGCTCGAGTAGCCTTCCTATGTATACAAGTTGGGTTACTGCGTCGAGCGTGCCAGTAACTCTACGCACACACAAGGGAACAACACAAAGCCTGCCTTTTTTCTGCCGAAAATTCACGATTACATAAGTTTCATTTCTTACAAAGAAAGCAGAGGAAGAAATTCTTACGAAGTAAATGCGAGAAAGTAAAATGTATCTCTGTAGTTTAAATAATTTTCGTTGTGGCATTACAATCGATGGTCAATTTTTAGAAGTTAAAAAAACCATATTCTGCTACTGTTTCATAGTCACTTTTATTCCAGTTTCTGTTCTCTTTGAAATGTAATTTTATGTTTTAGAATCAGCATTCTGTATATTTTCACATCAACTTGAACACCATCCTACGTTAACATCTCCGTTTGTTCACGTCTACTGGCACATTTGTGTCACAATTATTCCCACCATCTGCCACTGTACACGGATATGTCATTCTATCAGCGAGGTTATCATCCGTACCCTTGGGTATTTCTGATTCAATTTTACGACCAATCACGCCCAGTTACAGACTCACTTTCTTGTTCTTGTTCTACAGAATTAAGCGTGAGCAATATGTGTTAACACACAGTTCGTTACTGATCCCGTAACATATCGTGTGAATCATATTGTCATTAGTTAGTATTCGGCAATTCAATGGAACGCTGTTATAAATTGCATCTACTTGTATTTTGTTTATTAATTCGACCGGGGAAAAATTCGGAAGTCCAATCATTCGCATCAAACTTAGAGTGTCGGACGGGTCTCAAAATGGAGGCTAAGCGTAACTCAACCGGGCACTGGATCATGACGGTGAGGCTACCTTTTATTTTACTTAACACAAAAATGGAGAGATTTTAAATGTCTCATACTAATCTCATTGTTTTAAAACAAATTTTAAGCATTTTTCGGACTTAAACATTTTGTACTTAATTAAAAATATGTTTATTATTGTAGCACTAAAATGTTCAATTTGCAACCAAACCTCGTGTGACTTTATGATGATAGGATTTCCACGCACAAAACATCTCCAAAGGAGTTTTATTCAGCACAAAAAGTTGTAAATATAGAGATATGCACATTTTTTGAGTGCTCATGTCAAGGAATCATTTTCAACGTTTTCCATTAAAATGCATTGTTTTGTAAACTATCATTATAAATTATATTTTGATGCCATCAATCGGTCATTAAATCTAATTTTTATGACACATTTTATTACATTATATCGCTTTTCTGTTTACGTTAATAGCTGACGTAATTTATTTTCATATTTGTTGTCACACACACTATTACATATTAAGACGATGGTAAATAATGTCCAGACCTTCCATATTACTTTCTCATTATCATCAGGCAAGTAGCACAGTAAAAATATCTTATACTTTTAAGAACATGACATTGTGTAGCCTTGGGTAACACTCAGGGACGGATTCAGGAGTCGATGCACATTTAGAGCATTTGATGTGAGAGTGCCTAAAACTAATGAATGAAAAAAAATTAAAATAATGGCTAATTTTAATGCACATTTTTCTCAATTTTGTAAAGCGCAGGTGGAGGCAGAGAGCTCGGTGAGGCCTGGCGGGCAGCCGAGAATCCAAGTCAGTTCAGATTTCGCTTCATCGCCGAACCGTCCGGGGACTTTCTTGCTCACATCCACAGGTACGTGGATCAAAATACCCCCTTGCTCTGCTTCCGTATAGTAAAAGTTGTTTTTCGATCCCCCAAACGCCACATGCAGTTTTTAATTGTTTTGATTTAAACAAATAAAGACAGAAAAAATATGTTTATGCTGTAGTCGGTGGGCTTCGAAAATACTTTGTTTTGAGAGCCAGAGTGAACAATGGACGCGCAAAGGAAAATCTATAATTTGCTTTGGACGTAACACCTGCTGGTAAATATTTATAGGAAGTACATACGTTTTTGAATAAGTATATAATTTATCTATCTATATATGACATATATTATATACATGTATTATATATATTATATATATATATGATATATATTATATATATCATATATATTATATATATTATATATAATGTGTATATTTACATATAGAAAATAAGTCTAATTGCTCATAATACAGGACCCTTAGGACGTACATTCAGTGGTTCCAAAATATCAAGTGTGTTCTAACACAATATAGTTGCTTATTGAGCAGTAACGAGAATATTTCGAATGGGAACGTCTAATCAATGAAGAATCTCTTCCTAATTTACTAGCCCCATCACATGCGAATGAATTTCTAAAATATAGAATGTTCCTAAAAGTATCAACGCTTGAGAGGAAGGACTCAAATACTTCTACAGGTGACTTATTTCATGTTTCAATAGTTCTCTTTCCAATTAATACATTTAAAAATGCTGAGTTATATTTCACTAACAATATTTATTAACTATTATATAACTAATACTGAATGTATTTGTGTCGAGGGAGCCGGATTTCACCTTAATCAATACAGATAATTTAGCTATTTAATATTCATGCATTTAGCAAGACATGAGTGCTTTTGGAAATACAGAAAACATTCCACATCACCTACATCAATCTGAATTGTATATTTACTTTATAAAATTCATTACAAACCTACCAAACCTACCTACACTTCTGAACAAGATTCCAAGTAATTTTATTAATATTATTTTATTATTTTGTCTGAGTGTTTGATCGATAATTAAAAGCAGCATTAGGCGTTGCTATAAGGGCAATAAATCAATGCTATGAACAGAAGGTTCTGGAAGCTCTAATTTTCATTCGTAGTGGTCTTTCAACGGCAGCCCCCGGCGGACTACGAGCTCATCCTGGGGGAGGGCTACTACAAGCTGCATACGGGTGGCCGTCGGTGGCCTGAAGCCATGCAAGTGTGTGAGTCTGAGGGCGGACATTTAATGGTGATCGACACCCAGAGGGAAAGCAACGTTATACGGGAACTCTTCGCTCGCGAGCCCAAGATCACCAACGCGTACAACATCCATTGGCTGGCTGTTGGCTTCCACGACCGCTACGTTTCGAAACGCTACGAAACTGTCACAGGTGATTCTTTTTTGCTCATACTTTACGTAGAAATATATAACATATTGTAGTTGTTCAATAATGTGACAACTAAATGTTGAAAAAAAGGTTTTCTCTCTCTTTCTTTCGCTCTCTCTTTCTCTATCTCCGTTTCTCTCTCTCTGTTTCTCTCTCTGTTTCTCTCTCTCTGTTTCTCTCTCTGTTTCTCTCTCTCTCTGTTTCTCTCTCTGTTTTTCTCTTTCTGTTTCTCTCTCTCTGTTTCTCTCTCTCGGTTTTTTTCTCTCCCTGTTTCTCTCTCTCTTTGTTTCTCTCTTTCTGTTTCGCTCTCCCTCTGTTTCTCTCTCTCTCTGTTTCTCTCTCTTTCTATCTTACTTTTTCTCTCTGTCTCTTTCTATCTCTCTTTCTCTCTCTTTCTCTCTCTTTCTCTCTCTTTCTCTCTCTCTTCTCTCTCTTTCTCTCTCTTTCTCTCTCTTTCTCTCTCTTTCTCTCTCTCTTTCTCTCTTGCTTTTCTCTCTCTTTCCCTCTCTCTTTCTCTCTCCCTTTCTCTCTCTATCTCTCTCTTTCTGTCTCTTTCCGTCTCTCTCTTTCTCTCTTTTTCGGCAAACTCCTGACAAGATATAGGAAAATCTGCTCGAATAGGAAAATCGGGCTAGAAATCAAATTAATTTTTTACTGATACATTATAGCTTGTTATTACTTTCGATACGGAGCTGGATATACACTGCATAACTTACCTGGCTTGAAAGGATCATGGATGCGAGGGAAATATGAACACAGTTGAATGATGCTACATGTGTTCTTATGGAGGGATTATCGATGGGAATTTTGGGAGTGAAATATGAAAAGGCAAATCGAGTCAAATTAACATCTAAGCAATCAAGGAACCTTGCTAAGCTTTGTATACCTGTATTAAATATATTACCTCTTGTGTATATTTTGACAGCTCCAATTCCTTTTTTCAAGCTTATCGCGACGATATTCGTAGTTGCGTGGATAGTGACGGAGACCAGCCATGATTTTGAAACATTCTGATAACATGTTTTGGTATTTTAACTTTTTTAAAATACTCTGTCAGTATTATTAGTACTTTGTCATTTTTTATAGTGCGCATATTGAGAAATATGTTTATTAAGAAGAAATTACTAAACCATTGATTTTTTCTTTTCTGAGTTCCATGAAAACCGTCCGTGAAACGAAAAATTGGCAAGCAATTTTCAATTCAGCACACCGAAGTTAGGTTTAGAGGCGTGTTCATTCCAGCGCTGTAACAAAAACTATTTCGCAAGTCTATGTTATCATTCCCCGTTATTTGTAAAATGTTCTTGCAATAAATCATTGATCTGGTACATGGAAAACAACCGAAATATGATGTAAGAGAGGAGGATACAAATATTTCTTAGTTTCCTTTGTATTGAGCGGGACACATAAATTTTGAAATAAAATTATCGTTTAAATATGAATAACGTAGTCAAAATTTTTGTATCACCGGACGGACGTAAAGAATTCATTAGTTAAATTATTGTGTGCATTCGCGATGTGTCAGGTCGGGTGAATGGTTTAGTATTAAGTAGTAATATATCTTTCTTTTTTGACCGTAGGTCAACTGCTGTCTGACAAATTTGTTAACTGGATTGCTGGAGAGCCCCATGGAGAAAATCAACACTGCGGGATAATCAACAAAGCAACTGAGATGGCAATTGACCCATGCACCACGTTATGGGCGTTTGTTTGTGAATCATACTAAATTTACAAAAGAAACACTGAATAGATTTGACATCTACGCTCTAAACTCGACAAAACCATAAAAGTACAAACAATTTTGTAAAATTTGGATCACATTCTTCATATTAAATTTAATGCATTAAGGGGATAATATATTAAATTATGTTATATTTATGATCGTCTGTTAAAATCTTGGACTAAACTATCTATTGGTTACACACAGCCAATTTCAAAAAAATAAAGAGGTGGCAATCAATATAACAATTTATTTGAAATTGAATGTCTTTAATGAATAAACGTTTTAATCCGGTGATGTTTTAAAGATTAATGCATTTATCAGCAATTCATTACAGATAAACCGAAATCTAATAGATAACTGAAATATTTAAATCACGGAGGCATTAACATTTCTCAATAAAATATTCAGCAATACAATAATAATATAAAACAAATTTAATCCAATATTTTCTCACTTGCAAAAACCAGATAACACTAATTACTTCAAATGTATATGTATACGTAAAGAATTTAATGATTATTACGTAAATAAAGCTTCCGAAATGATGTCTATTTTTTTTTTTCGATTGATGGATTGATTGGTGAATCCGGGCGTGTCTACTGCTAAGGTCATTACTCCCGTAAGTGTAGCGCATGTTTTCATCGTGAGAAGTGGCCGTGATCTTCCGCCGCTGGATGGCGACATCCAGCTCCGCCTACGTCGGCTTGCGGGGACTTTCCCCAGCCAGGTATCGTCCATAATGCGAGTCACCGCCTTGGCCGACAAGCTCTAACACTAAGCTCCCGACTAGACTCCTGCCAAATGTGATGTACTGCATGAGAGTATGTATTTAAGTAAGGGGCGAGGAAATACAAGGAAGATACGGTTGTGTAGGCTCCCGCGGCCGAAGTTTGTGTTGTCTAGGCTACTCGGGACGAGCAACGTCACTGACATGGTGGCTACCGTTTCGGCCAGCGTATTGTGGCCTTTTTCAGAACGTACTGCAGTACGCTCTGAAGAAGGTAACTATACGCTGCCCGAAAAGTTAGCCACCATGTCAGTAACGCGGCTCGTCCCGGATAGCCTAGACAACACAAAGACAAGGAAGAGGAAGGAAAGATCGCGCGAAGCCCGTGGCCCGCTTGTTCGGGTACCGCTCCGGCATTCACCTAGTATTGATCCGATAATCCACGGAAAACTATCGGTCAGAGCAGCTGGCCACTTGAATTCTCTATCAGACAGCGGCTGAACTCGATCTAACTATCTAGCTAATGTGAAAAATCTTGCCACCAGCCGAACTTGAGCTCAGAACCTCTCGGTCAGAGGCCCTGGTGAAAGGACTCTTTCCATTTTTGTTTCTACGTCGTATATTATTTCAACAATTATTATCAATTAACCATGTACCTCGTTAATCTTGCAGCGATATTAATAATGACAAACCTGAATACTCACTCATCTTCGAAACACCCTTAATACCAAACAGAATAGACACTTAATCCGTGATGATGATGATGAGGAGGAGGAGGAGGAGGAGGAGGAGGAGGAGGAGGAGGAGGAGGAGGAGAAGGAGGAGGAGGAGAAGGAGGAGGAGGAGGAGGAGGAGGAGGAGGAAGAGGAGGAGCAGGAGGAGGAAGATGCGGGGAAGGAATTTATTTCATCCTTATGACACCCTCAGTAAAAACCTTCATATTACAACTTTTACATTTTAAAAGAGTTCACTTTCTTTTAATCTGTTGAAACCTGTAAGTAGTGAACTCTTAAAATGTTCATTTCTAGGACTCTATTTGGATAAATAACCCTTCCTTTATAGTGAAAATAATTGTTGTTTTGCGAATTCACTACTTTATTCCAATTTCAACATCACAACCTTTTAATTACTCGTGTAAATATTGTTATCTGATTAAAAGTTTCAAAAGCGGAACCAAAGAGCATATAATGTGAAAACGCATTCTAATTATTTTTTCTGACAACGCAGTTACATTGGAGATGGCTTGTTTGTTCAATCTGACACATATTAAACATGAAATGAAAGTCTAATCACACGCGAAAGCTTGGAGGGAGAACTCTATCAAATGAGAGTGTACTGGTGTCTATTGCGTGTGAAGCACCAATTAACAATTTCAATATTGCGTGCAATGCAAAATGACTGGCACACAAATTAAAGATGACTTCAATGTAATTCTGAATGTCATTTCATCGACATGTTTCAATAGACACGACAGTGAGACATGTTGTGCCTTCAACATTTTCCAATCATCTGGACAAGGATACCAGTGTTTCCACGTTTTGCCATCCCGTGTGTGAATCATCAATCATGGAGTGATTAATACGCTTCCGTGGAGAAAACTCGAATCACCATGGCAACGAATAAAATCGTCTAAAATCAATTAATTTTAATTAGCGCTGATAAACAGTTGACGTGCAATATTTGAAGTATGGCACTGAATACCATACGGTAATGGATAGACTGTGTCGAATCTCGAGATTTGTTTTGGGGCGAAACCATGTACAATTATGTGAATGTAATTCATTTTCCATTCGAACCTAATAACTTTTTTGGTTATAGTTTATTATTAAATGAATAACAATTAAAGTTGTAACATGTTTTAATGAAATGAGGGATATTTCCAACCATTTCTTTTCGAAGATTTAGCAGATTATTTTTAAGTGAAGCCGTCGCACGACATGAGGCAATACTTGTATTCCGATAACAAGCAGGCCCATAACATTCCAGGTGTTTGATAAAGATGTTTGAAGCTAACATGTACTAGGGCACGAAGCGTTTTCAGGCTCGTCAGGTGCTTAGTTCCGTAAGATCAGTGCGTATGTTTATCTAGGGAGGTGGTACGTATCTTCATCCTCCGGTGTGTAAGATCCCACGCCGACCTACACGCTTGAGGGTGTTTTCCCCGAACCAGGCATCTCCCACCAGCAGGACTCGGCGCCATCCGTAAGAAGCTCTATGTTCCAGTCTGGTCT
Organism: Gryllus longicercus; assembly: GCA_038098605.1. Lineage (NCBI taxonomy): Eukaryota > Metazoa > Arthropoda > Insecta > Orthoptera > Gryllidae > Gryllus > Gryllus longicercus. Next base: position 924,416 of record JAZDUA010000173.1, on the reverse strand, counting down.
CCCGGCACGTGTGGTAGTGTAATTATTTATTTATTTATTATAATTTATGCATGTCACGGCAAGAATGTGTAAGTAAGGGGTGAGGATAGTACAAGAAAAAGGAAGGAAATGTTGCAGGTTGTTCGTGACCCCTTTGTTAGGATACTGAACTGGCTTTCACCTGGTGTGGATCAGAGAAACCACGGAAAACTATTTTTAATGTCTCTTATTGCATAAGTGAACAAAATTTAAAGAAAAAATTGGAGTGGTTTATGAGAAAAAAATTGTACATTTCAATCGCAAATAACGCAAAAACTATTCGTTTTTCAAAAAAATTGTACATTACCTTTTTTAAAGAGATAATTTGCACAATGCCCCAGACAATAATCTCTATCTCAAATTTGGAAGTTTTAATTTTTTCCAATTTTCAAAAAATGGGGAATGTTAACGCAAATTAGTGTTGCTCCATTCTCGTAAACGTCCTTTGCACTATTCAACAATAATATTTAATCAAAGAATTTGAAGCCATTGTTTTGAAAATTTTGAATGTCCCTGGGGCTTTACGCCCCAAAATTAAAATATCGGTTTCAAATCCTAGGGGCCGTGACATTGTCTAGGACGATTGGGAAATATCAATTTTGAAGATATTCGACCGAACGGTTTTTGAGATAGCGCTGGGCACAGGCGGACAGACAAACGGTCAGACGGACGGACAATCGGTCGAACAGCCAGACGTTTTGCCGTCAATCGATTTTTTGGTATGAAGGATGCACAAAACGGATTCTGGCTTCTCTTCGTGTCAGAGGATTTTTTTTCTACACTTAATGCAATAAGAGTTTTTGTGTCGAAAATTCGACGGTTTCCGGCGCGCGATTACAACACTTTCTCTTCTTAAATTAATAAGTGCCAAAAAGTAATAAGGTATTAGTATATTAATTACAAATAGTTTGATCTCTTCGCCTTAAATATATTCCTCAAGTTCACGAGCCATTCTACGTGCCTCCTTTGACGACTGCGGTCCTAATAACAAATGGCACCTAATGGTGTGTTCAGTACATGTGTTATTTTAAAGACAAGAAAGCATTTGCGATCTATAAGGTGACGGATATTTTTCTAATTTTCGAATGAATGGACGTTCCAGACATTTGGTAGTATAGTTTTCGAGATATTTCTGAAAACAATTCCTATACTATTTGAGTTTCTATAAGATATTTCTCACTGGAACAGCCTTAAACCAATTACTCCGTTACAAAAAAAAATATAATTTAAATAAACGGAAAGCAATAACATGTGTCCCATATTCCTTATTAAGCAGTTGACCGGGTTCATGTGTTTTCAGAGTACGAGGCTACAATTATTTTTCTTTATTAGTTTTTCATAACATCAGATAGCAAGTGCGCAGGCGTTTACAAAAGGACGGTAGGATCCGCATAGCTCTGAAGCAGTATAGCTTCAGAGCAGTATAGCTCTGAAGAAGGTCACAACAAGATGGCCGAAACGTCAGTACAATTGACCGACTTCAGAGCTTTAGAGCTGCAGTAAAGCTCTGGAGAAGGCCACAGCAAGATGGCCGAAACGTCAGTACAATTGACCGAAACGCGGCTCATCCCGGATAGCCAAGAATGCGCGACGGTAGGATCCGTTATATAAACCGGATGCGTTTATCTCAGAGACAGAGGGTCGCTACCACCGCAGCGACACTAGCAGAAAGGACATATGATTTGAGTGCCGACACTACCTACTTGGCTGGATCGAGTTCAGCCCCGTCCTGGAGGAAATTCTAGCCTTCTGCTCTGACCGGCGGTTGTCCGTGGTTTCTCTGATCAACACCAGGTGAATGCCGGTCGCAGTACCCTAACAAAAAGGCTACGAATCTTTCCTTCTCCTTCCTTGTCCTACCTTCACCCCTCACTTACGTTCACACTTACATGCGCTACATTACCACACATGCCGGGAGACTAGTTAGAAGAATAGAGTTGGTCCCGACTGGGGCGGTGCCCAGCTGGCGGGAGATACCTGGTTCGGAACACCCCGCAAGCCAACGGGTAAGATGGCTGTTGGATCTCGCCAACCAATGAAGGAGAATCACCGCCACCTCCCACTATAAAATATTCACTACATTTACGGAACTTATGACTGTAGCAGTTGTGCCTGGAGCAACAATCAATCTAACAACAGTGGATCTACAGAAAAGTCTGAAGTTTCGATGGCCCTAAATGCGCACCAGCGGTGCAAAGGCGTTTCTCCAGACGCCTCTGAGAAGAGGCAGGTGGGTGAGGGAGGTGGGAGGGGGGTACAGGAGAGGGAGGGCGCGGCTTGGCACGCGAAGCGACGTCGAGCGTAAATCGAGGTCCGTCGCGCACAGATGCGCCGCCTACGCTCCGCCCACGCTCTCCGTGTCCTGCTAATCTCCCTCCACCGCATCCTCACCCTCCTTGGAACTGATCTATTAGAACCGGAGTCTTCACTAGAACCGCTCTCTTTCTCTTCACTCGCTTCGGTACATCCACTGGAACCACTCCCTTTCTCTTCACTCGCTTCGGTACATTCACTAGAAACGATCTCTTTCTCTTCACTCGCTTCGGTACATTCACTAGAACCGCTCTTTTTCTCTTCACTCACTTTAGTTCATGCACTAGAAACGATCTCTTTCTCTTCACTCGCTTCGGCACATGCACTAGAACTGCTCTCTTTTTTTTCACTCGCTTCGGTACATGCACTAAAACCAAACTCTCCGTGAGACCTACTCTATTAGATCTAGTATCTCCATTAGTGATGCGACATTGACAAGAGAACATCGATGTTGCCAAACATCGATGTTCAAAATTAAAACCCCGATGTTAACCATAAAAGCGACCCGAAACCATCATTGTTTTTAAACATCGATATTTTAAAGTTGGTTTAATAAAAAATAACATTACATTCGTGCTCAACAATTTAATTTGGCAGTTACCGTACATATTAATTAATAATTAAATCATTAAATACCGTACATATTAATTAAATCATTAAATCACATTAAATAATAATTAAAATGTATCTTAAATCAAATTAAACAACGTCTCTTCACGTTCAAAATACGAGGAAACACGAAAGAAATACTAGGGCATCTAGATCATCTCAGGGGAGGGATGTAGTCTGTTTGATGAAGGTGGTTCGTTTGGTACGAACACATAGACAATGGTACCAACAGTTAGGTATTAGTTCATATTTCAACTTTTGAAAAATTATGATTTTGAGTATTTTTCATCCACGAACATCAAAAACGTAAAAGAACATCGAGTTCAAAATATCGCTGTTCAAGAAACATCGACCTCAATACATCGGTGTTTGAAACATCGATATTTTTAAAGACACATCGATGTTTTGCAAACATGAACTTCGATGTCGTATCCCTACTTTCTATTAAACACTCTCTCTCTCTCTCTCTCTCTCTCTCTCTCTCTCTCTCTCTCCACACCTCTCTTCGTTTTAGAACCCCTCTGCGCATGAGGGGGTTTTCACAAGAACCGCAATAACACGCATTGCCATCTCCAAACCCCACTTTCCCAGCATCCACAACCACCTTCTTCACAAAAATTGCCCACTCTATATAAACTAATTTGTCTCCAGATTCTCTCCTTAAAACTACCTCGCCCTTCTCCCTCCACTAAAATCGCTCTCAATACCGGGACAGGTTCTATCTAGCAGAACCCGGCTTTACGCCAATCCACAATATTCACCAAAACCGCGGGCTTCACTAAAACCGCTCTCTCCAGCAGCTTCTCCCCACCAGCAAAGCTCCCTATATCACGATTGCCTTTTCCAACCACATAACTCTCTCCAGTAGCATCACGTTCTATGTCGAAAACGCTCAAAACAAAAAGAAAACATGGTGTATTGTCATGGTGACGAGATGGCAACGGATGCGAAAAAGGCAGTGCCCATATATCTGAAGACGATAACGACGACGACGACGACGACGAAGAAGAAGAAGAAGAAGAAGAAGAAGAAGAAGAAGAAGAAGAAGAAGAAGTTTTTTCAGCGCGGGATGTGGCGGTGATCTTCCCCCGCCGAATAGTAAGATACAGCACCGACCTACATCGGCTGGTAGGGACTTTCTCCAACTACCCCCCACCAGCAGGGCTCCGCCCCAGCTGAGAAAATCTATAAGCACCCGACCTAACTCCACACAAGTGTGGTAGTGTAGTGCGTATAAGTATGTGTAAAAGTGTGTAAGTAAGTGGGGATGATAAGACAAAGAGGAGGAAAGTGCGTGATCTGGGCTGTCCGGGTGACGAAGAAAGATGTTGTGGTCCGTGTCCGGTTTGTTAGGGTACTGCTTTCACTTGTGTTGATCGGAGAAATCTCGTAAAACGCAGAGCAGGCGGCCACCAGAATTCTCCTTCAGATAGAGGGTGAATTCGCCTTATCTGTCTTGCTAGGGTCGAAAATCCTGTCACCGTCGGAACTCGAACCCAAGGACCTCCCAGAGAGAGGCACGAGAGCTATTTTATTTTCAAAAAATTGAATATATAAATGAGACTTCATGTAAAGCAACCCCAAAAATTAAACTATTCCTTTCAAACTCGCAGGGCGTCGGGCACTATTAAATCGCAAGGGAATATCATTTTTGGGTAAAATCGTCTGAATTCTTTAGGCGACAGTTTACGTTATAAGGCGAGAAAGTAAGTTTTCTACAGTTCAACTTCCGTTCGAGCTCAGTTCAGTTTTGATCAAATTGAGCCCAAGTTCCCGCCAAACTTTCCGGTGCCTACTCTGAACACAATTTCTCACCGTTTCCACTTTCTTCCACCAAAGATGGACTTCGCGCGAGTTGTCTTCAGGTGAGTATGTGCATTTGGTGACGTCACAGACGAGGGAGACGGCTTTTCTGAATGCCGTCTCAAAAACATCAACTTCGTAGTTTATCGAGGGGCAGCACCGACGAAGAAAAATAAAAATTTCACATTTCGGGTATGTAAGCACAGAAGAAGACCAATGAAACAAATTAATACCGCGTCCAAAGCAAATCACTTGAAGATTACAATACTTCATTTGCATTACGCTAACCGATGTTTTCTGAATAGCGGTAGTATGCGAAAATGGCTCTACTGCGTGTGCAAAGTGTGTCCTGCCTTTGGCGTCTCGCTCGCGATTAAATTGGTCGTCGAAACGTCGTGCACCAATAGTTCGCTCTAACTCTACCATTTCATCATCGTTCGCCAAACTACGCAGTCAAAAGCTAGGACGCACTCCTGCGCTCAAGTCACGTTTATTTCCTTTCTCTCCTTTCCCCAGCGTTTCTTCTTTCTTCTTTTTTCCGTTTTATTTATTTTATCTTTTTTCAAATGGAAAAGGTAAATTTCACTTTCCGATGTAGGTCCATTATTCACCTTCATTAGTTACCTTACTTCACAATTATTCGAACTTCAATAGTTCCCTGATCATTATTAAAATTGTTAATCTATGAATGGATGGAAATTGGAGGTGATTGATACAATGGTAGCTTGGATGAATGAGACAGACTGATAGAAATTACTAAATAGTAGCAGATTGCAGACAGATCATCTGTCCCAGATCCTACCACGCACAGCCACTGGCCCATAATACTTACCTGGGAACAATTGTTGGAGAAATAAATACCATATTTGAAACGAAAAGTCCCCAAAACTGAAAAAATTATTGTTTTACGTAACACCAGGTAGCAGAGTTATTGGAATGGATCCAGTTCAAGCTACCGCCGAATTAAGGGGTGTGCAGAAAGGAACACGTGACGAATCATGGCCGTGTAATGGATTCAGGGAATAATATTGTAAGGGATGTAGGCATTACCAAACTGAGAGTCTCTCCACTAATATTAAAATTCCGAACAGGAGTCGTAAATATTATAACAAAGATAAAGCTATATTAGTATCAAATTAAATATTAAATATAATTTTAATCAAATTAAATATTAAATATTATTTAAATAATATAATAAAAACAAAACTTGCATGCATTTGAATGTAATTTTAATTAATGTGCATTTTTATTTTTGATTAGTAATTTTTTTCATGCATATTCAAAAATATGCAATTGCATATTTTTCATGCAATTTTTTTTATTATCTGATTTAATTTAATTATTGTAAGATTGATATGAAGCTGGTCACACATTATTTTAACGTATTTAAGAACTAACATAAAACTTTGATTAAACATTTGCCGGAGATCTCCATCCAGCGGGATGCCTAATTACATCCTTAGTGTACTCGGTTATTATATCCTTCTCTGGCTCGCCTCAAGGCCACGGCAGTGGGAAGGTGGTGATTGTGGGGACGTTTCCGCGAAAGCCCTGAAGAGAGCGTGGCCGGTGCGGCGGGCAGTCGTAAATAACAGACGTGGCACCTGCGGCGCGGCGCGGGCCAGGGCCGTGTCGCCGTCATCACGGGGATTTATGCATGGCCAGCGTCCGACACCCCCCTCTCCCCCTCCCCTTCTCCCGCTCCCCTTCTCCCCCATCCCCTTTTCTACCGCCCACTCTCCTCCATCCTGTACTCCCCCACGCCGGCCGCTGAAGTCTCGACGCAACACCAAGCCCGGCTCACTCCATATGTACAGGATGTCCGGAGAGGAAACGTCGAAACTTCGAAAAATAAGCTCTAAAGGCAATTTTAAGTATATTTTCTCTAATAAACTGCTTGGATATTACGAATGACTAAGCCGCAATATGCACTCAAAACTTGGTTTATAAAAAAACTTTTCATGCAAAAATTTGCATTAAAGATGCTTATAAACACTCCAGAAACATGTGAATCGTTTATTATTTACAAAATAAATGAATATATTTGTTCAGAAAGAAGAATTATCTCAGATGTACAATAGCAGGCAACATGTAAATTGGGGGATTTTTACTTCTGTGATAATTTTTCTTTCAGAACATGTATATGAATTTCTTTTGTAAATAATACCCAATTCACACGGTTTTTGGAGTAAGCTTCTAAAATGCAAATTTTTGCAAAGAATGCAAATTTTAAAAAAATACATTTTAAGTGCTCATTGCGGCTCAGCCATTCGTAATATCCAAGTAGTTTATTAGAAAAAATATGCTTAAAATGGTCTCAAGAGCTTATTTTCGAATGTCCACGTTTCTTCCCCGGACATTCTCTATATAATTCGCGCACGTTTGCTTGAGCTTCCATTTCGCTACGTGTGAGAGGACTGAACGTTTCGTTGTTTTAACAGCAGCTCTATGTATCAGATCTGTCCCTCGTTTTTCAATGCAAATATTTTCTATTACATTGGAGCAAAAGGATTTGATTTCAGGCGTTGCCAACATGTTCCCTGCCATCTTTTATTCGAAATTCATTTAGCGTAGATAAAAGAGAGGGAATATGATTCGGGAATTCAGAAAAACTACAGTTGCTCAATGGCACATACTTTCTCGCAGTATTGGTAACGGTGAAGTATTCTTTCTGAAACTGCAATCTATACCCTTGCTTCATATACCATTAATACTTTTCAGATATCTTCATTTTGTTTTCATTTAACGTAATTTCAAAATATACTGTAAAATAATAAAAATAATAGTCGCTGAGATACTAATACAACACACATGACCTTAAAGTATTACCTTACAGGCAATTTACAAGAAAATATAATCATTTATGAAGAAAATCAAATTGTAAACGAATATATTTTTCGTCAAATTTGGCCGAAAAAAGATATATTTTAATTTAAGTGATGCAAATTAATATAAATGTGGAGAACATTAACCTCTAACCCATTATCATTTGGAGAGTATTTATACAAAATTTAGCAAAATATGAATGAAGGGAAAAAATTATTTTTGACGAAAATATTTTATTGTTAAAATACTTTCAAAACAATTTTTTCACAAATAAATTGCGAAAGGCACATTATTTCACTATCATCAAGGCTTACGATGCACGCCAATCTTATTTTTTATAAGCAAGGGACATTTGGAAATGATAACCTAGAAAAAATGTTTACGATCACCCTAAAGTATATTGTACACCTGAGCCCTGCAATAACAGTTTTGTGTCAACAATTAGCCGTTTTCTGGCGCACGAATACAGTACTTTATCTTCCTACGTAAGTAAGGGCAAGACAGCAAAAAAAATCATCGCGTTTAAAAAGCTTTAAGGGGGATAGCAAAATAGAGCTCAAGTGAGGATATAATATGTAAATTATCATTTTTTGGCCTGTTAAAGAAATTGTTGTCAATATTGTTCCAAGCGTGGATAGCATTACCATTAAATTATATGCTAAAAATAGTGCTATTGTGATTCGAAATACAAATAAGGCGTGATAAACAATGTAGCTTTATAATCTGAAAGCATTGTGGGGGTTAGGGTGGTACGATGGAACTGTTCCGAAAAATCCTGTAGAGGAGGAGAAAGCAGTGAATTGTACGCTTTTTTCCATGGTAAGAGTTTTAGATTGCACATAAAATTCGAAATGTGATCGTGTTGAAATCTGATCGTGTAGAGGTATTGTGATTCAGGATTCAAATAGTGGTGTGGTATTGCGATGTAGCTTCATATTCTGAAAGTATTGTGTTAGAGTGGTGTATCGAATTGCAAACGTACCTCCCTACAGGCAGAAAGCCTCTCACAGAGAAGGCGCTGAAGCCTTACAGCCCATAAGTGGACCCATCAGTGGCCCCATAAGTGGACCCATTCACAATGCGTTCGCACAAGCATAACACGTAAGGGTACGTTAATGATGGAGCAGCGATAAACGATGAGAGCGAAGAGAGATTAGTTGTTGCGAAATCGGAGCGCTTATGTGTTCATGTCGGAGCATCGCGAAGCAGCGCCCCTCCGAATCGGCCAGAGACATCTACAGGACATTCGGCCAAACTAACTCGTCCCTTCCATACCAACCTTGTGTAAATCACCCACCATTCTTCCTTAATTGGCTTAGGGACTTTTGGTTACAATTTAAGTTGAACCGTAGTAGGAGTCAACCTGAACTTCATTCCCCTACGCAATGGAAGCATTACAGTCTACGAGGTCCATAGGTATTTTTTTTCGCTGGATATTGGCATGCTTGATAAAGAGAGAGAGATGTCAACCACACTTAATTCCCCCTGCAACATGCGGCAAACAGCGTGTGGATCCCGCGAGAGAGTTGATGCTAGCGCGTACTTATTTCCAAGTTTTTGTTCTGCAAGCGAATTCAATTGTGGTATGCTTTGGAAGTGTATTGTTATTTTATATTTTGATTGGCATTTTCATCGATGCGTCGTGATTTGACAGAAAGCCCTTCAATGAATGTGCTAAGGAGGAAAATTGTAGAAAGTGAGAAAAGTAAAAAATATTCACGAGGAGAAGAAAAAATTGCTGATTCTAGAGGTAAGCTGCCTTGTCTACAATAATTATTAAGTTGGTTTGCTTCGAACATGTCATTAGAATAAATAATCACTATAAACATCAGTAATAGGATCAGTACTTAATTTTTTCTTGAAAATTATTTTAGATAATGTGAATTTTGCAAATATTTGTTATACGAATACAAAAGTTATTATACAATCTAACTTTATGCAAATTAGTGTTTACTGAAAATTAAAAGTGGCTTAGTTGTAAGCATATTTGTAAGCATATTTACATTGACTATAAAAGAGAAGCAGATTTGTATATATTATAAATATAATATTTTGTGTTGTGGATAGTGATTGATTACATTAGAAAAACTCAATGGTCATTTCCTTTATTTTTACAGGGAGAAGCCTAGCCTCTTGATGAAAGAAATTTGGAAGTATGTGAATGAGTGTTTAAGAAATAATTATGGAATTGGGTCTTGTATGGAGGAAAGGAAATCTATTGTGTACTATAGGCCTATGTGGATCTCCAAAATTAAGAATATTTTCTTCCACATTATATGAAAAATAAAAACAGTGAAGACAAGTGTGAAATTGTGTCAAAAAAAGTGACTATGTACAGAATATTTCAAATATGTGCAGAGCTTTATTATTCTGTCAATTTCTATTATTCAAAGTCCCAATAGTCTGTCAAATTTCATCTGTTAACACAGTTTTCAGTTTGGTACATTCTCAGTATTTATAAGGGGAAGTATCTTTTTTATTTAAACAAAATAATTAAATTGAAGTAAGATTTTTGTCTTATTTTTGTTTGATCTGTGATATAAATAATTTTATGTTTTGCAATATACATCATGAAGTAAATAAAAAGAAAATTTAAAAAATGTACTTCAAAATATTATTTTCTTTAAAAATTATAAATAATTCTTTACATTTTAATATTGTCTTTTACAATAATTTTGGTGTTAATTTTATCACTCTTAATTAAATTCTCAGTATATGTTTGTGCTTGTAAAGAGCTTATAGTGTGGTGATATGTTGGTGTTTAATTTAACTGAATATAAAGTCTGAATACTACACATACAAAAAAACATCAAATGTTCAAAATCATTTCCAAAAGATTAATTTTTTAGGTGTCCTCATTTAATGTTGACTGAACAACATAACACTCTCTTCCAATTGTTTTTCAAGTTTTTTATGAAATTTGATTTACATGGAAGACTTCTGAAATGATTGTGTGTTTTTCAAAAACCATTGTAAATTAATACTTTTGAATTCTTAAGTAGAAACTGAACTGCATTTCAAAGAAAACAGATTATCAGGGAAAAGATAAATGTAATTGATAAGCTAGTTTTATTTAAAATGTTTCTTAAATCTTAAACAGTAATAAACTGGAAGGCTGAGGGTTGTGTAGGGTATAACACCTCAATATTTTGCCAAATAGTGGCTAGTGGGATTATCTGATCCCCATCACTTCAATTTTGATTTAATTACAATCGTGTAATTCATATGTTGTTGAAGGAAATGTGATATTATTTGTACTATCAAAACCAATAATGTAAATAATTATCTTTCAATACAATTTTTCTAGTTAAAAAATATGTTTCTGGCATTTCATTTTTCTTCTACGGTTCTTAAAATTTAAAAAATTAATTCATTTTACAATTTCTGTTATAAATTATGCCTCCTTGAACTGCATCCACATTGTGAAGGTGCCATGGATAGCAAGCACATAAGAATAAATCATCTGAATCAATCTGGGTGAATGCCTCACAACAACAAGAAATTCTTTTCTAGTTTTATAAGGTGTTGTGGATTCAAAAATTACAAATTCATTAACAGGTGGAGTGAGTAGTTATGGCAAACAAAATAATGGGGTACCTTCTGAGTAACTACATTACAAAAATGACTCGGAATAATACATTATCACTGCGAGATGACGATGTGCATTACTTAATTTAACATTTAGTTTGCCACAACACAATACAACAATAAACATGACTGACATGTCATAATTATTTGTATTTTTGTTGTTTATTGAAAAACGAATGTAACATAACATCTAGAACTTACGTATTGTACTAATTAAGGTGGTCCACAATTTGTCTAAAACGAACATATTGCGGTGATTTATGTCCCTTTTGTCCCACAATTGCCTCCTAACAAAAACACAAATGATCAAATTTCTCAGCAATCATTTTATTCGACACTTACAACACCTGAAGCGTGTCAGCTCTGAACAGCGCGGAACAACGATACTAGCAGCGAAAACCTACCAAAGGGTTTTCGCCGTTCTTATCGCTGGTGGCAGCGCTGATCTCGTGATCAGCGCGCTGCCAACATGAACACTTCCATTTGTTTCCATGTGGACGTTTTAATTGCTTCGCTCGCAGCTCTGCTCTTATCGTTTATTCCTGCTCCAACATAAACGTACCCTAAGACGTTAACATAAAAGCTTGCCAGCTTCAAGCTTCTGTGCTTATGCTTAAGTAAGACATAAGAAATGACAATCACAGTACGTTAACTGAAGATCGAGAATCGAAATACGACCGAAGTCGATAGAAGAACTAACGCCAAATAGGCCATGAACACAGTCGATGCCTCGATATCAATTCTTATATCCAACCAATAGTAAACTAGAATTTCTCACAGCCATAAGAAACTCTTATTTTGCTAACGTTTATGTTAGACATTGCGAGTACTTCAGTCTATCACTTGTGTTAACGTAACATGTGTTACGTCTCCATGTTATACTTGTGTTTACATTTACATTGCGAAAGGGCCTTTAGGACTAGGGCTTAGACAGACGTTGTTAGGGCGTCGCAAGCGAGCAGGGGTGGAAAGGCCCGGAACGCAGATCTACAACATTCCTGAGGAAGTGTGGGAACTTCTTGGAATTGTTGGATCTAACAGCAGGTCTAGAGATGGAATCGCGTGATGTCGCGATGATCACGTGATGTTGGTTGCCGCGCGAACAGAAGGATGACGTCGCGAGTCACGTGGGCTGAGAGTGTAAAAGGGTTCGTAGACTTCCGCGGCCGGAGTCAATGCATTCTTGGCTATCCGGGATGAGCCGCGTCTCGGTCAATGTTACTGACGTTTCGGCCATCTTGCTGTGGCCTGATGTGGACTTCAGCAGCATAGCTCTGAAGAAGGCCACAGCACGTTGGTCGAAACGTCAGTAACATTGACCGAGACGTGGCTCATCCCGGATAGTGTGACGTAGTGAAATGAGAATAAATTCAAATAACAAAAATAAAAATAGTAAATTGAAAAGTTACAGACTAGTTACAATAAATTGCTAAATTTAAACACTCCGGCAACCTTTTCCTTCCAGTACCCTGCTTTACCGCAGAAAAAAAGCCACGCGTGATGCGAGCTGTCGGACTTCCGTCCCGTGACAATTACCGTCATATGGCCTGACGCCAAAATTTAAACCGGTCGCCGTATGGCGGACCGCATGCATGAAGCACTCGAGATCGTCTGGCCCTTACACTCCGGACATCTCGCCCCCACTCTTACGCTCCCTGTACCTACACGTACTATGCCCTCTGATGTAAACTGAATGAGAACGCGGGCGCAGATGGCGCCGCGTTAAATAGTTGAGGGCTACACCCCCACCTCACAATTTCCCAAGATAGGCTCGCCCGCTGCCGGCAAGCGAGGCTCGCTAGCCAGCTTCCTAGGAGTTTACAGCCTAAGATTATTTTTGGCTCTGCCACGCTGTCTGCGTCAACTGCCAGAGCGCAAAATCCCGGAAGTTCAGGCTCAACCCCTTCCTCCCCCGCAGCGCACTTTCACCGACCTAACGGTACTGGCCCTCGTGTTAACGACGCCACAATAGCCAAGAATGCATGAGAGTGTAAAACCTCGATTGCGAGTAGCAGGGGAGGGGGTGTCTTGAGCACATTGGGAGATCTCCTGTGAATGCACAAAACTTACGTCCAGGGTGGTGCGTTGACGAGCGATGCTCGTGGAGGGATCGTTATGTCACGAAGCCGCAGTGGAATATCAATTCCACTTCTGACAGAGGTCACATTGACGGTGCGCGTCACGGTGCCTTGACGCACGTGACGGTGCGTTGACGGTGCGCGTAGGTCTTTGATAAGTGACGAGGAGCGTGAGTCACGCAAGTAATTTCAGGTAGTTAGGGATTGCTCATGCGATCCGGGGACATTTTAACAAATCTGTATATGATGTTGGTATTCTTTAATTTATAATTGCTCATAAATATTATTGTAAATAAACCTCTTTAAATAGTTTAACTAATTTCTCTGATTTGTAGTAAGATTCCCACGTCGTGACAGTGTTATCACGAGGACTGCTGAAAACATCGTAGAGAAGGAGAAGACTATGAACCGTACGCCGTTTTTAATTGTATGAATTTCAGATTGCACATAAAAAAAGTCGAAATGTGACAGTGTTGAAATCTGAACATGTAATTAAAATGTATTGGTGTAGTTGAATTTAATTAAATTGAATGAACTGAATTTGCCCGCGACGATGGTGTAGCGGACTGTTGTATCCGTTGGCGGGATCAAACCCGATAGAAGCCGTGGATTTTTAAGAGCCAAAAAATCGTTCGTACGCCTTCCTTCGGAGGGGAAGTAAAGCCGGCTGTCCCACGTTAGTAGATTTACTTGCATGTACAAGATCCTCAAGCTTAAATGACGCTTCTGAGCTCAATTCAAATCGCCTGTTTCTCGCCCACGAAATACCTCCTTTCTCTGCTGGTTGGTGAAAGGAGCGTAGCGAAATTTACGTGGTCAGACGGAAGAGCAGGCCTCATAGCCTGAGCCTCGCCACGTAAAATAACTCAATTCAATTCAACAGTTGAATTTTGACCTAGTAGATGAAAAGTGATCGCGTGTTTGTAATGTGATGGTCAACTTACCCACGAGTTGCAGCTCGGTGAAGAGGGAGGCGGGCGGGTGCGTGGACACCTGGCACTCGTACAGTCCTGCGTCTTGCGCTTGCGCGAACCTCACGTGCAGCGCCCAGTCCTGCCAACACCATTTGATTGTTAATTGCATTTATTTATTTATTTATTTATTTATTTATTTATTTATTTATTTATTTATTTATTTATTTATTTATTTATTTATTTATTTATTTATTTATTTATTTATTTATTTATTTATTTATTTATTTATTTAGTAAGAAATTATGGGCCAAGAACAATGTTTACTTGGTTTCTTGAGCTCTGGGATGTCTGTTCTAATTCATGAACATAACTTGAATTGTGAATACATGTATCCACAAGTGTTTTGGGCGAGAATTGATATGAAAATATTCGCTCCAGGATAATAACACTACTGGCAAAGAAATGTCAGCTCAGGATTCAATATTCTATCTCTTGTGCTGTTCATGAAGAAATCGACTAACTGCCGCGATAACATGGGAAACGATTATTCAAATATCTACATTACCAAAAAAGCTCAAGAAAAGGTACACATATAGTGAAGTTACATTTTTGTCCAGAAGCAGAACAAAGGGCCATCTCTTCATGAACTCAAAGGATCAAGGAAACTGGACGAACACCCTGATGGAGGTGGAAGACATTGAGCCAGAAGCTGAGGAACAGTACTGTTACAGGTGTATTTAGTATTTAAGAATTATACTGTCTAATTGGTAACCAATACATTGAATATATTTGTTATTACAATACAGACGACTCCAATTTCAGTGAACCTCTAGAAATTAAATTTTTTCGCTCACTTTATCAAATGTTTAACTTTAATATTTGATGATCCCAAAATACAAGACAATTTTTCAACTACTATTACGACTAGTTCAGAGATAGAGTCAAATACCCAATCGCCGCGAATTCAACGATTTATTAGCAACGTGCTTTCGTCACACTTAATTCTACATTGTCCACTCACTCTAAAGATCTATCACTAGTCTTCAACATGGAGTTTGCGTCCATGAAGTCTTCAGGCTTGACGGAAATGCCACTGATAAGCTCTACCAATTTCCTTAGTGCCATGGTTCCCTCAATTCCTTTCTTTTAACATAAAAATGTCACAAATATAACTCACGAGACTCTTTACCTCCAAGTCCGTATTATTAAATGAATTCCAAAAACTGAGGCGATGTATCTTATTTTGTAAGTTGTATTTAATTAGTTCACTATAACCGATGTTGAGAGTTTTTGGCTGTAGAATGCGACCTCTCCAATATTAAATACCTACATCTACAACTTTATCATATTTTTACTAAACTAACTTTCAGTAAAACACATTATAACGATGACATTTTTCGGTATAAAACATCCACACTAAAACGATTACATGATACATCCAAAAATGTTTTGCTGTTCATTAATGAAATAGAAAAAGCTGGGTGAGATGGACTTACATGCACTATGACTGCATGACGACTTTGCATTGGATATGTTTTTGGGGCCTCTTTAGAACTCTCTGATTGTCAGTGATGACGACATGAAAAACGCATGTGTCTGCTGATAGCGATTGACTGATGAGCGAGACAAATGCTAAGTTGCAGTAACGTAAGTGTAGTGTAGTGTCTTTTCTTCGGTGGTGATCAGGAGGTGGATCATGACTTATGAAGATGCTTGGAAAGAACGAAAATGAAGTGATGTAATATCTATTTTTTTACCAATTAGTTAAAGTTACAATAAACTAAAACATAAATATGTAATACTGAATCGTAAGTAGCCAGTTAAATAAAATGAGTACTCTTAAAGTTGCACAATTTTGCATTTCTTGTGTGGCAACCTTCATCAGGTGATGACACAACATTTTAGTTTAAGGATCAGTACATTCACCACAATTGTGGAATGCCGTTATTAATTATACAATTGATTAACCAACTAATTATATTATATATATTTATTTATTATATATATTTAGTTTAATGTATAATTATTTTTTAGTTTTTCTAAATGGTGAGTGTTGATATATGATTTTTATTTCGAGTGCTACTGTTTCGCCATAGTCGTATTGTTTATATATTAATGTCAATAACATGTATTCATTTATTCTTTAAAAACCTCATTTTTTCTTATGTGCATATATTCGTTGTAGCCTAGAGTTGAGGAAACTGAGGATCGTGTCTTCGAAACATCCCAGAACAAACTTTGAATACTTAATGAAAAATAAAAAATAGAAGTTTAAATTTATGTTTCTGACTTATTTAAAATGGCTTTTTAATTCTCTCTCGGAAAATTTGTGGCCAAACGCATCAAATATAATTATTACATTTAAATAAGATGAGATTTATCTACCTGAGGTCCCCGCACATGGGCAGTGAAGAACCTGTCATCGCTGCTGTATGTAGCTAATCCCACCGTAAGAAGTCGATAGTCTTTTCGTCTGATCCACGAAACCTGAAACAAAACAAAACAAAACAAAACACGTTAATACTTTAAATCTTAATCATAACGTTTAAACAAAGTTCAAACCTAAAGCGTTAACAAAGGGGACCCGCACCCTTCATCAACAAATTCCTTATGGGTCCTTCCCACGTCGCGACGGCGGCGCGCTTCCGAGCACAATTACATGAAAACTAGAATTTTCCCGGCGAAAAGTTTCCATTTTTCTGCAATGTTTAATAATCTTTTCTATGCTACTATAATATAGTAATATTCGAAAAAATAAAAATAAGTAAGAAATTATAGGCCTTTGAAGATTACAGCAAGACATGCAAGAATCAAAAGAGGAAAATTCACCACTATCGTTTTATTTCCTCACATTTCATTTACCCACACTACGAGGAGGGCTGCGCAGCCTGAAAGCGCCTCCCAACGCCTCAAACCCAGTTGATTTAGAACAATGGCTTGACTCAAAGGGTGACTAAACGGACCTGAGATAATACTTTTGTATTTTCCTTGTTAGACGTATCCTGGATACATTTCGCCCTCAAGATTTCCTGTCTCTGTTCTCCATCTCCAAAAAGGTACAGACCAATTGCATCCCAGATGCCGCTCGAGTGGATTGCCCTCTTGCAATCCCTTTTCTGTTTTCCTTGTGCTGAAGTGAAAACAAGAGATAGATGAGACATTCATGCTTCCAACATCATTCAAATTACCATGTTCATTTTTTTAAAGTTAAATTTAAGTGTAAATTTATAATTCTGAAGGAACCGGAGTTTGCGCAAAAAAATAAACATTAGCGCCCATGAATTATTGGGAAAAATAATTGGTAAAATTTCTTAAAGAGGTGAGATTAGAAAATAATAAAAAATATTTGTCACCTCTTTTCAATCTTAGACCTTATAAAATAAGTAGCTAAAAATAGTGATGTTTGGTGAGTGTGCGATTTGACATGGAATAACTATTACCAGGAGAAATGCTCTAACTAGAAGGGAACGCCATGATCTCATTCTTAGCGCGAGTAATGGAGGTCACTAAAATAATAATATCATGCCTCGCATTTGGTACCACGGTACCATTTGGACCATTTGGACCATGGTACCATTTGGAACCACGAGTAGTACCGATTTACAAGGGGAGGTGCAGGTGGATTGTTAACAATTGTAGATCTAATGGTTTAACATCATTCATCTGCAAGTACACATAATTCATAATTGCGGAATATATTAGACGAGTTGGGGATAAAACCGATGAAAACTCCATGATATAACTATTTCAAAATCAAAACAGTTTTCATGCTTCGGTCAGACTATTGCTCTGTGCTAGGTTATTGCAAAATCATTAAACGAACAAAGTAGAATCGACGCCACAATAAACCTTTGTTTTCTGAGTGTACATTAATTTTCAGAAAAATAATTTCGTCATCGATATATTCATTTGTTTATTGCAAGTATTATTTCATGGAATGCTGCAGCATTTTCTTTTACTAAACTGTTGATTTAGATTACATAGGTTTGAGCCCATTGTGCATACGTCACATCTTGTGATATGGGCATCCGCTTACAGCTAACACGCGACCAAGAACATAGATATCTCTCCAGCTGCTTGTTGGAACGGAAACGTGTGATTGTTTTAAAATTTCTTGAATTTGTGAAGTATTTTCTGCAGTTAAGGATGTCGAATTGTAGGATATCGTCTTGAAATAAATACCTCAATGTTTTGCCCTCCTGTCAAACAAGAATACCAATTTATTTAGCAGTTAAGCAAAATGTAAATTATTACATAAATTCAGATATTTAGATTAGAGATAGCTATAGAAATGATAAAGGCTAGATTTTTCGTGTCTTCTTGGCTCATTTTACCATCTTATTCTACAATTCTTTTTCTAGAATTTTTATCCTTAGTCGTCAAGACGAAAGACAATTGCGAATCGTTGCAGATGTTTCGCATACACGAAAATAATCACGAGAAACCGCGTTTTGCGCATGACGTGTTAAAAATGTAGCTCAGAAATACCTTAAATCTGCTAAGCGCACTATTTGTGCCGCTTGCTCACCTACACGCTCACGCACGCTTACGAAATCACGCGCGCTCCCCTTGCGTCATTTATTCATCACAAAATTGAAGGTCGTCGTTTTATTCATGTCTCTTTTTAATAACTTGGTGATACAGCAAACACTGTGATTGTTTTAACTGTAAGGGAATTGTACGAATAACACGTATGAACAACACGAACACACACACACACACAAATCCATGTCCGAGGCGTGACTCGAATCCACGACCTTCTAGCCGAGGCAGCTACTACCCTTCAACTCTCTTCAACTCAACTCCCTTCAACTCACCTTCCTTCAACTTAAGCGGCCTCGGCTATCTAGAAGTGCTATAATGTCAATTTTGTCGCAATGATCCTGCAATGAAAATCAAATTAAATTTTAAAACAATATTTTTTTCTAATCTATTTCCTCATAGCGTCTGATTCTATGGAGCTATTTCCTGCAACGCTTGCGTCACTACTGAAGGAAGTTGCTTCAGACCATGTTGCAACCACAACATCCGACAAAACCAACTAAACCCAACGTTAATTTGGAGAGCATGTGTATAGACTAACGCGTGAACATATTCTATATTTACCTTTTAGAATCACTTAATAGTCACTTGCATCTTGTATTCCATTTGCTAATTATTTTAATACAGTCAAAAGTCTTGTTTGTCCAGCCATTGTGGGTCCTTAACACCGAAAAATCGTTTGACAGAAAAACGTCTGCCTGTTTGTTTTTCTATCTCACTGGTGTCTCCTTGTCTGTCTGCTTTCTATCCGTCTGCCTGACCGTCTGTGGTCAACGCTAGCGCCAAACTCATTCAGCGGATTTTCTCCGTAATAGATATTCCTGCGTCAATTTAAATCGCATAGTTTGGCAGATATAAGCAAAAACTGAAGAAAAAAATTTTTGGGGTTTTATTGCTATTTTCTGTGTGAATCCACTCTTTTTTGAGGTGGGCAACGTAAGTATTCAGTATTCCAAAATTCATATAGAACCGGTGAGAAAAGAACTTCCAACTTGCTGGACTGAAATGTAGAAAGCACTCCATTTTACTAAGGCCTTCCACAGCTTCTGCCCTTGGCGTCAAATGGTATTATCAGTTGCAATTCTGATTCTACTTATTCTCCGTGAACTCTGGTTCTCACTTTCTCGATGCGATTGTCATTTTTCGCCAATCTCCTGCCCTGTTGGGTCAAGATAATTGTATACTTTATTGTTTTCAAGTTATCAGTGCCACTTGTTTTACGACTGCACACCGAACTGGACGGTGCGTCATCCCCGGTATTGCTAGCACTCGCGATGACACATCAAAAGCAAAACATCTTTTCATGTGAAAGCTTTCCAGCCTGGACTGAGAAAATGTCGAATGAGCGATTTTGGAACTTCGGCTTTTTTGACTCACATATACATGTAAAACATTTGAGATTTAGGGAAAGTTCACTTATAGATTCAGGGTTCTTAGAGCACTAAATTATAAAAAAATGTATCTCTTGAACTCAGAGGTAAAAATAACAATTTTATTCACCCAAAAAATGAAGTGAATTTAAATAATGCCACGATGGTAAACAGATTAGAGTCCACGGCACACAAATTCTTTTCGGTTATTTTTAAATACCCGCATAATAAATTGTTCCGTGAAATTTAAGTAAGTACTTCTAATATGCCGTAGAAATTCAGAAGTAAACGTGTCAAATAAGTCAAAATTTACTTTAAATGAATATGTAATTCAAACAAGTGGGTAAAATGAAGGTACGTACCAAGTGATGAAATAGTTTCGACAACCTCATAACTTCATCGGACCGTTTAACACGTCTGCTTATTGTGTAGTGAAATTATTTGAGTTGTAAAGAATGAAAGAGCGTAAATTAATGTGACTTGTGAAGAACAGTTAATTAAAATTGTAAATATAGCGAAACAATTGGTAGTTTAAATCTGTTTAATTTATTACGCTATAGGGATCCTGAACTTGCAATCAATAGACGCTGGAGCCCCTATCGAATTCAGATTGAACGCCTTTTTGCAGGTACGTTAGAAATTTTATATTAAATTAATGAAAGATTACTGCAGTACTTGATGAATTTTTGCCCTACATGAAATGAATGATGCGTTTTATTGTATGCAAGATCGATGACGGTTCGCGCTTTTATTGTGTGCGCAAATATCGAATCATTTTATTGAGAATAATAACTTGTAGAAATAATATTTTACTTTTTCTGACACGTGGTTACAAAATCCATGATTTGTAGATCCTTGATACTTGAAAAGTTGCGTTATGGCAATACGTCTGTATGTCCGTCTGTTCTTCTGTAGTAAACCCCCGCGCGTAAACAGCTCAGAGAATGTTCTCCAAAATTGATATTTCCTGGACTATTTCAACGAACTCGAGGCCCCGCGAATTGTAAACTGATATTATGATTTGAGGGAGTACATTACATGAAGCCTAAACAGTATTTTCAAATTTGCAAGTGCCCGTGCAACACTGCTACTTCCTACTTTAGGCTGCCGAATCCTACTTTATTTAATTTTCAAAATTTTCTCAAAAATGATTTCACATCTTTTATTAAACTATTTCTGGGACAGAATAAAGTAGGTTTAAAAATAGTGCCGGGCTCATTTTCGAAAATTGAAAATAAATTAATTTTTTTTCGGCCTCTTCCTATAACCAAAATATTGAAGATAAAGATTTTCTTTAATGTAATCGGTTCTTTAAGTATTGATCTTTAGAGAAGCGCCTGTGCAATTTATCGAAAATATATGTGGATTTCGTGTAATTGAGATTGAAATATAGGCAATTTTAAAAACAAAAAAATTGTCTTAGTCTGCCGCAAATTGTTTTGCTTTTTTGGGAGTAGAGGATATTATGTTAATCAAAATGTCGCAGATCCCATTTTAGTTGAACTCACAAAATTTTCAAAAATCGTAAATGTTACGAATAATGTGAGAAGGTATGAGAAGCTGTAGAAACACTAGTTTTATTTAATATATTGCTCGGGCAATAATCACAGATGTGGCCTCACCTGACAATGACAAGTCATGAATAAAAAATAAAATTTCTCTACGTTAAGAAATTAAAAAGCTTTCCACTCAGTGTAATTTCACCTGAAAACCCCTCATAATTTAAATCAGACTATCATATTGAAGATGTTTTATAAATTTCACATTAATCGCTGGAAAATATCCCGAAAGAATTTTGAATTTATAAAATGCCGCGAATACTAAATCATTATCGATGTTTTTATGACTCTTTCTGTCTCATATTTTCAATGATGAAGAACATAATTTTGGAAAATATTTTATTTCCCTTAAGTCAAATAAAATACTTAGGTACATCCAGTTTTCTTCCAAATAACTCGAAATTGCAAAACAAATGTCTAAAGCTAAAAAAGTGTTTAAGGTGAATAAAAATATACAAAGTTTGTAGATTAGCTTTGAAACATCTGTGTTGTTGGAGTAGACTTTAAAGGACGATGGAAAATGTTGTCCCTTTTCTCTTCGGTGCTCTACTTCGCTTAAACTTAATCGTACCATATGTGTATTAACGCACAGATGTTCTTTTCTGTAGGCACAACGGGTCATTGGAACTCTGATACATTGCTTACACAGCTGATCAGATAGTGATGACTCAACTAAAAACTTCAGATCGATCAAAATAGCACAGGCAAACTTGCACATATAGCTGTTTTTTTAATCGATGTGGTTTTGTAACTGTGTAAGACTGACTACAGGAATTCAGAAAGTTCTGGTTTCGTCACTTAAATTCTATTCTGAGACTTTGAAAAACGTGAGAATATATTCTATTATAAATTGTAAGTAAATAATACAAAGTAAATTATCAATATCTTATTAATCGTAGTTTATTCGTAACTAACCTCCACATACAAGAACCCTGTATGCAACATTTGAGTCTTTCTTAGACGAAGTCATTTTTCGGCCAAATTCGAATCGAAGAAATTAGTTGTTACTGCGCTCAAATAAAGGAGCCCGTTTGTGTGAAGGACTCACAAACTTCCCCGTTTAGTTAGCAGGAAAGGTCGAATGGAAAATCGCCGCTGAATGGAAAAATACGTTACAAGACACATCAATTCCTTTAAAAAAATAAATAAATCAAACGATTCGCTTAAATACAAAGATGCAGACGAGAACTATCCAATGACGTAGCTTAGGGGTGGGGGCAGGTTATGGTCGTGCAGTCTCCCGCCCCCCGCGAGAAGCCAATGGCACATATTCGAAAATGTAGCTTTTACTAATTTTCTATGCTAACACAAGTCATTGAATATAATAACAGCCACGGCCAAGGCCAATGCGACCGGCGGCGCATTGGAAAAGCCACCATTTAAAGCTTCTGCTAGCGGTGACGCGTACGTGTTCCCCTGCTGCTGGTGGCAAGGGAAACCGCCGCTTGTGTGAAGACCTCCATTTAAACCAATGCTCCGCTACGAGCCGCTGCGTTCGGAAGCGCTGACGGTGACGTGAGAAGGGACTCTAAGGGTGTCGCCGTGCCACAGCCAAGGGCAGACGTAGACACGCGAGTTGCCTGCGGCCCTACACGCAGCCCTTAACGTGCGGTTCTGGGAAGATTGGCTCCGCAGAAAAGAGTGCAGCGGGCTGTTCTCATGGCGAAAGGGGGAAGGGGGAACGGGGCAAGGGCGAGCGGAGAAAGTGACCGCGGCTGTGCCCCTGCATCTTCCGGGACTCGAGGTTCTTGAGGTGTATTGTCAGCCGTCTTTTGAAATATTCTCCCCCTCCAAAGGTCGCCACGACCACTTCAAGAAGATAACAAGCTTCCATGAGAACCAGAGATCAACAAACACGATAACTGATGTCTTTAGAATAGATAGCAATGTCATCAGAGCGTGAAAGGTAATCATTGCCAGACTTTATGGCACCGTATTTACATTCTCTGAAGACAAGCTCGGAAGTGAGCGCGATGACTCAGACATGATTTAAACTTGAATCCGGTTTTAGATTACTAGTCTAGTGCGCATACGTGCACAATTGGCTGGGTGAAAACCAGAACGGTATAAGTGACATTTTATAAATTCTGAGAAATGTGTTTATTTGAGTTAATATCACTGTAACGTTTAGGTACTAAGTTTCATTATTGAAATCACGGAATTTCAGTTGTTCATTAACACCACGAAAATATATTGACACTGACGTGTTGCCTAAAATAAACAGTTTATCTCAGACTTTTTTGAAATGTCACTTATACCGATTTATTTTTCACCAATTCAATTACTATTCAATTATTATGTAATTTGTAATAACTCAAAAAGTCAAACTCGTAAATGTGTAAACTGTCACCCAAACCATTCAATAAATTATAAAGGATATGTTTATTTAAAAAACAAAAGAACTAACACTTATGATTTACCCACGTTTTCCTCGAAAGAGTTTCCTATTCAACCTAATTCTCAACCCGAATTAAATTTTCAAAATACATGCTTAGAAATAGCTACTCAACTTCAACTCAGCCAATTAATTACAATTCTATGAGTTCAATTATAACATCTCAAATAACTCCACAAGATAACAAATTAGTACAACAAATATTACCAAGATTGATAATTAGTTCAACAAATATTACTAAGATTGATACCAAGATTAATGAGGACAATAATTCTAAAATTATTTATTAACATGCTAAAATTATAATTTTATTCCTTAATAAATATAAATTCTAAAATTAACATAGACTCATCATTATTCATCCTCAGATACATTGGGCCCTCTCTTGCATATGCCTGACAAATGTGGGGAGGTACAGCCTTAACTATTTTTTTTTTTTAAGTCGGAAACAAGCCACTCGAAATTAATTTTTCTGGAGGACATTGAAAACTCCTTGGTTCATTAATAATGATAAGATTCACGAATGCATATCTGCTGTCTCATTAAACACTTGTGTAACTAAATGGTCACCACATTGTACATTAAAATATTTAGCTTGAGATATTTTAACTCTGAAAAACAACTTACCCATCTTAAATAATCAAAATTCGTAGTCATAATGACTTATTACACCGTCTCTGAATTGCTGATAATTATTTCCATCTGTAAGGGAAAAACTCTAATTGTCAAATATTAATTCACTCAAACTGTGAAATGAAAATTAACATAAATTACAGTATGTCAGTACGTTAGAAGTCCTTAAATGGACTAACTTCGTTTTTTTAGTATAATTGCAAAATAAAAGAAATGTAAAAATATTTTATAGAAAACATATTGTCAATATATCAGTGACGACCCGTGAAGGGGGTTCAGTGGTTGTGAACCACTATACAATTTTATGAGTCATAATTTTTTAATACAGCTGAATGAAGCTAATAAATATTTTGTTGCCTTTAGTGGGCTTCTTCAGTTACAGAGCAGTTCAGTCATGTGACCGTTTTTTTGACAGCCACTGATGCCATACCTCTTGGATCATGCCTGGAGACGTGGCCCAGTGATTAACATGCAGAAATGATTCGATTTCATTCTTCATTTCTTTCCAAGCTGGATGACTGCTATAAGCTTTATACAACGCGCACAGCCTTGCTACTGATCGCCATTTTCGAGAGAATCCCATTTCTTGTCCCTGAAAGTAAATTTAACAGTCCTACGCTGAAGTTTGTCTAAATTTTTACACTGCATAATTTTGTGGGGATCCCAACAAATTGTTCCACATTCCATTATAGGACGAACAAGCGATAATCAATTTCCTTCGTGTTTGCCGTCCTTTTTTTTAAGGTGCGCAAAACAAAGTGAAGTGATCTCCAGGCTTTCCCTACAACAAAACCTACGTGACTTTTCCAGCTTAATTTAGTATCGAAATGAACTTCTAGGTACTTGCATGAGGAAAATATCGGAATAATGTCTTTATTTAAACGGTAATTTGTTTCTCTGTAATTATGAGTCTGTCCATGACCGTCGCGGTGTAAGCATCGTCCCTTGGCGCTCCTAGCTAAGCAGCAGGTAGTTTCATTCGCAGGTAGTCACCGTTACAGCTTTCACACTCAACGACTGCTTGACGCTGTAGAAGCCTACAAAGATAAGTATATTTTGCTTTACTCTGCCGCTCAGTGTAACTGTATTAATCTCTATCTTTTAGAATTAATTCGTATTCTTAAATTTTAAGATCTGCTCTATTGCTCTATTCCACTCCTTGTCCCATTTCTCCACAAAGCAACTCTCCTAGTTCGTTTTCCTGTTCATCTGATTTTCTCTGTATAATTTTTTCTCTTAAGATGACGAAGAGCAACAAGAATTCATCTAGTGCCAATATTGATCTTGAAAGTAAAATTGCGGCGCAAGTGACTGAGGCACTGGATAGGGCAGTAACATCGCCTACATTCTTGAGCTCTTTGGCATCTGTGCTCACTGCATTAGTAGCAAAGCAACTAGAAGATTCGATGAATTTTAATAATAATCTTGTGACATCTTTAGAAAAGAAATTGGCTGAACGGGATTGCGAGATTTCATTTCTAAAATCTCAGTTAGAAGAAAGGACAGATCAGCTCGAGATGTACTCACGCCGAAACTGCTTGCGGATATTCGGCGTTGAAGAAACTGAATCTGAAGACACCGACAAGCTGGTCATCGAAAATGTTGCAAAAAAGATAAGTGTTAATTTAAACCTACAAGACATTGATAGAAGTCATCGGGTAGGTCGTCAAATAACTGGCAAAAACAGACCTATCATTGTTAAATTTGTCAGTTACAGGAAACGGAACGAAATGTTCCGCTCGAAACGGCTGCTCAAGCATACTGGGATAACGATTCGCGAGGATCTCACGAAATCGCGCCTGGTTTTGCTACAAGCTGCCATCGAGAAGTTTGGCCTCAGGAACGTGTGGACAGAAGATGGCAACATCGTTATTAAACACGGTAACGGTCGTGCCCGGGTGCAAACCAGGGCCCAGCTAGAGGCACTTAATCCTTAGCGTAGGAGCGCCCCCACCCTTCCACCCCCACTCTACACCTCCCCGACACAACAACGTTCGGATTTTTTCCGAGAACTCTCCTTCCCTTCTTCTTCTCCGAACATTGCCTCTGCAAATCCTCTGTAAATGCTACCTACTTCCTTCCCTGCACATCCCGTAAACCTGTTACCTGTGGGTGGCCGGACCCTTTCCCCGACCGTCCAAGCGTCTGGCACCATAAATGAGCCTAATCCTCGCTCCCTCTCTCTGCACGTTGCACACTTAGGGCCGCTTCACACGGCGCGGCCGCAGCGCGCTTCCTTCAAGGAGCAGAGCTCTTCAGACGACGCCACCGCCGCAGCCACCGCCGCCGCCACTGCGCTTGGAAGAGGGAGGATTACGACGTCCGCTGCGTCGGTGACGCGACGAGGTGCAAAAACTCTTGATAAAACTTGAAAATACAACTATCCCCACCGAATTTTTTCTTCTATCAAGTTTAATGAAATATTCTTAAGGCTTATATAAATTATCACACAGTATATAAAATCTTTGCCGATACATAATTTGTGAGCGGAACGCTCCTTATTTCCAATAATGCACATTGGATATTGCCGCCACACGCTCCTAAGAATTTTTTCGTAAAACATGAATATACATGACACGCAGCCAAATTTTCCTTTCACTCTCTATAAATTTGTATTTGTTGCATTGGGTTGTATAACTTTTACGTAAGTTATATTTTATATCTCATTGCTAGGAAACAGAATTTACTGTAGTAAAAAAGTAAAATCTATATCTATACATGTAGTTTTTTTTTCAAAATATGTAAGGGAAAATAGAAAACAATAATAAAAATTCATTATAGTGTTTGAAATTAGTATACACAAGCATTATCTGAATTTTTTTTTCTCTGTAGAATTTTTTTCTTGAAAGTCTCGCACAAACGTCGAAATTACTGCTTCCCAAGAATTATTTTTTTCCAGTTTGTTGGAATATTCGGCACATTCGGTATTCCAAATCGATGGATGTTTCTCAATCAACGATATAAAATCTTCAGTGTTGATTTCCATTGTGCTGAAGATGTGCACTGACAAAAGTTGACCACCAACGATGAGGCAATTTACACGACTGGAGGCGCGATCGGCGTGGAAGAGGGAGGGTGAGTTTGGCGCGTGGGTGACGACGAACAAAGGACGAAGCAGGTATAGGGCCCCTTCCCAGGCCCATAAACAGCACCCCTGCGTTGCGGCCGCAGCGCAGTGTGAACGCGCCCATTTAAAGCTGTGTTCTGCTAGCGGTGGCGCGCGGCCCCTCGTGCGCTTCTGGTGGCCGGAGTTCGGCGTCTGCTGCCGCAGCAGCCGCCACCCGCTGCACGTGGGAAGGCCTCCATTCAAACCAATGCTCTGCTACGCGGCCCGCTGCTGCGTGGCGCGCCACGCGCTGCACGTGGGAAGGGGCCCTAAATGCCCAGTCTCTGCCCTGCCATTTCGACGAAGTAACGGAAATTATATCTAAACACCGTTTTCATGCACTTCTCATAAGTGAAACCTGGTTGAAGCATTCTCTCAATTCCGCGCTAGAAGCAATACCAGGGTACCGCCTAATAAGTGCCGATCGGAAGACCAGCGTCGCCGCACACGGTGGAGGCGTCGGTATATACATTCGCGAAGATCTTAGGCATAAACTTTTACTATCTTCAACAAATACGGATTGCCTGCGTAGCGAATATCTTTTTATCGAAGTTGGACTTTTAGGGAAAAAATGTCTCTTGGCTGTAATATATTTACCTCCTAAGACAGGCAGCATAGATATGCTGGACGAAACCATTGCATCTGCGATAAATTCCTATGAACAAGTTATTGTAATGGGTGACTTTAATCATAACTTATTAAAACCTTCTCCCTCGGCAGAGCTTTTTACGCGGTTTTTCCACAGCATGTGCCTCGAAATTTTACCTCTAGCACAAACACACCACTCAAAGAACACAGAAACTTGGATCGATCATATTATAGTGTCTAATGTAAACAAAGTTCGAAAACACATACAATTTCCAGTTCCTGGGATTTCAAAACACGACCTAATTTACCTTGTTTACAACCTGAAGTGCCCTAAATACTCACCTCACATAATCAAATACCGCGATTTTTCAAAATTTGATAAGCAAGCATTTATTATAGATGGATTGGCACTTCCATGGCGCCTTGTACACGAAGAAGAATTACTGGATGATAAAGTAAATATTTTCACTAACTTAATAACACAGCTCTACGACCGGCATGCGCCTTTAAAAATTTCGCGTGTAACTCGTCCTCCTGCACCATGGTTAACTGCTGAAATTCGAAATTTAATGAAAGATCGTGATGCAGCGTATGCAATTTTTCGGAAAACTAAATGCAAACTACTTACAAAACAGTACAAAATGCTCAGAAATTTAGTTACGCAGAAATGCCGCAACGCTAAAATAAAATATTACCACACCACCTTCGGCAGAAACAGCGACTCGAGAACGATTTGGAAAAATTGGAAAAATCTAGGAATAGGCAAAGGTCCTCCCCAAATTGAAGCGAATATACCCTTAGAATCACTAAATCACAGTTTCATAAACAGCGTTCCTTCATTTGACGGTAACTTGAAAAAGCAATCTCTTTTGTTTCTCCAAAACGCAGAAATAAAATCCAACGATAAATTTTTCTTTTCGTCCGTTGAACATCAGGACATAATTAAAATCGTTCAAAGTCTCAAATCAAATGCTTCAGGTTCCGATGGTATAAATGCCAAGTTGCTAAAAAATAGCTTAGATGTGACGTACCCAATTATCACCGAAATCGTAAATTTCTCACTAATGAGCGGGCAATATCCCTTATCCTGGAAGACTGCGCTCGTGCATCCTATTCCCAAGACAACATCAACCAAAAACCCTACTGAATACCGCCCAATTAGCATCCTCCCAACTATCTCTAAAGTACTCGAAAAAGTCGTCCGGAAGCAAACTGAACAGTATCTTCGAACAAAATCACTTTTAAACGATCAGCAATCAGGTTTCCGTTCCGGCAGAAATACTGGAACCGCACTACTAAACGTTATTGAAGACGCGAGAACAGCAATAGATTACGGTAATATAACTATTTTGGTTCTTCTGGATTTCAGCAAAGCATTCGATTCAGTAGATCACGACATCCTGCTCGCCAAACTAAAGATCATGGGATTTGCACAGCCCACGTGTAAATGGTTTCTTAATTATTTAACTTCCAGAACCCAAAGAGTGGTGTCCGGTAGCCGTAGCTCAAGGGACTTGAAGCTTAACCGCGGAGTTGCTCAAGGCACTGTGTTAGGGCCACTGGCCTTCTTAATCTATGTAAAAGACGTGGGAAATGCACTTAAATATTGCAGTCATCAAATGTATGCGGATGATCTCCAGATATATATAAGTGGTCACCCGTCTCACCTCGTTTCACTCGTACAAAAAATTAACGAAGATTTGATAGCGATAAACAACTGGGCAGCGTCTTTAGGCTTACAATTAAACCCAAACAAATCACAGTGCATGGTTATCAGCTCGAAATGCACTATGAATAAAATCTCTTCTTCTCCTTTGCCCAATATTTATATAAATGACACCATTTTACCTTGGTGCTCTGAAGTCAAGAACCTAGGTGTAGTTATCGACAACACTCTCAGCTGGAACTCGCACGTAGATTCAACCAGCCGTAAAGTTTTTGCTTCAATGCACTCACTGAAACGCCTGCGAGCACTTTTACCAGGTAGTACACGTGAGACTCTCATCAAATCCCTTATCATGCCACATTTCGACTATTGCGACTTTCTTCTGACCAACATGACATTTAAATTACAACGTAAACTTCAAGTAGCCCAGAATGCATGCGTACGTTTTATATTTGATCTAAGAAAATACGACCACGTATCCGAATTTTTTGACAGAATTCGTATGCTTACTCTAGACAAAAGACGGTTACTCCACTCTTTACTTCTTCTTTATAAAGTTTTAACCGGTTCTCATGCAACACACCTCATAAGTAACTTCAATCCTCTGAAACTAAATCGAGCTCGTGAATCAGCCCTGCTTTGTGTACCACGTCACAACACGACTTCATTCAGTAAATCATTCACCATTACAGCTATCCGAGCCTGGAATAAATTACCAGCGAGACTAAAACATTTAAATACTTTCGGCAAATTCAAAGCTGAATTAACAACATGGATAAGGAATAACGACATATAGAGCGGCATTAACGTCTTCTTCAATCTCCAGACTTCTCCCACTTCCAAGCGCCCGGTCACCGCCCCCGTTAAACACCCTCTATTTCCCCCTCTTTATTCTCAATATTCTACCCCATACCTCATTGCTCTATCCTCATCTTCCATTCCCTCTCACACCTAAATTATGAGCATTATTATTTTTCTGTGTACCCTAATGAAATTGTTAATTAAATATACAAAAGTATTAGTGACGTTCCAGATAAAATATACTTGTAGCTATCTTTGTACCATCATCAGGATACTCACTACAATATATTGGCATAAACAAAATTGATGTTAAGATACCCGCACTCTTTGTATTGTTCCTTAATACTGCCAGTATTGTGTTTAAAATTACTGTTGTCATTAGCTTATAGTGTATTGTGCTTCTCTGGTGTAAAAATTATTGTATATTTTTGTAAAGTACTACTGTAAACTAAACGTAGCTTTCTGTAACGTTCCTCAAATAACTTCACTTTTTCGCCTACTTCTTCTTCGTCCTTTCCTTCGCTTTTTTTTCCCTCTCCCTCACAAACTTTATCATTTATACTTTCTGACCCCTTCCCCTGTACGTCTTTTCTTTTCTCTTTCACGAAACTTCCCTTTCACTACTCAGTATAACATACTCAGTTGTATTAATGTTCGGCCCTAAGCCGCCATCCTGATTGAGGTTTTTCTGGGTTTACTCAATCGCTTAAGGCCTATGCCGGGATGGTCCCTAGATTTGTTCTCCCACACGTAAATGTACAGCTTGTCCTCCCCTCTTAAAATGTTACTTCTTTAAATGTATGTAAATTAAGTGGTTAGGCGGAAGAGCAGGCCCTATGGCCTGAGCCTCGCCATTAATAAAGACATTATTATTATTATTATTATTATTATTATTATTATTATTATTATTATTATTATTATTATGACCCCTGCCAAAAGTGATGAATTTGCTTTTGGAGCTATATATGGTCTTTCCGTTATTTTCCGCTCAGCAATGTAACGCATCAAGTGCCCATTGCAACATGTCTTCGTCTTATTTCGAATTCACACTAGGATATATTATGCAATCGTCTGAAAGTAGATGAACATTTGAAATTAATTGCGCTGGTAGACCATTGACGAACGCTAGAAATAGAAGAGGTCCAATGACACTCCCCTGCGGTATTCGTGACGTAACGCTTGCTCCGGCAGAAAGCTCATGGCCAATTCGGACTTTCTGTTTTCTGTCTCGCAGAAACTCGCTAATCCAGGCCACCACCCTGAAATCTATGCCTGAATTCATTAATTTCTGTACGAGGCGATCGTGGAGAACGACATCAAACGCTTTGGCGAAATCTATAACTATTGCGTCTACTCTCTCGCCCGCGTCAATTTCATCTGCGAGATCCTGAAACAGCGTGTCTACCTGACTTTCACACGAATAACCACTCCTAAAGCCGTGCCGTTTTGATTTTCCATTCTTGCTGAATGTAACTGGCAACTAGATACTCCATAAGTTTGCAGAACACTGACGTAAGACTTACCGGCCTATAATTACTTAATATAGTTTTGTCGCCACTTTTAAAAGTCGGTACGACAAAAGCTAATTTCTAGTCTTCAGGTACTTTAGAATTGTTCATGGATACGTGAAATATTCTAATTAGGTACGGTAATATTGCGTCTCCTTCTAATTTAATTATATCTGTAGAAATGTCATCTGGACCCCTTGACTTACCATTTTTCATAGATTTTACTTTATTCCGTAGAACGTGCACTTCAATATTAAACTTATTTGTAACCGAAGACCCCTGAATTAATGAATGGTTTGTATTGCTTTTTAAAACCGAACTGAAATACTTATTAAATGTATTAGCTTTTGCCCGATCATTAGGAATGAGCGTGTTTCCGTTCTCACGAACTACTAGGATATCCACTTTATTCCCTTTCCTTCTTCGAACATATTTATAAAATCCTGTCCAGTTATTTCCCTTCCCATCTAGAATATTCTATAATTATGCTTCCTGAGCAATTTTCTTTTTTCGCTCCAATTCTTTCGAACGATTTCGAAAAATATTCATATGTTCACTACTGAGTTTTCTGTTATTGAATGCCTTATCGTTACCCTGTTCATTCTCCTAATTTTTGAATTGTAGTATTCTGGGTCCGAATTATTGTTTTAAAATGTTGCAGGGAACAAACCTTTGCAAAACTTCCTGGATAATATCTTTGAACGCGCCCCATATTTCTTCCATACCTCCCTCGGTTCTCAGAAAGCGATTGTATTGTACCCTAAAAAACCTTGAAGCTGCTTTCTTGTATTGCGTACTTTTGTTCCTATCGTGTTACCTTTCTTTGAAATATTTTCGTCTAAGTCAAGCAAAACCACTTTGTGGTAGCTAATGCCCTCAACAACTTCACAAGATATGACAAGTTATTTCGGCCTAATTAAGTAGACATCTAAAATCGCATCCTGCCGCGTCCCGCTCCGAACTACCTGTGTTAATCCCCTGACAAAACTGCCTATTGAGGCTGAAAACTCACATTGTTCAAAAGTAAGTAAAATTATAATAAACGTGTCAGGTGAATTTGTTTGGGATAATGTTGAATTTAATTTTACAGATATTGGAATGAAGACCCTGATACTGCTCAGACTCCAAAAAGGAAGTGTTCAGGAATAGAAGGGGAAAAAACGTGTAGTGGATGATTTTGGACAGGGCTTGATTAGGCGCATTATTTATTCAATGTTCGAGAATTATAAGTAATTTATTTATATTTGTATGGAAATAAATGATAATTGTTATTGCAAGATCTGATTTTTTGATGGGAAATATGAAACTGAAGGCTGAAGGTTATTAATTTATGTTTTTGGATGAAACTAGGTTTTATTCAAAAGGCAAGCAAAAAATCTACTAAATTTTGTAGTGTTGAAAATTATGAAATTCTAGATATAATTGAATGGAGAAGGCATGCTTTGCATGTAATGAAATGCATCTTTTGAGAAATAGCAGTGTGTGTAATGACGTATGTGTATGATGAATATTATTTGTCCAGTTTGAAGAACCTACATAGTGGTTCAATATGATTTTATTTCAGTAGATCATCTTTACTAATTGTTTTTAACAATCTATCCTTTAGGTTATGCCTCTCGGTCATGGAAAGATAAAAATGAAGGTTGCTCTAGCAAAAATTTAGATGAAAGTAAAAGGTATATAGTTTACAAAAAAATAAATGCATGTTACCTTTGAACACAACTGAAATATTTAAACATCCTTTTGCCATTTCCAATTTTTTAGAAAGTGAAAAGACCTTCATGAAAACGGAGGAAGGGTGAACTGCAGCATTTTCTAACTCAGCATAACATACCCTTTAGACCTGAGCATATCTTTAATAGTCTTCTTTTGAAAACTTCTGAAGTAGTTGTTCAGAAAAGGTACTCTTAAGCATAAGTTTTGTTGAATTAATCATAGAATAAGGCAGTTTTATTTTTTGCATGATTTTGATACAATGTGAGTGCCGATGTTTTCATTATTTGCAAAATCATATCAGTTGATGTGGGTACAGATATGTTGTAGATTAAATGATTGAAGAAGCTGGACATAGAGTTTTGCGCCTCCTCCCTCTACCATTGTCACTACAATCCTATCGTTTTGGTATGGAACTAGTGCAAAATATATTATCAGAGACACCGCGGAACCACTTTTGAACACCAAGCAGTGACAAGAAAATGGAAGCAAGCATTAAACCAGGTTCTAGTGGAGAAGTAAGTGAATATTAAAATTAAGAACAAAATATTGCCTAGAGTTTTTTGCAGAAAATTTGTTAATATTGTAACACCCCCCGGTGGCCTCGTGAGAGAACGCCCGGTTAGCGGCCATTTGTAGCTCAGTCGGTGATGGAAGGAATCGTTAAACAGATACTGGTAACATGAAAGAAACACTTGGATCACTGGTAAAAATTACTTTTATTCCTGGGCAATCAAATATAATGCCCCAGGGAAGTTACACTTGTAAATAGAATGAAGAAATGTGAAAATTAGGTGGAAAGAAAAGAAGATGAAAAGTTAGTATTCAGAGTAAAGCTTAAAAACTAGGAAGAATTATAATTAACATTACAATGGTAAAATAAAAAAAGTTACAAGTCAATGCGCCATAGCGCGGCGCCGCATTACAAATTTTTACACGGGACGAATGCCCATTGAATAATACTGCCCGGAAGAAAGTTTTTTCTGTGGGCCCGAGACGGGCGCGGCGCGGCGGAGGGGGGCGGCGGCAACCTTCACAGAGGGCGCGGCCGGGGCGATGCCCTTGCACCCTCTCAGACACGCACGTCAGCTGGTCGGCCGTCTGGTGACGTCACCCAGGGGTGGTGGCGCGTGGCGGCGTTGTAACGGCGTCTGGTAGTCTGGTTGAACTCGAAGCGGGACTGGTAGTAACTGGTAGTACTCTGGTAGAACTCGGAGTAGCCGGGCGATCTCAATCTCAGGAACGTAGTAATTAACTACGCGTACCTCTGATTCTCATTATAATAATTGTCGAACACAACTTCGGACAGTTCAGCGATCCTTCGGAGAAACGTTCGCCTCTCGTCACGACGAATTCCCACCCCAGAGAATTTTCTCTGTCTACTGCAGCCGGCTCAATGCTCAAAACTCGCAGCAAAATAACATAAGTCCCACATAGGCACATTCGCCCAAATAATTCCCACCCCAGATAAGTTTTTCTCCCAACTGCCCTCAGCCTAGAACTCAGGCTCCTTCCGACGAATAATTATAAGTTTTTCAGAGGCACACTGGTCTCTCCCCGACGAATAGTTATCCCCCCAGAGAAGATTCTCTCCCGACTGCTCCCCGTCTAAATGATCTGGTCCCGACTGATGCTCTGGCCCTTCCTGATATTCTGTCAGTCGAAATTGTATTAGGTCAACTTTTGTCCCCACCCAATTTTCTCGTGTGTTCAAGCTCCTATGATAGTCGCGTCGCTATTGGCCAAAGGAAATGGCGCATTACGCTATTTCAACCAATCGTGACGGGAGTAGTGAAGGAAGTTTCAACTCTTTGCGTCACTGTGAGCGTACAGAATTTTCTTATTCCTTCTAGAACACCGGCATGCTTGCACAAGGCAGGCGTTGTCCGTGAAAGAATTTATCGCTCTGGGATTCCCTGGATGTAAGCGGGCGTTCTCGAAATCCTGCAGCTGGTCATGCGAACACGTGCCTCTCAGTGAATCTTTCGACGACTGACCCTTGTAACGACTTTCTTAATGTGCCGGGGGCGCAAATGGCTGTCCGATAAGCGGAGTTGCGCGCGTGTGGCCGTCTGTTTACTCTCCCAGTAGAACTCAGGGTGGCCGAGTCTGTTTGTTTAATTTAATTTTCCCGGCATGAGGAAATCGGTATCGCTACAATATAAAGTACTTATTCATTCTGTACATTGCTTTAGTTGGAAGAATTATGTGACCACCTAGAGAAAATTATAGAAGAAGATTGGAAAGTAGAAGTTTGGCAGGATGCTTCAGGGATTTCTGTCATAATAAATATTCAAGATGACTCTGATGATAACGTTCCTCGTGCTGTTCCCATGCCTGGGCCCTCTGATGTCTCTACTTAATAGAGATATGGCCAGTATCTTTACATGTTTAATGCAGTATATTTCATAGGTTTGAAAAAGGATTGTTCTTCTTGTTCTTCTAAGGGCAGAATTAGAATTTCACATTATTCCATCAAGGACAGTAAGTGGTTACATTCCAGGTGAAATAGTGAATCATTATTTTTTTAAGCTGATCTAGGCTTACTGAAATAAATATGCCTTTGAAATAAATGGTCCTTGGCTCGCTTCCCAGAAGTAATGTAGCTTTTTGCCCTCCGTATGCGTAAGTGTACTTCTCAGAAGATATAACTGGACACTTCATTATGTCTGCATATGTTAACTTCCTTTGTAAATTCTTTTAAGTAATTATTATACAATTTTAATTTTTTTATTAAAAGGAAGAAGTTTTCAGTAATATGAAGTTAATTTTTTATGTATATGAATCAGGTATGTAAAATGATGTGTGAATAAAAGTATGTGAAGTAAAGGTTTGATTGTGAATGAATGGGTTGAAAATATATTTTAATAACATTCATTCATACTCATCGAAAATTAACTTCAAGTAATAGAAAAATTAGTTATTTTAATAAAAAAGAATTAGAAATGCTGATTTAATGAAAATAAATGTTTTACCTTTTGAGTATGTTAGTTTCTCGTATTGTACATCTTAATGCAATACAATATTAAAATTATCAAAATCGGCTGTTAGGACTGCTTTGGTAACAGATAAAGTGTTGTCGTATAAGAAGATACAATACGTACATCGTTCATTGTTTTATCCTATTTGTAAAAATTCAAATGTATAATTTTTATTTCAAAACTTTTACTCCTCACCCTGGCAAATGTGGTAGGCTGAGGCTGGAGATGTTAATAGTAGGTTGTGAATTGAAGGTTCGCTATTCTGTTAGCTGTGACCAATGTTTAGAAATCACTTCGCCATGTGGGTCAGTGTTGGCTTGGCCTGGTTGACTGAATGTGAATTGATGCTGTACTGGGATGTGAGTTATGAACGTTGTTGCGGTAAACGAATGTGTACGTGTGTGTTTGTTTTAGTATCTGAATCGAGTTGTCAAGAAGGATAACAGTGCTCCATTTTTAATATAAAATTCGAGAATCTTATTACATTGTGTGATCGAATACACATGTGAATTTGAGGCACGTGTGTGGAATGAATTATAATTGATAATAAATAGTATCTAGTCACTTTTATAAATTAGTTTTGCGAATATTAGTATTGACAAGTTACGAATTAAGAAAATTTAACCGAGAATATAATGACTCTTTGTGCCTATTTTAGTAAATACAAATGCCTTTTTCTTTGCCTATTTTAGGTAAAGTAAACACGTAAACTTCCGGGCTCGAATAAGCATGAAAGTCACAACCATGTAAAATTGCTGCCGGCTTGAATAGTAATGCTGAAGGGCCGTAGCTACCTCAGTTCGAAGGGTCGCGGGTTCGAATCTCGCCTCGCGCATCGATGTTTGTTTGTGTTCGTGTTGTCCATACGTGTTCTTCCTACAGTTAAAGTAACCAGAGTGGCCGCTGTATGACCAAGTTGTTAAAAAGAAACCCAAAACTACGAAGAAGAGTAAAAAAGTAAATTGTTAAACTCGGGTAACAAATCCTTTTTAATAGCTCCAGCGTAATCTTATTTTAAGCTTTACCAGACCGCTTCGTCGTCTGCCCGTCCCTTCTTTTTGTCTCCACGCGCAAGTTGCCGTCCGTAGTTGCCGTCCTGACGCGGCAATCTCAACCGCAGAGACCGCAGGTCTCTTCCTTTTCCCCTCCTCCCCCTTCCCCAACCCCCTCCCCCTCCCTTGTCTCGCGCGCTTATCAGCGACCGGCTGTGACGAAACGCCGTCATCGACACTCGCCGAAGCCGCTCGGAGCCCGGCCAGTGCGACCGCAGTCGGGCTGCGAGTAAGTGAGCGAGTGAGCGAGTGGAAAGGAGAGCGCGCGGACGCGCAGAGGCCGTGCCGGCCACCAGCTGCTGCCGATCGACGCGCGGACATGGATAGCGCCGCGTCGGCCGCGGCCTTCGCCAGCCGCGTCCACGCGCCGGATGACGACGGCAACGGGTGAGACGAATGCTGAGCGAGGCGGTGTTTGCGTCTGCTGCCGCTGACGGGGCCGATTAGGCGTGCCGCGGACCTTGGATGTGACGCCGATAAGACGTGTTTGGGCTCGACGTGTGCCTGCGTGATTGCATTGAGCCACGCGCGTGCCGAAGGGGAGTGTGAAAGCTCGCGGGACTTTTTGTTGAGGCAGGCCGCAAATGGTTGTGTTGAGGCAGGACGCAAGTGTTATTTTTTTCCTTTTATTTGTCGATTTAGTAGGTGATAAGGTTAACTATCATAATTCTAGTAGTTACGTATGTTCAAAGACCGTCCACTGTAATAATAATATTGTTTATTAACCGATTATTATACATCGGCAGTTTAGGCGCTATAAACTGTTTTGGGTGCCTAAAATATGATCTCTATAAATTACTTTTAGGCACGTGAAAGTTTAGTATTCATATACACGCGTATTTAGTATTTATATACAAATGTATAGCATGTAATATTCAAAAATAATCAACAGTTTGGCAGTTATTGTCTTTCTCCCATAATAATATTATTTAGATGCCCAAATTCTATCGTCAAATCGTATGTAGGTTTTCTAATTTTAAAAAGTGCAAATAATTGTAAAATACGCTAAAACTCGAATTCCAGCATCATATATTTAATGAGCAGTAATCTTTCTCTAGCCTAATTAACTGTCGCCTGTAGATTCCGGGACTCCTCTGTCACAAACAATGTGTGCATCCTATTTTAAGCAGATTAACTCCTACAACAAATTTTATTTTCTATGTGTGTGGGAATGCAGACACCTCTCTGACGCTGGCTAGCCACCTATAGCGGACCACAAAAAACTACATGCCATCGTTTAATACTAATTAAATACTCATTAACTATCATAATTTTAAATTAATTACGCCAGCCATTTTTAAAAAAATAGAGGGTCAGCTAGCTTCAACCTGAAGCTAGCTAGACACAAAAACTAATACATCAGAAAAATTTAACAAGCAAAAATAAATTAATTAATATTTAATTACGCCATTTTACCATTTTTATAAAACGTAATTGTTTAAAAAATTTGGAAATATCTACAAAAACAAAATTTATGGAACAAATTGCAAAATGCATCCTTACCGGCAAATAATGACTTCAGTATGCTAATTACATGTGAACTAAGTATATATTTTTACCATACAATACCACAAATAGGTCTAACAAGCAATTGTTTAAAAATACCACCAAAGTCATTACTCAAAACAATTTTAAAAATTCTTAAAATTACATTTTACCGGCGAACTTCAAAATTACTTACACCATATTCTCACTACCTCTTTGTGATTATTGATCAAATGGCTCCAGAATTAATAACTGTATGCAATTGTATATAAAGATGCGTAAACCTTTACGATAAAGGTACGATATAAGACAAAAACTCACAGTAAAGAACTAACTGGCGAAATTCAGAAATACTTCACAAGTTCTTTTACAAGACATTTGATTTAATAACGGGTTGTTTAAATTAATTACGCCGTCCAGATGTTTTTAAAATCAGCCTACATTTCGCTTCAACATTGCATTTCACTTACAATTTTTTTTTTAATTCTTAAATTTTTTTCAGAATTACAACTATCATTTTGTTAGTACACCTTCTTAGTTATTGAATAAATGGCTCCAGAATTAATAACTGTATGCAATTATTTATAAAGAAGGTAAAATTCAAAAATTCATATTCCATTTCTTGCTTTTCTTCCTTTCAATCAGGTATGTTTGCAAGTACTGATCTTTCAGATCCACCCCTCCTATGTATATATTGTAATCATGAACGTACGCGGGTTTGTGAATTTATTCTTTTCTCTTTGTAATGACTGTTTCAAATTCATCATCATATTAGGTGCTTATCATAGAAACAGCCTTTTTACTCATTCATTGCAACACTGAAACGGGGCCCGAGTTTTGGGCGATATACTCACCTAGCTTCAATTTGTTTTTCAGAAATATTTTAGGAATTTTTTTTTCTGTTCAAACGTAATGTTTCTACATAATCTGTTTTTTAAACATTGCATCTAATGATGGGGGGTTGTAGTAATTGGCCCTCTATTTAGTGTGGGCCTTATTTAGCAATGGCTGTATTAAATTTAAGACAATTTGTGTCGTTCTATTAATAGTGTGTCTGACAGTTACAATGATTTAATATTATACGTAGTACATAGGAGACGCTGTATTGTAAATTAATTATTTCTATAAAAAACATCCACAAAGGAATAGAAACATTTCGATATTAAAATATTTGTATCCAAAACCACATGCAAAGAAGTCGAAAACTCACTGTGACACACTGCCAGCCTCTTGGCACGGCACCGCCAAGCGATCAGCGTCTATAGACTGCACACCGCAAATGAAAGGAAAGACAGGTAAAGGTTCCTTCCGTCCTGAGACGGCTTAGGAAAGGAAAATCCATCCCGTCCAGGTACGGCTTACCGCGTTTAGAAGAGAGAGGAAATTGCCGTTTACAAACGCATACCACGATTAATAGTTGAATATAAAAAATATACTTATTTAGAAGTATACTAACAATATTATTGTTGATTCACTTAAGTGTATATTTGTGAATCCACTCAGTCTTCAAGTAAACATTTCAATATAATAACCACAAAGCTCATTTGGATTAACCGCTCCCCAATACTCCTGGTACTAAAGAAACAGCAATATAAAACAATTTATCTTAAAAAAAGTAGCGTATGGTGGATTTCGATAACTTCCAGGGTTTTAGTGATGTGGCCAAAATTCCAATACATGTACTTACTAATTGTGAAGTAATGATGCTGCAGCAGTTGTTACTATTTGTACAAGAGGAAAGGTGGAAAATTTTTGCATTAACAGAAATGCTAGTCTTTTTCAGAAGAAATGTATTTTTGCCAATGAACTTTCTACCTTCAGCCACTTCTCTCCTGTGTAATCCTTCGGCAATACCAGCCAGACACGAAGCGACCTCTTCTCCTCTGGGGGAATGCACTCACAAGGGGTTGAATTACTGTGCACGGAGAAAACTTGATTGTTCTGTGAAGAGGGCATGTCCGGGGAAACATGAAAGCAGGGTCACCTAATCGTTCCGTCATCTTTTACTGGATTTTACATGGGAAATTTTCAAATTCTTTACCTGAAAAACTGTTAGTAGTTTGATTTTCGTCTTTCGGGCCTCCCTCAGATTAAACGAATATTCTTTGATTACTTTACATTCACCGTAAAGTGTCTTTCAAATTAGTTTATGGAAGGGAAATGGATACGTTATTACACTTTAAAAGTGGAGAAGCACGTTTGTAATAGTCATGTTACTTCACAACATGCGATTGTGTTCCTGTTGAATTTTTGTTTTTTTCTTCGTTGGTTAATAATGTCTGAGTTATGAAGGTTATTACAAGTTTTAATTTAAATACAGTTTCTGATATGCATGGCAATATTACGTTCATGTAGACAAGTTGATGAACGCCTGAAACAACTGGAAGTTGATCAACTGAAAGATGTTCAACAATTTGAAGGCATGCTAACATAAAAAAAATATTATTCTAAATATCCCCAAAGTATACAGATATGTTAGCAATAGATAACTTATTCATTATTACAATGTGCAGTTTAAACCGCAATATGACAAAAATTAACTTAAACATACAATTTAAAAAATGCAAGTGTAATAATGACCTCTGGTATAAAATAGAGTTTCTCAACGAAAAGTTCTGTAAGAAGTTGTGAAGTATTTCTGAATTTCGCCGTTTAGTACTTTTACTTAGTTTTTTGTCTGA
Organism: Gryllus longicercus; assembly: GCA_038098605.1. NCBI lineage: Eukaryota > Metazoa > Arthropoda > Insecta > Orthoptera > Gryllidae > Gryllus > Gryllus longicercus. Next base: position 882,187 of record JAZDUA010000173.1, on the reverse strand, counting down.
TATATGGTACCTATATAGCCTGTGTAAAGGTTTATGCTTCTTTATAAGAAATTGCATACAGTTATTAATTGTGGAGCCATTTGATCAATAATTATAAAGAGGTAGTGACAACGTGGTGTTAGTAATTTTGGGGTCCGCCGGTAAAATGTAATTTTAATAATTTAAAAAAATTTTTGTGTAAATACTTTGTTGGTATTTTTAAACAATTGTTTGTTGAACCTATTTGTGGTATTGTATGGTAAAAATATATATTTAGTTCACATGTAATAAGCATACTCAAAAACTTTGTTTGCCTGTAAGGATGCTTTTTGCAATTTGTTTCATAAATTTTGTTTGTGTAGGTATTTTTACATTTTTTAAACAATCACATTTTATAATAATGTTAAAATGGAGTAATTAAGTAGTAATTAATTTATTTTTGCTTGTTAATTTTGTTTGATAATTTCTGATATATTTGGATTTGTGGCTAGCTAATCCTCGATTATTTAAAAAATGGCTGGCGTAATTAATTTAAAATTATGATAGTTAATGAGTAATTAATTAGTATTAAACGATGGCATGTAGTTTTTTGTGGTCCGCTATAGGCGGTTAGCCAGCTTCAGAGAGGTAAAACAGACTGTTATTTCGTACTGAGAATTTCAGAAAAATAGGACAATTTTTGTTCCGCGATTCGGCAGTCGTGGGGCCACGCAATACGTGCAACCCACAGGAGCTCAGATTTGATTATCGGGGTAAGCACACGTTGCTTTGCTACAAGGTAGATTCAGCATTTCATTGCTGATTCCATTTTTTTTACCGCAGATTTCTTAGCCTTGGGGGATGGGATGAAATTATAATGACGAATGATGAAATAGACGCACACAGACATAGACACACACAACCCAACTATATCCAAGGCGGGACTCAAACCTGCGATACTTTGATCCGAGCCAGTCACTGTACTACGGCTTAAGCGTTCTCGGCCGTCGGACCGGCAATAATATTTTATTTGACATTAATCAGAAATGGTATGGGGATATTCCCACGCGATTACTTAAGGGTTAATAATATTGGGCGATTGTAGTGATTAAAAAAGAATATATCAAAAAATAAAGTATAAATATCGAAGTTTTTGGGAAAAACGAAATAAGGCGAAGTAAATTGCTTGAGGGGGCTGAAACAGGCTAAATATTATCCGTTCATCCTAAGAAACCTGATGTAAACAAACTGAAAAAATATTTGCGCCGCACTACGCCTCTGATTGGACAACTAGCGCACTGCTTTAGATTACATGAGCAGCATACCCCGCCAATTCAAATTGAATTAGAGCAGTCGTCCAAATGTCATGCTCATGCAACTACGAAATCATTTTCAATCTGTCTACTTCGAGAAAGGGTTGTCAATAACCGCCTGTTGTCGTTTATTTGTATAAATTGGTAGCCCCAAAATTCGGACGTTCTTGATTACAATTAACAGACTGCAACAATTTTGCAGGCGTTGGTGTTTCGTTTCTGCACTTTCACCCTTTTGATGCAAAGAATGCTCTTTCGATCGAACAGCACAGAATACTAAGTCATCGTATGCTTCAATCACAGTTTCGTCCCCATTTTTTTCATCTCTGGCGTTTGTGTTTTCTGGAATTCCAATACGCTGGATACGGAAATTGCAGTGAACTCTGCGATTTGCCTCACCGGTAACGACGAACTCCTCTGCAATAACCAATTAAAAACGTTAAGAACGATGCGCTTTTCGCTACTCCGAAGAAACTCTTCACACTTGTGTTCAATTATTGAAGGGTCAACCACAATCATTGCTAAGTTAATGAATTGAATAGCAGGGCGTTGCAGGCCGATTGGCGGCGCGACGCCGCAGTCCCATGAACCGCGTCCCATTCGTCTCGATCAGCACTTTCGTGGGCTGAGCTATCAGAGGCTCGTACGAGTACAAACCTTATCGCCTAGTAACGCATTCAGGTCACAAAGGTTTCTTTTCTTGAAACCGTTGCAATAGTTTTGACGCAAGATTAATTTAACGAACGCTGGCAGATAGATTAGTTCTTACTCAGAGAATTATTTACTTCAGCGTCAGGATCCCGACAACAGCTGAACTCACACTGCAAACCAATGACAATCATCCTAACACACGATGATTTGTTTACATCAGGATTTCTATTAGGTGAACGTATAGAAGGTCCTAATGTCGAAAAAGGCATTTTAACTATTATAAAATTCGCATATTTAGGTTTAAAAATTGCTAAAAAATGAAAATACAGAAGCTCACATTTGTGTAATACGGTACGGTATAAAATAGGCTTTTTATTAAAATTCGCTATCTACTTATTTGCTAAGGCATTGAAATTATTTTAGTAATTCATTTAAAATATTAGCTTTTCCACAAGGAATGTTGGTAAGATATAGCAAAGTAACATGGTAATTAGAGAACATTCGACGACAAAAGGAAGTTTTTTTAGATATTTATAAGATAGAAAATAGCCTATTTCACTAAAATTAATAGAAAATGACTCTTAAGAAAATTGAACAATTTTATCTGATTATTGTTGAATTTTCGTTTTAATATTAAGTATTATTATTAATGAAATAATTGTTTTCACTAGTGAACGGTACTCATATAAATATTCAAAATTTGGGGCAAATGAAAATATTTATTTTGGGGACCATATTCTTGTAATTCATGTGATCTTTACCTGGCTGCGTAATGCCAAAGAGGGTAACTCTGTTGCAGAGTATTATCAGCCTGGATTTATTTATTAAAGTCTCCAATCAGAATAATTTACCAGTTTTCAGAAAGTGAATAACTCGTTGGATTTCAGAATGTAAAGGTTTAATCTAGATTTCCTGAAACTTATTAGGTCAAATATAAACAACTAATACATTTTCTTGCACTATTTTGTTGCTAATTTATACTTATACGAAAATACTTTATACTTCATTTTCGTGGATATTTCGTGAAGGCATTGTCACTTACGAAAACGATAGATAATAGGCGGAATTGTCTCTCCTTTTACCTTGATTTTCCTTTTCTTCTGTTTTTGTGCCTTTGTTTTGTTTTAAGCCTCCTTATTCTTTTTTACGAAATTTTCGTGGCTCTTCTCTCCGCTGGCCTGGCCTTTCTTCACTTGCGAGCGCCCTGCTGTCCCCTTTTGGCACGTGCCTCGTCTCGCAGCATTACCATTTCTCTAACATTATCCGCGACTCTTTACACCCACCAGTTTGGTGCGGGGAAATCGCGGGGAACGACGCAACGGCGCCCCGGCTTGGCGTGGCCCGCTCGCAGGAGTGCATGATTGGGCGAGAGAGGTAGCAGATCTGTGGGAAAGGGTCCCGAAAGGTTTGCAATCGCCCCTCCGTAAAAAGTTACCAAAAAACTCTATAATAATCAAAAACATTTGTTGCTTATTTGTTACGAAAAATGAAGATTAGTTGCTAATTTGATATAAAGTATTTTTTTAAGAAATTAGCAACAAAACACCGACAATTTTCCATGTAGTCATTTTTTATTTATCTCTATAATTTCTTTAATTTCTTGTCATTGTCGCGCTAATTTGATATAAAGTCAGCAAAGTTTCGCATTTCTGGTATTAGTTTTAGAGCGACAAATTTTATTTTTTTTTGCAGAAAATACGAAACTATTCATAGATAATTTTCAAATAATTTACATAACATTTTGTGCTAACTTAACGGAGGTGTCGGCTCGCAGCTTTCCGCTAAGATTCTTTCACTTACGGTTATAATGTTGCCGCAGTGTTTTCAGTTATCACTGTCCAGAGAAATAATATTTTGAACGTGTATCATTAGACGCCCGCGGTCAACATTTCCTAAGTATGTTACCCGCCTACCCAAAAAAGCATAGCCAAATGACGTCCAGTTCAGTTTTCCTCTTGAGTACCCTGAGCTCGTACAGGTTTCAGTGCTTCCAAGAGCGCCCGCTTTCTTTCGTATTTGAAAAACACGAAGAGGAAAATAACAAACAGCCTTTTTTGGCTGTTTTGTTTTTCTCTTGCAATATAATTAATGAAATATAGTAACATAAACTGTATATTTTAAAATTAAACTGCATTAATGATTTTTAATTTTTCGAAATTGATTTCACCGAGTACTGTGGACAGCTCGATGGAGGAGGGACAAGGAGACCATGGTCTTTCCTGAAATATACAGAATTAAAATAATACATTTTAGTTAGTCGATATATATTTCTCTAGATTCTGCCTCGTTCTCCCGGGTCTGGCCCCTTCTCACGTCCCTTCGTCTTCGCCCCTTCTCGGCACTGCTGCGCGCTTCCGAACCCCGCGGCTCGTAGCCGATCATTGGTTTGAATGGAGTTCTTTCCACGTGCGGCGGATTTGCGCCGCTGCGGCGTTCGGCACCGGGTCCTCACTACGAGAAGCGCAGGAGGGCGTACGCGCCACCGCTAGCAGAACACAGCTTTAAATGGTAGCCTTCCCACTGCGCCACGGCCGCAGCGCAGAGCTGCTGTTTATACCTGCTGTGATCCCTTTGTTCGTCGTCGCCGGAGGGTCGGCGAAGAGCCCTGCCGCTTGACGGACGCGCGCTGCCGTGGCCGTGTGGGAAGGCGCCCTAAGGTTTTCTTTCGGACCACGAAGCGAAATCATCTGTTTGCGTTATTTGTAAATGGAATCCTAACTAACTTGTTTCCCTCTTCCGCAAACCTCAGTATTTCAGGTAGCCAAAAGTGAGAGGATGTCGACCGAGAGGCGGGAGAGAGAGAAACCCGACAGCAGGATGCAGTCCGGCGACTTCATGTCTCTTTGCGAAACGGGAACCAGTTCATAGTTGTTTTTCTTTAATTATCGACGTATAGTTTAAGTTTTGTCCTATAATTAAAGTCTCATGGTTCATTTAGAACAAGCAAATCCACCACGAACTGCAAATTCCGACAATAAAGAACACATCACCAAACTGTCCGAAGACTTCTTCATATCACTCTCATCTACCAGAACTTCCATATTCAACCTTTGACACAGAGCAGAACCGAACCTACACATAAACTCTCGCTTCCCCAAAGACGGATTGAAACCACGTAACAATAGAATAGCAGAAAATCGACCTCAAAAAATGACTTTCATCGAATTATCATACCAACGATCTTTCTCTGCATCCAGGGCACCCACAGCTAGGAAATAAACTGAAGTTTATATATGATTCTATTCACTACCCTGAAAAACACGTATGTTGCACAGAAAGAAAATAAATTTAAAATATGACAAGCTATGCAAGGAAACTAATGATAAAATACAAACACTTGAATATGGAAACAAACACCATATCTGTACTTTGATTTCTAATAATAATTACAGCATAATGCCATTTATGCGTTATAGGGAATAATGTATACATTAATTTAAATGCCAACATAATTTAAAAAACGTACTGAAATTATTTAGCATAGGACTTCTCGAAAAGTGTTCTGTTCTATGATTAAGTTGCTTTCATGAGGAGTAGAGGACAATTGAAACTGCTCCCGACGCTAAGAAAAATCGTTAATATTTCAAAAGAACTATACAAGCACAAAATTTAGTTTCTTTAATTCGAGGAATGACTGATAGTAATTGCTGCATTAGTGGATCAAGATTTGGAGTACAGTGTAACTTGAACCATGACGTGATTTCCTATGGACTTAAAAGTTTCGTTCCGACGCCAGATTTTATTTAATAATGAATATTTCAACGTGTTATATTTACAATTTTTACCTTATTGTAAGTTTCTTGACCTTAATAAAACAGACTGAGATTTTGATATAACAATTTTTTTCAAGTTCTTTTTTAACGTTTCGAACCTATTTGGGGTCTTTTTAAAAAAAACATTTAGATAAAAATTGTCTTTCACATAAAAAATAAACAAGTTGTCAGGTACATCCAGTCAACTCCGTTCAGTTATTGCAATGACACTAAAGAGTTGCTGCAGTATCAACTGTTGCCCTGAGCTACCTCCGCTCTCGGTGGCAGGTTAGGCACAATCATGTGTAGGCACAATTATCCTCCACAGCCATAATTGGAAGAGGTTACTCATGAAATGGCTATAAGCAGATAAAAATAAAAGTTGCAAGGTCAACGGTAGACGTAATGCAGGACTGAGACCCGGGTTTGATTCCCCGTCGAAGAAACTTAATGCTTTGAACAATTTACTGAATTGTTAAATATATTTGTTTAAGTATAGTTGTAAAAAGCAATTCCATTGCTTTCATTCGTCACATACAATTGAAGGATTAAATAACTTTCTTGCACTACAAGCGTCGCACGACTAGTGATATCTACTGTATGGAACACATTTTCTCAGCATTTGCATTGCACAAAGTGACATTTTATGGTTAAATAACGAGCAATTAACACCAAAGAATTGTAAGCTTTTGAAACGCAGTAGTCTACAAATAGAATTAGAGGTAATGAGGGATTTCTGAAAACCTTTCATGCCTGACGGGGTCCGGGAGCCTGCTCCCGGTTTGGGGCAGAAGGGTTTGATTGCCCAATAGGTTTTCACGTCGCAGCGGGGGCATAAGCGGGTTTTCGGCGGAACCCCCTCCTCTTCCCGGAAAACGCGCTGTCATCCGTGCCCACCAGAGGTTACATGACGCGGGTACTTGTGGGATTGAAATATTCCTCGACTGCAGAAGCCAGATAGCGAATAATTTTGGAAGAGCACAACTTACTGAGTCGGTCAAATATTATTCGCACTGTGAGCCCTTTGTTCTTTATATAAAAGAAGTATAAAAAACTTTCATTTCTTTTAAAACCCGAAATACAACGAAAACGACGGAAAATGTTTAAAGTATCCCCTCCCCCATCAATGACGGTATGCAAGTTATGTATTTTGCCATGACGAAATAGGTGTTTTATTTGAAGGAGAGCTTTGATAGCATACATATCTTTGCTTAGGGAACGTCCATAAATTACTAAACGTTATGCTAAAGAGATGGGGGAGGGCTTCAAGCAAATAGGGGCAAGTTGTGTGAGTTTTGCGTTATGAATCGCGGATATTATCTTAAATTTTCCAACAATTTCTGAAATAATTTCTTTTATTTAGTATTGCACTAAAATAATAAAATATTAACACATTAAATTTTATGTGTTAAATTATACGTTAGACATTTTTTTGTTTTAAAATATAAATCAATTCAAAAGTTATGTTGTCTTATGTTACAAGTATTACAAATACTTTTATGAATGGCATATTGACTGAATCTGTTAGACTGCGAAGAAACTTTTCAAACCTAATCTATATAGAATCCAATTAAAATGGCGCAGTAGACTCTTGCCCATGAATCCACGAGGACTTGTCCACTGATTGCCAAAATTGTATCAAGTATGTTTTTCGTAGCTGCAAAGTTGCAGGGTCAAAAATTGCCCCCAATTCTATTGTTCGCATCAGCAACTAATTCTTAGTACAATTATAATAAATTGTAATATATGGCACAAACAAATTTAACACTAATTAGTTTACTGCTATATAATTTACTTTCACCTATTGTAAAAAGGGAGTGCAGCAAGCGTTGCATTATTATTTAGATGAGTTCAAGCGCACCTTACAAGTGCGTAATAGAGGGGAGAGAGTAAACTCAAAATACTCAAAATTTGCATTACTTGTTGGGACGACCACTTGGAGGGAACATGACAAAATTTTTATTTCACAGTTGTCCATTAATATTCAGTGTTGAAAACCCGATTACACTACGGATATTTTAAGTTGTGTTCAAATTAAGTATGTTAAAAAAGACAAACAGCACTGTATTAAGGTTGCGTATCAACTCATTTAGGTCCATAGCACGGAAGTAAAGTTTGCACCAGGCATACTTTTTCTGCTGATTCGATACGCGAGGACCGAAATAAAACTAGAACTCTAGGCTCAGGGCATCCTTCCCATCATAAAGAGTTAAAAGATATGAATTGGCAACGATAATGAAGTTTTAAGTTTCGGTTCCAAAACCGGTACCCAAACTCATATCCATTCATATCCCTGACTTTTTTGACTATTTATTATTAATATTTTATGAAAATATTTCCATAAACTTCCCCTCACAAATCATTGGGTTCTAGGTAATTTTTACTTTGTTCCGTTTTCGATCAGACTAGTGTTGCAGTTGTTGAATATGTATTATTTTTGTCTATAAGTAGGAATATGTTTCGTATGTTTCACACGAAATTGCAGGGAAAAATAAAAACGAGCACAATTTTTATGACGGTGTCCCGAAATGCACGGATGCTACCTGAACAGCGATAGTTGTTCGTAGTTGGCTTTACAGCGCATGCGCTCTATCTACTTGTCTCGTGTGTTTCCCTCGTACAGTAACAGGCGTGGAGAGTAGATGTCTCGCGCAAACTCTACATAGCGCGAGACATAGATCGTGAATTATGACACATGCTGTACTTGTATGTAGCTGTCCATTACCGGATACGGCTCGGTCGACGTGACGAGGAAACTTCCTCCACTGGGGCCCCCGCTCAGATACTCCTTGTTTGAGGAATTTTAAGAGTCCTTGTGACTTAAGCGTCCATTTGAAGAGGCTAACTTCCGGTCGAGTGGCAGAATCGCGCTTCGCTGCCTAATAGAGCCAGCTTTATTGAAAGTACAGTTAATCATTATATCACAAACAGTTTGCATTGTTCAGACGCAATCAGACAGAATCATATAATATTAATTACTGTAATACAGTGTAATGTGTAATTAATTGTATAATAAACATTATATAGTTATTATTTGATTAATTAAAATTATTACATTACTTAAATATTTCACGTAATGTAAAGGTTCAGTATTGACACAGCTAGTCACTTGCCAGCCAGCACGGTGCGCATATTTTTGTATTTCAATTAATTTAATATTGAAATATTAGTACAATATATAGGAGTGTACATATGTTAAAATAACGTACAAGTCATCGGCACACTCTCAAAACACCACTACTTTTTAGCGACTTGAAACTTTATGAGATCTAGGGTTGAAAATAATGACACATATTTTTTTTCTTTTTACCCTAATCACACCTCTTTTAGAGATATTACCAATTATTATTTTTTGAAAAATTATGCAAGCTCTAATGTTAATTGTTTTTGCAAATACCGTGTCTTTCTGAAAAAAATCTGTTACACTTAAATTTACCTTAAAAGATCTTATTTTCATATGATGTAAAAATAATATTAGTATAAGTATTAATTAAATATTTATATTATTTTTCAATTTTTAAAATGCAAATTTTTACATTAGATCGACATTTATATTAATTATAAAAAAATCTCGTGTATTTCTACACTACTGTTGTATAGATCTGACAAATTTTAAAGTGGGGGACACATAAATAACATTAAAAAAAGTTTGTTCACCGGGACACGTAGGCAGCACGCTGCCTGCCAGCCTCGTTTCTCAAAGTACGGTGGACATTCACACGACGCATCGTGAAGTCAAACATAAACCAACCGTAAAACTTGCGTCAGAAACACACTTACGGTCTCAAATGGAAATATTCTGACGAAATGTGACTATTAAATTTATTTATAAACAATTGACACTGCTAGGGTCTGGCTGAAACAGAGCAGCCTTCTTTCTCAGATATACCGAGTCGGTTGTGTAAACAGAGGAATTCGCGAAACATGTGCGTTTTTCTGCACTACAGATAGTTTTACAATAATATCAACACGAGTTATTTGTATTTTCTTAATATGAAAATCTAAAATTGCAGAAAAAGTTTTTCTGCAATTTAGGTTCTTGCAACCAGCATTCTTGAGAAATTCAAAATTGACTAATTGCCGTCATAAAAAAATGTATAGGAAACACTGGTTTTCAGAATTCCATCCCGTGATGAGTAAAGTGAAGTTTTTTCAAGAATGTAAGAATCGACCATACTCGTTAATGGCGCAAATACATTGTAAGATACAATGATGAATAAACGTGCCCCGCTGGTCCTGGTCTCCCGAACGAATCACCTGATACGAGTAATAAAGAAACTGACCGAGTAAGTTCGTCTTTTGTTTCTTCTGCTGTTTTCGCCCATAGTTTTTAGTCTTCTGCTCTCTTCGAAAGACAAAAATAAAATTTGACGCATTGAGTTTTCATTGTTCAGTTTGATTTTTTTTTAGAAAATTATTATTTTGTACTTGAAAATGTTATTCAAAGACTGTTGTGAATTAATGTCTTAGCTACTATAAATCCTTTTGTGCTATACTTCAGAAAATGCAAATAATTTAAAAAAATCTTTCTCTGAATGCCGGATTCACGACACTAATTCAATTCATCTTTTCAACACTTCTCAAGTGAGATTATGACAGCGTTAACATATTTTTTCGGATGGGGTCCGAGCCTGGTTATACAAAATAATGCGAGTTTATGCTTGCACAAACATGCCTTCAATGTGAGTGGTGAATGGTATTTCTGCGATTCACAACGTCTTATGGAAAGGGTTCACGTGACTTGGGGGGCGGGGGGAGGGGAGGGATATTCTCGATAAAAGCTAGCCTAAAATCCTGACGGAAAACTATCAATTTATCCAGGAAGTGATTTATGTGGGCAGATGATATTGTACAGAATATTTCCTTTATATTTATAGCAACACTGAACAATACTTAGAAAGAGGACTATTGCAACAAAGATACGATTTAATAAATGTAATAAATATAATGGGTTTGTGGTTGTGGGTGTGGTTGTGGATGTAGTTGTGGATGTAGTTGTGGATGTAGTTGTGGATGTAGTTGTGGATGTAGTTGTGGATGTAGTTGTGGGGGTGTTTGTGGGGGTGTTTGTGGGGGTGTTTGTGGGGGTGTTTGTGGGGGTGTTTGTGGGGGTGTTTGTGGGGGTGTTTGTGGGGGTGTTTGTGGGCATGGGTCTGTTCAGAAAACATGTTTCCAAAGTGCCTGGAATTCCACCTCGACTGAATCGCTTCCGTTCGTCCGCAGGTCGACGTTCGCGCGTCGCGACGGCACGTCCAGCCAGCACGGCGTGTCGTTCCAGTACCAGGTGGCGGCGCTGCTGCTGGCGCGCGCGCTGGCGCGTGACCCGGGGGCGCGCGTGGGCGCGGAGCACAAGCACGCGGGCGTGTTCGACGACGTGAGCGTGCACGTGCGCCCGGCGCCGGGCCGCGCGCCCGTGCTGCTGCTGCTGCAGCTCAAGCACAAGAGCGACAAGAGCAACGCGCCGCGCGTCGGCAGCCAGGCGCTGCGCGGCGACAGCGGCTCCTTTGCCGTCCGCAAGTACTACCGGTGAGTGGGTGACCCACGGCGCAACCCACGGCGACATCGACAACCATGCTTCCAGATTTTTACTTTCTAGTTACGCAGTAGGGAGAAAGACGGCGATGTTTCCATGTTTTACTCTCCCACTACGTTGTAGAGGGAAAGTTATGTAATGAGGCGTGACAAAACTGCGTATTTTCAACAGTAATTAGTGGTGATACAACAACACGTATTTCTCGCGATATTGTTAATGGGTATAAAATACGCGAAATGTACTCGAATGTTTCGAAAAATTGTACATGACCTTATTTCAAAATATATCTTTAAGGAACCGACTTTATTAAGGGACAATGTCTCTATTTTCAATATTTTGTGGGTGGGTGATATTATGCAAAAAGAAAAGAGCTACTAGTACGCAAACTAATTGAAAGGATGGTTTAATCATTTTAATGTCTTAATGCTATAACAATGGCATAAAAGTTAGCGATGAGTGAAATTAAAAAATAAACAAACTATTAAGTCCAGAACAATAGAATTTTGCAGAAGAGTTTTCAATGATGTTAGTTCATTGGAATTAGTATTTGCCGAATGACAAAATAATAAAAATAAAAAAAACTAGCGTGGAGACAATCTGAAAATAAAAATGTAGTCAAAACAAAATGTTAATAAAGCTCTAGTGGGAGTGCTGTGCTTGATCACATTCTTTGACCAATGAATTCATCTCCAGTTCTATTGTTTCCCTTCTTTAAAGACGCAGTAAGGAACACTCTAAACGTCGACTATTCGACGAAGCCCATAATGACTCGCTCTGGGCAGCAAGCAATTTCAAGAGTCATTCAAGCTCTTAGAGAGAAGTATAGTTAGGTACCGGTAATGGGACGATTTGTACAAGTGGATGTTAATTACAAAATATTTGGGAAATATTTCCATGGATTGGGCAAGTATTAATTTGGACCGAATTATTTTCATCGAGGAATAAAGAAAAACTGGATTCATGAAGTTTGCGCAATTGTGAGTCATTGAGGCTAATAATTATTATGTGAGGCAATTACATAATGCAAGAAGTACTTTCCGCACGACAAAATAAGATAACGACATAAACGACTTTTGAGAAGTGTAAATGCCAACTGATTTCATGGGTCGCTGATTGGGTGCTTCCATCATTTAACTTCGTCAATAAATCTGGCAGCCACAAAGACTGACATAATTAAATTTCGAATATAATGATTTTTCAATAAAACATCTCCAGCTCTTATCTCCTAAAACTCGTTAACCTCAAAAGCGCAATACAATTACTCTCCTTAATCAGCCTGTGTATTATTTCTCTGACCATGTGTATTTTTATAGTAAATGCCACCCACATGAAAGATACAAAATGACTCAGACTTGATAAGAACAGAGTCTGTCGCAAGAGTCCGTGGCATGGATGCAACATAGTCAGTAGATAAGAAAACAACTTTAAAAAGACAACATTACGACAGATCCACAGCACTTTTTACGATCATTTCATTTCTCTGCCTCCAAAACCCAAACATTAGATTATATTATATAACGTTTCTTGGGTATCAGCGGTGTCTTCTCACATTTCTTCTGTGCCACAATTTACTATCCCATTTGTGTTGATTCCGAAGCATTTCCCACAGCATTTCTCTTGATTCCGAAACCTTTCATTCTCGTTTTAACGGAAACATTCAACACAAATAATTGCCAGGAAAAGAGCTTTTCAGTACGACCGGAATTTTCCTTACGGAATTCGAAAATGCCTTATTCTCAGACCCGATTATGACGTGTTCCTTATCTTGTGCAGAGACGTCACGTTAACTTCCATCGTGGAGTACTATAACGTGCTTTTCTCTTTTCGCAATACTCTTACTCAGTCGTAATTCATTTTTTTTGGTCGACATCGCGGCGCAGTGAGCTGACTAATTTGCTACTGTTAATGCTTGGCCACTAATATTACCTCCGCGTGAGGAAAGGGTTTATTCATTAGCAGATTCGGAATGTACATCAGCAAATAGGCGCCCCCAATACTTGTGTAACAAGAATATGTATTTTAGTACATAATTACAGAACATGAATAGGTAACAATGTTATTAATGGTATACAAAAATAAAGAATTTAAATCAGATATTTAAAAAAAACTATTTTTGTAAACAAAGGAATCGCTAAAACAAAATTTACACAACAGTAAACAAAGTTTTTTTAAACTAATGTTTTTAGAAGAATGAACGCTTAAAAAAAAGAAATACACGTTTTATTTTCATATTTACTTTTTGGTTTCGTTTCGTCGTTTTTTCGAGTGAAATTCCCTAAGTACTGATACAGGTTTGTCAAATTTAACTGCATCAACCTCAACTTAATTTATCTTGAAACACTTATTCTGGATTGCGTGGGATTTACTTGACTAGCGATGAATGATTTCGGAATATTTTTCGTTAGTCCTTAAGAGTGCTTAGGCTCATGAGAGTACTGCGATTTAAATACACCGACTTCTCAAAAATCACCAGCTGCGACATAGTCACCCAATCTGGAGTGGTCATGGTAACGAGTTGTACAAAGAGGGGGGGTAAGGCACTGTCATACAATAGGAAGCTTAGTTAGGATTTAAATTATTGGTATTAGAGCTCCCCATGATCGGATGAAAGTGTCCCTCTCCCCTTCCAGGTAGTGACCTTCAAATGCCACTATGGGTAAATCAAAGCCCAGGACCTCTGAAGATCTTCGTCCAGGGTTGCCAGATTGGGGAATTTTGTCCCCAAATCAGGGATTTTATTGTTTTTTAAAACTTAAATGGACGAGAAAAAGTTTGGAGATTTTTGGGAGAATTTGATTCGAGATGTTATATGAATTATTATAAAGATAATAATAAAGATAAAAAAGATGTAACAGACGTTATTCTTCCCCATTCTTCGGTGTATCGAATAGAAAAATAAGCGACAGACATGGAGAAAGAAAAACATACGAAAAACGAAGATAGTTTAGAATTTCTGTCAGTTTAAATGACGTTAATTTGTTGATTTAAATTAAGCAGTTAGCTCATATCATTTGTTCATAATTTGGAGAATTTTTTTAGTTTAACAAGTTGGGGATATTTTTCTCATTGGAGAGATTATTTGGGGACATTCCGTGGTACGGAAAGAGCTCGTAACAGCTGGCAACCCTGCCTCGCCCCGCGCTGACGCGTCGTGTGCTTGTGCGCAGGTCATACGTGAGCGAGGTGGACCCGCGGCGGCTGGGCGCGGAGCCCAGCGACACCTACTACGTGATGTTCACGAACGCGATGTATCAAAAAGACAAAAATAAACGACAGATATGGAGAAAGAAAAAAAGACATGAGAAATACGAAGATGGTTAAGGATTTTGATCAGTTTAAAGGACGATGATTGGTTGATTTGAAATAAGGGGACAGCCAACAAGCAGCTCATGTCGTTTCTACATAATTTGGAGAAAAATTTCGTTTCAAAGTTGGGGATTTTTTTCTTTTTCAATGGCTGGCACCCCTGCCTTGCGCCTCGCTGACGCGCCGTGTGCTTGTCCGCAGGTCGTACGTGAGCGACGTGGACCCGCGGCGGCTGGGCGCGGAGCCCAGCGACACCTACTACGTGCTGTTCACGAACGCGGCGCTGCCCGACGGCGCGCTGGCCGAAGCGCCGGTGGGGCCCGGGGCGCTGCCGCGCGCCGCCGCGCGCCTGCTGCACACCGGGTGCGGGCGCGGGCAGCCACGCGTGCTGGCGCCGCACGCCGACCACCTGGCCGGCGAGGCGCGCGGCCCCGAGTTCCAGGCGCGCTTCCTGTGGCTCGGCTCGCAGGCCAGCGACGTCGAGCTGCTCGAGCTGCTGGCGCAGGTGAGATCGCGTCCATTGCGATGGACTTCCGTTCGCCCGGGTGGGAACGCGACCATTGCGATGGGCTTCCGTTCGCGCGGGTGGGAACGCGTCCATTGGGATGGAGTGTGGCTCTCTCATTATTTAAAGTATCAAAAAGAAAAAAATTAACAACAGACGTGGAGGTGGGAACGCGTCCATTGCGATTGGGTGTCTCTCTCATTCTTTGAAGTATCAAAAGGAGAAAAATAAATGACAATGTGGAGTTGAGAAGACGTCCATTGCGATGGGGTGTGGCTTGCGGGGGTGGGAACGCATCCATTGTGATGGGGTGTGGCTCTCTCATTTTTTGAAGTATCGAAAAGAAAAAAAGAAATGACAGACGTGGAGGTGGGAACGCGTCCATTGCGATAGGTTGTGGCTCTCTCATTTTTTGAAGTATCAAAAACAAAAAATAAACGACAGACGTAGAGATGAGAACGCTTCCATTGCAATGGGGTGCCGTTCGCGCGGGTGAGAACGCGTCCATTGCGACGGGGTGTCGCTCACACAGGTGACAACGCGTCCATTGCGATGCGGTGCCGTTCGCGCAGGTGAGGACGCGTCCATTGCGATGGGGTGAAGCTCGCCCAGGTGAGAACGCGTGTATTGCATTTGGTACCGATCGCATAGGTGATAACGCAACATTTCCGAATTGGGACGGGAGAGGGGGCTCAGTGCATCGATTGATGTTAACTGCGGTGGCACTGACCGCAGGATGTCCGATGCTCGAGTCCCGATGGTAGCGATTTTCGACACCAGCTTGTCAGCTAGGTAGAGTCCAGTCGTTGTCTGGAGGAGACACCTAACTGTCGGCTGCTCTGATCGGTAGTTTCCCGTTTGTTTGTTTGTTGTTGTTTTTTCGATAAAAAAGCGAATGCCGGAGAATACCATAATATACGAGCCATGGACCGCGCGCGATCTTTCCTACCTCTGCCTTGTCCCATCCTCTCCCGTAACACGCACTATACAAGCGCACACCCTGGGAGACCGGCTGGAAGCTTAGTCTGTCCCGGCTGGGGCGGTACCCCACTAGAAGAAGATACCCGGTTGGGGAAACCCTCGCTGTCTGACGGTAGGTGGGCGCCGGATCTCTCTGTTCAGCAGGAGATCACCGCCACCTCTCGAGGGAAAAAATAACATACACTCCACTTACAGTACTAATGACCTCAGTAGTTGGAGCGGTCCCTTCTTATAGTAATATCTCTATCGTAAAGGAGCGGGTGTTGGTATTTCTTGACTCAAGAAATAGTGCGCTTGTAATGCATGTATGAGTATCTATGTGTGCGTGCGTATGTGTGTGTGTGTTTGCGGGCAGACGCTGTCAAGGTGATAACTTCTCGTAATTTGTCTGTAGTAAATGAGTGGGAGTGCGTATTGCGGGGCTGGAGAAAGCGCGCGCGTATAATGTGTGTTGTTGCGTGCGAGTGTGCGTCCGTGCGGGCAGAAGCTGTCAAAGCGACCTCCTCTTATAAAGTAATCTCTCTGTAGTAAAGGAGCAGTACAGTAATGCGTGTGTGCGTATGTATGTGTGTGTTTGCGCGCAGACGCTGTCAAGGCGATCATTTCTAGTAATCTCTCTATAGTAAAGGAGTGGAGGGACGTATTACGGATTTGGAGAGAGCGTGCGCGTATAATGTATGCGTGCGAGCGTGCGTACGCGGCGCGAGTGCGCGAGAGAGCGTGCGGGCTGAAGCTGTCCAAGCAGCATCTTCATATAAAGTAATCTCTCCACAGTAAAGGATCGGAGATAGGTATTTCTTGACTCAAGAAATAGTACACTTGTAATGCGTGTGTATGTGTGTGAGTGTGCGTGTGTGTCTGCGAGCAGACGCTGTCCAGGCGATTTCATCCAGTAACCTCTCCAGCAAGGAGCGGGCGTACGTATTCCGGGGTCGAGCGAGAATGCGTGCGCGCGCGTGAATGCGGGCGTGCGAACAGAAGGTGTCAAAGCAGCCTCTTTTTATAGAGTAACCTCTCTAAGAGTAATGCAGCATCTTCACATATAGTAATCTCTCTAGAGTCTAGGAGCCGAGGTAGGTATTTCTTGACTCAAGAAATAGTGCGCGTGTAATGGTGTGTTTGTATTGTGTGTGTGTGTGTGTGTGTGTTTTGGTTATCCAGGCGATCCCATCCAGTAATCTCTCTATCGTAAGGGAGCGGGCGTACGTATTCCGGGTATCGTGCGAGAACGCGTGCGCGTATAATGTGTGTGTGTCTCTGTGTGAGCGCGCGTGAGTGCGGGCGTGCGGGCAGAAGCTGTCAAAGCAGCCTCTTTTTATAGAGTAACCTCTCTAGAGTAAAGGAGCGGAGGTAGGTATTTCATGACTCAAGAAATAGTGCGCGTGTAATGGTGTGTTTGTATTGTGAGTGTGTGTGTGTGCGTGTGTGTGTGTGTGCGTGTGTGTGTGTGTGCGTGTGTGTGTGCGTGCGTGCGTGCGTGCGTGCGTGCGTGTGTGTTGGCTGTCCAAGGGATCCCATCGAGTAATCTCTCCAGCGTCAAGGAGCGGGCGTACGTATTCCGTACCGCGTGCGCGTCTAAAGTCCGCGCGCGTCGCGCGTGTGTAGGAGCTGACGCAGCACATGCGGCGCGTGCCGGGGGACGCGGCGGCGCGCGCGCGGGCGCTGGTGCGCGCGGTGGAGGAGTGGTACGAGGCGACGGGCGACGTGCGCTACCTCACGGCCGACTGGGAGCCCTGGCGCCGCCTCGTGGTCCACGCCGACGCCGACGCCCCGCTGCTGCGCGAGCTGCGCTTCCACGACGCAGAGATCCGCAGGTGAGCAGGCGCCCTCTCTCCACCCGGAGAAAGAATCAATATAATACTAATCGACTCCATGCGTGAATCAGTTTTCCACTGGGAATATTTGACTTGATGCTGCAGTTCCTAGATAGTCTTCAGGATTTACCAATTCCCTCGGGCAGTGTCATTAAGGAAATTGCTGAAACAAGTTGCCAAGCTGTATTTACTTGGCTGCCCGGGTGACGCAGCGCCCATGGCGAAGGCGTAATGCCTTGAGGAAGGTCACGGAATGGCGGCCGAAACGTCGGCACCTTCGCCATGGACGCGGCGTCACCCGGACAGCCAAGTAAATACTGACTCCCGCCGCGGAAGCCTACGCTCTCAGCTGCCAAGCTACTACTTTTTGAATTTTGTGGCTGTTTTCATTTATTTTTAAGGGGTCATTCTTTTTATACGTTTTTAATTCATTAAATTTTAATTGATTAAAACATTAAACGTTCGCATCAGATTTTATAATGACATGTTCGCTTCCCGTTTTAAAATATTTACGATATATCAATTTTATTGTCATATTCTTTTCAAAGCGCATATCTATATATTTTTTCACAGCGATTCAAGTCGTGGTCTTCGACTCCACTTCAGGCATCTGCTAATTGAGACTCTTCAAGGCATTTCAATAATCATGATGATGATGATGATAATAATAATAATAATAATAATAATAATAATAATAATAGTAGTTTTTAATGTATATTAGCATTGGCATTTTCTTTGCCATTCAAATTTTACATGCCAGACTTTTAAACTCCCGAGCTCCCCATTTGTATGTTGTATTTGGTAAAAATCCCTGAGTTACTGACATTTCAAGATGCGATGTCCCTAAATTAAGTGTTTCTCGGAGCAGAAAAAATTGATGACACGAGAATAAGGCGGATTCATACATTCGGCATTCTGAAGACGCCGAAGCGTCAGGTAACTGCGTTTGTGCGCAGGCTGGGTGCGTGGGTGGCTGCGACCAAAACAAAGAAATTTGAATCGAATACAACCCATAAACTGTGAACGGTGCCTAACGCGTGGATCCACCAAAAGAGAAACAAGACGTTCTCTTAACGACGGGTAACTGCGTTTGTGCGCAGGCTGGGCGCGGCGGTGGCGGGGGTGGCGGCGGGCGGCGCGCTGCTGCTGGCGAGCGACACGGCGGACGAGGAGGTGCGCGGCGCCAAGATGGCGCAGCTGGCGGCGGAGCGGCCGCTGCTGGTGGCGCGCGTCGGCGTCGGCGCGGACGTGGAGGTGGCGCTGGGGCTGTGGGAGCGCGGCTGGTGCCGGGAGCTGGCGCTGCTGCTGCCCGCGGAGGACCACACCCAGGAGGAGGAGGAGGAGGAGGGGGAGGGGGAGGGGGCGCTGGGCGAGCGCCTGCTGAAGGCCCTTGCCCTCCGGACGCCGCCCTCGCGCCCCGACGACGCGCACGGCAGAGCCTTGGTCATCCTGGCGCCGCCAGTCGCCCCCGGACGCCCAGAGTGAGTATTTTCTTTCAAGTAATTTATTTTTACATTTTATTTACATTTATTAAAACTGCAATTGGGTATAACCCGGTGGCAGTTAATGACAATAATTGCAAAAATTACAACACTTACATTAACAATAATAATAGTAAGAATGATAATAATAATAATAATAATAATCATAATAATCATAATAATCATAATAATCATAATAATCATAATAATCATAATAATCATAATAATCATAATAATCATAATAATCATAATAATCATAATAATAATAATAATAATAATAATAATAATAATAATAATACCGCACAATACAGTACAAGACGAAAAGCAGCATTGAAAAGTGCATTGATCACGTTCACCGCACTTCACTTCACTTCACTTCACTACACTACACTTTTTTGCTTTGAATTACACTGACCAGCACTTCACAGCACTTCACCGCACTACACAGGACATACTCATTTAATATCTTGTTCTAATTTGTTTCTAAAACTTCGGACACTGAGAGGAAAAGCTTTGAAAACTGCTGAAGGTAAACTGTTCCAATCTCTAATTGTTCTGTTACAAAAGGAAAACTTCCCAAGATCTGAATTTTGTTTCCTTTCTCGAATTTTGTGGGTGTGATCGCTTCGGCCGAAATAATGTGGTTTTTCTAGTCTAATCTGAATTTCCTTCCAAGCTGGTTGACCTACGTACGATTTATAAAGAGCACAAAGCCTCGCCTTTGTTCTTCTCGTTTCTAGAGGTTCCCATGACTTTTTTGTTGCGTTACTTCTATAGGTAAACGTATTCGCTTTTCTCTGTATTCTATCTACATTTTTCCGGTGCGCCTTTCTGTAAGGATCCCAACACGCAACTGGCTCGGGTCTTTTACTCCCAACTGACTCGGTTGGCTCAGGACATCAGTTAATGTCACTGCACTGCCGCTGACCGGGAGGTCCTAGAGTTCTTGGATACCTAAGGGTGGCAGTATTTTCGTCACTAGCTTGTCAGGTAGCTCGAATTCGGTTTGCTGTGTGGAGGAGAATTCTAGCAGCATCGAGAGTTTGCTAGGTCTCTCCGATCAACACCAAGCGAAAGCCGAAGCAGTACCATAACCAAGGGACCATGGACCGAGCACGTTTTTTCTGCGTTCTTATCACGTCATTTATACACACACAGTCACACTTATATTCACTACCACACGTAATCAGGTGAATAGTCGGGTGGTTGTATCTGTCCGAAATGAGTCGGTACCCTACGCAACATAACATGCACATGTCCGAAGCGGAAGCACAACATAACGAACCGCGTGCGCATGTGTGTGTGTGTACGCGTGTGCATGTGCATATGAGTATACGTGCGTGTTGTTGCAGGCCTCGCCTGGTTGCGTGGCTGCGCGCGAGGCTGTCGCCAAGCATAACGGAATGAAACACATTGGATAATTTTGAACCTGAATATACTAGTAAAAAAATCCTTAAATCTAAAACTAACCAATTTTTTCATTGAAAGGCATTTATACCCTATCAGTACACGTGCGCTAGGCATACAATGCTCTCGGCCGATATGGATGCACGTGCTTTCACTTTTGACTACCAACCTTTCGCAAGCAACAATAAATGGCTCCACGGGCCGCGAGTTGGACAACCCTGACTTACACTCACACACAAACTTGTAATCACTACACTACTACACACAATCAGGTAACCGGTTGGGAGTTTGGAATTTAAAGTTTGTCCCGAATTAGGAGGTGCCCTTCCGGTGGAGATACTCGTACTCGTATGTACGATCTGGAGGGAACGCCCACGCGAAAAGTCGTCGTGTAGGTCGGTGCCGGATCTCTCATTCCAGGCGATGATAGAATCCCCGTGAACTTCCGCAACAACACGCACCTATCCAGTTGCCGCTCCCGGAAGGCCAACATAACGAATCGTGTGCGCGCATGTGTGTGTGTGTGTATTGACACGTTGGGTAATTTTGAACCTTTTGCGGACACTTGTAATCAGCACACTACTACAAAATTATCAGGTAACTGGTCGGGAGGTTGAAGCTTGTCCCAAATGAGGCGGTGCCCACAACCAAGCCGACGTAGAGGTGACCGCCGGATTGCAGGCGG
The DNA here is from genome assembly GCA_038098605.1 of Gryllus longicercus. Classification (NCBI taxonomy): domain Eukaryota; kingdom Metazoa; phylum Arthropoda; class Insecta; order Orthoptera; family Gryllidae; genus Gryllus; species Gryllus longicercus. The sequence continues at coordinate 860,801 of JAZDUA010000173.1, read as the reverse complement.
TGATAGAGACACCGTCAACTTCCACGGCATAACGTGCACCTGCCCAGTTGCCGCTCCCGGAAGGCCAACATAACGAAGCGCGTGCGCGCATGTGTGTGTGTGTGTGTGTGGACACATTGGATAATTTTGAACCTTTTGCGGACACTTGTAATCAGCACACTACTACTAAATAATCAGGTAGCCGGTCGGGAGGTTGAAGCTTGTCCCGAATGAGGCGGTGCCCACACGCAAGCCGACGTATAGGTGACCGCCGGATTCCAAGCGGTGATAGAGACACCGTCAACTTCCACGGCATAATGTGCACCTGCCCAGTTGCCGCTCCCGGCAGCGCGACATAACAAAGCGCGTGCGTGTGTTTGCAGGCGGCGTCTGGTGGCGTGGCTGCGCGCGCGGCTGTCTGCGCGGGGCCTGTGGGCGGAGGCGGGCGACTCGGTGGCGTTCCGCCTGCTGGCGCCCGCCGCCCGCGCCGCCGCCCTGCGCCGCCCCGCGCTCTTCCAGGGCCGCGCCTGCGCGCTCGCCGACCTGCGCCAGGAGCACGTGCTGGACGCCGCGCTGCGCGGCGACGCCCTCGCGCAGATGCTGCGCTCCGAGCGGCCGCTGCGCGTCGGGCGCCCGCTGCACCAGCCCGCAGGTACTGAACTCGCTGCACGACGCTTTTAGCGACCGCTTCAGGATGTGCGTGGATACGTTATTAGATGAATAGACGGATAGATATATAGGTAGCTCGATTACATAGCATCGTAAGCTTTCACGGCCGGAGTCAATACAAGAGAAATTGTCCCGACTAGTAGACCGTGGTCCAGTTGGCATTGATGGACCAAGCGTTTAGTTCACGACTGCGGTGGACATCTTCAGTGGCAACAGAGTCGCGGGCCAGTCGCGGGCCAGTCGCGGGCCAGTCGCGGGCCAGTCGCGGGCCAGTCGCGGGCCAGTCGCGGGCCAGTCGCGGGCCAGTCGCGGGCCAGTCGCGGGCCAGTCGCGGGCCAGCGACTCGGCCAGCGACTCGGCCAGCGACTCGGCCAGCGACTCGGCCAGCGACTCGGCCAGCGACTCGGCCAGCGACTCGGCCAGCGACTCGGCCAGCGACTCGGCCAGCGACTCGGCCAGCGACTCGGCCAGCGACTCGGCCAGCGACTCGGCCAGCGACTCGGCCAGCGACTCGGCCAGCGACTCGGCCAGCGACTCGGCCAGCGACTCGGCCAGCGACTCTGCCGCTTCTGAAGATGTCCAACGCAGACATGGACTAAAATTGGGCCCTTAAATGCCAACTGGACCACGGCCTATCAGCCCGCGCAATTTCTCTTATGTAGGGAAATATATTGTTTGGTATGCTTCGATTTATTTAAAGTTGCGTTTGGCAGGTCGTCAGCTGTTAGGATTTCATCCAATCGGGAGCTTACATCACTGCAGTGGCGTCGCTATGGTGATGTTTAACCACTCGTTTGGATGACACCGCAACAGCTGATTTGCGTAAGGGACAGTTTTGTTACAGTGAACTAAAGTGTCTTGAACATCAAGTCTTGTCCATTCCAAACAGCTCATTTGAGGCGCCTGGAGACAAATAAACTTGTCGGTGTTTTGAATGGCTTGAAACCTTCGACTTAGTTCATTTAGACTCCGACCTGTCATTTCTGTAATAAACAATATGAATCTTTGTTTTCTTCTGAGAATGTGAATAGGTTCGTTCTTGCCCTTGTCATCAAACATTCACTATTTCTTACTTCATTAAAATGATCTAGGTTCACCATTCCTGCCATTTCTTTCGTTTCTGATACTGCGTCTTTGGAGTTGTTTGACTTTTTTTAATACTGAAATGTGACATTTAATATTTTGCTGATCGATGAAGTGTTGTCCTCTCTTTGTAATTTAATAGCACGTCGAGTCTGCTTAATTTCTTGTCCCAAAAAGAGAACAAAACAATAAATTCTAATCATTTTAACATTTTGTAGAAAATAAATAGCTTGTGTGTTTGTGTCTCAGCAATTATTGAGCTGGTCTTAAAATAATTAATTTTATTTTTAAAAAAGCAGTAACTTTGGTACTAAATGCTTATATATGTATATATATATATATATATATATATATATATATATATATATATATATATATATATATATATATATATATATATTGGTTATGGCTTCCCCTGAGTCGACCCTGGTATTGGTTTACAACTTGAGAGATAAGGGAATTCGTTTTCCTAGAATGTCGCATGTAAGGTAACTTATTACAGTATCATAGATCAGGTATACTAGAACTGTTCTTTTTTTTCGTGTAATGTCACTTCCCAGTGTAGAGAAATGTAAGTATACCCGATAGAAATAACTCGTGATCATTTCATTGGGGGGCTCTGGAGTGATATATGCTGTTTTTCTTATCAGTTTCCTACGTAGAGAATTGCAAGCCGGGCGTTGTGAATGATAGACGTACGTTAGATTGAAAAAACAACTTCAGAATGGCACGTAACTACGGTATACAGCAGAAGTATTCTGAATACTATTCGAAATTACGTAGTTCGGTAGATAATCACATTTAATATTCTGAGTCATGACTTTTCGGAAGAGTCTTCAATCGCAGCGCTGTAAACAGCAGTAATATCGTCCTTCTGCGCATGCGGAGTCAAGACTTGCGCAACAGCAGATGCTCAGAAGTGGTATAGACTAGTGGTCTAGTTCTGTACGCTATTAAAGTGGAATTGCTTTAAGGGGTTTTAAATGAACAAAAGATAACAACTGTTTTTAGAAGATAGTGAACGAATTCAGACTGGTGGCAGATGCAGATTAGAGTATTTCTGACCATCAACGTGAAAGGTCTAATCTAATCTCAAAATGATAAGATTAGTTGAAAAGATAGGTTTATCTTTAGCAATGGGTTATGCTTAGAACTTCCTCAGAGTTAGTTGAATCTTCACAACGCCTCATGAGCCAAGTAATTTGAGAAGACTTTTGTTAGCCAATAATAGTGAATCATCTCATTTTCGAAAATGTATGCTGTCGGTGTCAAATAACTAAAGAGATTTCAGGAAATTAACATAGGATATATTGTTTGCTTCAGAAAATTGAGTTGAAAAGCTATGAGAATCTAAAAAAAATTAATTGATGATCCCTTCCGAGGTCACTTTTTTTTCAATTTGTGGGAACAATATTCTGTCAACCCAGTTGTAATCATAATGAATTATGCAACGAATATATCTTTCGTCGACCCTATTTCAGATCATATTTCTTCTTTCGCTTCTGTAAACCACATCTATTTAAAATATTCGAAATATTTTGACTATTTCACAAACATCAAATTCAAACACTCTTTTTGTTATAAACAAGTTATTAACTCTAATATTCTTTGATTTTACAAATATTGTCGGAAATTCGTTCATTTTCTTTTCATTTATAAATATTTGCTAAGAACTTATTAAGAATTTCGCAATTTTTTTCTTACTAATACTTGAAGATAAAATTACTTAATACTAAAAATTAAGAATAAGATTTTTATAAATTTTGTAAGTTAACATTACAATCATATGTATCAACATCACATGATTGTAATTTGTACTAGTTGTGATTATAAACTTATCTAAAACGATTGCTCATGTGCTTTCATTAGTTTTTGTTCATTTTCTCGTTCTAATTTTACTTTTTGTGAATGGTTGCACTCAAACTCAGAAATTAATAGACTACTAAAATAATCAAATATGACTTACAATGGAAGAAAAGCTACTTACATCGAAAATACAGTGGGATCGTGATTGGAAAAAACTCAAAAACTCTAATTCTTAGATGCCTGGAACCTTGAAATGTGATAGTCCTTTAATCTTCCTTATAACGACGATGATGATAATGGCGATGATGGTGATCCGTAACTATCTGGAATCTCGAAAACTTGCAGACTAAATTCTCGATTAATTTTGATATCCCATTTCAGATTAAATATTCTATTACAAAGCATCCCCCACCAAGCGTTTTAAAAACTCTTTTAGTCCACACTGATTGGTCGGAACCGAACCCTGCCCATAAGAACGGAAGTCATTCAGACACGAACGTAAGGTATGCGATTTGCACCTTATGATGCAACTTTTCTCAGGATTGCTGAGTAAAAATTGTTTACATATCTCTTTACTGTATTGATCGTTAACGTAAAATTTTATATTTTCGATGTGGTCGTGTGATTAGCTACGCCTGAATGATGCGTTCCTGGAAATCAACAAGTATTGACCGACGACTATTGCGAGAGTGTGTTTCGAGAATGCCCCTAATAGATTGTTTCGTGGGCAACAGACCTGGCTGACTTGCGCAGCTCCTGTAAGAGGAAGCAGTAGTGTCACAAGAGTATGCAAAAACTTTCGGACGCGGTTTCTCCTTTGATTTTCTTCTGACACCTTAGTGAAAGTAAATGTGCAGGATGCCAACAAATGTTGTGGTCGGGCTTGCCTTGAGACGCCTTGAATGGTGACGGATGATACCGCAATGTTGACACCATAATCTCGGTAATATCTGGTCCGATATTTTTACGTTTGGTTTTAAATAAATAGTAATGAAATGTTCTTTTAAAAATGTCCCTATAGACGTTTTCATATATGGTACTGGTTTAGAATTATAATACACATTAAGTGAAAAGTTGTTTTGGAAATAGAAAAAGACCGTACCAAGCGCGTGTGTGCGCAGTTATTATTCGCTGTTTGTCGCTGTTCGCTGTACGCACGTACGTTGTTGGTGCGCAGAGTGGGAGCTGTATGTGCCGCGCCGCCTACATAAGGGCGTGGCGCTACGTGCTTCATTCGCTGTTTGTCCCAGTTCGTCGTACGCATGTTTATTGTTCGTGCGCAGAGGGGGAGCTGTCGTGCCGCGCCGCCTACAGAAGGGCGTGGCGCTGCGGCCTCAATTCGTTGTTTGTCCCTGTTCGCGGTACGCGTGTGCGTTGTGCGTGCGCAGAGGGGGAGCTGTACGTGCCGCGCCTCCTGCAGAAGGGCGCGGTGCTGCATCCTTTATTCGCTGTTTGTGCCTGTTCGCTGAACGCGTGTGCGTTGTGCGTGCGCAGAGGGGGAGCTGTACCTGCCGCGCCGCCTGCAGATCTGCGTCCCTTATTCGTTGTTTGTCCTTGTTCGCTGAACGCGTGTGTTGTTCGTGCGCAGAGGGGGAGATGTATGTGCCGCACCGCCTGCAGAAGGGCGCGGCGCTGCGTTCTTTGTTCGTTGTTTGTCCCTGTTCGCTGAACGCGTGTGCGTTGTTCGTGCGCAGAGGGGGAGCTGTACGTGCCGCGCCGCCTGCAGAAGGGCGTGGCGGTTCGCGCGGCGGCGCTGCGCGCGCCGGGGCTGCGCGACGTGTTCGTGGTGAAAGAGGCGTCGCGCGAGGCGCTGCAGGCGCTGGTGCCGCCCACGGAGCGCGTGCAGCCGCTGGACCGACACGCGCCCGACACGCGCTTCGTCGCCTGTCGGAAGATGGGCTGGGCCAAGTTCCGGCAGTTCGCCGACCAGCATCCCGGCCGTCGCTGCCACTTCCTCAAAATGGTGAGTAGGAGAACACTGGCGTTTAGTTGCTAATTCATTTTGGGTTGGTTTGGGTTGGTTTGGGTTGGTTTGGGTTGGTTTGGGTTGGTTTGGGTTGGTTTGGGTTGGTTTGGGTTGGTTTGGGTTGGTTTGGGTTGGTTTGGGTTGGTTTGGGTTGGTTTGGGTTGGTTTGGGTTGGTTTGGGTTGGTTTGGGTTGGTTTGGGTTGGTTTGGGTTGGTTTGGGGTGGATTGGGGTGGATTGGGGTGGATTGGGGTGGATTGGGGTGGATTGGGGTGGATTGGGGTGGATTGGGGTGGATTGGGGTGGATTGGGGTGGATTGGGGTGGATTGGGGTGGATTGGGGTGGATTGGGGTGGATTGGGGTGGATTGGGGTGGATTGGGGTGGATTGGGGTGGATTGGGGTGGATTGGGGTGGATTGGGGTGGATTGGGGTGGATTGGGGTGGATTGGGGTGGATTGGGGTGGATTGGGGTGGATTGGGGTGGATTGGGGTGGATTGGGGTGGATTGGGGTGGATTGGGGTGGATTGGGGTGGATTGGGGTGGATTGGGGTGGATTGGGGTGGATTGGGGTGGATTGGGGTGGATTGGGGTGGATTGGGGTGGATTGGGGTGGATTGGGGTGGATTGGGGTGGATTGGGGTGGATTGGGGTGGATTGGGGTGGATTGGGGTGGATTGGGGTGGATTGGGGTGGATTGGGGTGGATTGGGGTGGATTGGGGTGGATTGGGGTGGATTGGGGTGGATTGGGGTGGATTGGGGTGGATTGGGGTGGATTGGGGTGGATTGGGGTGGATTGGGGTGGATTGGGGTGGATTGGGGTGGATTGGGGTGGATTGGGGTGGATTGGGGTGGATTGGGGTGGATTGGGGTGGATTGGGGTGGATTGGGGTGGATTGGGGTGGATTGGGGTGGATTGGGGTGGATTGGGGTGGATTGGGGTGGATTGGGGTGGATTGGGGTGGATTGGGGTGGATTGGGGTGGATTGGGGTGGATTGGGGTGGATTGGGGTGGATTGGGGTGGATTGGGGTGGATTGGGGTGGATTGGGGTGGATTGGGGTGGATTGGGGTGGATTGGGGTGGATTGGGGTGGATTGGGGTGGATTGGGGTGGATTGGGGTGGATTGGGGTGGATTGGGGTGGATTGGGGTGGATTGGGGTGGATTGGGGTGGATTGGGGTGGATTGGGGTGGATTGGGGTGGATTGGGGTGGATTGGGGTGGATTGGGGTGGATTGGGGTGGATTGGGGTGGATTGGGGTGGATTGGGGTGGATTGGGGTGGATTGGGGTGGATTGGGGTGGATTGGGGTGGATTGGGGTGGATTGGGGTGGATTGGGGTGGATTGGGGTGGATTGGGGTGGATTGGGGTGGATTGGGGTGGATTGGGGTGGATTGGGGTGGATTGGGGTGGATTGGGGTGGATTGGGGTGGATTGGGGTGGATTGGGGTGGATTGGGGTGGATTGGGGTGGATTGGGGTGGATTGGGGTGGATTGGGGTGGATTGGGGTGGATTGGGGTGGATTGGGGTGGATTGGGGTGGATTGGGGTGGATTGGGGTGGATTGGGGTGGATTGGGGTGGATTGGGGTGGATTGGGGTGGATTGGGGTGGATTGGGGTGGATTGGGGTGGATTGGGGTGGATTGGGGTGGATTGGGGTGGATTGGGGTGGATTGGGGTGGATTGGGGTGGATTGGGGTGGATTGGGGTGGATTGGGGTGGATTGGGGTGGATTGGGGTGGATTGGGGTGGATTGGGGTGGATTGGGGTGGATTGGGGTGGATTGGGGTGGATTGGGGTGGATTGGGGTGGATTGGGGTGGATTGGGGTGGATTGGGGTGGATTGGTTTGGGTTGCCTTATTTTACTTGGTGAGACCAAGGCTTTCAGCCCCGCTCTTCCGTCTGATAATGCAAATTTCCCTACCAACTAGCGGAGAAAGCATGTATCACTCGGGCGAATTTGAATTTACCTCACTGAATTTACCTCAGATGATTTATTTAGGCTAGAGGATCTTTCACGTGCAGTAAATCTACTAACATGGGACAGCCGGCTTTACTTCCCCTCCGAAGGCAGGCGTACGAAGCATTTTTGCCCTAAAAATCCACGGCATCGATCTGGTTTGAATCCACGATTTTGGGTATAATATTCCGATATGCTAACCGTTTCACCGTCGCCGCCGCATAGTAAGTTTTCGCGGGTTTATTCCGGTTGAGGTGACTGAGGGCATCACCGTGCCCTGCAGCGTCTCTGTCCGAGAGGTCCTGGGTGAGCACCGACGGTGGCCAGAATGTTTGACAGTCGCTAGAGTTCTGGGCCAAATTCAGAGAATTAAAGCGGCCAACTGCTCCGATTGGTAGTTTTCCGAGAATTCCGAATGTTGGAGCAGTACAATAACAGCTGAAGCGCTCGGAAACACGAAATAATCTATGAAGGGTCATGGTTATTTACATTACCAATGTCTAATATTGCAAATTGATTACTCACGAGTACGGCAACTTATGTTTTATTACTAAGCTACACATAATATTATTTTAACAATGCATCATTCACAACTATTTATATTCTATTTAATATTTCAACATAATTTAACAATTCGAATATATGATGAATAGTACAATTCACATCCCATTATTACATCGGTTGTGGTATTGATCCATTTATCTACTGCAGGAAGCTGTATTATGTTGCTTAAAATGAGGAGCCATCTTATCCATTGTCACGACATGCGTAAATAGCATGTTAATATTTTCAATTAAGACAGGCTTTTTTATTTATTATCACGTTAATTGATACCTCCTTAAATGTTTCTCTACAACACACATCGGTGATCATCATTTTAAACTATCCTTGTGATTTTCCTTGCCGTTGTAACAAAAACGATCTCGCATAACATGACCATTTTTTAAATTTTGTATTTAATTAAAGTGAAAAGAATCAAATCAGGTATAACTCATGATGAGAAAATGCTTTGTCGTATGTACTATTGGTACCAAACCCGAAGGATTAAAAATTATTTTTGTGTATATTTTATTTTACTTTTCAAATTTGGAATTCATGCGTAAAATTCTCCGTAAATTTGCATTTTACAAATAAGCTCATGTGCACGTTCGCGCACTGACAAACAAATGATACTCGCGTAAAATATGCAAACACGAAGCTTAGCCTCAACGTGCATGCTCGCTGTGTATTATCTTTCGTTTATGACTTTTGAAAAAAATATGTGTTTTAAAAGAAGTGTTATCGTCATCCAATTATTATCTTTAGTCGTTCATTTTTTTACACAGAACATCGTGAAGTTTCTTAAAATTACAAAAATATTTTATAATTTCTTTATTAAGAAATTCGAATAAATTGACCTTCAGATAGTAGGATGCCTTCACGATGAAACGATGTAATAATTATTAAAAATTTTAAAGCTTTTAGAACTTGGCAAATTTCTCGTTTGTTTTTCTTTCTGAATTAACACGTTACTTTCTTTTGATTTCGTGCTTTCAAAAGGAGACGATGTATGGTTGGAATATTATGGGGTGAGTATAGCGCAGTGCATTTGTTGCGGTTAATGATTTGGAAAATGTTCCTATTATACTGTACGTATATATGAAATAATACTATGTTCTTCGATAATGCATTATAATTTTTATTAGCCAAGGTCATAGCAACCAACCGGCCCCTTCCGACGTATCCACTGTACTCCCTTATTTCAGCAGTGTTCTAGAGTGGACGTGTTTGTGCGTCTGTAAAAACGTTGTGTAATGTAAAGGTGTGTTAAAACGGTTAAACCGTGAGGTAAATAGCCTGTCAAAGAGTGCTCGAAAGCTCACGATGGATCTCTACACAACTACGCTTAACTAGATGTATGTACTTAGGAGTTATAGCGAGCTCTGTACTGCAACTAAACTGGGTAGTGGAAAAATAATTATCAGAATTTGTAATTGCTATACTCTCCATGGAAATTGCAATAGGATTTTTTAAATAAGTTCTGTCACGATAATTTGTAACTCGTGCTGGCTTCGGACAAGGAGTTGAGTAAACTTCCTTCAATTTAGTCAGTCATCGTCAGTCGTAATCATTCTCTTTTTATCCCTTAGACCGGGATCTCGGAGCCCTTAGATTCCTGGGGCTCCCAGATGGTCACACATTCAGAAGCCTGCGATGTCTCGAGTGACTTAACCTCAGTATCTTCACGATACGTAACCTCCGTGACTTCACGTAGTGTAGCAATTCGCTAGAGATGCCGGTCGTTATCAAATCCGGCCAAAACAAACGACTTTTGCTGTGTGGCATGTAGAATCGAAAAGGTGCAACCGGGCGTCCGACAATTGATCATAAAACATGTTATCTTCAACTACATAATTGAATCACGCAGAAAAAAACCTTTATTTGTCCATGCACTGAAAGTTAGATTGCCTTGACTCCTCCATTGTCACCAGCCACAATGACTTCAATTTACCCTCTGATTCACATGTGCATTTAATATCTGCAAGTAATTGAATTTCTGGACATCTGGAACATCTGCGCCTTACGAAAAATTGGATATCCAAGTAACAAAGTACAGGAGTTAATTCCAATGGTTCGTTCCTTCATTGCCCAAGATGTCTTTTCAAATACGAATCTCTTTTCTACAAAATGGGTCTCTACGTACCGGACGCGAATGTTTTTTTTAACAAAAAGCTTAACAAAATGGAGAAACGGAACACCTGAGAAATGCGCTGAACAATGTGGGAGGTGATTTTCTAGTATGCACACGTTAGGATAGTTTGCTAGATAATACTAGAAAAAATCGCCAATCTGACTCGCATTCCTTGCGCATTTCCAAGTCGACGGTGGGGATCCGACCTTCGATTGCGATTAATATACTAAATAATCATTGAGTACTGTCAACGCATTTTACATCAAAATACAAATATCCTGATAATCGATTTACTTCTATCACTTTACAACTACTACACGATTGACACATTCTCAAAAACATGGAAAATAGAAAAAATCAGTTAATTTCATTTGCTCTGGAAAAATTTAAGAATGTAGAAGAATCGTTAAGAGTCAGAGGAAATTTGAGAGGATTATAAAACTGGAATTTATTCTTTAGAAGCGTTAGTTCAGCATTTTTTGCTAAAGTTCTATTTGTTGAGAAAATATTGTTAACTTGTACATTGTCGCACTGATATAACAGAGGTGCCTATTAGTATCAGAGTACTTTATATTAATTATAATTCTTATCAGGAAAAAAATCACAAAATATCTACAAAATGAGGGAAAAGTCCGTGGAACTTGTGGACACCCTGTACTAGTAAATTATTTCTAACTTAATAACATTCATGTATTCTGAACCTGTTCCCTTTACCACGTGGTTTATCTGTTTGTCAAAAAAGGCCCACAAGTAAAACTAGTTGACTTAATAATTGTAAAGAACCAAAATAACCATGAACTGACCGCAGAAAAAGGGGAATTATTTTTTTTAACATGGGAGTCGCGTTCGCGTTTCTTTAGAATTGTACTTGGATTTAAACAAACTGGACTTCAGTAAATCAGCTGTCGCGGTGTCATCCAATCGGGAGGTTGAACGTCATCATAGTGACGTCATTGTAGTATTGTGTAAGCTCTCGACTGAATGATATCGCAACAGCTGATGACCTGACAATGCACCTGTAAATACATCGAAGTATATACTACGATTAATACTTGGGTCTTCTTGACAGCTCCCGCATGACAGGGGAGAGGGGATTCTATTATCCAATCAGAGGCTTCGAATTGTGATGATGCCACTGCAGAGTTGCCGGTGCTTGTTAAGAAAAAAACAATGAGATCCCATTGTGTGGAGCGCCTGTAATTTTAAGAGCGCCATTACTTCTTTGGTTACGCATCGTGTGTGTGGTTGCGTCATCTAATGTTGTGTGTTCTTATTGCGGTTTCTTTCTTGCTGCTGTTGTGTTCTGATGCAAGAACAACCACACGATCACGTATCTGCCACCCGAGCAGGTGGCATCATTGCTCTACCCCCACTCCGGCTGTCAAGTAAGCAGAAATATTATTCGGACCATAAGTGCGTGTGTGACCTTCCTCTGTGGTGGCCCCCAGGAGGACGGGACGCTGATGTGGCGCCAGAGCGCCGGGGCGGACAGCGACGACAGCGAGAACCCGCTGCTGGGCTTCCTGGAGGCGGAGGGCGAGGAGCTGGAGAACAACGCGGCGTTCCTCAAGGGCTGCATCTCCTGCACGCCCTTCGAAGAGGAGCTCGCCGCCGCCGGCGTGCGCACCGTAAGTGTAGTATACACGTATAAATGTTACAAACTTCTATATTATGGGGAAGAGCTCGCCTTCACCGGCTTGCGTAAGTATAGTATACACGTAAGTATAGTATACACGTTACGAAATAAATGTTACAAACTTCTATATTTTGATTTAAACATAGTGGCGCTTCAAGATCACGAGCTGGACACAGAGGGGGTATTTATCATTTAATTGGGAGCTGCAATACTAAAAGTATAAACCGTAACGAAGCTTCCGATTGGATGTCATTGTCCCCCTCTCCGACCAGCTCGTGACGTTGATGCGCCACTACGTTTGAATCGGAGTATAAGGCATTGCAGGGGTCGAAGATCACTTTTTGCCAATTGACGTTGGATGGGAAATCTCACAAAACGCAGTTTAATGTTACGTATGCTCTTGATTGATTTGAAACTCAAGGAGTAACAGTGTTTGACAGGTATGTATTCTGAGACATATGTGAGAGACGTTTCATGAGAAATGGATTTAACCAGTTCAGAAATAGTTTCCTTCGTAATTTGAAATTAAATCCAATAGTTAGTGAAAAACATTTACGTACATGGAGGTAAATGCATATAGATTTTTTAAATACGAGTTTGCAAAAATAGTTAACGTATCCAAATAACCATCAACCCCATTAAAGAATAATAACAGCAACAATCGATTTTTGACATTTTCTTGATGGGAAGGAATTCGTAATGAGTATACAAATGCGCAAGTGCTGGTGAGCGGCTAGCGGGTGGTGCGACTAGGGAGATGTACGCAGGTGCTAGTGAGTGGCTGGGGCGTGGTGTGACTAGGGGCGTGTGCGCAGGTGCTAGTGAGCGCCGAGCGGGTGGTGTGACAGGGACTGTGTGCGCAGGTGTTAGTGAGCGGCTAGCGGGAGGTGTGACTAGGGGCGAGTGCGCAGGTGCTGGTGAGCGGCTAGCGGGAGGTGTGAGCGGGGGCGTGTGCGCAGGTGTTAGTGAGCGGCTAGGGAGTGGTGTGACTGAGGGCGTGTGCGAAGGTGCTAGCGAGCGGCTGGGGGTGTGTGCGCAGGTGCTGGTGGGCGGGAGGTGTGACAGGGACCGTATGCGCAGGTGCTGGTGAGCGGCGAGCCGGGCGCGGGCAAGTCGGAGGCGCTGCGCCGCGTGGGGCGGTGGCTGGCGGAGCGGCGCGCGGGCGACTGGGTGGTGCGGCTGTCGCTGGCCGACCACGCGGACGCGCTGGCCGCGGGCGGCGGCGAGTGCGCGGCGACGGCGGCGGAAGCGCTGCTGCGGCGCGCGGCGGGACTCGCCGAACCCGCCACCACCCCCAGCCCCGCCCCCACCGCCGACAACCTGCTCGCCGGCGCCCTGCTGCGCGACCGCCTCTGGGAGACCGGCCGCCTCCGCGTGCTGGTGGACGCCTTCGACGAGATCAGCCCCGACTACACGGAGACCGTAGTCGCCATTCTCAAGGCCTTGCAGGTAAGCGTAGTACATCCATACAGGATGTCCGGAGAGGAAACGCCTAACTTCGAAATTAAGCTCTTAAACCATTTTAAGCATATTTTATCTAATGAACAACTGGGAGATTCTGAATAGTTGAGTCGCAATAAGCATTCTAAAGGTTTGTTTGAAAAAATGCTTTCTAGCCAAAAATGTGCCTTGCAGAAGCATAGAAACACTCCAGAAACATGTAAATTGTTTATTATTTACAAAAACAATTAGCCAACTTTTGAGCGCGAACGGATTATCCAAGCACGCCATCGGAATATCCAAATAGTTAATTAGACAAAATGTTCATAAAATTGTCTTAAGAGATTATATTTTGAAATTTCAAAGTTCCCTCCCGGGACAAGATGTTTATAAATAAAAGGGAATGTGCGCATATGTGTGGCATATACACGCAAAAACTATTCGAACGATTTCACCGAAATTTTCACTGAAATTTTCACTTTGTTATTATTAATAATGATAGTGTTCAAAGCGTGGATTCCATAAAATCATAGTGGGACGTTCTTGAAAATATTTTTTTAAAAATGACGTCTCAAGCCCTCTTTTATCCAACCCGCCACACAGTCAAGTATTAAGCGTGTCTTCAATGCTTACAAGTATTCTACCCTTGCGATTTTGTAATATCTGCCGGAATTACACAAGTAAATAAAATTGCTCCAAAAGATTGTCGTAGCGAAGGCATGCCTAAATTTGAGGGTGAACGTTTTAACAAGAAAATACTTCACAACCACGTTGATAGCAGCACACAGAACAAATCCATACGTTCATGAAAGTCTTTAATCTATTAGAATTTTTGCACAGCGTAGCGTAAAACGTGATAAACAATCATGTGACTAGAAGTGTGAGATGTGTAATACATAGCAATAACGATGCCGGGTTCACAAGTAATATAATAATTTCAGTATGTAGGCAGGCAGAAGGGACTGTACTCGGTTCTTGTATTTAAGGAAACCAACACATTTCTCAATAAAAGTTCTTTCAAGATAACTCTATTTATTAATATGTAAATGTAATTGCTCCTCTAGATTAAAAATGTTGTGTGATAGTTCATGTCCTTTCTTAACTGCATTTTACACTAATTGCATCCGCATACTCCTTCTCCTGTACACTCGACTTACTCCAGTTGGCGGCTACTGAAATAGGGTGGTAACCTGAAGGGAAGTCATAAAAACGTTTTCTTTATTTGTGTTGTAAGCACTCAGACACTAGATAAAACTACAGGTTTTTCACCTCCGAGAGGGTGTGGAAGGTCGCAAACTTGGGGTTTTAACTAGTGCCTGGTTGCACCACACCCAAGGAAGACGTTTTTATGACCTTATTTTAGATAAAATGTACTTACCGACTGGACTAATTCTCCTTCTACAAATCTATAACTGTCCCTCTACAATTGTGGATTTATATTTTTTTCAGTAGTTTTCTGTAGCTATAATTCTAAAACTCATATGTATAACTATCAATACACAATCTTCTATGATTGTTCTGTCATTATGTTTATCTTCTATAACCTTTATTCTACCACTGCTCTTTCTTGTCGGCCACCTTGCACCTTCCACTCAGAATCGATTGACGCCACTTAGTTGTGATGGTCTCGGGTAACCTGAACACTGTACAACCCCAAAAGAACAATTTTCAATTGAGTGCGTGTGTGTGCTTTTCCAGGACTCGTGTGTGTCCAGCCTGTGGGTGTCCTCGCGCGAAGTGATGGAGGACCGCCTGGAGGCTGAACTGCGCGTGAGGGCCTTCAGCCTGAAGCCGCTCTCGCTGGCGGACCAGGAGCAGTTCTGGGTGGAGTACTGGTCCGGACCACTTGGCAGCACCCTTCCCAAGGAAACGCTCAAACGCAAAGCCAAACAGCTGCTGCATTACCTTGGTGGTCGTTTCCGCAGCCAGCTCCGCCTCAACATCCCGCTGCATACGAACATCATGGCCAACCTTTTCGGCCGCGGCTTTCTCTCGGGCAATTGCGAGGAGAGCTTGCGCCACAAGGACGTACTCTACGTCTACGACAAATTTGTGGAGATGAAATTCGATATATACTGCAAGGAGAAAGCAAGCATAGTAGCTAATTCAGTTGTGATAAAGAACCTTCTGAATGCATTGCACAGAGATTTCATGGAGAAGCACAAGATGTGTGGTTTGCTTGAGAGTGGGATTTTTGACTTTCTTCACCCCAAAGTAAAACAGGACATCTGTAAAAACACCGAAGGTTTCATTGCTGACATTCAGAAAGGAGTTGAGAAAACTGGAATAATAGTCGGTGTGTTTTGTGGGAAACCCAGATTTATTCACAGAACCTTTGCGGAGTATTTTACAGCAAGATGGATCGCCGAACATCATGCGGAAAATCCAGGAATTTTGGATGTATTGTTGGAACGTCGTTTTAAATCTTTGAAAAGTGTAACAGATCAACTAATGTCGAAACAGCACGAACTTCACCGATGTGTGCTGAATGATGATGTTGACTGCTTGAAGGAAATTCTTTTGAAAAATTGTGTAGATATTGATGCTGTAGACAATGGCGGGAGAACAGCGTTGATTTTGGCTGTTCAGAAGAATTCGGAAGTAGGCTATGAAATGTCTCGACATCTATTGAAAAAAGGCGTCGCCGTACTTGGGGACAGAGAAATCTATTGTGCTGCAAAGTCTCAAGCTTGGAATAATGTGAAGCTTCTATTAGATAATGGGATTACACTGACCAACTCTGTAGTTCGAAACGAAGACGTCCAAATTGTGTTGGAAAGTGCCTTCTCGCAGAATATTATCACAGAAGAAGATAAGGGCGTTAAGGACTTGGACCTGAACTGGAACATCTTCTCCAATGGAAGGTCCATTCTCCACCTCGCTATCCAATGCGGTGCGCAAGAGAGCACCGACACACTGCTGGAGATGGGCGCCGACCCGCAGTCCAAAGATCGTCAGTCCAACAGTCCCCTGCATTACGCCGTGTTGCGTCACGACGAGGAGTTGGTCGACAAGCTCCTGTCCCGGGGAGCCTTCATTCAACAGAACATCCAGGGCGAAACCCCTCTGTTCCTCGCCTGCTCCCTGGGCCTCGTTCCGGTCGTGCGGAAACTTTTGGGTCACGGTGCCAGCGTGAACGCCCGCTCCAAAACCGGCTCCACTTTGCTTCACGCATCTGTCGACCATCTTGATGTAATGGAAATTCTCCTTCAGTATGAAACTGACGTTGATGCCACAGACTGCCGCGGATTCACAGTTCTTCATGAAGCGACGCGTAGGAAGAAGGTCGATCTCATATCCCTGTTGCTGAAGAGCGGAGCAAATGTGAATTGTTTAAATTTACAATCGCAAACTCCTCTGTTGATTGCTGTAGCTAATGAGTGCATACCCAGTGCGACGTTGCTTCTCAAAGCCGGTGCCAATGTCTCCGATGTAACTTCATCTGGTAATACTCCGCTTCACATTGCTGTAGGAAAGAAGAACATCTTGATGACGACATTGCTTCTCAGAAACGGTGCAGATGTGAATATTCAAAACCACAAAGGAGATTCTTCTGTTGACCTTTCTCGTAAATCAGACGTAAAGGATATTCAGATTGTCATTAACTCCCAAACGCACCAGAGGACGTCTCAAAAGTCGGATGAGGAGAAGATTGTAAATGGCCATCCCAAGACAGATGATTCTCCTCGCCAGAAAGGATATTGGGAGGAGGAGGAGGAAGATGAAGTGGATGCAAAGAAAAAGCGTGACCTTGCACAGTCCCTTAGAAGTTCTCAGCCAGTTTGGTCGCCGGATCAATCTGCGAGCCCAGAAGCCGCTGCATTACTTTCGGCTATCAAGCGCCGCAATATGCGGGATGTGAAAGCCATTTTAGTTAGCACTTCAAAGGTAAGTTATTTAATTATAAGAAAGTGGTGAAAAGGGGGTAAAGGTAATGAATTCAAGCTATTCAGATTAGTTCAGAAAATGAGTAATATGGATTTATTTGCCGCGAGAACTGACGTAAAGTCAAATATTTATATGATGATGAGGTCTTGCTGATATTTAAAATGTTTACTATTCTTCATTCTTTACAAACATTTTTGTTTTTATTCATATGACAAGTGACTTATTGTAGCTGCTAAAATAACTCATTATTCGCATTAAAATATAATAATAAATTTGACCACCACTGACGGATATTGAGACCAATAGTTTTGTCCAGGTTAGATCCATAAACATAATTATGATAATTTTGTTTTATTATTGAGAGTTAATATAATAAACATTGTGATCCATAGTTTCATTTTCTGTCAAGTAATGTATTGTCAAGTATTGGAATGTAAAGAAATCCGAAATGCATACTGAACGAGTCTTTTCTGTGGTAAATATGCTGGAGAATTTAAATATAGTCAAATATTAATTTATAAATATGAAATTATTGCAACAAAAATACTTATTTATAAAGAGGTATTAAAATATATTTTATTATATTTTCACCTTGCAACAAAACTATTCCATTGCCGGGAATGCTTCGTCATCTGTCTTAACTTCGATTTATCTGTAGTGGCACTTGATGTAAATCCGCGTAACACAGTAGTGGCACTTGACGTAAAGAGGGTGTCATCCAATCGAGAGCTTGAACATCACTACAGTGACTATGGTGATGTTCAAGCTCCCGATCGAATGACACCATAACAGCTAATTAAACATCGAAGGTCATTATAAATAAACAGAAGTATATTGGCAGGTTTCAGCCTGGCCTAGATTTATTTTTCAAACGTTATCTATTTTAATGTTTACCGTTAGCTTCGCTGGATGATGAGGTGAAGCTCCATTAGCCCCCACCCGTTTGGGTGCAGCACCGGATATAAGAGTTCAGTATAACAAAACACAACTCTAGAAACGTGACGCGAGTGGACGCTCCGTTGCAGGACGCGTCGCTGTGGAGCGCGCGGGACAGCGCGGGCGACTCGGCGCTGCACCTGGCGGCGCGCACGTGGACGGCGGAGGCGGTGAGCCTGCTGCTGGTGCACGCGCCGCCCGAGGCGCTGGCGGCGCGCAACGCGGCCGGGGACACCGCGGCGCACGTGGCGGCCGCGCGCCGCCTGCACAGCATCTCGCTGTCGCTGCTCGCCAGCGGCGCCGACCCCTGCGCGCGCAACGCCCTGGGGGACACGCCGCTGCACGTCGCCTGCCGGCTGGCCGTGTACCCGCAGGTGAGCGCGCGCTACGGCGCCTGCGCGCGGGGCCTTCCCGGCTGACCGCGTCCCGGTGTCCGCCTGTCCCCGTATCCCTCGCTTCCCGACTGGCCGCTGTGCGCGCGTCCCGGTGTACGCCTGTCCCCCTATCCCGGTGTCTCCCCACCGAGAGAGGTGGCTCAGGGCATCAACTGTCACTACACTGAGAGGGAGGTCCTAGGTTCCAGTCCTGACGGTGGCATGATTTTCGACACTAGCCAGATAGATTTTCGAGTAGCCAGATGCATTTCACTTCACTACACTTCACTTCACTACACTACACTGCAGTTGCACTTCACTTCGCTACACTACACTTGCACTTCACTTCTCGCTACTTCTCTATTGCACTACACTTCATAACACGTCACGACACCCCAATTCAACTACTACTTTAAATATAATTGTATATTTAATAAACCAATGCATTTAATAGTGATAACCACAATCCTAATAATAAAAAATAACAATTATAATAAAATTATAACGAAAATAATAACTATTTTGATAAGCCTAACTTACTACCTAATACATTTTACTAATGTCCTTAGTTAATCTACTTTTAAAACTTTGGACACCTAGAGGAAAGGGTTCCATGGCTGTCGCAGGCAACTTATTCCAGTCCGTTATTGTTCTATTTGTGAATAAAAATTTTCCAACATCTGTTCTCTGTTGCCTGAACTGAATTTTGTGCTTGTGTACCCCTCTACTCAAGTAAGTGGGTCTATCGAGTCGAATAAAAATATCTTTCCAAGCTGGATAACCGGCATACGTATTGTACATAGCACAGTCATGCCTGGCCCAGATCACCGCCGCTTCCAGAGCAAAAAAATCGTACATTACACTTCCGGGTCTAATGACCGTGGTAGTGGACGTGCCTGGAATCGCTAAACAATCACTGGAGCGAGGCGTTGTGTGGGCGTGCTGCAGGTGCGTTTCGTGACGCCGCGCCTGCCCGCTGCAGCGCTGCTGGCGCGCAACGACGCGGGCGACTCGGTGCTGCACCTGGCGCTGGCGCTGGGCGAGAGCAAGGAGGAGGCGCAGCTGCTGGAGCCGCCGCCGGGCGCCGCGCGCGCCACCCTGCTCATCCTATACGAGAGCAAGGACGTGGTGAGTAGCTGGGGCGTTCCGCAGGGGCCGCGCAAGGAATACGGCGTGGAACTCCTACGCCCTCTCTACTCCTACACCCTCTCTACTCCTACACCCTCTCTACCCCTAAAACCTCTTTACTCCTTAACCCTCTCTACCCCTAAAACCTCTCTACCCCTAAAACCTCTCTACCCCTAAAACCTCTCTACCCCTAAAACCTCTCTACCCCTAAAACCTCTCTACCCCTAAAACCTCTCTACCCCTAAAACCTCTCTACCCCTAAAACCTCTCTACCCCTAAAACCTCTCTACCCCTAAAACCTCTCTACCCCTAAAACCTCTCTACCCTTAAAACCTCTCTACCCCTAAAACCTCTCTACCCCTAAAACCTCTCTACCCCTAAAACCTCTCTACCCCTAAAACCTCTCTACCCCTAAAACCTCTCTACCCCTAAAACCTCTCTACCCCTAAAACCTCTCTACCCCTAAAACCTCTCTACCCCTAAAACCTCTCTACCCCTAAAACCTCTCTACCCCTAAAACCTCTCTACCCCTAAAACCTCTCTACCCCTAAAACCTCTCTACCCCTAAAACCTCTCTACCCCTAAAACCTCTCTACCCCTAAAACCTCTCTACCCCTAAAACCTCTCTACCCCTAAAACCTCTCTACCCCTAAAACCTCTCTACCCCTAAAACCTCTCTACCCCTAAAACCTCTCTACCCCTAAAACCTCTCTACCCCTAAAACCTCTCTACCCCTAAAACCTCTCTACCCCTAAAACCTCTCTACCCCTAAAACCTCTCTACCCCTAAAACCTCTCTACCCCTAAAACCTCTCTACCCCTAAAACCTCTCTACCCCTAAAACCTCTCTACCCCTAAAACCTCTCTACCCCTAAAACCTCTCTACCCCTAAAACCTCTCTACCCCTAAAACCTCTCTACCCCTAAAACCTCTCTACCCCTAAAACCTCTCTACCCCTAAAACCTCTCTACCCCTAAAACCTCTCTACCCCTAAAACCTCTCTACCCCTAAAACCTCTCTACCCCTAAAACCTCTCTACCCCTAAAACCTCTCTACCCCTAAAACCTCTCTACCCCTAAAACCTCTCTACCCCTAAAACCTCTCTACCCCTAAAACCTCTCTACCCCTAAAACCTCTCTACCCCTAAAACCTCTCTACCCCTAAAACCTCTCTACCCCTAAAACCTCTCTACCCCTAAAACCTCTCTACCCCTAAAACCTCTCTACCCCTAAAACCTCTCTACCCCTAAAACCTCTCTACCCCTAAAACCTCTCTACCCCTAAAACCTCTCTACCCCTAAAACCTCTCTACCCCTAAAACCTCTCTACCCCTAAAACCTCTCTACCCCTAAAACCTCTCTACCCCTAAAACCTCTCTACCCCTAAAACCTCTCTACCCCTAAAACCTCTCTACCCCTAAAACCTCTCTACCCCTAAAACCTCTCTACCCCTAAAACCTCTCTACCCCTAAAACCTCTCTACCCCTAAAACCTCTCTACCCCTAAAACCTCTCTACCCCTAAAACCTCTCTACCCCTAAAACCTCTCTACCCCTAAAACCTCTCTACCCCTAAAACCTCTCTACCCCTAAAACCTCTCTACCCCTAAAACCTCTCTACCCCTAAAACCTCTCTACCCCTAAAACCTCTCTACCCCTAAAACCTCTCTACCCCTAAAACCTCTCTACCCCTAAAACCTCTCTACCCCTAAAACCTCTCTACCCCTAAAACCTCTCTACCCCTAAAACCTCTCTACCCCTAAAACCTCTCTACCCCTAAAACCTCTCTACCCCTAAAACCTCTCTACCCCTAAAACCTCTCTACCCCTAAAACCTCTCTACCCCTAAAACCTCTCTACCCCTAAAACCTCTCTACCCCTAAAACCTCTCTACCCCTAAAACCTCTCTACCCCTAAAACCTCTCTACCCCTAAAACCTCTTTCCCCTAAAACCTCTTTCCCCTAAAACCTCTTTCCCCTAAAACCTCTTTCCCCTAAAACCTCTTTCCCCTAAAACCTCTTTCCCCTAAAACCTCTTTCCCCTAAAACCTCTTTCCCCTAAAACCTCTTTCCCCTAAAACCTCTTTCCCCTAAAACCTCTTTCCCCTAAAACCTCTTTCCCCTAAAACCTCTTTCCCCTAAAACCTCTTTCCCCTAAAACCTCTTTCCCCTAAAACCTCTTTCCCCTAAAACCTCTCTACCCCTAAAACCTCTCTACCCCTAAAACCTCTCTACTCGTACACCCTCTCTACTCGTACACCCTCTCTACTCGTACACCCTCTCTACTCGTACACCCTCTCTACTCGTACACCCTCTCTACTACACTCTTGCCCATCGTATCAGACTGCATGAGCTTTGAGGTGGCTCCACACACACTTTTCAGATAGTGGAAGCCAGGAGTTGATTGTCTATGAGAGTGTTTGCAAATCCCGCAAGGGAGATGCGCCGGAACTCTGGATAGACTGTTTTAATAGGTGAATTTTTGTGATGTGCATTCAATAATGCAATCAGAATGTTTCTATTAAAGGGAGAGGAGCAATACTTGTTATATTGTCCAGCCACCGTTATATTTTCAATCCCCTTACCCCCAATTCCCTATATTTTGAGTACCGTTCCATTTGTTGCACGTTATTTTAAAAAAATCTCTCTCTCAATTGTTTCTTCTCGTACATTGTTCCTTTCCATGCCCTTTTTCAACTTCCTCAACCCAGATTATGGTAATTTCTTATTTTAAAGAACATGAAAATTTGGTTTGTTAGCCTGTTAGTTTATTTTATTTTAAAATTTATTTTACTTAATTATGTATGTAATTTGTATGCATGTTTCGATTCATGTTATTCTACATAAATCCAAGCCGTTGTATCTTCAGCAAGTGACGCCAAGTGCGTGGTGTGCTGCGCAGGTGAGCCGCTGGGAGGCGGAGGGCGCCGGCGCGGGCGCGCAGCGGCGCAGCTGCCGGCCGAGCAGCCGCGCGCAGCTGGTCAAGACGCTGCTGGGGGCGTGGCCGGCGGGGGCCGGGGCCGGGGCGGGGGCGGCGCTGCGCGCGGCCAACGCGCGGGGCGACACGCCGCTGCACGTGGCTGCGCGCGGGCGCGTGCTGGGCGCCGCGGGCGCCGCCTTCCGCGCGCGCAGCGCCTGGGGCGCCGCGGTGCTGCGCGCGCTGCTGGAGCACGAGCACGACGTGGCCGCCGCCAACGCAGAGGTACGCCGCCGCTCGCCGCTCTCGGCTTTCGCCGCTCGAAATGATACCCGGGAAGGGAGGCTCTGGGCTCAACTGATGTCACTGCACTGCCTCTGACCGGGAGGTCCTACGTTCGAGTCCCGACGATGGCAGGATTATCGACACTTGTCAGCTAGGTCGAATTCAGTCGCTGTCTGGAGGAGAATTCTAGCGGCCGGCTGCTCTAATCGGTAGTTTTTCGTGGTTTCTCCGGTCAACGCCAAGCGAATGCCGGAGCAGTGCCCTATCGAACAGGCCACGGAACGCACGTGATCTTTTCTTCCTCTTCCTTTTCCAGTACTCTACCCTTACACACACACACACACACACACACACACACACACTAACATGCACTATACTACCACATGTGCCGGGAGACCGGTCGGGAACTTAAGAGTTTATTTTGGCTTGGGCGGTGCCCCGCTGTTGCAAGATACCAATCCGACGGTAAGTCGGCGCTGGATCTCGCCAAACAGCGGGGAAAGACCACCTCCCGACCGAAGCAAGTACTACACGTACGAGACTAATGACCTTAGCCGTTGACGCGCCCGTAATCACTAACTAACCAACCAACCAATCGAAATAATAGTTGGTAATGTTACGAGGGGACAGTTATTTCGCACACAAGGTGTAAATAAAACATGTGTGTATGACGATGAGCGTATAGTTTCGGACTTTGTCCAGCCAATGTTCGCATTAGCCAAATGGCACTTCCCAAAGGAAGGTGTTGTTAGAGGAGCCGTATGCCTTGGCATGAAGTGCTTCGACTTAAAATGCTTTGTAAATGTATTGTTGGCCACACAATTATAAAAAACACGTGCAAAATTTTAATATTAGTAGGGGGTTTGTGTTCAGTCATACTGGAGGTATTAACCTATTGGGTTGACACTAGTGCTTTTTCTTCCTTCTGTTTATTTGCATTTTTTCTTATATAGAACGTTGAAGAAATTGTAGATCATACATAAAAACAAGTATGAAAAGTATAAGGTATAAAGCAAGTTTAGGTGTTACAAAGAAACTAAAATCTTTTACGTAACTGAAATGACTTGAAACCATTGCCTCTAAGTATCAAGTCGTGCTATACGAAATGTAGGTGCTAGTGATGTGTGTCTTTCAAGACCTTGCTGACGTTTTCTGATTCTCATTTCCATAGTTTCTGCTTTTGTTGGTACTGAACATTATTCCTAACGAGAGCATCTTTTGACGAGCACGTGACGGTGATGCTTTTCACAGGGCGACACCGTGCTGCACCTGGCGTGTCGTAACGCGGGCGACCCGGCGGCCGTGGGCGTCCTGTTGGAGAGCAAGGGGGCCGACGCAGCCCTGGCCGCCGCCAACGCCCGAGGCGACACCCCCTTGCACGACGCCGCCGCCGCGTATGGCGCCACCGTCGACGCGGTGCGCGCCCTGGTGGAGGCCGGCGCCGACCCGTCGCGCGCCAACGCCGCCGGCGAGACGCCAGCGGACGTCGCCGAGCGCGCCAACAACCCCCGCGTCTCCGCCTACCTTCGCGAGGTACTGTCCGCCAGCCGCTCGCGTCCTGCCGCGAGACGGCGCGACTCGCTAGCGGAACGAGTGCAGGTGCGGGAAGCCGACGACGCGGGTCTCTCGCGTCCTGCTGCGAGACGTGGAGGCTCCCTCGAGGAATGGCAAGTGCTGCGGGAAGCGCTGTCTCGTCCGGTCGCGGGAAATGGCGTCTCTACAGCGGAATGGAATGCTCCGCAAGTGAAGTTGAAGACCGACTTAGCCGTGGTACCGACCATACCAACTCTCCAAACTGTCGGGATCTTCGGTCGGCATGGCATGGGACTGCCCTCTGCGGGCAGTGAAATTATGGCCGGCAGGGTTCCTTCTCAGGAAGAAGTGAAGGAGAAGATGCACGTGTCTACTGCCAGACGTGAAGAGCAGGCCGTGCCGTTTGTCTCAAATGTCGGGATCTCACCCCAACATCCCATGCAGACATTCCCTGCAGGCAGCGGAATGTCGGCAGGACCAGTACCTTACCAGGAAAAAGTGAAATATACGAGGTATATCTCTGTTGCCAATAGTAAAATGCAGTCCATGCCATCGGTCGCTGTAGGCAACGGAATATCAGTGGGAAAAGCACCTTACCAGGGAAAAGTGAAGGACAAGAGGTATGTCTCTGTTGCCAGTAGTGAAATCCAGACCATGCCATCCGTCCAAAATGTCGGGATTTCTGAACAGTATGCTGTGGGACCACCATCTGCAGGTAGCCAAATGTCAATGGGAATGGTACTCTACCAGAAAGAAGCTACCAGTCATATGCAGTCTCGTCTGGATACAGTGATACCCAGTGGAGAGCATCAGGTATGGGGTGAATTGCCTAATTTCAATGCACCACTGGCTAATAATGGAGATCCATTATTTATGGGTACTCAACCAAATACAACAGAGTATTCATCAATGTATTTTAATGCTGATGGGGATGTACAAGGTTCTCAGGCACAATTGCATGGAGAGTTTTATCAATATCAATCACCTACGTGGAATGGAAATGAACCAGATCAATATGTGCCCCAAACCCAAGTCTCTTATCACGTTCCTCCTCCAAATCCACCACAGGAATGGTTGACATCATGGCCACAAAATGGAATTCAACACTTCGGAGAGGAGACTTATACAACACCAAACACTGTCAACAGTCAGTTGGCATACTCTTCTCCCTTCAACCATATACATTCCCAAATTCAGTATACTCCATTCTCTCATGTGAATGTGCCTCTTCGTAATGCTCCATATATGGAACATTACCAATAATTGAATACTCCTCAGTACATATACTTGTCATAAAAGCCATACAATTTTGACAGTAAAATTTTAGTGCATTATATTTACATAATTATTATTATTATAGTTAATTATATTAAATATATTTAATAGTTAGGTTTTTAATTCTTCAAATGTATGATTAGATACAGGTGTTCTCTAAACTGAAAATGTTGAATGTTTAACTTGCCGTTAGTTTCAATTTTCTAATGCAGATGATTGCAATATTTAAATGCATTTTAAACTAGTTTTAAATGCTCTTTAAATTTTATTGTGTTGTTGTTTTTGTTATATATTATATTTTTTAAAATATATATTATTAAAAATAACTGTTTTCAATTATTTCTTTTAAATGCAATGGCTTTAAATTTTCCAGTTTATCATTCATTGTTAGTAATTGTTAAGTTTTTTATGTGTTGATTCGGGTATTCCGTATAGCAGATTAATTCAATTTAGTTTACTTCTCATAACAAAGGTCATTAACATTTGCTAGAATGATTTTTAACTTCAGTTTATGAATATCGCTCTGAAATCAGTATTTTGAGTTGTAAAAGTGTTAGTAATTGCTAAGAAGTTCTTTGTGTGGATATAGTCTTTAATCTGCAAAAGTAAAAAAATCCATTGGAATATCACTATGAATGATATTATATGAGTTTATCAGTTATATTTGATATAAAATTTGTGTTTTTTATAGAAATTATAAATATTTAACATTATATCTGTATATTTATATATTTATAGTAAATTCATACTGCTGAAAATGTTTGTGATGTGTAGGTCCAGAAATAAAAAAAATTATCAAAGAAACCAAAATGCAATAAAATTACAAAAATATTTTATATTTTTTTATACTAAATGGATGTGTACTATTAAAGAGTTGAAGGTTACTTGAAAGGCATGTGAATGTAAAAATTGAAAGATAATTATTATGTATGTTAGTTTTGAATTGTAATAAAGCATTATACAATTGAAAACTATGATATTAAATATTAAATGCTTTTAAATGCATGTTTTGCATGCTTTAAATGCATGCTTTTAAATGCATGTTTTGCATGCTTTAAATGCATACTTTTAAATGCATTTGGTTTAATTATTTAAATTTAGTTTAAATTCATTAATAAATGTACAAATTGATTGTGATAATATTATATTTTATATACGTATGTAATATTCATTGTATGATATTGTAGTTCAGCTTGTGTTCTGAAAGGAAAATTGTGTATAAACAATAAACCAGCGCATTAAAAATTATATTAAATTTAGGTTTTTTCTCATTACTTTGTACACACTTCATTGGGAGTGCATTATGTCAGCAGCTCGATATTACTGTGCTATGTGCTTGGTTTCCTGAGCACAACTTCAATTTAGATTTTGCATTGGGGGATGTGAAGTGAAAAAGTGTTTTTAAACAACCTGTTGTTTTTTTTTGAGTTATTGAAATGCAGGTATTTAGTGAGAGTATTCAGTAATGAATACTCAAATGTCCTTTTAATATGAATTAATAAATGTCCAATAATGTGAAATCAACTTCCCTGGCCATATTGAATGAAGTACAATGAGTTCTACATACTGCATATGCACATGCATAAACACTGTTTTAAAAATAGTGTTAAAGAAGAATGGCAGACTATTTAAAAGGGTGAATTGGAAATTAGTTTCGATGGTTTCAGTCGAAGCCTCAAGCGGAATTCAACCCATTGTTTTTGAAGGGAGGATTTTTATGAGAAGATAGTGTTTCCACTTGAAGACTTAGCATCCATGTTAAGACAGAATTCCTTGAAATGTAGGGAAATATAGTTACTTCAGAAGATGCAATAGTGAAGTATGTAGAAAGAATGAAAAACAACAACAAATCATTAACTATTTTTTCTCAGTTTTTCCTTTCTGTGTAGTTATAAACACAGTTCAAATAAAATTGTCATCAATTTCAAGATTTTAATGGTAATACACCTTTTGGGGTTTTCTAATACCATTAAATCCTGCGATTTTGCAAAAGATTCAATACATTTTTTAAATACTTTACAGGAATTGTAAACTAAATCCAGAGATTGACAATTACGTTTTAAAAATTTTCCCAAAAATTGCTATTTCTTTCTTTCAATCATTTAAGAATAAAATAAATACTCTTATAAAGGTGGTGTAAGCCCGAATTTTTGTGTTAACTCAGAATTTTCCAGCCAAAGTTTCCAAATTTTAGGTTCACTTCATATAACTTCAGTATTGAAGACAAACTATTTTAATGAAATTTGTTCTCCAAAAATTGAACTTTAATTAATGTCTTGTACATTGTTTTAAAATAGCAGTTTTCACAGAATTTAGAGTGAAATACTGGCAAAATTAAAAATATAATTTTCTAAAAAATGGCTTCGATATTTTTTCTTTTAACTTTTGCCTGGATGGAGCTAAATCCATTAAATAACATGACATCAACACCCAATTTTAATGTAGACTATTGTTTTTTTCAAAAATAGCCAAATTCATTTTTTGAAATATATCCCATGTCGTTAATATTTGTATTACAAACTTTCTTTATTTATTATAGAATTAGTGAGTTCAAGATATTCAAATGTTTTCAATAAAGTTTTTCAAACACTCAACATTTTTCTGTGAAAATGAACTCAAAATTGCGCATTTTCAGAAACGCATAAACGATATTTTCTCAAAAATGAAACTACATATTGGAACAGCGTTTATTCTATAATATTCTTAGTCTACATTTCAATTCTTCTGTTAGGGTAATCGAAGTATTAAAAAAAATGTGAATAAAATATAATATAGGCGCCGATAGGTAGCAGCTGGAAAGAGGGTGGGGTAAACTGAAATATGGCATACGTGGAGGGCGGAAATCCCCGTAAGCCAATGTGTAGGTCGGGATACCGGTGTATCCCGTTCTAGCGGGGGAAAATACGATCTCCTCCTGGGATATACTAGGGAGTTTTAGCGCCACGCGTAAGATAGCGGCAATATGTACTAACAGTCACGTGACGGACTTTGAAGTCATAACAGCTTACCTAAGGTACGACCTTATACCTTCACAAATAGTTCGCGCCTGTAGGAGTCTCTATGGTCACTTAACAAGCGGCAAAGTGGCCGCCTAAAAACAGAAAATGTCGATTGTTTCCAAATCTCAAAAAGCGATTCTCGTATGTGAGGCAGTTGCAATTATTTCTTACCAACTCCACAACGCTGGCATGAATGAACGGGGCATGTTGGAGAAGGGTCAGGAAAGAAATTCGCGAAAAGGGAGTTCATATCTTATTTTCAGGATAGGATATGTCTTATGCTCATAACGAACCCTGTTTTAAGATATTTGCTCTATTTTTAAGAAACTCCGATTAAAAATTCCAGAGTGCACTCAGTGCAAAACTCAGTCCACAAAGTATATTTGTTATTCTATTGACTAGTAACGTGTTTTAAATGCCTAACTGCTAGCCTACATTCTTTGATATATTATTCAATTTATCTATTCAACATTTGAAGTGCTTCCTTAGTTATAATGCATATCGCAATGTCGCAATTGCTAAAACTCTCCTGAACGTTGTTCATTACGACCGTAAAAGCCGTTAGTCACGTGATGAATAGAGTTTAAGGATATCTCCTTACGCGTGGCGCTAAAACTCTCTACTACAACATGCACAGCCTAGACCCATAGCTCTAATTACAATAGTAGTTGACGCGCTTCATTTCACACGCAACTCAGGAGTTGAATACAGAGGTATTGCGCCGGGCCGGATGGCCGAGATCTCGGACCGAAGGATCGCGGGTTCAAGTCCGGCCTCGTGCATGGTTGTATTGTGTTCGTCCTTTCATCCCCTATCAGCATTTCGTGTCATCCTCACAGTTACCATACCGTTACACGCAATAGTGGTCGCTAATGACCTAGAAGTTGATGCGACCTTAAATAACAAAAAAATGTAACCTCACGCTTATTGCGCTTACGACCGGTGTGGCCGGTCGGAGGTCACACGCCACGCGCGATTTACCACGCCTACGAGAGCAGTACGCTACCAGAGCACAAAACCAGTTGTATAATTTTTTTTATATTGATAAGAAATTAATTTCACAATGATCGTATGGGTGGTCCGATAAAGAACTTCAGGCAAATTACGAGGAACACACACCCAATATTTAATGGAACACAAGATAACAAGTCACTTTGTCCCTTTACACGTTTATTCGTCACTTGAAAAACTAAACACACAGACATAACCCAAAACAAAGAAAATTTAACCCTTTAATAAACTATTTTGGCAATGTATCTTTCTTTCCAGTCTTGATGTGGATTTATACATTATTTCAAATTAATAAAAGTAAAACTGAAAAAGAAGCACACTAAAGTATTTTCTATAATTTTCCCTTCTCAAATTGTAATGTTTAAAGGAAACTCAAAAACATCACACTTTTCTTTTCACTATAGTGTCAAAGTATTCAGTTTCGCCATCCAACTGAGGAGGATGACCGTCAACTCTTGCAATAAATCAAGCAGTACACTTAGGGGACTAACGACTTCAGCAGTTGAGTTTCCGTGCGGAGTCGCATGCATAACACACTAAAGTATTTTCTATACTTTTCCCTCCTCAAATTGTAACGTTTAAATGAAACTCAAATACATCACACAATATTGTTTTCACTATAGTGTCACAGTATTTAGTTTCGCCATCCAACGGAGGAGGATGAGCATCTAATCCCGCAAGAAATCAAGCACTACACTTAGGGGACTAATGACTTGTTGACGCCCCCTGGAGTCACTAATTAATGATCGCAGGGAGGCGTGCGAAGTCGCATGCATAACACACCACAAGTATTTTCTATACTTTTCCCTTCTCAAATTGTAACGTTTAAATGAAACTCAAATACATCACACAATATTGTTTTCACTATAGTGTCACAGTATTTAGTTTCGCCATCCAACGGAGGAGGATGAGCGTCTAATCCCGCAAGAAATCAAGCACTACACTTAGGGGACTAATGACTTGTTGACGCCCCCTGGAGTCACTAATTAATGATCGCAGGGAGGCGTGCGGAGTCGCATGCATAACACACTAAAGTATTTTCTATACTTTTCCCTTCTCAAATTGTTACGTTTAAAGGAATCTCAAATACATCACACTTTTCTTTTCACTATAGTGTCACAGTATTTAGTTTCGCCATCCAACGGAGGAGAATGAGCGTCTACTCCCGCAAAAAAAATCAAGCACTACACTTAGGGGACTAATGACTAGTTGACGCTCCCTGGAGTCACAAATGAATGAACGTAGTGCGGAGTCGCATGTATAACACACTGAAGTATTTTCTATACTTTTCCCTCCTCAAATTGTAACGTTTGAAGGAAACTCAAATACATCACACTTTTCTTTTCACTATAGTGTCACAGTATTCAGTTTCGCCATCCAACTGAGGAGGATGACCGTCAACTCTTGCAATAAATCAAGCAGTACACTTAGGGGACTAACGTCTTCAGCAGTTGAGTTTCCGTGCGGAGTCGCATGCATAACACACTAAAGTATTTTCTATACTTTTCCCTCCTCAAATTGTAACGTTTAAATGAAACTCAAATACATCACACAATATTGTTTTCACTATAGTGTCACAGTATTTAGTTTCGCCATCCAACGGGGGAGAATGAGCGTCTACTCCCGCAAAAAAAATCAAGCACTACACTTAGGGGACTAATGACTAGTTGACGCTCCCTGGAGTCACAAATGAATGAACGTAGTGCGGAGTCGCATGTATAACACACTGAAGTATTTTCTATACTTTTCCCTCCTCAAATTGTAACGTTTGAAGGAAACTCAAATACATCACACTTTTCTTTTCACTACCGTGTCACAATATTCAGTTTCGCCATCCAGCGGAGGAGGATGACCGTTAACTCCCGCAAGAAATCAAGCACTATACTTAGGGGACTAATGACTTCAGCAGTTGAGTCGCCTGGCGTCACTAATGAATGAATGCATTACACACTAAAGAATTTTCTACACTTTTCCCCTCTCAAATTGTAATGTTTAAAGGAAACTCAAATACATCACGCTTTTCTTTTCACTATAGTGTCACAGTATTCAGTTTCGCCATCCAACTGAGGAAGATGAGCGTCTAATCCCGCAAGAAATCAAGCACTACACTTAGGGGACTAATGACTTGTTGACGCCCCCTGGAGTCACTAATGAATGGGGGCGTAGGGAGGCGTGCATGCATCGGCGCTGCCGCCGCCGGCGCTCACCGTGCTCTCGCCGAGGTCGGCCACCTCGCAGTGCAGCGTGGGCGTGCTGCCCGTCTGCGCCAGCACCTTGCTGCAGTTCCCGGACAGGAAGAAGCCCTGGTCGGGCGGCGGCGACGACGCGTCGGGCGGCGGCGCGGGCGACGCCGGCGGCGCGGGCGGCGGCGGCGGCGGCTGCGGCTCGGGCTTCTCCGCGCCCACCTGCACGGCGTTGGGCGTGCGCGCCGCCCCCTGCAGCTTGCCGCCCCACCCGCCGCCCCCGCCCGCGTCGCCCGCCGCCCCCGCCGCCCCGGCCGCCGCCAGCGCCAGCCCCGCCCCCGCCGCCGCCAGCCCGGCGCTCGCCGACGTGCCCCCGTGGAAGCGGCGCTGGTGCAGGTGGTGGTGGTGGTGGTGGTGGTGGGATTGTTGGTGGTGATGGTGGTGGTAGCTGCGGTGCACTGCAAACAGAAAGAAAATACATTAGTGAGGCGGTGTTTCGTTTATGAGCGAGGACCGTCTGCAACTATTTTATGTACATCTTTCTCGTTTCTTAATAATAACATGAAAGGAAACTAAAGTGCCAAATAAACTGGCACACCTGCCTAATATTGTGTAAGGCCCCCGCGAGCACGCAGAATTGCTGCTACACGACGTGACATGGACTTGACTAATGTCTGAAGTAAATGTCAATGAGATTCCGTCAGGGCTGTCCATAAACTCGTAAGAGTACGAGCCGGTGGAGATCTCTTCTGAACGGCACGTTACAATGCATCCCAGATGCCGAATCCCTATCCTCTGGCGGCCAAGCACCCTCTTTGAATACAAGTACTCATACGCAATCTTCGGCTAAACCTATTTTGACAGTTAGAACGCTATGTTGATCGTTTAAGTCGCTTTTTTAATTGATCGTTAAAATTATTATTATGCCGGCGTAAACTATATTGCTGCATAAATTAAATGCCGGTGTAAAGTATACTTAATATTTCAATGCATTTTGTAGATCCAGGTGTGAAAAACATGTTTTAATTAAAACAAAGTAAAATTTTAAGCCAGGATGCTTCCAATAATTTAAGTTTTTTTAACGAAACTACTTTTCTCGCAGTAGAATAATTCCACACATTAAATGACTTGTAACGAAAGTGTAATTGAGAGAAGTGTAACGAAAAGAGCAACGTTTCTTTTTTGTCTAAACCACGTGTCCGAGACGGGAAAACATTGGCGAGATTTATCCATTGCTGGCAACCGTCACTCGATACGTGTTTTAAGAGCCTGAAAAGTCTACCTCTTGTCATTTCCCTCGTCGGGCGCCAGTATTGAGCAGCGCCACAGACTCGGGTCTTCTTGTTTTTATTCACTATTACATTTTTAATTTATATGCTCAGATTACTAATAATGCATTAACCATTAAGTGAGAGCTCAAGACAGTGTGGTAAAAGGAATGGGACTAACAATTATTTATTTTATAAAAATATTATTTAATTTCACAAATATCTTATTCCTGATTCGTTGAAAATTCGCTTCGGCAGCCAAGCACCAACTTTGAATACAAGCACTCATACGCCATCTTTAGCTAAAACTTTTTCGACAGTTTGAACCATTGTGAGTGGCAGGTTGTAATGAAGGTGTCTTGCAATTCACCCAATGCTATGCACACCCTCTCTTAGTCACTCGAACACATCTCAAACCTTTTTAAAACTAGTAGTGTGGCGTCATACGTGTGTAATCGAACACAGACGAGAGTGGTTTGTAAAATAGTAGATTTATTAACAATCTAGACCGTACTCTCAATTTAACAACTGCCCTGCTCACAATAAACTAAATAAATAGACCAACTACAAGGACAGATAATTTAAGAATGGCTACCACACCGCAACATACCACCGATGTTCCCTGTATGAAGCCGCTCTACTTTGAGATCATCTACGCGTCTCGCAAGTCACGACAATGAATTGCCGGCCCGTCGCCCTAGTGCACCTACACGCACATACACGCGCTTCACCTGTCGCTGACGCCGCTAGAACAAGAAGACTGAGGCATTGTTCTCCTGGCCTTGTATAGGCCCTTTTGGCTCTACCCGCCGCCCCCATTGCCTCCTCCCCAAAGCCGCTCTGGGCCCGCTACGTCCACGGAAAGTCCCAGTGCGACATCACTCCGCCCTTTGTTTAACATTCGGCGATGCTCGCCGCTTTCCATGTGGTTGTCTGTTTTCAGCGTGGCAACAGTAGGTATTGATTGAAACCAACGCGATTTGCATCAACCCTACCTACCTATATCCTCACTACATACATTTAAAATCGAAAGCCTACCATTATCTTTGTCGTCAACGCCTGTGTCTCTTACTGTGTCTGTCTGTCTCTTTCTCCCCCTCTTCGATTTTGAATTTTCTCTCTCCCTACTCTCCCTGTGTTTTTACTCCCCGGATAAGCACAATTGAATTTGTCGCTAGGAAAGCATCTTAGACGGCATCCATCGAAACCCTTCGAACTGGGCCTTCCACTACATTCGCCTGTGCCCCTTTCCTCCAGCAATGGAATCGGTCTGCCGGAGATACGTAATTTATTTTATAAATGGACCCGTTCATCTCCAGCAGCTAAGATTTAAGTCGCCGCGTCTGCAACAGCGTTAAGAATAACATATTAAGCCAATTAAAACGAAGGAGGGAAGATATTGTCGGCGCTGTATCTTGGAAGTAATTCTTGTAGAAGAACACTCCGTTGAGAATCGTATGAGACCTTTATTGCTGAAATTAAAAAGAGGGACTTCGTCGAAGGAAACTCCCCGCAGCGACACCGCGGCCTTCGTCGAACGAAGCGACGAAGAGACAAGATTCGCGTCGAAAGCGCGCGGTTTCCGATAATAAATTTCGTGGCTGTCGACCCGGATGGCCGAGATCGTTAAGGCAGTATTGCCGTAGCCATCTCAGACCGAAGGATCGCAGGTTAGAAGCCCGTCTCGGTCATGGTTGTATTTGTGTTTGTCCTTTCACCCCTTATCAAATACCTCATCATTTCATCTTCACAGTTGCCGTTCCGTTAAATGCAATAGTGGTCGCTTATGACCGAGATGTTGATGCGACCTTACATAAGAAATGAATGGTTCAAAACTCATGTCGAGAATAGCCAGAAACACGCTTCATGCCTTTTTGTGGGTAAAAGCGAACTGATATAGAGATGATAAATACGATTTTGAAGATTTTAGATTTAGTGATAGTTTATTGAGAACGTCTATAGGAAAAAAATTCCAAAGAGTCTTAATGAAGTAGATTCAGATGTAATGAATGATTCGCGGTTTATTACCTGTTTAACAAGGTACATCACGCAAGAAACGACATATAAGTCCTATTCGGCTTTCAAGTGGAGCGTTTTAGTAGAAAAAGAAATTATATAAATCGGAGTCATACATCTGTACTATTAATACAGTTAAGTAAATTAGAAAACTAATAATAAATGAATCCATTTTGATTTAATTTTTTTGGAAAACAGAAATTGGATAACAGAAATAAAGTTATTTTTGAAGATAAAACAGATTACCTCTTTCACTAAATTTTGACAATTTTCCAGAGACAAAAATCACCAGAAAGCAATATTCTCGTAGGAACTAAATCAAGAGCAAACTGGATGGGTCTGGAGCTGTATACGGGCTCACAGGGTGAGCAATAATATTATATTCATTTCAATAATGAAGAAAATTCTCACTCTGTTTACGATCGCCAAGGTTTGAGTGTGCTATGTAAGTAGATTACGTGAAATAAAGGGGAGAAATCCAATATAATACTCAGGGAATTCTACTGCCACTGATACCGCCTCCATCACTCTCGCCACCAAGGGGCCAACCTCCTACCTTTTCCACTGACGGGCTCTGGTGGGGGAGGGGGCTTGGGGGCCGTGGCCCCCTCCAAAAAGCCTAGAGATTTCGTTTGTTATCTTCCTTTTTTATACAGGGGAAGACTGAGAAGAAAATGGGGTATAGCAATAACTGAAGCGGTGGAAAAAAGAGAAATGGAGGAAAACGGTCTATGGGATAAAGAAGCATGGAAATTGAGATGCGTAAAACGGCCAAGGCTGTAAAAAACCGCTAAATAGATAGATGGACCTTCCTTTTTTGACGAAATGGAATTAAATATTTATTCATATTAGAATTATGTACTTATTAACAAAATATTGCGGAGTATCATATATACATATCAACATAATATACAATATAATAATAATAATAATAATAATAATAATAATAATAATAATAATAATAAAAACTTTTTTGATAGCAATGATTTTGATTACTTTTTAGTTACATAAAAAGAGTTCTAGCACGCACTTCAAAGTGCGAAGCTCAAGTTCAAGAGGTTTCACATAAACGGTCTTACAAGTAGTCGTACATATATTAATAACAGTAAATTTCATAAAGGATATTAATGTTGGTCGAATGTAAAGATACAAAAATAATATAACAAACACAGCAATACAATTACAAAATAACTATTACTTGTGTCAGAGGAGATCAGTAAATTTATACATGAACCATATTAATTATAATAGGTCTTTTTCAACTAGGTTTCTGAATTTGTATTTAAATTGTTTGTAATTCGCAGTTGAGTCCAATTGAGGGTATTTTAAACAAAATGTTTGAAGCATTGGGCCGAAATTAGCCCTATGAGCGTACCCAGCAGTTGTAAGAATCTTTTGTTTTAAAAAATTAGGAGTGTCTGATCGTCGTGTGTGGTAATTATGAAAATATAATGCATATTTCTGTTTATTTTGTGAAAATAATTTCGTAAAATATTGAGATAATGTCGGTTTATGGTTAGTAATTTGAAGTTGGTGAATAGGAGATTAGTTGGATAGTCAATTATTTTCTTAGGCAAATTTTGATTAATCATTTTTGAAGCAGATTTATGGGTGTAAAAATATATTTACAAGCTCCCCCCACCAGTTTAATCCATACTGATTGAAATAATGTAATATAGACTAAACGTAAAAGGTTAGAAGGGAAGTAGGAGAGAATGATCACAAACTTGTAAATTGTCTGTCATAATCTACAACAAAGAAAATCAACTTGCATATCCCATTTTAAGAGTTGATCTCCGATCTAAATATTTAACATAAGAAGATCCGTGTAAGAAGGGACAGGCATATTTATCTAAAACGTAGGCAATGTGCATCATGTATTGTTATTTGGAGCTTTCTCCCAATTTGCTGTTGCACTGTAGATGTTCAGGAAAAAGGGACGAAAATAGAATTAGAGGTGTTTAGCAATAATAAGTTTCGGTCAAGCCATTTTCTGATTTCTTTTATGCCATTATTGACAATAAAAATACATTCATACTTAATGTTTCATTACTTATGCGCAGCACAACTCCGTTAGCGAATACGACCATTGCACTTCCGTAAGTATGTGAAATGTCAGCTACCATTGTACGCCAGTACCAGACCGCCTCAAATGTGATTATGTATATGTAAATATTTAAGTGGTTAGGCGGAAGAGCAGGCCTTACGGCCTGAGCCTCGCCAGCAATAAAGACATTTATTATTATTATTATTATTATTATTATTATTATTATTATTATTATTATTATTATTATTATTATTATTATTATTATTATTAGCAAATATGTCTATTACTTAACAAAAATGCCCTATGATGGCCCCCTGCAAAAAGATCGGCTGGATCCGCCCCTGACCTTTTGTTCCGTCTCCACCTCAGCCTCCGCTTGCGCCCCCCCCCCGCCACCGTCAGAGCCGCCGCGGCCAACGCGCCCCTTTCTCCCGGCGCCGCCTCCGCTCCGCCCCCGCCGTCGCCGCCGCGTCCACCGCCGCTTATCTGGCGCGCGCCCGGTGACCCTGGGGTCGGGCGCCGATAAGCGCCGGCGGGTCACTGGGTCACGGTGCCCTCTGCCGCCGGCCCCGCCCCCTCCGCCGTCCCCGCTGGCGGCGCCCCAGGAGCCGACGCGTCCTCCAGCGGTATCGATCGCACGACGCGGCGCGGCGTGGCGCCACGCGGAGGGGCGGTGAAGCTTCCCCGGCCGCCTGCTCCCCAGACCCTTTGCACACCCTTCCTCTGTTCTCTCTCTCCCTCTCTCTCCCTCCCTCTCTCTCCCTCCCTCTCTCTCCCTCCCTCTCTCTCCCTCCCTCTCTCTCCCTCCCTCTCTCTCCCTCCCTCTCTCTCCCTCCCTCTCTCCTTCTCTCCCCTTTTCTTTCTCCTTCTTTCCCCTTCTTTCCGCCTCTGTCTCCCTCTCTCTCCTTCTCTCCCCTTTTCTCTCCCCTCTTTCCCCTTCTTTCTCCCTCTCTCCCCCTCTCTCCTCTACCCTTTTCTTTCTCCTTCTCTCCCTTTCTTTCTGCCTCTCTCACCTATCCCTCTCCCTTTCTCTCTCTCTCTCTCTCTCTCTCTCTCTCTCTCTCTCTCTCACTCTCCACGGCCTCGCCTCGATTGCAGGCGCGGTACATCAAAACGTGTAACGCCGAGACACTTTACTGGGAGTGGTGGATCAGGGCATCAAATGTCACTGCAGTGCCTCTGACCGGGAGGTTATAGGATTGAGTCCCGCGGGTGGCAGTAGTTTCGACACTAGTTACCTAGTTTGGTCACTGCCTGGTGGAGAATTCTAGGCTGCTCTGATCGGTAGTTATCTGTGGTATCTGCGGTTCACACTAGGCGAACAAATGGACCACGGACCGTGCGCGATCATTCTTCCCTCGTCCTTGTCCTGCCCTCACCCCTTACTTACACGCGCATTCACTGAGATGCAGTACACTCTTACAATTATCGGGAGACGAGTCGGGAGCTTAATGCTTGTCCCAGCTGCGGCGGTGTCACGCTGGTGGGAGATACCTGGTAGGGGAAAACTCGGTTCGCCGCAACGGTCGGCCGTTGCAAGATCTCACCGATCAGCGGGGGATGATATTAGCTACCTCCCGAGGGAAAGCATTCACTACATTTAGGGACTAGTGACATAAATTAAAAAAAAAAAGACTGCGATATGTCAGGCGAAATGTCGGCCTCTCAGGCAACGACGCGGCGTCTCCCGGATAGCCGAGAATTTATGGAATCGAGCCGCGGAAGCTTACGGGTGCACAAGTGGCTTTAGCCGTTGACGCGCCCGGGTCATCAATCAACCTAGAAATTTAAACGCGGTATGAAGCACTTCCTGATCTACAAGCTAGGTTTAAACACGTTAAATTTTCATTGAACTTTCTGAATTTTCGTATATTGCGAAAATGTTAGAAAATAAATCGAGAACGTAAGCCTATTTAGTGTTATAGCATCACTAGTTATTTCAATATTAATGGCATTCATTGGTAGATTACACAAACATTTTCAATATCCTACCGTTCAATTCGGATTCTGCGTAGGAATAGTGCAAAACCGCCTGATGTGCGCGCGGTAGGTGTTGGAAATAATTCAATAGAGTGGCTTTCAACCTCAATTAAATTAGTGGCCAATAATTTACTGAGAGGCACCTCTCGCAAATGAAATATGATCAGTCGATTGCAATACTTCGAGTAAATATATTTCACATATATTGTTAGAATACTAAAACTAAATAGTACTTATTTAACATTTAAAACATTTTCGGTTTTACAAAACGTATCATTTGAGATTCTTAAAAAATGATTGAATCATTTACCTTAAAACGAAAGGTTCCTCTAGCTTCTACAATAATTACATTCATCAGATATCACGTTAAATCTTGGAATAACTTTGTAGTAACCTTTTTTGTAATTACTGAAATACATTTTTGTTGAGTAGTAATTAATAAAAATTAAAAATATCTAACACCGGAAATTATAACTGTAAAATATATCTATGATCACACCACGGTTTCCCATAATTGTGATGCATTATACTTTATTTAGGGAATTACTCATGAGATGAGTACGAATAAAGAACAACGTAGTTGAACCCATGCGAATGTTCCCCATTTTTTAAACAAGCATTTCAAAAGTAAATATAGCTTGATAATAGAATCCAATATCGAACGTTTCTGACAACACATGTTATGGGATATGAATATCCTAAAAACAAAATATCTATAATTGCTCGTTTCTTAGATTGCATGGTAAGAAACTACTCATGCGCCATTACGGAACACGAAAATTGTTTCCCACGTTTACACAATGGGGACGTGTGATGCATCGTAACGTTTGTTATTATTTGCATATGTGCTTGCTGTTGTCGATGTAACATAATCTGCAAATTTTTGTTTCCATGATAAATTATTATTATTATTACTATTATTATTATTATTATTATTATTATTATTTCGATTGTCGTTGTTGTTGTTATTGTAATAGAGGGATTCCTTTTGCTACCCTGGGAGTCGTACGACTGTAAAAATGAGGAAGTAGATGCAGACGAATCTGAAAGGAATTCATAAATCATTCAAGTTAAGATAATGGATCAGTTCCTGAAATGCATCTTTGACACTTGTAAGTGTTCTAGTGAACGCAATGATGGTTGGTTGATTAAATATTTGGGTAGTACCGAGCACAGTAATCTTCCTAAAGGACAATGGCGTTTTTTCAGATTCGGAAAATTCGAAAAAGGACCAGACTTACCCTACATTATAAGAGAGATTTCGCAAAACCTGTTGTTCTATCTCTCTTTCCCGGGGGATATTTTAATTTAAAGAGATTCCGAATGAAAGATGCGCATAGTGTGTATATCACATCCCATTTCCAGGAGAATGTACGAACGGGCCATATAATCCTGTCGGGTCTTTGCTCCATCTTGGCGCGAATGCGCCCTTACACTGAAATTGCCCCACTGTCCACCAGGTAGCGCTACTATCGGTCTTGCCGTCTGCTCAGTTTTCAGTCAGTTCATGGAAGTGGTGAAGTGTGTTGTAATGTGTACGCGAGTGTGATGATAGTTTTTACAAAATCATGTGTACTAGGAAATTGCTGGTATAATACGAGTTAACGTTATTTATTATTTAAATTCAAAGACCTTTGTGAATTCTGGATTAGTTTGTGAAACTTGAAATAAGTATGGAAACTTGTTAATTGGATTGTTGGTGATGTAGATACCTTTTTTATGATAAATTACTAAAGATATTGTCTGGTATCAATAATTTTAATCAACTTATGATCATTTCGATCGCGTTGCGATCAGCATCAGATCAGCTCTAATGCAGCAAGCTCTGATGATGATCGCAACGCGATCGAAATGATCATAAGTTGATTAAAATTATTGATACCAGACAATATCTTTAGTAATTTATGGAAACTTGGTTGAAATGCAAGTACGTACGAGTGTCATTCCGTGCTGGACGAGACAGAAAAATGTTTAGAAAAAGGTAAGACGCACGAGAATTTTCCCAATATTAATAATTACATTATTGATTAATGATTGCAAGGTATCAACCTCAATTTTGGTTCATAATTCTGCTACTCTTAGTCAATTGGAATACCACAATACATTTGCTGCCACCACGGAATTAAATTAATAATTATTAAAATATTTTTATTTTCTCGAAAGTTTTGCAGTATAAAATGAATTTTAACAGCGCATTTAATACTTTTTAATAAGTAAGTTTTTCGTCTCAATTCAGTATGGATCAATACTGGATTAATAGAATTATTCAATTATTTTTACCATGTAATTTTATAGCTCATTATCACTGTATAGTCATAGTATTTCCAATATGACCAGATTATCAAGTTTAGTTTAAAAACTAATCTACAATCACTTTTTAATGTTTAGACATCTCATTATTTATAAATCGGAATTGTAGAAAAGTTCCAGTGAAAGTGTCCTTTTCTTTGCGCGTTATATTCGTAAAATTTATTTCCCTCTATAAAACAAAAGTGTCCCACCAACTATGGCCCCCATAACTTCTAAACGGGTAAGGATATCGGAATACAGTTTTCGCTCAACAATGTGAAATCATGGGGACAGTAATATGCTGAAGAGATATTGTTTGGAATACTTTTAGTTTTCGAGAAATTCAATCATCTTTAATTTTTTAAATCGAGTTCTGAATGTTTCTGTCCAGCAAATGGTAGAACATAAAATGTTGAATACAATGATGTAATATATCCTAATATTTTGATAGTAATATCAGAAAAAAATTAGACATTTTGACATGTGATTTTAAATGAAAGGGAGAATATTTTCTGTAGCAGCCCTTCAATTGTCGCCTTGGCCGCAAAGACCACTTTCCGTAAAGGCTTAGTTGCAAGAGCTACTGCAGGTAATATTGCAGATTTGATTTAAAATCACATCCCAGGAAGTATACTTTCATACTCAAAGTACTACAAAGTCAAAACAGATTAAAGTTTAGTATATGGTACACACTTAGAGAAGCGTGGCGGCGGGGCTTAAGCCCTAATTACTGTACGTGCCCTAAAAGAAATGAATACAACTTATGGATAGGCGATTTTCATGGCTCACCTTTCATACGCTTAACCCCGCCGCGTTGTAACGTCAATTTACTTTCAAAGGCCAGTTTTCTCGCTTCGTTCGCCCGGATCCAAGTCACGGCGGGGCTCGGGCCTTCGGCCCTAGCGTTCCCTATAAACATCCTTGAGTCTATCCAACACATAATTACCAATTCACTTTTAAAAGACATGACTTTTCAAGAAAGCCTCCACAATTCTAACTGCCTAGATAACGCCGAAACGGCGCAAAGTGCCGATTTAAACGACTTCCTTAGGTTGTATCGTATACTACATTTCAGCCTCAAAACATTAACACATCATTGCATTCCTCTTTTATGATCAAATCTCTGCTGATGAGAAAAATATATAGTTACATTTAAAAAATCAATGAAGATTAATTTACTCGAAAACTAAAAATATTTGTATCAATATCTCTAC
The DNA here is from genome assembly GCA_038098605.1 of Gryllus longicercus. NCBI lineage: Eukaryota > Metazoa > Arthropoda > Insecta > Orthoptera > Gryllidae > Gryllus > Gryllus longicercus. The sequence goes on along the minus strand of JAZDUA010000173.1, from coordinate 818,250 downwards.
GGCACAATACTTGCCCTCTGATTCAGCATTGTTGAGCGAAAACGGCATTTCGATATCGTGAACCAATTAGAAGTTATGGGGTGGCCTAAAGTTGCGGTAAGCCTGCTGTATATCCTACACTTGCGTACGATACTATTGATAATGACATGTGCGTAGTAAATTTCCCAACGAATGACAATGTTAACATGCGGTTGTCGAGACCGGCCGTAATCGATTTTCTTTCAACTTCATGCTTCGTTTATTGACTCGTGAATTTCGTTATTTGACGTAGTACTTGGAATTTTTAATTAAACGCAGAATGTTGTTCCGCAGGAAGTTAATAACGCGCTCACATTGACAAAACTGCCTCAAAGTTCCATCAATAAACAGTATTTTTCACCGCCTATTTTCTGCCAAACTCGATTTGTTTGGGGCAGCTTGACTCCGTTGCCTGTGCAGTAAGGAGCAGCTGTACCGTTGTGGGAATTACTCTTTGAAGTCGATAGAATTAACTTGAGCGAGTTTCGCTGCAGAGCGGCAGCGTTGCGAGGCGTCGTTACGCATTCGGGGGTGTGAGAAGTGCGTATCCTCCCTTCCTCCTCCCCGTCTTTCCTACCTCTCGTCTTCACTCCCTACGTCCCGTCCCGTCCCGTCCCGTCCCGTCCCGTCCCGTCCCGTCCCGTCCCGTCCCCTCCCCTCCCCTCTCCTCTCCTCCCCAAGCCCCTCCCCTCCCTCCCTCCCTTCCTCCCTCCCTCCCTCCCTCCCTCACTCCCTTCCTCCCTCACTCCCTTCCTCCCTCACTCCCTCCCTTCCTCCCACACTCCCTTCCTAACACACTCCCTTCCTCCCACACTCCCTTCCTCCCTCACTCCCTCCCGTCACCATTCCCTCCCTCCCGTCCTCTCACCCACCCATCCTCCTTTCCTAATCTCCTGCGCGGCCTCGCAACTGCCACGCACAAAGGTTGGCGTCGGGGAAGTTGCGTCAAGAGGTAGATTACGGTTTGCAGTACTCAGCGCCGCCTCCGCACCACATTGGACGAAAAGCTAACTTCAAGTATATCGTGCTTAGTATTATCCGCGCACGTTTTCGTAAACCCTCATTTTGCTAGATGCGAGAGGAGTGAGAGGTTTTGTTATTTTGAATACAGGACAGTTGTTATCGTATAAAATATGAAGCTTGTTTTTCGATGCAAAATAATAGGTTCTATTACAAGGTATCAAAAAAATGTTTTGTTACTAGACTATTCTCAACAATGCACGCTGCTATAATTTTTTCGTAACCCAACTAATGCTAGTGAAGGAGTAGAGGTAGGTATTCTGGACTGCAACAATATGTTTTTTTATAACTTTGGAGAATTTAAAATTAATAATGTGAAATGTTAAAAATTCAAATGCCAATTTCAATACGACTCCGTAATGTTTTCTCCTTGGGTTCTAAAATGCGAATTAAATAAGAAATTGTGATTTTTGAAACGAAATATTCAAAATAGCTGAAATGATAAAAAGTTGTAAATTAAATCAATAAAATGGGAAGTTCGAGATCCAATTTTTTCTTCAGATTTACAATGAATTAAGAGTTTTAGTTACGGAAGATTGGTTACCGAAGAGTTAAAGGAAAGTTAAAAGTTTAGTTAAGGAAGATTTTGATCATATTTATTTAAAGAGATTCATTAATAAATTATAGGTCCATTAATAAACTCAATGTAATGGAATAATTTGTACATCTTTTAATTTGCTGCCTAACACGAATAGGTTTTTGATGAGACAATATGTGTCAGGAACATACTGAGATCTGGATCAAAGCATTTTATCCTGGTATTTACTTTACACTAAAGGTCAAAAAATGCGTAAAGAGGATTCATATTATTAAAACATTGTTATTGTTGATTTTGCCATAAAAAGGTGTTAAATTGTATTGAAGTAATTGTCGTTGATTTCTCTACCTAAGTCTGTCATCAAATTCTTGCCAACGAATTTGTATTACATTTTTGTGCATAATAAATTTCTTTTCGTTGTATATATATTGTGTATATTTAAATATTTAAATTCAGAAAATTTAAAAATATCATAAATTGCTTTTAATGTATTTTTTATATTACAATAATTCATAATCTACATTCCAACCGTTTGAATTTCGAGTTTAGAAATATTGACGTTATTTCTGTACTGATCTACCTCTCAAACGAACATAGCGCAACTTGCAAATTAATTCATGAAGCCGAACACTAGTTACAGAGTTTTGTCCGGTTCTTCCTAAAACAGCGTGACTGTGCGCTGTCGGCTTCCTTCGCCTCTCGCGGCAACAATGGGAAACAACGCTTGGAAACAACGGGATCTTTCTGCAGCCGGCGAGAGGCTGTGCCAAGGAGTTCTGACAGTGGACGGTGAAGGGGGAGGCAGGGCGACAGCGGTTGGAAGTTGAAAAGACATTGGGAGGGGGGAGTGAATGTCACAAAGAGGATGTGGATACAGAGAGAGGGGAAAGAAACAGGAAAAGTTTCCGAGGTTGAGAATTACTCATGAGAATTGTGTGTGTGTGTGTGTATGAGTTAGTGTGTGTGTATGAGTTAGTGTGTGTGTATGAGTTAGTGTGTGTGTATGAGTTAGCGTGTGTGTATGAGTTAGCGTGTGTGTATGAGTTAGTGTGTGTGTGTATGAGTTAGTGTGTGTGTATGAGTTAGCGTGTGTGTATGAGTTAGCGTGTGTGTATGAGTTAGCGTGTGTGTATGAGTTAGCGTGTGTGTATGAGTTAGCGTGTGTGTATGAGTTAGTGTGTGTGTGTGAGTTAGTGTGTGTGTGTATGAGTTAGTGTGTGTGTGTGTATGAGTTAGTGTGTGTGTGTATGAGTTAGTGTGTGTGTATGAGTTAGTGTGTGTGTGTGTGTATGAGTTAGTGTGTGTGTGTGTATGAGTTAGTGTGTGTGTGAGTGTGTGTGTGTGAGTGTGTGTGTGTGTGAGTGTGTGTGTGTGAGTTAGTGTGTGTGTGTGAGTTAGTGTGTGTGTGTGAGTTAGTGTGTGTGTGTGTGCGCGCGCGCGCGTGCGTGTGTGTGTGTAGGGGGTAGTGAGTGTAATGAGTGCATGGATGCAGCAATTAGTAAATATCGGGAAACCCAATTCTTCGCTGGAATACAGAAGTCGGAGGTAATCAGTTTATACTGTAATTTGTCCGGTGCTCTATATGTAAATTAATTCAAGACATACTCGTACTACTTTCTCAAATATCCAAGGAGGCTTATGATCAAGGTATCGAGAGGTTACTAGAAAACCGTGACGATATAATCTGAAGGTGTTTGCAATTCTGACTTGACCAGCATCTGAAATAAAACCACACGAATGTGTGCACAACCATTAACTGGCATTTCATATTTTCTGAGGAAGTAGTGAATCGAAATTGTGTTGTAAATTAGGTTAGGTGTTAGGTATAGATTATTCAATATTATTCAGTTCAAATAAGAATATTAGATTAGTAATGAGTAAATTAGGTTTTTTATCGTGGTGTTCATTTTTTGCTGGTGAAGTAATAAATTATTGTTCTTTTATAGTTCCATGTTTGGTGTTCCATTAGAAAAAGTTACTTTCAGAGGTTTTATGGAAAACGCGACTAGCATATGCTCTGGTAATCATGGACCTTCGTATTAGCCTTTAACTGATAAAGACCTAAGAGATTTGCCGGTACAATATAAACCATTCGCTCATACAGTAAATTATAAATTAATTCCTCACTTATTCATTCTGACATGTCAGTACTTGTGTAGATCAGGCCTGCACAACATTTTGCACTTTGAAAGACCTCCAGAACCGCGCGAGATCCATTCGAATGCAATTGCGGAGAAATTTGAAGGGTTGGGATGAGGCAAATTCTAGGAGTGGGTACCACCAATTAGAATGTGCAATTCGCACCATAGCGCGTGAATGGAAAGAGCAATCGACGAGAAAATGACGGTCACATACATTTCAAGTAATATTGCATTTTGCATTATATTGCAAATTTTTCTGGTCGATATATCACAATATAATAATAATTAAAATAATATTTAAATTAATTTTATATGCGTACGTAAAATTCTAAAACGTAATGCCTTGTATCTACGTTTTAGAATCATCTGTTGTCATGTGCCACCATCAAAAGGTCTCTTGGATCTCTTCACATCACACTATACATCTTCACCACTTTGGTAAAAAAACTGCCAAGCTCGATGCATGTCAGGCTTAATACTGCTGGTTGGAAACAATGTACGAGTATTCGAGATATATTTGAGATGATTTTTGGAGTTATTTTGGAATGTATACAATCTCTATGATGTGTTTGGCGAACAATTTTCAATGAAAATTGAAGAACTCACTGTATGCTATCTTTCATATTAATTTGTATTAAAAATAATTCTTCATCTAAAATTATTAGCCTTTTTTACGTATCAAGAAAATTCATATTATGTATGTGATTACGGTGACAAATTTGCTCCTCAAATGTAAATTTCAATAGTACTAAATGTAATTTAAAATTTAAATACTTTTCCAATGCAAGAAGATAATATTCTATGTGATACTGTAATACCATAACATAGAAACATGTACCAGAAAGTTGTCTCCAGCGATGTAGCGCCTCCAGTGCCATTGTAGTTGAATTATACCGTATGGTGTACGTTTTGATGAGTTATCTAGAAAAAAATGTGATGTTCTCACATGACTTGATTCGATTATGAAATGTATTTTCAAGGTATATTATACAATGTAAGGAATAATAGAATTAATTGAATTGCTTTATCAAAGAATCCTTTTTCTTTCTCAAATACATACAAAACAGTTCACACACAATAAAATACTGAAACGTCGACAATCGAAGTTAAGTTAGATATTAACCACCTCCATATGAGAAATTCAAAAAGAAAAAGGTAAACATTTTAATATATTTGTGTTATTCCGTTACCTAATTCGATGAAAAAATTGCATACTTCTATTTTAGCAGTTTGTACTATTACTATAATAGCATATTAAATTAAACTATGTGGCAGAGGTCGTGGATTATTGTTTATTAGATATTCGAGGAAAGGAAGGCAGAACTTACCTAAAAGATAAATACATTGTACTCACAAAGAAGAGATATTAGGAAACTCCATGCGTTGAAAAAAATGTAATTATTCCTAAAATGGTAGGTTATTTCCGATAGGAGAACAACGAAAGAAAGTGTTGTGTAGTTTCCAAATTGTTGTGTAGTTTCCAAAACAGACGAAATGGTGAGGAACAGTGGTATAGCGTCAATGGGTGCGAGTGATGCGTGGCATCTCTTCTTTATTCGGTTGGTTTTATGGTTTCTAATCTCCACAACATGTGTTTCTCAGTTTCTCTATGCAAAAATATATTGTCCTTTCTTTGGGAGCTTCAGACTACTGTTATCGGTTTACAGTACCTGGTTTTGTAGCACTGTGGTTTCATATAAGAGAGTCATATCCGTTCCCTATGTTCTATTCTGCTGCAAAGGCAATAACCTACGAGAAAGTTACCTACGGCGGATATCGGCACAAATCATGTGACGAATGAGCCATGGGTGAGTCATAGGCAAAAACGCAAGTGGTATACAAACGTCGGCTCCAATAATTGCATTCATCGGCCTCCAGGGGCGGTAGAATATGGACTTAGAGGAAGCAGAATAAATTTTCTTCACCAGGGGGAGTTGCTTATATAGCAGTTAAGCATCTCATTGGTATAACTTTTTTTCAAGCTTTTAGACAATATTGTCAAGTTCGAATTTTTGATAATTAGTGTCAAACGAGGCTATTAAGGCAAACTTTTCACCTTATTTTCTACAGCGTTTTCAGCAAACACATGAAAAAAACAACTGACTATATGCCTTTTGATGCTAAAGACTGTGTACGAAGTAAAAAATATCTAAAGACATACCACAACACTTTAAAAAAATCAAAATTGTGTATCAAATTATCCCCACCTGATAGGCTAACACGATATATTGATGGGACTAAACTGATACGGCTATGACGTTTGCTTGGAAAACAACGAGCGGGCTAAAGTGAGACACATTAGGGTCTAGTGTGTCTCAACAGTATTTATTCATTTTTTTCTCTTTTGGTGTGCCCAAATACTGCAACATTTAGAGTTCTTTGTACATGGCAATTCAAAAAAGGTTCTTAATATTTGCTATTATTTTGTTGATTTTCGATACCAAATAAGTTGTTATATAGCGACGTTAAAGCACCCGATCTTAGTAACTAGTGAAGGCAACCTGTGAAACTATTTGCTACTTTTTATCGCATCCCCTCCCCGATCATTCAAGAGACGCCACTGGAGAGAAGTGTGAATAACAACTGGGCGGGGAAAACGACAGTATAATGGCGAGGCGCGGAAAAGACGGAACCTGTGATGGGAGAGAGAAATGACATAACCTGCAAACACGCACCGTTTCCGACGGGAATCAATAACGAGACGAAATGACGTGAAGAGTTATGGCGCGAAATGATAGGGCCTGTGACATGGTAACAAAATGACAAGGGCTGCAGCCGGCTGCGACATTGATATCGTGACTGTTGCTGGCCCCTGATGAAGCGGTGATGCTATTTGGGGTATGAGTGTGTGTGTTGGAATCATAACTGATGATAAATCAATGACAGTTCAGTCAAGGGAAAAGATACGTACTGAAAGTTGCCTCTTACAGGATGAGTACGAAGATGCGTTTGAAGTAGGCAGAGGGTCGGTATTGTTCAGAAGTCCATTGCTCAAAAAATACTTTAACAAAGATAGACAGCTACGGGGACGATGGTGGTCAGAGACGTTGCCAAATTCCAGCATTGTAATTGCCCGCCGAGTCTCCGCAAGGGAAAGTTGGAACCTAGGTTTTGACGTGGATGTAAAAGAAGTCGCTCATTTTTTATCCGAGAGATTCGGCGTGACCCAGGTTGTGAATTCGTGATGGCGCAGAGGGGACACGGCGCCTAAGGGAGAATGATTAGCCTATGACAGGGTAGGGATTTTGGTCCTTACGGGCGATTTAGATACCGTCAAACTAGGAGGTTTCTCGGCAATAGTCATGTCGTTAGTGTTAGGGGAGCGAAGTGGGAATGTTACTAGAATTATAATTAGGGAGCGGATTTCTATGTAAAATTTTAATAGCTAATCTAAATGCACAATTTAATAGTATATTTCAAGACTTTTATGGCATAAAAATCCTATCCCTAGTTATATCCGAGCGGAAGAGGCCCAAAAGCTCTGCCATCCTCAATCTCTGGATGTCACCACCCCATACCGCACCCGTGCCTTTTCTTCAATAGTCCCTCGCCTTTCACCAATAGTCTTCAAATTTGGGTCCCGCTATGTGGGATTCTTGGGGCTTCATGTCCATCTTTGCCTATTGGATATGACATGATGACATGGCGTCCAATTTTACCAAAAAATCAGTCTAATCCAAATACTTGAAAAGAAGTCCTGTCTGTTTAAGCTCATTTAATTTTAAAAAAATCGAATATCGGAATCAACATTCGAACCATCACCCACTGCAACGCTATCTGCTCCACCAACTCTATCAGCAATCACGTTTGATCAAGTTACAGAAGACGGAGTGGTAGCAGTGCATTTCTCAGTGTTCATTCTCTTTCAAATTTCACCACCGATAATTAGACATCTTGCTGACCCAAGAAGGGAAACAAGACATGGAGGGAGGGCTGCCAAAGCAACTTTGAGACTGCGATGGCAACGGTATTTTTTCCCATGAACACTCAAGTAAAGGTATTAAAAAATATGTTCCGAGAAATTCTGTGAATTTGTAAATCAATGCCCCCTGCCACCAATCCTCGCACCCGGAAGTTTTATAAAATGGAATTCGCATGATCAGGGTTGGGTTGTTCCGTTCAGTGAAAATCGACCAACAAATAAAACGGACCGATTGTGATATCTGTGGAGGGAGATCCCAAACGATAGTTCACTCAGGAAACCAAGTTTCTGTAGTAATATGTGCTCTTGCAGCAAGGGTTTCTGACTATCAGAGCATCGAGTCGCCTCTATCTTTCACTGAGTTCCCGATGCAAGGGATTTTAGACTGCAGTTTCGTTTATATTTTCTCATATGAGAGAGAATGAGCGTCATTCAACTCCCATTTTTTCTGTTTTTCTTTCCCTTCCTTTCCTTCTGTTCTTCTGCCTCGGTTCTGTTTAAGGATGCCTTTAAATGTTTCCGGGAATTAATGAGATACAAGTTTTGATTTTGGTTCTCTTTCTGTTATATATACACACATACACACCGGAAAATACAGCAGTGGTACTACAGCAGCATAAACTTTCTTGCATTATTTGTAAGCTTTTCAAGTTTCAAAAATTCAAGGTAGTTACCGAAAATAGAACCTGCGCCATTTTTATTAGCTTACTTCACAATGTTTGTTAAAAACGAAATTCAAGAAAAAAATTGGAGCTCTTTTGAGAAAATTTTGTTTTTAAAATTGCTTTCTTTCTCACACAAAATTTCGCAAATACTACTCATATTTTCAAAAAACTCGGCATGAATTTATATAATTATAAAATTTGGAAAGAGATTTTAATGAGAAAAACACAATTGCCAACCTAAAATTGTAGGAACACGCCGCAATAATTTAAACATTCACAATTTTCAGAAACTCGGAAAATTCAACGGAAATTGCACCTGCGCCGATAAGATAAAAATAAATAAAAATTTGAGCCATTTTTGAAAAAAATCATTGAAAATCTCATTGGAGCTTCTTGTAAAGTACACAGTATTTGAAATATCCGTTTCAAATGAAAGGGATCGCGACATAGAGTAGATGGATCGGGGAATATCAATTTAACTGAAAATACTGCTAGAGTTGTTCATAGAATGCATTTCTTTAAAAACCTACGAGGAAAAGTTAGTGATACATTATTCCTCTCCGTATTATCTCAAATGTTATTTTGTTTCTCTCATTCCTCGTATAGTTTCTCTTTTTCTTTAATAATTGTCTTCAACAATGTTTTTCTCTTACATTTTCTATCTCCCACTTCAAGAAACTGTGTACTGTAAGTTAGGCGGGACGCATAAAACCTCTTTGTGTGCCTGATGAAGCTTGCTGGTTGAAGTTTGGAAATCTGCACCAATGAATGGGTATATTGATAGAGCCTTCGCAGGCTGACTACGTCTTCGACTGATCTGAAGTTGCCGATACTGCTGCATTCCCATAGGCTGATAACACGAAGGGGAATTTGAAATTCAAAGCATTCAAAGCATTTAAAAAGTGCATGTTTCGATGTTGGTACTATTTATGTTGTCTGACCTTGGGCAGTCGCCATTTGCGAATCCTATTACTTACTAATGGCGACTGGAAATGACATGAGTCACACACGCAGTGCAATGCAAATCTGTGTTGTTGACAGATTTTTAGTATCTTCAAAATTCGTGTGTTCGTTAACAACTTACTGGTGCTTAGTGTAAGAATGTGTTACTTGATACGCGATGTTTAGTAATTCCAATTAACCCTAAAAGATGCATTAGAATGCACGTTGAAGAGAGCAACACTGACAGCGCATGTCTTTCTTAAGAAGAAGGAAGCAATAAATTTGCAAAACCTACTGTAACACATGAGTGGTATGAAACTTAAACACACATTTAACTCAACAAAATATGTCAATTTTGCTGAAAGTGTAAGTCACCCGTTGCACGAGAAATGTTTGTTCCGCTTCATGATAGATCAATACGATATTATTATTTTGCGAAAAAAGTTTTAATTTTAGCAAACAATCATGATGTTCCCGTGATTTTTGTGTGAGATCGTTGTTTCCGGTCATAACTCGTCATTTCAATTTGGTATGTGTAAACTTGCACAATACTTTTTTGTTTACCAGTATTATAAACGACCTTTTCTGTGGCAAGAAATCGTTCATAATCGAGCACTTTACGGTATAAATGATGACGTATTATATTTTATAGCACTAAATCACACATCAACAGAAAAGTCATCACACATTTAGCCAATCGCAGTGAAAGTGTCGTGGTGAGGTAGTGGGATAACCGACCACAATTTTCTCGCACAGATGTCAGGTAGCCGAGACGTCACAAGGAAGTTGTTTCGTAAAATTGTTTGATTCTATTATAAATTTAAAATGCTGTTTTACAAAAACCGTGTATGCAACTGGTTCGTAATGTTGCTTTATTGCAATAGTACATATTTGAAAACTCACACCTAGTGTCACTCGTTTTCAAAACATGTACTAGTGCAATAAAGCTTATAATTATAAACTAATTATATAAACTACTATTATAAGCTTCGAGCGAGGTGTGGCAATGGAGTATACAATTAGATACTATACCGAGCATCCAAAAGAAAAGTAATATTAATTTTAACAATGCCATTTAATGTATTATGGCATTTGGATTGTATAATTGTAAAGAACTTGTAGCAAGTATTGTACTTCAGCTTCTGGGTCAATGACCCCAATCTCGATCAGGTTTTTGTCCAGTTTCCCTGATCCTCGAGCAAATGCTGAGATGTCGCCTTGTTTTGCTTCTGGACATAAATGTAGCTTCAAAATAACTTCTCCCCATAGCACGTCACACACAGTTTTTAACTGTTTTGACGTTAATTAATTAATTAATTTGTTAATAATTAATTTGTTAGTAATTAATTAATTTGTTAATTATTAATTAATTAATAATTAATTAATTATTAATTCATTAATTAATTAAATATGCGCTCGTGCAATCATAAGAGCGAGACTGCATCATAAGTGGATGAGCTCATTGGTCCGTGCTTGCATTGAGAGACGCTGACTCGAATGAGGAAGTGAACGAGACCTTTCAGTCGCAGTCGGCGGCGGTCCCGCATATCACACACAAAGGGTCTTTGATTCGGTCCGGTCCGTCTCAGCGGCGAGCTGCTCTTGATCTGAGGGCTCCAGGATCAACAAGACGTGCATATTGCGGGTCATTGCCTGATCCCTAGATCCGATTAAGTGTATACATATTAACAAATTTACGTTAGTTCAGATTCGGAATTCACCGTATAAGTACGCAGTTCCGTGGATTCAACGTATTACTAACTTAACGGTGTGTCTTGTATTACACAAATAAGTTCATGGCCCGTCCGTATGGCCGAAATCGTTAAGACAGTAGTGCCGTAGCGATCTCGGATCGAAGGATGGCGGTTTCGAGCCCCGCCTCGGGCATGGTTGTATTTGTGTTGGTCCTTCACCCCCTATCATCACCATATCATGTCATCTTCGTAGTAACCATAACGTTTAATACAATAATGGCCGCTAATGACCTAAATGTTGATGAGACTTGAAATAAAATGAAAAGTTCACAATTCTGTAACAGCATTTCCATATTAAGTTTCTTTAAAATCAAGCAACCTTGCTTTATCCTTTTGTTATCTTGGGCGGGTTGAGCTACTATTTAACAGGGTAGCAATAAAAAAATCAGTTCATTAAATGTTTTTTAATTTACTTTTTTAAATAAAACTAAGTTATGCTACAAATATTTGTAAAACTTAATGCTTATTGTGATAGTGATATACAAAAAAAATAATTTGTATAAAAGATTTGTAAAAGTTAAATATGTATATTGTGATTGTGATACATAAGGAAATAATTTTTATGCCCAAAATATGTTGACATAAGCTATGAAAGTATGCATTTACAACCTAACAATTTTGCAATATGCACTTTTATATGCATTAAAAAGTAACAATATTTATTTTTCTGTATAACCTTTCTTGATAATATTCAAGAGAACTATGCTTGGAATTAAAATATATATTTTCGTGTGTGTAGATCATTGGTATGAAAATATAGTAGTACCTGGTACTCAAGAAGTGATTTACAACTGCCGAGTGACCGAAAGCGGAAACAAGCAACGTAAAAGCACACTAGAATGTAAATGACAAATGTATAGGATCAAAAAGCATGCATGCGTTATGCCTGCACTCTTTTATTTCTAAGACATTTCCTTAAAAATTGTTTTTTTTCTCCCAAACATTCGAAGTTTTTCAAATACTGAATAGGGATTATTTACCATGTGTATCATTCATTATTCTTTAGATACTCCTATTGACTTTCAATTTATTTTAAGTATATTATACTTATTTTAAGTAATTCAAGTTGTTCAGGCGGCGAAACAGTCGAAGAAAAGTTGCGAGAGCATTTTAATAGAAACTGCAACGAAACATCACCTCTTCTATCAGCAGTTTTTTCTCATACAAGAGTGTTTTGGAAAAGAGACGACACATAATTGACAAAGATTGTTACTTGGAGAAAGAATTAACGAGTATTGAAGAAATTGTCACAGTTACCTCTGTCCAAACGAAATTAAACCTTTCCTTATGAATTTCGTGCTTTCTGCATTAGCTTGTGATGACAATGCGAGCAGGCGTCTGAGGTAGAAAACCGGCGACTTCCTAGTATTTCGACAATCGCAATTTTACGCGGGGCTGCCCAGAAGCTGATGCTATCTTTCGGTGACGCTTCGAACTAACAGGAAACAGCTGACAATCTACGTCAAGGAACTTTGTACGAAAGAAATGAGTATTTGGTCAACAGAGAAGAAATTCACGTGGCTTTTTGGGAAAAGTTAAGACTAATAATCTCCGAAGCGCCAAGATTGAAATGTATAGTCCTTTCCTCTGAAACACCTTCAAAGAACATCAAAAATGCACTATTAAAAAACAAGGCGGCAAATTTGAAGCAAATTGGCGGTCAATATGCCAACACAAGTATACAAATTATTGAATGGTGCATTGAGATCAGAAGTAGTTGATGCAGTTAGGCGAAAGTATATTGCTTTCTTTGTTGCTTCACAGATTTATCCGAACATTTAAGTATCACATCGTTTCGCTTTTAGCATTAGTGCTAAAAATTGACATTTAGCGCGCTATGTTTGCCCACAAAGAATCCTTTTAATAGCGACTATTTACAAATGTTATTGGCTTTTCGCACTTTTGTAACAGGCGTGTTATTAAATTAAGTACCGTTTTGGGAAAAAAGAAAACTTGTCACCATTTTCAGATTTCTGTCACAGCGGGAAACGAACTTTAGTGTAACCTCTTCATAGAAAGACGCCATCAGTGTGAAGACAATCAATTTTTTGAAAACTGGATTTTGCAAAAACGGTGTTGTGGTTTGTGAAAAACTCAACACAAAGCATTTTTATTGTGAACGGTCTGTTTTCACAATTTTTTCGTTCACTTTTTCTACCAACACGTCTTTGACAATAGAGGCCGCCCACTCCGCTCTTTGTTGAAAATTGGTTCGTGTATCATTGAATTGTCTAAAACATTTTCTCGCCGTTCCATCACCTATTTCGTTGTCACCAAAAGACTACACGTTGGCCGAGAATTTTAGCTAGGTAAGCATTTTTTGCGTTCAAAAAAGGTGTTCAGAAGTGGTTGTCTTCACTGACGGCTAATGTAACTATGTAGAAAAATAGTTCAAGAAATGCTCTTTCATGTAAAAACAAATTTTGTTTCAAAAAAGAGTTTGTTTCAAAAAGTACTTACTTTATGTTGCCTCGTATTTACTTAATGTTGATTTCTTTTGTAATTAGTAACGTTTCTAATGCTACAAACACTAATTTATATGACATTGTCTTGGTATAAAATGTGTTATTAAATGATTCCGTCATATCTGTCTTAATAAATGATCCTTACATTACTCATTTTGATTATTGGTTGACAAACCAGACGTTTAAAACTATAACATAATGCACATTTAAAAATAATATATCACTTTAAAGTATGTTTATGTTTGTTTAATAACAATTTTCACAAATTGTATTTACCCTATCATACACTTTCATTGGAAGCTCCTCCCAGTAGCGAACACTCAGAGAAAGATTTTCTTGCAGTGCAAGCTTTCAAATATTCTTAATAAACTTTAGAACCTGTCTGAGTTGGGCACCTCTGGTAATCTTTCAATTTGTCCAACTTAAAGAGGTATCCAACAGAGTATGTACGATAGAATAAAGTAATGCAATATTAGTGAAATATGTATTATTATATTCGTAATATCATTACAAACGACATTAATTACACATTATTATTAATCACTATAATTGACATTTTGACACTGATTTAGGAAGATTTCTTGACAGTGGAAATAGCCCATTCATTTTCAATTTCGCGTCGCAGTCTAAATAAAGTTTCTATTTCCTCGGTTTGGTTGTTTGCTAAAGCATAACGTTCTAATTCACTTATATAACCAATTGCTTCCTCATGCGAGGGTGGTTCTTGAACTAGTTTCTTCTTCTTCTTCTTCTTCTTCTTCTTCTTCTTCTTCTTCTTCTTCCTGTTCTTTTTCCTATTCTTTTCTTCTTATCATGTTTGTTCTTATTCGTATTCTTCTTCGTCTTCTTCTTCACCTGGAGAATTTCCTGCATCATTCTAAGGCAAGACACTTTTCATCACTTCCTCGACGATTTCAGGAAGTTTCGTTGATCATCAGGAACCTGCAGATTGTTGTCAAAGTTGGCAAGAACATTCACGTTAGGAATTTCACAGCGAAACACTTCCAAAAGGCTTCCCAAGGTGTCACTTACTACAACGTCGTCAAATGTAGTAGTATCATCATCTCCTTGTGAGCATTCCAGAACAAATTCTGCATGTTTGAAGCACTTAACTACTGTTTCCTCTGACACATCCTTCCATGCTCCATGGATCCACGGAAAAGGATAGAGTGCAGTTACTATTAGCAAGTTCTGTGGTATTACTGCACTTATCAGCGAAGTTTGAGAACCCGCATTAATTATTGTCTGTAGAGCTGTCTCATGGATTGACGTATTCCCTAGTTTGGCGGTTGTACCTAAGTAGTAGGATTGGCTGAGAGAAGCTCCAGGTTGATATTACACCGTAACACCGTAAGAGATGTCTAACATCGAAGCTCGAGAGGTGTCCAAGACAGTAATTTGGACTAGTTAATGTACTTAGATGTGACTGACTCCATAAAAAAAGGGTTCAATATCAGGTGTTCAATATTTGCTAATGTCCAACTTAACAGGTTTTACTGTAGTTAATTCTGTTGAGTCAGTACCAACCCAAAAGAACAATAATTCACCATGTCTTCACTGCAGCCACCCTCACCATGGACGAGCGTTAGCTCTTCCCGCCTCAGGCCTTGGCCAGAGTTGACAGATCCGTTCTTTGAAAATCTGCAATCAGGAGGTTAAAAACACCCAATTCCGACAAATGGATGATTGATGTAAAACGATGAGCGGGTTAAACAAGCGAGTTCTGACGTTGGGGCTGGGAATATCAAAGTAGCCGCAGTTTCACAAGATGTTCAAAGCTAAATATTCTTGTGCATAGAGCGTCCATCGTAAGTCATCGAAACTTGTACAATTTTTAGAAAAGGATGGGCACACGATTACATGCCTATTTAATTTAAAAGAAAGTGTTTCAGAACCGAGACTCTTGTGTGTAGTGCATACATCAATGTTTGTACAATTAAAAAAAAATGAATACAATCCTGTGGCCATAGTGTAAGAGTTCTTAAGTAAAAAATATTAGTTTAGAGAAAACGAGGGTTAGAGTATTGAGTCGCATATATTTCACAACGCCGAGCAATATTTCCCAACGTTTTTTTGTCATTAAAGAGGCACCATTTGAATTCGGTCGAGTTACTAAAATGAATTATAAATACCTAACTTGTAGTTTCAGTACTTAACCCAATTTTGCCAAAAAATTACTTAAGGAATTTTGCCCAGTGACCACAGAATTAATGATTTAAGCAGAAAAGCATCGCATCGCCTAAGACCCTCTCGGGGTCCCGCCCTTTGGACGGAATTCCCGCAAAATGCATTCTTTTCCCGCAAGTCGACGCCTTTCGCCGCCCAACTGGCGGAATTCCGCCCAGTACGGCATCCCTGGCCTAGGTTGGGGCAGAGCCCGCGAGGCCCGGATGCTGCTGAAGGCTGCATGAGGGGAAGGGGCGGGCCAGATGGGGCGAATCGGCGGCAGGCACGGCGAAGGCGCGCCAACTTTAATGGATGTAATGACGTTAAGCACCGGCGCCATGCGACGCGACGCGGGCGCTCCCAGCGGGGAAGTTGCATCACGGCCTTTGCCCACCCGGCTCGCAGCGCCGCTTCTCTGTTCCCCCACGCCTCCGCGCGCCGCGCTGCGTTCGCCCTGCGTTCGCCCTGCGTTCGCCCTGCGTTCGCCCTGCGTTCGCCCTGCGTTCGCCCTGCGTTCGCCCTGCGTTCGCCCTGCGTTCGCCCTGCGTTCGCCCTGCGTTCGCCCTGCGTTCGCCCTGCGTTCGCCCTGCGTTCGCCCTGCGTTCGCCCTGCGTTCGCCCTGCGTTCGCCCTGCGTTCGCCCTGCGTTCGCCCTGCGTTCGCCTTGCGTTCGCCCTGCGTTCGCCCTGCGTTCGCCCTGCGTTCGCCCTGCGTTCGCCCTGCGTTCGCCCTGCGTTCGCCCTGCGTTCGCCCTGCGTTCGCCCTGCGTTCGCCCTGCGTTCGCCCTGCGTTCGCCCTGCGTTCGCCCTGCGTTCGCCCTGCGTTCGCCCTGCGTTCGCCCTGCGTTCGCCCTGCGTTCGCCCTGCGTTCGCCCTGCGTTCGCCCTGCGTTCGCCCTGCGTTCGCCCTGCGTTCGCCCTGCGTTCGCCCTGCGTTCGCCCTGCGTTCGCCCTGCGTTCGTCCTGCGTTCGCCCTGCGTTCGCCCTGCGTTCGCCCTGCGTTCGCCCTGCGTTCGCCCTGCGTTCGCCCTGCGTTCGCCCTGCGTTCGCCCTGCGTTCGCCCTGCGTTCGCCCTGCGTTCGCCCTGCGTTGGCCCTGCGTTGGCCCTGCGTTGGCCCTGCGTTGGCCCTGCGTTGGCCCTGCGTTCGCCCTGCGTTCGCCCTGCGTTCGTCCTGCGTTCGCCCTGCGTTCGCCCTGCGTTCGCCCTGACGCGTCTTGTGAAGATTTTCAGTTTCTACCGAGCTCTTAAAGCCTTTCAACCGAGATCGTCAAGGCAGTAGTGTCGTAGCGATCTACAACTGAAGAATCACGGGTTTGAGTCCCGCCTCGCGCATGGTTGTATTATCGTGTACCATATCGTGTCATCTTCACAGTTGCCATACCGTTAAATACAATAGTGGTCACTAGTGACCTAGGTCTTGAAGCAACCTCAAAAAACAAAACAAAAAACAAAAACAAAACAAAAAAAAACTTTCAAAGGTTGGTCTGAATTCGTTTTCAATTTTGAAATGTTTTATTATGTCATTACTGGTAAGGGTAATATAAATGAAAAATCGAAGTAAATAACGTGTGAATTCTATTTTTTAGTTTTGTTACATTCTATTACTATACTAGTCCAATAGATTATTAATACGTTATTTTGTTTCTCATATTTGAATTATAACTAGTACACGTACTGGTTGTCAAGTCAATCTTTATTGACTTTTATTTGTCTAATATTCGTCTACTCGATCAGAACGCTCTATGTATTGTTGGGAACATTCTTTTCGTGTTCTCTCTTTAATTCCTTTCAACCAGAGTTGTGCCGTAGACTATAATTTTACATCTACGCGTGTTTTCTACACGTAATCTATATGTAGTCCACATGACTTCTTTTACGAACGTGTACACTACGTTGTGTACACCTCGTACGTGTTCACTACGTTGACAATATAATGTGAAGATTATATATTTTTCCACATCAAATAGCCCAAAAAAGTTTATACGAAGTAGGTATAGTAAAAGTATGTTGAAATGTAATATTAAACATTTTATTTTCGATTCAATAAGTCAAAATATACCACTCCCGATGAAGAAATGTCAATTTCCGTAACCATATCAATAAACCAGTACGAACTTGTTTTAACTTGCACATCCGGTCACTCTGTATCCGCCTCTTTCCCTCCAAGTTCAGTGTCACCAACTCGATGTGCAGATATATTGTGCAGATCTCTAATCATGTCATCAACCTCTTTGCCCCCCCACAAGAGAGACAGACCCAATAAGTATTTCACAGGGGAGGAAGACAATTCCAATCGTGACTCTCATCAGCCCCATACATATTTTTGAAGCAAAACAATGATAACTTGAAATTTAAAAAATTGATTATTCATAATGATAGAACTTCTTCTGATGTGATTCAATCAATATGTACTATTGCTTACGACAAACCGAGTAAAATAATTATAGCCAGTTTATTAATATTTATTACACGAGTAAATAAATATTGACTTTGGGGCGGAGTCTGGCCCTCGTAGTTTCGCCCTTGCCCCACAAAAAAAATCGATTGCCGTTGTCTACATAGATTACTATTGTCTACGCAGATGACGTCAGCACGTTGTTAACGTGTAGACGTAGACTATGGCTTTATACGCGTAGACACACACAACTGCTTTCAACCCTGTCAACCTTGGCTCTCCGTTCCCCCGTCCTTCTGTTCAATTTTTCCATCTGACACTGCTGCCACTTTCCGCGGAGTGCCTTCTGATTTCCGCGCCGCCGCTAGCAGCCTCCCCCTTTCACCTGCATCGCCCGGCGACGTCTCAGAGAGACGGGGACGCCTCGCCGCGCCGTCTGGGGGCCGTCTGTGCGCCTCCGGGAGCGAACGTGAAATCGGATTCGGCTCCGAATGGCCCCTTCGCTTGATGGCGTACGCTACCGGCTCCTCCTCGCTCTCCTCCCGCTTACCACGATCTCCTTGCCTTCTCTACCCTTCCTCCCTCCTCTCTTACTTTCCGTTTCCTCCCCTTCCCCTCTCCTCTCTGACTTTCTGCTCCCCTCCGTTTCCTCCCCTTCCCATCTCCTCTCTGACTTTCTGCTCCCCTCCGTTTCCTCCCCTTCCCCTCTCCTCTCTGACTTTCTGCTCCCCTCCGTTTCCTCCCCTTCCCCTCTCCTCTCTTACTTTCCTCTTCCTTCCGTTTCCTCCCCTTCCCTTCCCCTCTCCTCTCTTACTTTTCTCTCCCTTCCGTTTCCTCCCCTTCCCTTCCCCTCTCCTCTTTTACTTTTCTCTCCCTTCCGTTTCCTCCCCTTCCCTTCCCCTCTCCTCTCTTACTTTTCTCTCCCTTCCGTTTCCTCCCCTTCCCTTCCCCTCTCCTCTCTTACTTTTCTCTTCCTTCCGTTTCCTCCCCTTCCCTTCCCCTCTCCTCTCTTACTTTCCTCTTCCCTCCGTTTCCTCCCCTTCGCTTCCCCTCTCCTCTCTTACTTTTCTCTCCCTTCCGTTTCCTCCCCATCCCCTCTCTCCCCTTATCTCTTTCCTTTACCATTCCCTGCCCTCTCTCTACCACCTCTCGGCCATCCTGTCCCTACCCTCTCTAGCCACTTTCCTCATTCGTTTATCCACCCCTCACGCCCACATGCTTTCTGTTTCACACTGTTGTGATAGTGTGAGCGTGGTAGTGTAGTGTGATTTAGGATGAGGTAGGGGTACATCATGAGAGGGGGGGATGTGTGTCACTGTCTGTCGTAACATGATATCTGTTGTTGTGGTTGTTTTGGGGTTGATGGGGCGGTAGCTGTACCAGGAGGGATGGCTCACGGCATCAACTGATGTCACTGCACGTTCTCTGATCAGGAGATCCTAGGTTCGAGTCCCGACGGTGGCAGGACGTTCGACACTACTTTCGACTCAGACACGCTTGTCAGCTGGGTCGAATTCTGTTGCTGTCTGGAGAAGAACTCTAGCAACCAGCTGCTCTGATTGGTAGTTTCCGTGATTTTTCCGATCTACACCAGGCGAATGCCAAAGCAGTACCCTAACAAACGAGCTACGGACCGAGCGCGATGTTACCTTCCTCTTCCATGACATATTCTCACCCCTTACACACTCACTAACATGCACAACACTACCACACATGCCGGGAGACACGTCGGGTGCTTATAGCTTGTCCCTCCTGGGGCGGTGCTATACTGGTGGGAGATTCCTGGTTTGGGAATGCACTATACTTACGGAAGTGATGATCCTAGTACTTGACGCTCCCGGAATCACTAACAATCAATCATGGTGTGACGTGACGTGACGTGACGTGGCGTGACGTGACGTGACGTGGCGTGACGTGACGTGACATGACGTGGCGTGGCGTGGCGTGACGTGACGTGGCGTGACGTGGCGTGACGTGGCGTGACGTGACACGACGTGGCGTGGCGTGGCGTGACGTGGCGTGGCGTGGCGTGGAGGGCGTGGCGTGGCGTGGCGTGGCGTGACGTGACGTGACGTGGCGCCGTTTTGTGGCAAGATGAACAGTAAGGTTGAAAGTACTCTCATTGAGAGCTTAATTCACGCGTATGTATAAATTAAGAAACGCAAGAGATTGGCAACATAGTTGTACGACTTAAGTATACCAATTAAGTGTGAAGAATCGAAGATAAGTTTTTAAATTAAAATAATAGAAAAATAAGATACTAATTTTGAGAAGAATGAAAAACATAGTCCTAATATCAAACTGATATTAAACGGCTAGCACTCCTGTAAAATATTTCATACTTCTGAGTAAATAACAGCAAAAGTCAATGTCAAAAAAAGTTATAACAAAACTGACTGACATGTGTTTTGTTTTCGAATTTTATTACATGTCTAGAATGTCAATATTCCAGGTCAAATAAATGAGATTGCCGGAGAGAATTTTGTCGTCGACAGAATAACAATAAAATTATTCACAACTGTAATGGATATGTTTTCAATTTTGACTCGTATCCCAGAATATGCGTCGGTTTCACATGTAAAGGTATACCATAAACACTATTTTTCAGAAAGTATATTCCATTTCAGTTTTCCTCTATGAAAATATTAATGATGATGAACGTGACAACACTGTCATAGGCACTTGGAAAACACAAAGGAAAATGTAGTAAAGTGGCGGTTCAAAATTCTATATGGGATCAAGGAAATGTCACGACCTGGACCACGTTTTGTCACACCAATCCAATTCGCAATTTCTCTCTCGATATGTCGTTGAATAAAACAACAAATTCACACGCACTGTGATTATCATTTGCAGACACGGTAATTACCGTTTCCGGTTACAGGAATCAAACTATTTTCGTCACCTCTCATTATAGATGCCATTCATATTCTGCAACGTGGGCAGACCTTTCAAATTACACCAAATGGTGGCGAGGGTATGCCAGAACGCGCTCTATTAGTTTGAAAATGCAAATCATCTCTGGATTTTGATTTTGTTCATTTAACTTGGTGATCACGGAATTTTACTCAATGATCGTTGGGACACTGTCGAAATACGGCGTAATTTCTCAGCTGCGGTATTTTTGATTCTGTGAGTTGTTGAATATTGCCTTCAGGACGTTGTTACGATATTAAACAACAATTTTATACTTCGTTTGGCTCAGATTGTCAATCTGTTGCGATGTAATCACGTTTTTCTCTTCGTTACGAAACGTAGTTTTTGCTAATAAACACTCATGTGTTAATTACTTCCCCTTTTCTCTTCTTCTGTGTATTCCTGATAACTTTAAATGCGTTGCTCTTTCTAGAAACGGGTATAAGAACATTGGATTTTGATTTTGACTTAAAAATCGTATTGGGACATCAATAAAGAAAGACGAAATGTACTCGAACAAAGAAAAATCGTCTGGCTTACAGAGAGCGTTGCAGTGGACAAGTCTCAGCTCATCACTTATCTTCGGTAAGTGTTATTGTCGTTTTCGTATTTGTTGTTAGATCTCTTTTTTGATTTACCTTGTAGTTCTTTCGTAGGCCTACCCCTTCAGCTTCCGTAATCTTCGTTATTCATGTATTTCCATTGCAATTCGCCCGTCGCCCTCACAAATTTTCTCTTTGCGTCTCTGGGATGGAACCCTTCACTTCTAAGGGTGTCAGAGTTGGTCCATAATACGTTACTGTTTTCTACCAAGGTACTCCGTAGGGCCCTTCGGCCTAGCTCGCCTGAACAATGCCCTCTTCAAGGGAGGAGTACACAGGGAAAGGGACGGAGGGGAATTATGGAGGTGATACATGGTGGGTGGATAACCTCAACATGCCACATGACGTATACATTATCGCGATCACGTTGCCAATTGTTTTCTAAACACGAACACCAACTCGAAAGAGGAAATCATAAATAATAGAAAACCTGTAGCACGCCAACCTGCAATACGGTTACAAGCCCGTTCCATATTTGTTTCAAGCCAAGTTATGGTAATAAAATAATAAATATGGTATAACTATGATTACTTTATTGCAGTTGAATATATTTTCTGAATATAACAAGAATTTAACAATAATATAATCTAACAATAATAATGTTGAAATGTTAATTTTTTTTCATTGACTTAGTCAAAATTCGTTAAATTAAACGCGATTTGAATTATTAATAGAAAACAAGTCGATAACTATGCGTACCTTTTGTGTAAAGCACAAACAATGTCCCTAAATGTAAAAAAGGTTAAACGTAAGAAAGCAGCAAACTACTCTTTATTATGTTTTATTAGCAGACTAATATATTAAGAACTGTAATTCATACATTGTCTTATGCAATCTTTCCCAAAATTTGAAAATTATATTTAGACATGCATTGATTACATTTTTTTAAAATTTTCTATTTCTACCTGTTCAATTCTTACAATTTTTCATGGGTTAAAATAAAAACATATTATATACCTTTTTGATAAGTTGCCAGCGATTTACATAATAAGTATGCTATTTTTACGCATGGTTAAATAATTATATTTTCAATATTAATTTTTTAATTAAATAATGTGCTGAAAAATAAAAGATTTGGAATGCGTGTATGTATGATCGCATTGTAACGAAAAAAAATTGCCCATTTATGACTCATGAATATGCCCCTGTACTTTTTATAAGTTACACTGTACTTATTGTTTATATATCAGAGCCAAAATTTGGAAATTCTGGTACGAGGATGGTAAATGTCCGAAGAACGTTCACATTTGATCGCGGTTCATAATACTAGCAATTTATACATACTAGCAAGGAAATAAAATGGATAGAAAAATATAGTAATTAAATACATTTTGTATTCATCAAAATTACATGCATTATTCTTCATTCCTACATCTTATTAAGCAAAGCGAAATCATTTATTCATTTTCACATTTAACTCGATTATAGGACGCAATTTCAAATAAGATTTAAATAGTTTCTAAAATATTATTTTTAAAACGATTTGCAAAACCTCGAGCGTAAGAAACGAAGAAAACCATTAATGAAATTGTATACAAATTCTAACTTACGTGGCTTCCAACGGCTTGTCATTACCATTCATTTTACGTTCACGAAACACAGTAAATTTGGTGCTGGCGGCTATGTTTGTCGTCAAATTACACAAAAAGTACTCATCTTTTTCAGAAAATCAACATGACCTTATTTAAAAATTGTAAAAATATGATTGTAATTGATGAAATATGAAAGTAAAAATATGATCATGCAATGTATCCAGCTCACTTGCCTTTCTAACATGTCGGATCAAGAATGACAGTTAGTGTGAGATATAAACCCCGTTTCTACCGTTATTCTTGCGTTATTATTTCTCTGTTTAGATTCCGATCTCATCACGGCAGTGCAATGCAATGATCGCATTGACATTTCTGAGTTGAAAGTGGAATGGGAGCGTGGCATGACACGTAAATAGCTGGTGAGAGGCAAACCGATCCGGAACTCTTGTTAAATGGACTTGCTCTGTACAAGAGCTATACCTGCAAGGGGCTCTTTGGCATTTGATGGTATATGATGGTATCGTTAGTACTTGTGGTCGCCTTCCCATATTAGACTTTGACTTGTTCAGAATTGTTGAATGACCCTTTGTTGAGACTGTGTTGTGGATGCGTGATGCATTATAATGTTTTTCTGTGTTGGTGAAGATACTTTTACTGATAGTTTCCCAATAATTCAACACTCATCGGACCACATTACAGGAAGTTGTCTGAGTTCTGAATGATGAAAAAGAAATACAAACTCAAACCATTCTGTTCTTTTTTTTAATTTAAACGGATCCTTCACTTGATATAAAATTGTGTACAACAGAAATTTGGAAGGATAAGGGAAACTTAACTAAGGAAACAGCTAGTAAGTGCAGAATCATCTTATTTCTGTGTCATTCAGATGAAAAGTGAGAATATAGATTAGAGGAGTGTATTATTTTTGACTTATTTGACTGATGTTTTCAGATTATGGATACTACTATGTGAAATTAATTCACGTGCGTATCTGATCGTCTGTTCTCTACCTGTGATTTGCAATTTGTCAAACGCTGATAGACTCTATTTTTCGTCAATTTTTAGAAAGAAACGACTGATTTGCTGTCACAGGCATGTGCTTTGTATTGTAGGTTACAACCTTTTAAATATGAGAAAAATTCAAAATCCCCGCACTTTAAATTGCACCACTAATAATTCTATCTACTAACAGCTCAGAAGCGCCAAAATTGAAGATTACTATGCAGGCTGGATGTGTTATTATTTCGTATCTTACAGTTTGCTTAGCAATATTCGTCAATTCGTTTATTTTCGAGTATACCTTGTTGAAGTGAAAGAGGACACGCATGTAAATGTTACTTAAGTTCAATGATGAACGAAGGAACTGTAGCACAATCTTATTAGTATTTTTACGTTCTAATCGTGTTTCTAAATATGCAACAAATGACTAAATATTTTTCTGAATTTCATTTTTCAGAGTTTTAATGCTATGTTTTAAATATTCGTATGTATTCTCAACTGCTGTAAATTATTTTGCTGTTTATGCAAATTGTGTTTACTTTCATAATATGGTGATTATGATGTAAAAGATTTATAAAAGGATAAATGTAATTTTAAATAACTTCCCAAATGCGTAATTAACTCTGCTATTCTTCGTGTCAAGTTTTCCACATTTTCCCGGTAATCATTTCATTGCTTGCAAGTTAAACGACTGGATCCTTGATAATGATATATTTCTATTTCTTTTGCATCAATAATTAACAATATTTCATAATTTTACCAAATTATAAAGTATATATTTATGGCCTTATAAACGAAAACAGCCAAGTATGAATAAAAAAATATTTTCCTGTGTACTTTTGTTCTTGTTGCAATGGTATCGGAAATCATCAGTAGTAATGTCAATGGAGAAAAACAGAGATTATTATAAATTTCTTATTGACCATCCAGTTACGATGTCATTTAACAGTGACTGCAGAAAAAAAGCAGTACAAAATTTACATAATGTGCAAAACCATCTTCACTCTACAGACTTTTCAGACCACGTAATCCGAAGTATACATTCTTCTAATATGACTATCTACCTTCAGAACGTAGGATTCAAAAATTACAGTTTTAACCGATCTAATGTGCAAATGCCTGTAACAATTTTGATTGTCGTGTGTAAACTTCATTTTGTACAAGATGTTCGACACCAATTGAACAAGCTTGAGGAGTCTGTCATTTGGAACGCAAAAGCAAGACTTCTCGTAATAGCGGATGCCATTATTACGGACAAAGAAGTAAGAGGTATTTTTAAAGAGATTCGTCGGCACAACGTGATAATTGCTGCCTTGTATTACATAGATACAGAAGGTCAAAATAGTTTAGCTCGTTGCGTTGGATGCGGCAGTGTGCAGGTGAGCCACGATTTTAATAGTGAATTATGGAAAACGCGTTCAGAAGATATTCGCATGTGCAACATTACAGCTGGTGTTATTCCTTGGACTCCGTATACCATAATAAAAACTGTGTCAGGTCAAGAAGTATTTACAGATGGTGTGGAAATTTACATTTTGAAAACATTTTCTGCTTTTGTAAACTTGAGTATCACTCGCCTTCCAGCACAAGGATGGAACTTAGGTCATCAGCTAGTAGCTAATAGAAGTCTTGATATTGTCGTGGGCGGTTACTTTCTCACCAGCAAACATTTCGGTTTTATTGAAACTCTGTCTACAGGTATGTTTGAGAGAGTAGAGTGGTTTGTACCTGGCCCGATTGAATATCCAAGATGGCTGACATTTGGTCGAGTTTTTCAAGTAAACTTATGGATCTTTACAACTCTGAGTCTCATTGTAGTTTGGATTTTCTCTTTCGTTGTAAGATATACGTATAAATTGAATCACTGTAGGTCGAAATTGAGTGGAGTAGATGCTCTCCTAATTCTTCTCGGCCATTCGACTCATAACCCCTCGTTGTTCTCTGAGAGGACAGGATATATTGTGTGGGTTTTTGGATCTCTAGTTTTGAATTCCGCCTACCAGTGCGCTATTGTGAGCTTCATTGTAAATGCTGGAACGCATGCGGGTTTCCAAGATCTTAGAGAAGTTCTGGACGCCGATGTGGTGTTTGGGATTGATGAATACCTTTACAGTTTTCTAGAAGCGTCCCACGAGCCGGATTTTATCCGTGTTCTTAAAAGGCACACCGTATGCGACGATCCTCCTACAAAATGCTTCGAGCGCGTGGCGCACACGAGGGACATGGCAGTGGCAACAGATTTCTCCAAGGCGCATTACGAGCTCTTACCTCCCTACACGAGCGATCGAAGGCATCCGATCGCGACTCTTTCTACCCCCATCTTCTCCCGACCTTTGGCAATGTATTTGACCAAGCCCAGTCCGATTTTTGAGGTGTTCGATTTTTCGGTGCAAGGACTGCGGGAAGGAGGAGTGTTGGGTAAATGGTGGGACGATGTGATGGAGGCGGCATGGCGCCCGACCAGCTCTCTCGCTTCTCATTCGGATGGTGATCCGGTGGTGCTGTCGGTGTCTCACCTGCAGAGCGCCTTCCTTCTCTTGGGCATAGGTCTAACTTTGTCCACTGTGGCCTTTGCGGTTGAAATGTGTGTCACCTCCGTGTGTGGTGGGAGAAACGAAAGGCAAGGACGATGTGTTGATACCTTGCTTCATTGCTGACGGAAAATAATCGTCCCCATACTTTCGCCGCTCTACTCTCAATATTTGGCTATCCTGCAATCCAGATTCAAACCAGTGTACGATGACGCTATCTCGCCTACAAGGCACCTTCTACCTCTTGGGCGTAGGTCTAACCCTCTGCACTGTGGCCTTTGCGGTTGAAACGTGTGTCACCACTGTGTGTAGTGGCAGAAGTGGAAAACATGGACGCTACCTCGCTACAATGTTGACGGAAAAAACTTCGTCGTTCCCATGCCGCTTCGACGCTCTACTCTTAATAGTTGGCTACCCTGCTATCCAGGAGCAACCAGCACACGAGGCTGTCGGCGTTTGGGTTCAAGGTCTGCGAGGAGGCATATTGGGCAAGTGTGGGGTGATATGATGGCGGCGGGGCCCGGCCCGCTCACCCCCGCCCAGTCGAATTGTGGTCGGTGAAGGGGGCGGTATTTCATCAGCAAGGTGCCTTTTGGCTCCGGGCACACAATTGACAGCCGCCACTGATACATTTGCGGGAGATTTGTATCGCTGAGAATGAAGGTTGAAAAAGTGTTCGCAGATAAGTAATTTCAAATAAATTCCGAAGGTGAGGTTTGCTATTATGTATAACTTTAGGAAGGACCATACGATTCAGAAATCTGCCACTCTTGAAACAAATGTTTGTTTAGTAGCGTTAAGTACTAAAATTTCGATGAGACTAAGTTTTGGTTTCTTTTGTGAATACTGAGGAAAATGTGAAGATATTGGAATATGCTTTTTTTGTATTAAGAGTGAAGTTAAAAAATCCTGAATTACGGTAATGTAATCTGAATTGAGTTGGATTTTCATATGTTGTTGGTAAAGGATGAATAATAATTTATTCAGTTCATTTTGATGATAAATAACCTTAATTTCTTGAGTCACTTAAATATAAACATGTTTACGTCATAAACCATATATTTCAAATGCCGTTTTACTTTTGTTTACGGTTTTTCTCTTTTTTGAAAAGTAATTCATCACTTTATTCAGATTACATTACATTTTTTTATAAAATGTACACACAATTGATATATTGTAAATAAAACAAAACTTGAGTTAGTCTCGAAACAATGCCATGTCAAGTTATTTTGCCTATTATTATTATTATTTGAAAATTCCCTCCTAAGTTCTTCTTATAATATTTATTATATTACTAGAAGACAATAATGAGTCATAAGGGAAATAAGTTAATGAAACCAGAAGTTTTTTTTAAATCTTGTATTACTAAGAGAGGCTTCTGAGGTCAACCGACTATTGTTTTTTAAACGTTTTAATTTTTCAGGAACCAGAAAACACTGACATTGTTTATGAATATCACTATCACTAGTGATTGTTATAATTTGAGTTATTACATCGTTCGAATCTGATCGTAATACCGTATTGTTATATATGGACGTAATGCATCCACACACACTACGGCCGGCATCCGCTAAGAACTTTATATTTTGTTATGAGCATTTGAAACTAATGGGTAGTAGCTAAAGATTAGGGGTGTCACAGCGATGTCGATGTTATGTTTTATTAAAATCGGTGTTTTTTGATGTTTTTTTTCTTCTTTTCCGTTTTTTTTTCTGAATGAAAACGTCCCATGATCAAAATACTGTGAAAGTTAAATTATGAAATAATAACTCATAGTAACACTATATTGTGTGTGTTGGAACCAAAGGAACGCTGTTTGCACTACCTTCATCGACCAAACTCTCTCGCTTGAGATGACCTCCATGCCCTTCTATTTCCTCTTTCTTTATATTCATTTCGCACTTTGACATATGGTAAACATTCTGTAGGCGTAGGGACAACCTCCTCTTCTCATACTCTTATTCGGGGAATTGATAAACACGAACCCTGTCAAATAAAATTTTCATGCACGTGAACTTAATATTAGAGATTACTAATCCATTAGAAAAACGTAGATGTTCAAAAACATCGATGGTTTTTAGTCGATTTATTTTTAACATCGATGTTTTAATTTTGAACATTGATGTTTGCTAACACCGATGTATTGTAATCGAAGTCGCACCACTACTAAAGAGTTGTTTTTCTAATCCTAGACAAAGTATTTATATTTCAAAACTATGGAGATATAAGTCTGCTGAATACAATTTATAAACTGTATACTAAAATCATTAATAATAGAATGAAGAAAATAATGGAAGCAATAACTCTCAAAGAACAAAGAGAATTTAGAAATGGGAGATCATGTTCTGATAATATGTTCGTGTTAAAACAGTTGATTGAAAAGAGACGAGATTTCAATCTACAAACATGTATGGTGATCATAGATTATGTAACTTTCGATAACGTTCTTAGGAGAAAATTATGGTCAATTATGGATAGAAGATTCATACCAAATCATGTAATGAAATTCATTCAAAACATGCACAAAAATGCCAAAATTAATTAAAGAACAAAATCCAGTAAAATCGTTAATTTAAAATTTATAAATAAAGGAGTGAGAAAAGGCTGCTGCATGTCACCCGCACGTTTTAATATTTATCTTGGCGATGCTATCAGAATATGGAAGCAGAGGTGAAGTTTTTAAATTTTGCTGACAAATTTGATACAATTTCTATCAAATTTTTATCATTTTTTTTCAATTTTTATCTTCTGTTCGCGGACGACCATTTTTTGATATCTGATAATTAATACATTATACAAAGAACTCTATATGAACCACAGATTATCATAAAAGGATATAAATTAGAGATGTCTGTCCAAAAAAACTAAGTCAGTTGCAAAATATTGAACACAATATTGAAGTTTATCGAAGTTCCTGGGTTGTCATCTGTCTAATAAAGAAGAAATTGATGCAAACAAGAAAATTTGAAAAATTTAACAGAAGGTATGGGACTATTAGGAGGACAAAAATAAAGTACGAAAAGATACAATCATGGAATTTTATAAAACCTTAGCAGTCCATTGTGGGCTATATGGATATAAGGATGTAAAAATTGGACCATAAACGCAAAAATCAGAAGTATGATTCAGACTGCCAAAATAAAGTTTTTAAGAGGTCGTATTGGTGTCACAGAAAAGTCGCAATGAAGAGATGCGTAATTACCTAGGAATTTATAATGTGAATAGAAAAAATGACGAATACAGCTATGCATGGAGAGACCACATTAATAGAATGAAGGAACCACGAATACCGAAACAGATGCAATATAAGCCAAGAGGAAAAAGGAAGATAAAAAGTCCGAAGGGATGTTGGACCAATAGGGAGACGCAACAGAACCCACGTACTAATGCTTGAAGAAGAAGAAGAAAAATCATAAGTATTTTTGTGCGTGTTTTTTTTATTATTTTTTTTATTTTTTACTTTAAGGAAGATGTATTACGGAAAGTATTGAACCACACACGGGTCACAAATAAAGGTGACCCACAGACCGGCGTGGAAGATCCGCAGCCAACGCGGAAAGGCCGCAGCGAAAATTGGGCGTCACGTGTTGCCTTATCAGCACGTTCAGACCTTCGCGGCTGGCGAGCGTCGCGGCAGCGGATTGGCAGCGTTTTAATAGCTGCGGATTTTGGAACGTAGTCGGATGCGTTTTGTCCGCTGCCGCTCGTGTTTCGTGGATATCCGCCAGCCTTCTGGAGTCTTTGTTCTCCTCTGGATGAAGCTCTCTTTGCGTTTGTTAATTGGACGAGGAAAACTGTCACCAAACGTTGAGCCTTAATTGACGCCCCGGTGTGAACGGTTCCGCGAATTCCGCCGCCGAGTCTAGCGCGGAGCGTTCCGCGCCGCACCCGCTGCGGATCTCCCGCGCGGACTAGATAGGTTATTCACAAACCCCGGGCGTCGCTCGATTCACAATCTTCATCCGCGGCTGTTATTTGCCGTTTATCGGCCTAATGACGTTAATATCTATTTCGACCGCTCGCTCCCTTCGCCCCATAGTGAGGCGTCAACCTCGCGCGTCGCGGCGCTTTGATCTGCCGCCGAGTCCCTGGGCGGCGCCTTGGAAACGCCGTCGCGTCAATTCGCAATTTCGGCCCGGTCGCCCCCGAACGCTCGCAGCGCCCGCAGTGGCCATTTCGGGAACGACGTCGTTGAGGGGGAGGCTGCTTCTGGTGGCTCCTTCGCCTGCGAGTGCTCTGCCGGCACCGCTTCCGTTCGTCCTATTTTGCTTCTTGTCCACGTTCTACGCAATTCTTCTTCTCTTCCTCCGTTTCTCTGCTTCGAACACTTATTCCCTTCCCGTGCTTAGTACCTCGTGTTCTTTTTGTACATTTGCTTCTTATTCTAATCTTTTTGTTTCTTTCTCGCATGTTTTTCACCTCATTTTCTTTCTCTTTCTTACTTTCTACTTCTCCTACCCTTCTTGAAAATTCATTATCATAATAAAAAGCATCAAATACATTATTTCATGTCATTTTGAAAACTCTTTACTGTATACTATATTTTACCATGTAATTCAGTGTACTGCAAAGACGTTGGAAGTAAAATATATTGCGACTTCTCGTTTTCTTTGAGTGTTCTCATGTTATTTCTCAAAGTGCATATTATTACATTGAATGTGATTGTTACGAAGATACATTCGAGCAAAAATTGTGTTCGTGGAAAATAAGTCAGAAGGGACATATTATTTATTTTGACTTTTTTACGTACGTATATAAATAATATAGATAGTATAGATGAAGTTACGTAATGCTGTGGCAAAAAACAGCGATTTTTTGACAGAAAACCCGTATTATCGGACCTTGATACAGAAAAAATTAGAAACTCTTGTTCCTATAAATTAAATTACGTCTCCTGGCACGGTATATAGTCAGATTTCATGAGTTATGAGTCCTTGAGAACAAAAAGCTGTTATTTTCAAAACGTCGTTCTGTGAACAACACTAGCGTCTAAACTATTTGTACATTTTTTTTCAAAATGATTATTCCGTTGTCGATGTGACTCTCTTCAACTCGGCGAGTTTGAGAAACATTCTTTAAAATTTGGAGGTTCTTCACATGAAGCGCCGAGGACATTTTATAAATTTTATCAAAATGGCTTTAACCCTCCAGCTGGCGCGCGGTTGCACGGAGTGTAACATTCAGAAATTTTTGCTACTCCGTCACCTTGGCCCTGAAACCTATTCGTAGGTCCTCTGGATAGATGGGATCCCTTATCGAGTATCAAATTTTCCTTATGATATTGTTGTGAGATTAGTTTAACTCATACAAACTCCAACAGAAACATGACAACAGACAATTACTACACAAGCTACATTTTGTCAAACGACTATTACATACAGTTTTGACAACAGTAAAAGTTGTGGGAAAAATACCTTCTGTGTTTCTCCCTAACAAAACACGAGAAGTAGAATCCAATACTTTTGGATACCAGAATAATTTTACTCTAGTTTCATATATACCAAAGAAAAGTAGAACGGTAGTACTTCTTTCAACAATGCATGACAAACCTGATATAGACTGTGATACGAGAAAACCTTGCATCATCGTGAATTATAATGCCACAAAAGGTGGAGTGAACACTGAGGATCAGATGTGCAGTTGGTATTTTGAAACAAGGTTTACCAGAATGTGACCAATGTCTCTTTTCTTCAGATCATTGGACACTGTACGTGTGATTGCACACGTTCTCTTGAAAAGCAACAAGTATGACTGCGTAACAGGCCGCAGACAATTTTTGCACAATTTGACATTCTTGTAGTACGATTTGAAGATAAAAAATCTTTTGTTTCTTCATTAAATGATTAAAAAATTAAAAAATCATTGTGTTTCTTAGTCGGTTTAGCAACAATGAGACTATAGAAGGGCAAGAATCAAACAGAAAACGAGACAAATGCATGTAATGGGGCCGGCTGAAGAATACCAGAACCACACTCAGATATCAAATTTATGGTCATTTTACTTGTAAATAAATGACAAGTGTGATTCTCACTAAATCACATGATATAATGCTGTATAAAGCACATTTTAATGTCAGATTTATTTTACAATTTTAAATTACGTACATGAGTTAAAAAAATATATTACTCGTAAAATTAAAAAAAATAATTCTTAATGTTACATAGCACATTTATTCCAAATGAGTTAAATATTATCATACTATAGTTATATAATCAGATATTTCCTATCTATTCACGTAAAATCGAAAAAAACGCGTTGCTGCGCAGAGTGCAACGCGCGCACGCTGATGAGACTAAAAAAAGCGCGCCCGCTCGAGGGTCAATGTGTTTCTTTATATTTTGTTTTTTGAAAATAGAGAGAAATACACCTATAAATATTGCGATGCTAGTTGGAGTTAAAATATTTTTTTTTAAATGTGGGTTTGTTCCCACGGCACAGGAGTGAGATAGTTTTCAAAATATTTCTCATGTCCCCATTAAAGCGACAAAATGTTATTTGTTAGATAATACCATTCCATAAAGTGCATTTGTTAACTAACATTATTGCAAATAGCAATAGATCTCGAATGTTCTACCAGATGAATGACTCAGGTCATCATTGAAGTCATCTGATCTGCAGGTCCTAGGTGGGTCCCCTTGGCAGGTCCTACGAAAGCTAGCGGATTTTCGTCAATGCTAGATAGCTAGGTCGAAGTCACCCTCGTCTGGAGAATAATTTTAAAGACAGACAGCTGTAATAGGTAGTTTTCTGTGGTTTCTCCGATCACCTTTAGGGGAATACCGGAGCAGTACGTTAACAAACGGGCCACGGACCGCGCGCGATATCTACTTCTTCCTTGTCGTGTCGTTACCCCTTACATACAGTTACGTCCAGTACATGTGTCGGGAGTTCGGCTGCAGCGGAGTTCGCCTGAAGGGAGGATCCTGCACGGGCAAAAACCCGCAAACATGTGTAGGTCGGCGCCAAATCTCACCATTCAGTGGGAGAAGAAAAACGAAAACTCTCGTAATTAACAAAAGGCATTAAACATACGGAACTAATGAGTGTACGAGTAGCAGTTAACGTGCCCGCAAACACGAAATATTCAAACAAGCGAATCTTTTTCATTTGCATTGTCGATCTTTTTTACATTATTATTATTATTATTATTATTATTATTATTATTATTATTATTATTATTATTGGCGTATAGGCCATTACTGACCACGCTACACGATTAACGTGTGTAATTCTTCCAGGATCAGCTTTTCAGCTGTATCCTTGGATTACAGCAAGGTTGTTTCGCCTTGAAGTGTGAATTATGAGATGATAGGAATGGATTAGAAGGATATTGGTGAAAGGTGATCGTGGACTTTTTGAACCATCCCAGCATTCGCCTTATGACCGAGGGAAACCACGAAAACCCCGGTTAGGATGGCCGGCCGGGAATCGAACCCGGACCTCCCGATTACGAAGTCAGCGCGCTACGCACTGAGCCACTTCGCTCGGTTTTTTACATTATACTTATATAATTTTGAAGCTTGGGAAGGACTTAAAGAAGTAATAATGAAATAGGCATTGTACAGAACATGATTGAAAACATTAAAAATGAAGAAATGAATATTAAACTGTCCTCCATATTTTTTTACAATCCTTCCTACTTTGGAAACACCTTGCGTTGAAATACAGCCTATATTTTACGGAATGATTCTCGGCCGATTCGTTTTTGTTATTTGCTTTGCGTCAACTCTTGAGGAGACAACGAAGTGCACTTTCCTTTTTCGCCTGGGGTTTCGGGCGGAAGGACTCACCGCTCTCCTAAATATAACGCAATTCTCCACTTGGGGGCCGAGCGGGTCGGGAAGACTCGCAAACTGTCATCGGCGTGATGTATGGAGTTCGGGTCGGTCGCATTGTATTGTTATTTAAGTCGAGCCCTCGCCGTCTCGTTGACACCATGGGAGAAGAATTTCCAATATCTTCTGGCTCAGCGTTCTACTCCTCAATGTGCTTTCGCACTATGGGCCAGAATTCGTAAACGTTCGTCAGAAGGGAACGAAAGTGAGTGTCTATAAAAGGATTCTGAAACTGTTACATGAATGGACAGGTAACCAGGGTAGGGCAATATACTTTAAATTTAGTATTTTACAATACTTAACCAAAATATTTTATAAATCAGTATTTAAATATTTACTCAAAATATATTAGATTTTCATTTGATAAATACATACGTATTTGAAATACATCAGATACTCAAATTACAGTAAATAAAATAATATATTATAACTTTTTATTGCAATAATATGTAATAATTCACAATTATATATTAGTAATTGACAGCCTTACAATGCATGAACAATTTCAAATCTAAAATTATATAAAATATGGCTTACTCAGATAAACGGAATATCCTTTTAAAAGACTAATTTTTCACACAAATCATTAAGCAGTAAAACCCTAGTTGGCGAATGTATAAAACCCGCAAAGGAAAACAGTCGTTCAACTACCATGGATGAACATAAAATAGTGTTATATCGAATACATGTTTTTTCTATTGTCGAATGATTGATTTTGATTGTTAATGATATAGATTCATCATTTAAAAGCCAAGGGAGTTCAAATTCAACAGCTGAAACGAGTATTAATTTTTGTTTCAGTGAGGTTCATTCCACTAGCGAAATAATTCTGATTGTCAGCCTCCGTACAGCTCGTTGCGTGTATTTTGCAAATGTGCATTTCCGCCGTAGATACGGCATAATATAATATTCTGGGGAAGCTGGTCATGTAGTACTCAGATCTTGTAGTACCCACATTGCAAAAGATTGTTACTCGAATAGCAAAGAAATGCCATCCGCATGATCCCTGCTTGCTCCTCTTTATTGAGTGTGGAATCTTACCATTGCCGTGTGTATTTATTTACGAATATGTAATATTGTCAAAACTGACTTACTAAACGGTGCGAACAACATGTAGAAATCACATTCATCAGCTTTCAGTATAAACAGCTCACTACCAAACATCCAGATACAATACATGTACCTTACCTAACAACGCGTTGCAGATAACATTAAACAATTGAAGGCGGTACTCAAATTTAAGTTTAAAGTAAAATATTTTCTGCTGCATAACTGTTTCTATTCAACTAGACTATACTGATCATCAAAAAGAAAAATAATGTGTATTTTTACAAAACAGTGACATATGATTAGTTTACTTTGGCATTGTATATTTTTTTAAAAACCTAATACGCTTGTGACAAATAACTTACATAAGCGTCCGGGTCAATGACCCTCATCTCAATCAGGTTTTTGTCCAGTTTACCTGACAGATTGAGCAAATGCTGAGAGGCTCCTTGTTTTGCTTCTGGGCGCATATTTAGCTTCACTATTTGTACGTTTTGTTGAACTCTCGTTTGGCTTGTAGTGGCAGGAGTAGAGATAGGGGCAAGTTATTTTTTGTTGGAAATGCAGAAAAATCAAATCTGTAGTCCATTGTAAATAAGTTTTCTATAACGTAGGAACGAAAATGTCTAGTTTTTCAAATGCTGCTAAACTCGCGGTTTTAAATTCTATATCTATTTATCTTTAACTTTTCCTTATCGTTCATATATTTATAGTTAAATTGATGGGAAGGTATTCTTGAACTCAAGAAAAAGTGCGCAGATTATCTTCTTCCCCATACGTCACATACAGTTCTTACTGTTTTCTGACTAAATAAATAATAATAGAATTAAAATGAATCTCAATTTTGTTTTCCAGCACCATGTAGTACAGTTACAACAAAATTAACAGCAGATAAACATTCTCAGTGAAAAAACACGTAGATGAGCTCACTTTCATGGAGATCGGTGACACAGTGTTGGAGTTTCCGCATATATATATATATATATATATATATATATATATATACATACATATACATATACATAGATAGATAGATACAGAGAGGGGGGAGAGGGAGAGAGGCTGGTAGGTAGTAGAGTACGACACGTGAGTTTGCACAGAACGAACTGTTTCAACGTGATTGACAAATATAGCTTAAAATAAACGAAGCTTCAAAATACAAAAGCGCTACAAAACCTTTCGAAATTACGAAGGTTGCACTACTAAACATAAAATTACAGAAAGTTTAGAACAAGTAATTATAAGTAACAATAGGCAACTATCCCAACAATTGAAATGATTGGCTTAAATGTGGGCGAAATATCAGGATGCACCACTTCTTCGTTGCAAAAACTGACTCTAATCGCATTATTACGTACGTGTAGAGTATTGTGCCAATATTTCAAACGCCGTTTGCAAATACAAAAGAAGTCAAAGATACCTTTTATGGAGTGAGTGCATGTGATAGTGAAATTTTGAATACGTTTTCTTTCAGTCCTCATTCATAAGTGGCAAGTTCATAAGCCTCTTCGTCTCGCCCGCTCCACGTCCTCCGCCAGAACGTCGAAACCCCAAACGTCGAGCTCCCCAACTCCGGTGGAGCACGCTTCGCGACGGTGGCTCGCTCGGTGGCGCGCGTTCGAGTCGCGCTGACGGGCGATGCATATTCATGCAGACATCGCTCGCAAATCCATCGCGCGCTGATCCGTCAAATGCGAAACCAGCGACTTCCCTTGAACCCGCCCGCTCGGCTCGCTTCCCTCAGCAGCCTCCACGGCGCCGCTTCTGTGTACCCCGCGCACCGCACTTACCGCTCTTGCCCTTCTCGCCTCCATGACCGACCCCTCCGCCCCGCCACCCCACCGTCCCGCCGCCCTCGCCGCCGCCCCGCCGCTACCCCGCCGCCACCCCGCCGCCACCCCGCCGCCACCCCGCCGCCACCCCGCCGCCACCCCGCCGCCGCCCTCGCCGCCGCCCTCGCCCGCCGGCCTCGCCGCCGCCCTCGCCGCCGCCCTCGCCGCCGCCCTCGCCGCCGCCCTCGCCGTCGCCCTCGCCGCCGCCCTCGCCGCCGCCCTCGCCGCCGTCCTCGCCGCCGTCCTCGCCGCCGTCCTCGCCGCCGTCCTCGCCGCCGCCCTCCCCGCCGTCCTCTCCGCCGTCCTCGCCGCCGCCCTCCCCGCCGCCCTCGCCGCCGCCCTCGCGCCGCCCTCGCCGCCGCCCTCCCCGCCGCCCTCCCCGCCGCCCTCCCCGCCGCCCTCCCCGCCGCCCTCCCCGCCGCCCTCCCCGCCGCCCTCCCCGCCGCCCTCCCCGCCGCCCTCACCGCCGCCCTCGCCGCCGCCCTCATCGCCGCCCTCACTGCCCTCGCCGCCCCCGCCGCCCCCGCCGTCCCCGCCGTTTCTTTCGCCCCTGCCGCTCCTGCCACACCCCACCTCCGCCACCCTTGCCACCTCTGCCACTCCTGCCACCCCTGTCACTCCTGTCGACCCAGCCGCCCCACTGCCACTGCCGCCGCCGCAGTTATCGTTCCCAACGCCCCCGCCACCAATACTAATCTTAATACTACGCTGCGTGTGTGCCTTTACTCAATATTTGTAGAGTACATTCAACTCTCTATCCTTTCTAAACCACAATTTGTTGAACTCGTTAGAGTTCACAATTATTATCTTTCGTTCTGTTGTCACTGATTATTCCGGTTTTACCTGCGGTGTGTTCCCCGGGAATACGATTTCCCGCATTCGTGGAAAGTCTAACAGCTCTCACATCTAATAGATGGCTCGAGGCAGCAAGCTGCCTCAGCATCCATACACGCCATCTGAGAGGAGAAGATTGTGATATTAAGGCAAGTGACACGTGCCTCCGGACGTAGCAACTTCGATAAGCTCCTTTACCTGAGATGCTAATGTAGTGTGTGACATGTTCGCGGCATTCTCGGAAGAAGAGATTTCCGAGTACATCATTTCTCGGTTGGCATACACGGGAATCTCTTAGATACAAATGAAGCTGTCTATGAACTACTGTGAGAGTGGATGCTGGTAATGGAGATAAATTACTTATCCTGGAAAACTTTAATTCGGTGGAAAAGACTAACCAATAAAACTCGTTTTTCCACTCCCATTATATAATTCTGTCATTTGATGCATAATGATACACATTACGATATAGATTTCATTATAATACAGCTTCTCCATCAATCGCAGAGACGCTTACAAACAAAATACTGACAATTAATCATTGAGAATCGTTCTAGTAAATGTTTCGATCGATTGTGTACATTAAAATTGCATGAAGTAATATATTATGCTTCCCAAATTGAATTTGTTTTATTATTAGTTTTTTTGCGTGGAATATTATTTAAAATAAATTAATCGTGATTTCACTTTGATCCTATTAGACTATCGCCGTACGACAAAAGCCACGTGGGGGCAGGATAAGGTTTATAGGGAGCTGTCCACTACGTGGCCTTGCCTGAATCCTGCAAGTCAACTGCCATGAGACGATTCAATGTAAACGTTTAACTTATACAAGTTATCATAAGTTGTAGAAAAAGTACCGTTTGAAACTCGTACTGTAATGAGTATTAGTACTCTATTAGTACACATATGCGGAGACTTAGTTTCATAATGTACTATTATTAAAGCCTCAGCGTCTGTGTAAACCACCCATCTGTATCAGGGTTTCACAGGCCTTCATTTTACTTTGCAGTGCGTGTGTAACCTCACTCTCCGACGCATGCCAATCTCACCTGCTGAATATCAGGCATCTTTCTTCATCACTTCGACGAGCCTCAGCGGACGTACATATAAGGTAAGCAATAAATTCTTTAATATTTCGATGCATTCAAAAAGGTGAAATGAAATTTATTGCAATTATATTTTTGTTCATTCGCTATATTTACCAATTTTTTTAAACAATACTCTATTTCAGTTATGTGGAAGATATATTTCCTAAACGGAGCTAGGTGTTACTGTACTACTGCTATATTATCTTAATTTACTTTACGCTATTATCCTTTTATAGTTACGGGTGTGCAGAAATGCGGACGTTCGAATGTTCGGATGTGAGGTTTCGTCACTCACGGTTAGACCACTTCGTGCGCCAATCGAGACATAAGATATTATTCAAAGCGTTTCAGTTGGGGAACCGATAATTAGTTTTTCATAACCAGCCCTAAGATTCAAAGAAATTTCCTAAAAGGTTTTGGCGCTGAGATGCTACTGATAATGCCAGAAATTACTTTGGTATTACTGATATTGACAGCTTTAAGTGAACAATTGAATTATCAAGTGCATCGCGCTAAAGATTTCATTCAAATTTTAATTCTAATTATTAAAAAAAATTCCGAAACCTACGAACAGTATTGCCTCAGAACGTATTAAACTTTCTAGTAAATACAGAGAAAGCGAAACTGTGAGTAATGCTAGAAAATTAATGAACGTTCTAATGTTCGACTTCTGACTTTAACGTTCTTACATAAATCTGCAAATACTAATATTCAAATGATTGTGACCTACAACTTACCTATGACAACCAATGACTTATTTACATAAACATAAAAAATCGCCTTTTAATGTTTATATAGATTCGCATTAATTCTCGGCTATCCGGGAGACGCCGCGTCGTTGCCCGGGGTGCCGACGTTTCGCCTGACATGTCACAGGCTTCCTCAGGGCAGTGACTGCCATCACTGCCCTGAGGAAGCCTGCGAATTCATGGACTCGAGCCGCGGAAGCTTACGTATACAGATTCGCATTTGTAGCGATACCGATTTCCTCATACAAAATTTCATAAGGCTGAGGGCAGTTGGGAGAATAAACATACGGCGTTG
This sequence comes from Gryllus longicercus, assembly GCA_038098605.1. Taxonomy (NCBI): domain Eukaryota; kingdom Metazoa; phylum Arthropoda; class Insecta; order Orthoptera; family Gryllidae; genus Gryllus; species Gryllus longicercus. The sequence continues at coordinate 777,963 of JAZDUA010000173.1, read as the reverse complement.
CACGTGCAACCTCACTTATCGGACAGCCATTTGCGCCCCCGGCCCATTAAGAAGGTCGTTAAAAGGTTCAGTTGTCGACACATTCACTGAGAGAGGCACGTGTTCGCTAGACCAGCTGCGAAATTTCTAGAACGCCCGCTTACATCCAGGGAATCCCAGAGCGATAAATTCTTTCACGGACAACGCCTGCCTTGTGCAAGCATGGCCGGTGTTCTAGAAGGAATAAGAAAATTCTGAACGCTCACAGTGACGCAAAGAGTTGAAACTCCCTTCACTACTCCCGTCAGGATTGGTTGAAATAGCGTAATGCGCCATTTCCTTTGGCCAATAGCGACGCGACTATTATAAGGAGCTGGAGCATACGAGAAAATTGGGTGGGGGCAAAAGTTGACTTAATACAATTTCGACTGATAGAAGATCAGAAGGGAGAGAGTAGCCAGAAGGGCCAGAGCATTAGACGGGGAGCAGTCGGGAGAGAATCTTCTCTGGGGGGGTAACTATTCGTCGGGGAGAGACCAGTGTGTCTCTGAAAGACTTGTAATTTTTGTCGGAAGGAGCCTGAGTTCTAGGCTGAGGGCAGTTGGGAGAGAAACTTATCTGGGGTGGGAATTATTCGGGCGAATGTGCCTATGTGGGACTTATATTATTTTACTGCGAGTTTTGAGCATTGAGCCGACTGCAGGAAACAGAGAAAATTCTCTGGGGTGGGAATTCGCCGTGAAGAGAGGCGAACGTTTCTCCGAAGGATTGCTAAACTGTCCGAAGTTGTGTTCGACAATTATTATAATGAGAATCAGAGGTACGCATAGTTAATTACTACGTTCCTGAGATTGAGATCGCCCGGCCGCTCCAAGTCTACCAGTTACTACCAGTTACTACCAGTTCAACCAGACAACGCTACCAGACGCCGTCAACGCAGCCACGCGCCGCCGCCCCTTTGGTGACGTCACGACCCGACCGCCAGCTGTTGGCCCGGGGGGCCATTGACCTCCGCCGAATTCTTCCGAAGGACGACAGCCGTTTCCTCGACCGCGCCGCGCCCCCCCCGGGCGCGCGGAAACCTTCTTCCAGGCAGTATTATTCAAGGGCATTCGCCCCTGTGTAAATTTTGTAATGCGGCGCCGCGCTATGGCGCATCGATTTGTAACTTTTGTATTTTACCATTGTAACGTTAATCATAATTCTTCCTAATTTTTAAGCTTTACTCTGAATACTAACTTTTCATCTTCTTTTCTTTCCACCTAATTTTCACATTTCTTTATTCAATTTGCTAATGTAACTTCCCTGGGGCATTAATTTTTTTGCCCAGGAATAAAAGTAATTTTTACCAGTGACCCAAGTGTTTCTTTCGTACTGCCATTGTGTCTGTTTCACGATTCCTTCCATCACCGACTGAGCTATTTCCGGGCCGCTAACCGGGCGTTCTCTCACGAGACGACCGGGGGGTGTTACACATTAAAGCGATTAATAGAGCAATTGCAGAGGCAGAAGTGAACACAATTTAGACTGAGTTTGTGGAGTTTTAATCGTTTCAAAAATTTGGGGAGAAAAATTTAGAAGTGTTAAGTTAATCCGGGGAAGAATCAAATGAATGTTGTAGAAGATTTTGCGACAGAATTTTCGGAACTAATTTGGAATGATCTGCATTTAGCATATCTGCTCATGTGCATTTCTGTGCATCTTAGCAAAAAGCTTAAAAAATAGCTGTGCTAAAATCCATCTAATAGCATCATCAAAACCTGCAAGTATTCGTTACGACGATTATAATTTTTAAATTGCAATAAGACCAGTTCATATCCCGTTTGGAGGTAACATACAGGACTATTAGGTATTTGGAACTTTGGATCGGGAGTATAACATTATAAGCTACTATGAACCATTGGTAAGTCCAACGCCAGCAATTTTCCCTCCAAGATGCCCTCCTACTCTTGTTTATCTACATAATGTATTTTTAAAAAACGGTGTATTTTTCAAAGAATACCGTTACACAGAGTAAAAAAAGTTATTAATCTTTGGCGGCACCATTCAAATTTCGCCGGACAATTCAAAATAGAGCCGTTCACCTGCAAAATTATAATTTTAGGAGATGTTTGTCCTGTTTGTGCATCAAAAATATATTTGACACTACTACCTAATTGAAAGTTCATGTCCGCACAATCAATGAAGAAATGACTAAAAGTTAAACGATAATGAAAGGAAGGAATGAAGAGAGTGTGCCATAGCAAGTATGCAATAGCTTCTACTCATGGAAGTGCGTGCGCGTACACGGCTTAACCACGTCGCCGACGCGAATAGGGCGATTTCCGCTTAGATGCGAGTGTGCCCGGGTCCAGGATCATCGACGCGAGCTACGCGAGGGAGCAGCAGGTCTGCTCATTGTCCGAGGAACAATCAGGGAAGCTGCGCATGCTGTGAGCGGAGGCTCGGGGTCCCACAGGGGTCACAATAGGGGGACCTCGTCTTGGGTCGAAGGTGGACTGTGCACATTGCTGGAAAAGAATCGCTTTTTACTTGTTACATGTCGAGTGGTCTAATTTTGTAGGAGTTCCCCCGCGCATCTGTTTCGGGCTTTGATAAAATATGTTTTGAGTGCTACATGTCTCAAAGGATTTTTTTCTGATTCTATGTCGAGAGAAGTAAAATAATTTTTTTAGAGCCGGTTTTAATAGCCGTTTGTATGACTCTAGGCAGCGGCAGCGTTGTTGAATGTTACAATAAGATTTGTAAATCTTAGGGATACTATAGATCCTCCCTAATTTTCGCGAAACAAATAAATCTAAACTTACGTGCATAATTTTATCTCTGAATTCAATGAAACTAATAACAATGTTTGCTCTTATTAATGCAGATATATTGCAGCAAAATTGCCGAAAACGATGTGTTAAAGAAATTCCAGACTAGCATTGAATAGCTTCTTTAATGTGTAAAAAAGAAGTGATACTTAGCTCATAACATATCAGCATTACATCGTTTCTGAATGCCTAATTTCAAGCTTCTAGCTTTAAAAAGTTAATTTTCTTGACTTTGTTACAAATGTAAAATACTGATTATTATATGTTGTAAAATATGCTTATTTATTGTATAGTTTCCTCAGCGTACAAGCGTAAAAATTGTCAATCAAGTCATATTTCAACACGTCTTTGTTTTTAATGAAAAATTGGAGTCGCCTCGAACTTGCATATAGACTAAAATTTAAGTGTATCCATGAATTTAACCCCATTTAACAAAAAAGTAAAAGGACTACTTTACGGGTTTCAAAACGTGACTTCTTAGGAAACAGGTTTGAAAGAATTTCTAGAAGGTATATTTTTTCGAATAAGGCTGACAAAGCTTTATTTTGGAAACTTTTAACGAAATCATCAACTTTACACTTTTTAGTCGAATCATCATCTTAGTTTCGGACGGATAATAACACAGACTTCTCTCGGGATACAACATACGCTAAACTTACGAGTCTTACGAACCAAGTGTTTGAAGCGTCCGAAACACCAAATATTTACTTATTTACTCACTCAAACAATTTGCGTTTGAACTCGTGTGCGTACACGTAGCTCAATGTTGTAATTGTCATGGCTACAGCACATCTGAGTCCCAGACACTTTCATGAAAAATGTATTTCAGAATTTTTTTAATATCAAGATGGTTTAATGATAATGGTGCTCGTGATAGAGTAGTCGAGTATGGTGCTAAATTCTTATAAATACTTTAAAGAGAATATTGAGGCTGTTTTTTTAAATAAAAAAAATTGAAAATGACTTAGGGATCTAACTATAGCTCATTTAAAATTAAAAGATTGAATTTAAATTTATGAGCAATGAGTTCGTACGAATGGATCTGGGAACGACTATTTTGAGGAAATTCTGTAAACATGAAGACACTAGTGTTACGGAAGAGGCATTTGGCGGCTTAACAGGGGAAACTACATGAAAATCGAATTTAATTTCTATGATTTCAAAATTAGTAAAATCTCAACTGACAAAGAAATTCAAGAATACATAAAAGTAAATTATCTGCGATACAATAAATTTCCTTGAAACGGAATAAATTGAAACGGAATAAACACATAACAGTAAGTTTCAATCGTACTTTTAACATTGCATAACTTCTGCTTTGTGTGGGGTGGGGTGGAGGGTGAATTCATTGGTTGGCATCATTATGTGAACTGCAAGTGAGTGATTTTGAAAATTAAACTATTTTAGCACTTCCAATTAGAACAGCTATATCTCAAACCATAACTAGTTCATCTATAAAATATTTGATATTTTAAGAGAAGCAAATTCCTGGAGAGCGATGTGATTCTATGTGGTGTCGCTCGGACAGGTCAACTCAGGTCACCATTGGAAAGGAATGCAGCACAGTTAGGCGGGCGGGTTATGAGGATCAATCTAGCCATGTAAGGCGGTGGCAGGAGCTGTCAAAGCAAGCAATGCACAGAGCCGACACAAGAGCAGGGCTCTCCTGCAGAACGCGGCTTCATGCCTTGCCTGTCTCCCCGTTTACCGCCCGCTCGCCCAGGTCTGCCCTCATCTGCCTCCATCACGTCCTCCCACAAACACCACCCACCTACGCCCGCCCCGCTCGCCTCACCGGCCAACGCCTACCCGGCTACTCTCCCTCAATAATGCTCACCCGTCAGCCCGTCCACCCGCCCGTCCACCCGCCCGTCCACCCGCCCGTCCACCCGCCCGTCCACCCGCCCGACCACCCGCCCGTCCACCCGCCCGTCCACCCGCCCGTCCACCCGCCCGTCCACCCGCCCGTCCACCCGCCCGTCCACCCGCTCGTCCACCCGCCCGTCCACCCGCCCGTCCACCCGCCCGTCCACCCGCCCGTCCACCCGCCCGTCCACCCGCCCGTCCACCCGCCCGTCCACCCGCCCGTCCACCCGCCCGTCCACCCGCCCGTCCACCCGCCCGCCCGTCCACCCGTCCGCCTGCCCGCCCGTCCGTCCGTCCGTCCGCCCGCCCGCCCGTCCGTCCGTCCGCCCGCCCGTCCGTCCGTCCGCCCGCGCCCACCAACTTCAGATCACACCCATTCTGAACCCCATTACTCTTCGCTCGCATGTAACGCGCCCAGTCGCCCACCTACGTCCTCACGAACATGCCCTTCCGTCACTGCTAGTCTTTACTTCCTCACGACCATTCCCCTTCACACCCACCAACAGACACAACTCAGCTCTCCTACGCCTAGCGAAGCCCATCTCCCATTTTGTCACATCACCCACGCGCCCTCTGTCACCCGACTCCCGGCGCGTCCAGGGAAGCTCACTAAACAACGACCGCCCGCGGCCTCCGCCGCTCGCCTGCTTCCGCCCCCCCCCCCGGCGGGTTCACCGCCGCCGCGGAGGCGCTCGCCTTGCAACAGGTCGACGGCCGAACGGCCGATGATCCCCAGCGGTCTATGATATCATAGAGTGACGGTCCCCAGTTTGTGGTTTGCGGTGGTTTCAGGGAACGAGGAAATGGCACGAGAAATATGTTGAAAACGAAGCGGTTTCCGATAACGGAGTTTGGTAAAAGTTTATTGAATTGCTGAGTGACAGAATGGGGAAATAAGCTGCTGAGCCTGCGATCAACATCAAGCTGTGAAGAAGGGGAAATTATTATATCCGAAAACTGAACACGTTCACTTATGAATTTTACTTTCTGGTGTACGTACGTACGTAACCGAACGTATAATAGAGATAGTATGTAAAGCTGCATAAACTCGATTTTAACGGAAATAGACGTCTTATGGTCCGAGATATAAAATATCTTTTGTAATGAATGATACCAAAAATATGTTTTAATATGTGTGTTAATACTGATGTAATAATTATACGGAAAATGTTTTAATACTGTCCGTCTGTGGGTACATCCATATGTTTGTCCTGAGCATCTTTCTGTCCATCTCTGACTGTCCGGTTTCTGTGTCTGTCCGGCTATCACTGACTGTCCGGCTATCACTGTCTGTCTATCTCTGTCTATGCATCTATGTCTGCCCGTCTATCTCTGCCCTCTCACATTGTCAGCCAGTCTCTGTCCATTTCCTCTGTCCGTTTGTCTGTTCGTCTGTTTCTCGTCAGTCGGCGACGGGAGCTTTGGAAGTGTTGGGGGCATCAGGGGCGTCGGAGGTGCTGAGGGCGTCGGGGGTGGCGGGAGCTACAGGGGTGGTGGGGCGGTGAGGGAGGCGGTGAAGACGCCAGGGTGGCGGGGGCGGCAGAATGGGTGTGGCTGAGGTGGTAAAGGCAGGGGTGGGCGGCCTGAGCGGTGCGGCTGTGGTGGCAAGGCAGGGGCCTGAGTGGGGGCGGCGGGGGTGTGACGCAGGAGCGTGAGGCGGGTCGGCGGGGGCGGTGGGGGTGGCGGGACGGCGTAGGCGGTGTGGGTGGCAGGGTAGCGGGGTCGGCATGGGGGCAGGGCCGGCAAGAATGGTGTGGCTGGGCCGGCGAAGCAGGGGTGACGGCGGGGCGTGACGTAGGGGCGTGAGGCGGGGCGGCGCTGCGAAGCTTGGCGCCGTTGTGAGCGGCGCGTGGGGGAGGCGCGGCGTGTGCGAGGGCGCGTGCCGAGGCAGAGCAGACCGTAGGCGCCGCTGGCCATTGTTGGGGGGCGGGGGCAAGGGCGGGGCGAACCGAGCCGGGCCGCGAGGCGCGCGCTCTGTGATGCAGATCAGCTCCCACAATGGGCGCATCGGGCGACGCGCGCGTCGCCCTCCATAATTACTCAGCGCCTCGCCCCCACCGCCCTCCCACTCCGCCTCGCGCGGCGCGCTACGGCCCCCTGCTCTCCACGCTTCGCCTCCCAGCGCCCTCCTCCGTCGCACACGCCCTCCTCCGTGGCACACGCCCTCCTCCGTGGCACACGCCCTCCTCCGTCGCACACGCCCTCCTCCGTCGCACACGCCCTCCTCCGTCGCACACGCCCTCCTCCGTCGCACACGCCCTCCTCCGTCGCACACGCCCTCCTCCGTCGCACACGCCCTCCTCCGTCGCACACGCCCTCCCAACCCGCTCCTCCACCGATGGCCGAGAGGTTCTAGGTTCGAGTCCCGTCGGTGGCAGGATTTTTGGCACCTGCTTGTCAGTCAGATCGGTCGAATTCAGCCGCTGTTTGGAGGAGAATTCTAGCAGACGGCTGCTCTGATCGGTAGATTTCAGTTGTTTCTCTCATCGTCACCATGTGAATTCTGGTGCAGTACCCTACAGAACGGGCAACGGTCCGCGTGCGATCTTACTTTCCTTTGCCTTTGCTGTATTCTCACTCCTTAGACACACACTCATATGCACTACACTACCACACATGTCGGAGACCAGTCGAGAGCTTAGAGCTTGTCCCAACTGGGGTGGTGCCTTGCTGGAGGGTGTTACCTGGTTAATGGTAATCCCGCCAGTTGACAAGTTGATTGGCGCCGGGTTTAATCATCCAGAGGGAAAAGATCTTGCCTTCTTCCCAAGGAAAACTTGCACTCATCCTAACGGTCTAATGACCTTTAGCAGTTGACGCGCATGAAAAAGTGAAACAATCAATTAATCTATCTATTAGACGGCTCTCTCAAGCTTTCATCTTCCCTGCCAGAGCCTTCGGACCATCATCTGTATTTTCATCTTTACAGCCGCAACGCCTGATCAGAATAAATGAGGGCAGGGACTGCTTTGCACTCCTTTTGGTATCTTCATAACTACTAACGAAGACCTACAGCTTAACCAGTGGTCTCAATTTCTACACATTCTACAAAATAGGTACATTCAGTGCTTGATGTATAAAATTGTATTTCCCGGAACGCGTCCCAAAATCAAACATTAATTTTATATATAATTATTCATTGTTCCCGAGGTACCGGTTCGCCGTCAGAAATCAAGCCCTGGTTACATTGGTTTATTTACGAGGAATGCTAAAGAACGAGGAAAGCTAAATATAGGTGGGTGCAAAATTATGCTCAAATATATATTTTTTCGTCCATCCTACAGTTGTTATTGTCATTTTTTGTTACCCCACATAGGCTCGTTAATATACTTATCAATAATTTCTTTAAGAAAATTTTAAAAAAAATCATGAGTCATCTTTCCATCAGAAATTCATCTTTTGTTGCATGTTCTCTTAGATTTTTCCAATCATTTTCTCTTCCGTTAAATTTTTGAGAATTAAAACGCTTTTGCAAAAACAATTTTCTTGATTTTTCTTAGTGTAATATACGAATCAAACATTTGATATTGATTCTGTCGAACTTCAAGTTTCTTTATCACACTCTAAGTAAATATTTGGATCGTTCTTTCACTTACCTTCATTTTCTTTAGTTTCATATGTATCGATTGCTCATATACCAAAATTGTTCAACAACATCACTAGTTTTAAATCAAATAAATGAGTAAAATCTACGTAAATGTTTCTTTTCAACTATCTACTATAACCATTCATTACTTTATTACCAAATACGTACGGCGAAGTTCCACTTGTTCGTATTTTTCCTCTTTTTTCATTTTGCATGTTAATTTTAATCTTGTAATCCATTTTGGGGCTTGCCTTTTTGACTCGAAATTTTCCTTTGTGCTCTTGTCACACTGCAAGGTCCCTCTATGCCCTGACCTTCTCCCACCGGACGCCCCTCCGCTTCAGTCTTGGAGAATACGCACTCTCCTCAATGGTGATTGGAGGACATGCTCCGGGTTTCAGTACATTCCGCCTTCCCTGCTAGACTGCTAGACCGCTAGACCGTCCCTTTCAATTCTCCCCCTTCTCACTGCCTGGCTCGCCAATATCGCTATCGCCTACCCATGCACCCTGTTCACTAAACACCGTTCCCAGACGTCAAAGATTCTCTCTCCACCGCATGCCGCCCGGCCCCGCCCGGCCCGGCCCGGCCCGGCCCGGCCCGGCCCGGCCCGGCCCCGCCCGGCCTCGCCCGGCCCCGCCCGGCCCCGCCCGGCCCCGCCCGTCCCCGCCCGTCCCCGCCCGTCCCCGCCCTGCCCCGCCCTGCCCCGCCCGGCCCCGCCCGGCCCCGCCCGGCCCCGCCCGGCCCCGCCCGGCCCCGCCCGGCCCGGCCCCGCCCGGCCCCGCCCGGCCCCGCCCGGCCCCGCCCGGCCCCGCCCGGCCCCGCCATCACTCCCCGTCCTCACTCGCACACCATTTCTTCCTCCTTACACTGGTCGCTAACTGCCCCGCCCGGCCTTTTGGTAACTCTGGCTCCGACGAGACATTCAGCCTCGTAGCCGCTACGCTTCCCGATGCCATATTGTCACCGCCGTTGCTGGCGTGGATGTTGCCGTTGTTCACATTCATCGAGTGACCATCGATTGAACGCCGGGAAGGGCAAGAGATGGCTGTTCACTCACGCAGACATTGCTTACGCAGTCATTACGTACGAGTACTACTAGCTCTGGGACTCCACGCACTTGTGTTAATGCATTGGCCCTACGCGGCTTTCTTTGAATATTATTCATTCTTAACCCAGTCATGATTAACTTCACTAAATTAAGTAATGCTCGAAAATGAAACCTGCCATTGTGTAAAAATGATCTTTATAACCTATTTCAAAACGTGGACGTTTTTACGTGAATGCATCTTTCACCACATGTATACTCTGCCTAGAAATAGTCGCCAAATGAAATTTTCCGAAAAAAATCCACGGATTTTTCGATGTCTACTAATCAAAATGTCACACCCAAATGTGTATGTTTTACAAAAACTTGTTTAAATGCAATTTACAATGTTTCTACGCATTGCTGGCTGAAAGACGTGAAGAAACCTGCAGGAAACGCGTAGGGAAACTCGTAGGGAAATCTTCGGGAAACTTGGTGAGAAAGCTGTAGATAACATGTTGAGAAAATATGTAAATGTATAGGGAAACCTTGGTGACGCCTGTAGGAATACTTTCCCGGAAGTTGCTGTGAGAATTCTGGGGAACACATGCGAAACTAGGGGGGAACGTGAGTGATCACATTGCTCAGAACGTTCATGAATGTACGAGGTGACGTTTGGGGGCAACATGCGAGAACATGTTGAGAGTGAACATGCGGGGAACGTCGGATGGAATGCGGGTCCCGAGTAATGATTCTTTAAATATGTTTGTTTTGCATACCATCATTATAAACCTTTTCTATTTCAAGAAATCGTTCATAATCGGGCATTTTACGTCACAAATGACGATGTATTAGCAATTTACGGCAGAATGATTGCGTCATCACACGTTCAGCCAATCACGGTCAGAGAATCGCGGGGAGGTTAGTGGTGAACGAAAGGGCCGACCATCGTTTGCTCGCACAGATGTTAAATACACGAGACGTCACAACAAAGTTGTTTCAGTATATAAAGTTTGATTTTCTGATAAATTTCAAATGCCCGTATACAAATAATAGCGTAAACAACTCGTTTATAATGTTGCAGTATTGCAATCGTACAAATTTGAAAACTCGCTCCTAATGTCGCTCGTTTTCAAACCAAGTACTCATGCAATAAACCTTAACATTATAAACTAACTGCCTAAACTACTGTTCTGTCAAATGATATTTTGGAACTTTTTATATTTTTAGCTGCAGATCATTAGGGTACCCCACTCTCCATAGCGTCCTTGGGCAATAAGAATCGAGTTGAAAGTGAAATAAATACAAAATTAGACTCAAAATGTGAATATACTGTCAGGAAGAGCATACAATGGTTAATAGTGTAAAAGTACTGTGCTTGGGTAAAAGTACACGTAAAGTACAAGCTCTAAAAATACTAGGTTTATTGTTCAATTCACAATTTACAATATTCCACTATCGTATCAATTTTCCCCTTAATCCAGGTATCCAGGAGATGTACCAAATACAATTCCGACACGTCGTACCATCAGAGAAATGACACAAATACATAACCGATATTACAAACGCCACCAGAAGTCATTCCAGGTTCACACCTCCATCCGATATCGCACACAATCTTTGCAATATTACGTCGCACTATTTACAACTTGTCTCGCCAGGAAACTCAAACGGCCTTCGCTGTCTGGGGACCCCTCTTCCCAGATGGTGGATTTATCTCGTACCCACCTGACTCAGGTGGTGGCTGTGGCGGGGCGGGGCGTGGCGGGGCGGGGCGTGGTGTGGCGGGGCGTGGCGGGGCGTGGCGGGGCGTGGCGTGGCGTGGCGGGGCGTGGCGGGGCGTGGCGGGGCGTGGCGGGGCGTGGCGGGGCGTGGCGGGGCGTGGCGGGGCGTGGCGGGGCGTGGCGGGGCGTGGCGGGGCGTGGCGGGGCGTGGCGGGGCGTGGCGGGGCGTGGCGGGGCGGGGCGTGGCGGGGCGTGGCGGGGCGTGGCGTGGCGTGGCGGGGCGTGGCGAGACAGCAATGCACCCCAGGTCGGTGTTCACCAGACCTTGAGATCTAATTTGAATCACGTTGTTGACGTTGCCCCTGACCAGCCCCACCTGAACGCGCTGGCCCCAACCGCCGGGACGGAAGGCGTGGCTCAGTGCATCAACCGATGTCACTGCAGTGCCTCTGATCGGGAGATCGTAGGATCGAGTCCTGACAGTGGCAAGACACTGGCTACATAGCTAGGTTGAATTCATCCGCTGTTCGGAGGAGAATTCTAGCGGCCTTGTTGCTCTGATAGGTCGTTTTCGATGGTGTTTCCGATCGACGCCAGGTGAATGCTGGAGCAGTACCCCAACAAACGGACCGCGGGCGATCTTTCCTTCCCTTTCCTTGTTCTATCTTACACCTGACTTATATACACGTTCACTTACATGCACTACACTACCACAAATGTCGGGATACAGGTCGCGAACTTAGACCTTGTTTCGGCTCGGGCGGTAGTCGCTGCTGGGAGATACCCGGTAGGAAAACTCGGCTGGCTGACGATTGGTCGGCACCGATTCTCACCACCCAGCGATGGAAGATCATCGCCAGCTCACAATAAAAGCATGCACTACACGTACTGGAATAATAACCTTGGGTTTTAACGCGCCTGGAATCAAAGAATCAAATATATATTAAACGCATAGTAGTTTTTGTTAAAAAATATTATTAGGTATTCAAATTTCAAGGCAGGAGCACTTTACCTCGAAGAATATTAGAGCTCAACTTTGTACGTCAATTTTTTTAATTTTTCTGTTAATTATCAACTGATATGTCATTAACATAGACAAAAATAACACTGAAGATTATCAGTGCCTTATTAAATTTTTTTTCACCATCGATATCACTTTATCAGTTTTTCTCATGATTGTTGACAATGTCAAACGTAGTATTTTGTGACAGTTAGTATGATTGGCATCGTTTCAGGAACCACCAGAATCGACCAAAATCAGTAGCTACAGCAAATTGCTCGATTCACTGAACTGTAATTTTGGTGGATCATATTATGCGGATTATTCGATTTATTGCGACTTCTATGTTCAATAACACATTAGCTTTAATCTCTTTGGTAAAACCTCTCTCTGGGGTAATTCTATTCCAAATTAACACATTTACTTCACAGGTGGGGGTATGCATTCTTCGCTCATTTCACAAAGCATTTTTTTTTCAAAATTGAGATATTCAGGTGGTATATTATTACTTATAACACTTCATGTGCTATTTTCTTAGATCATTTTCTTGTAGTTGGGAAAAGTGTATTCATGATTTCATTTCAGAATTAGTCGCACTAAAAATATTTTAAATTTCTGGTAAAATTGCCACTATTGTTTTCATTTGTCTGATGCATCATTCAGTAAATCACAAGTACAAAAACTATAGGTATTATTTCATGAAAACAACACAAGTTCGGTCTATAGTTGCGCCAAAGCGATTTTTTATAGAAACTGATACTATCTTAATTCTCTAGTACGACATTCGAACTTTAAAATTTCAAATTGTCTTCCAAGTTTTAAAAAAATTCATTTGTAAAATTTATTTTGTGTAAATACGATGAATAATTTGAACAACAAATATCATTTTATTTCTTTTTTTACTGATAAAAGATTTTACTTTTAAAAAACATGCGTGATATCAGGCCGTGCCATGCACAACTCAGTGAAACACATTGGGATGGTTTTGAAATTCTGAATTTAGTAGAAGAAATCATAAAATCTAAACTTTACCATAATCTATTTTTACATTAAAGGGGGTGCTGGCTCCAGCAATGGGCAATGTTCTCGCGTGTCTTGGTTGCTTCGTACTTTCACTTTTGACTAATAAACTTTCGAGGGCCACACAAATGGCACCGCGTGCTGCATGCATCTCGTAAACAAACGATTGGACAACCCTGTACTAGTACGTATTCCCGCAGTTCATGGAAAGAAAACACGGTTCGTGGTTAACTGTGTTGGGTGTTTGAAAATTCTATTGCTGAATAATGAAATTGTGTTTTGTAGGATGATTGAATCTTGTTAAAATTATAGGTAATGAATTGAAAAATGTTTGTCACTCTTTATAGATGCATCTCTGAAAAACACTTGTAAACTCATTTACAACTATTTACAATAAAAGGCGAGAGAGAATTGCATTACAAATTAATTTATAATATTGAAGAGAATTGAATAAAATATTGAACAATTATTTTCCTGAGCATCAGAATCCGACACAAGTATTGTTCACGCAACCCTTAGATTTCCTATCTGATTCACATTAAGTATTATTTTTGTACTTTCTGAGTTTAAACGCAGATCTTGACCAAAAATCAAAGACAGAAAATAGAGTAGTGGCAGAGCAAACGAAGGAGCAGAATCTGTTACTTCCAAGTGACGAAGGGTTTAGATCGCACGCTCTGTTTTCATACACTACAAAAATATATTTGGTGTCCCTTAAATTGGAGATAAATAATTGCTGGTTAAAGATTTGATTTTGTAAGCTCTAAATTTTTTGCGTCTCTCATTAGTAAGTTTCTTTTCTAAGTCTCATTAGTAAGTTTGAATTATAATAACTCCAGTCCAGCGTATAGACACCATTAGGCGGTTTTCAAGGAACGCAGTTCTAGGAGAGGTCTAGAAGGGAAGGCAAAGGTTCGAACTCAGGGAAGTGTCCATCCCAACGAAGCGAGCAAATAGAGCAGGGACACCACACGGACGCTCCCTTGGGCGCCGGCAGCGGCAGCTTAGCGTCGCCCCCCAATGAATTGGACCGCAAGAAGAGCTTAAACTACTCACCTTCCTCCCCCACTGACCCCCACAGACCTCTCCCCTTCCGACACTCACTACTATTCTCCTGCCGCTTCTCCTCCTCAGGGCCTATACACCTCCTCTTTCGCCCCCTCTTCCTTACTCCCCTCCCTCACTCTTTTTCCCTTACCACTTGCTACATATCTCCCTCATTTCCACTCTTTCAGTTCGTCCTCAATACCCCTACCGCACTCCCCTCTCATTTCCCCCTCACTTCTCCCTCTTCACTCCCCATATCTTCTCCTCCATATCTAACCGCCATCTCTTTTACTCATCTCACTCTCCCCATATCCATCTCTCTTCATCTCTCTCCCCATATCTATCTCTCCCCATCACTCGCATCTCTCTTTCCGCCATCTCCCTCTCTTCATCTCTCTTTCCGCCTATCCTCCATGTAGCTCTATTCTATCTCTCTCCTTCATCTGTCTCTCCTTCATCTGTCTCTCCTTCATCTGTCTCTCCTTCAACTGTCTCTCCTTCATCTCTCTCCCCTTCATCTGTCTCTCCTTCATCTGTCTCTCCTTCATCTGTCTCTCCCATCTATTTCTCCCATCTACCTATTTCCCCCATCTCTTCACGCTATCTAACACCAATCTTTCTCACCAATCTTTCTCCCATCTCCCTCCGCCATCTCTCTCTCTCTCTCTTTTTTTCATTCCCTCTCCTCGTACCCCCCGACTTATTTTTCTCTCTCTGTTTCTCTTTCTCGCTTCCTCTCTCACTCCATCCCTCTCCATTCTCACACTTCTCCATTCAGCTCTCCCATCCACCACTTCGTACTGTGATTTTTCACGCTCTCTAATCTTAACACATTCTCGCGTATTCTTCCAGCCTGCTATTCTGACCTTTCCCGCCATCTTCAACCCGTCATGTGGCTATCCCCGTACTCTCATCCCCTTGGTTGCCCCTGCATCACCTCATCCATCTCCTCTCCATCGCTTCATCTAGTCCCGTCCTTCCTCTTGACATACCCCGGCTGCTCGAGACCGTCCTCTTCTCGATCTCTACGGTCTGTTCAGCCCACTCCTGTCCTTTCCCTTCTCTTTCCGCCACTCAATCCTCCTTTTCCCCTCTCTCCCTCTTGGACTCCACTCGACTCGCTCGACCTGGCGCTGCCAAGCGGCCGCGAAGCAAAGCGAGGGGTTTGCGCTTGCATCCAGCAAAGCATTGAAACTGCAGCTGTGCGCACCCAACGCCCAAGGGGATTAATCGAGCTTTTGGGCGTCACGTGCGTGGAAGTAATCCCCTAGAGGTGGCGTATTTTGGCAGTGTGTTTGTCTTTTCGCGAACAAAAAGGAAGGTGATTAAAAGAACGCTAACCCGAGGCGTCTTTACTTGCGATATACGCGCCATTTAGTTGACGAGATTTACCGAGAGCATGTAAATAAGATTCGGCTTCATAAGGACACTCAATGTTTTTAGTGATGCCACGACCATCGTTTAACCAGGGAGTCTAAACGAATTTGTTAAACCAGCTCGTCAGATGTGCAATTGGTATGACATAATTCAATATAAAATATCATGGAAATGATAATTACCTATATTGATACTCAGATGAAACATATATAAACTATTATTATTTTTTTTCTTTCGTTAATCGGCCAACTAGGACCACGCTTGCAAGCATCCTGCCTTTACCGTGGCCCAGTTTTTATTTATTCTCACGGTGGCAGGTGCTTGCGACAATTTTTGGGGGGGACCAGCATTTTCAGCTGGATCCAGTTTTTACTTCAATGCTGTCCGGGTGACGCCGCGTTGTTGGCAGATAGGCCGACGTTTCGCCCGTCCTGTTGCAGGCTTCTTCAGGGTAGTCACAATAAAGTTCCTCCGGTGTTGTATCTTTTCAGTTTAGGTAACACGAGTACGCCGTGATTGGCGGAGAGGTCCATCTGATTGGCTTGCGGTCTGGGCCAACCCGGGACTGGCACCCGCCCTAGAAATCGGACGGAAAAGAAGTGTCCCCGCGCCGTCAGGAAACGGTGGAAAAATATACTTCCAGGCGTGTTTTAGGTTAAGGCCTGCATCCGCGTTGATGTTGTGCGGCCGTCTACTAATTTCAATTGCCTCTTTTACGCGTCTAGGCCAGTATCGATTTTCACTGTGGAGGAGCCGGGTCTTATCGAATTCAATAACATGTCCCGTGACCTCGGAGTGGAGTGCAATGGCCGAACGGTGGGTTTGGTTTCTGTTATAATAACCAATATGTTCCCTAAGTCGTTCAGACACTGTACGCCCGGTCTCACCGACATATGTTCTGCCACAGCTGCAGGGAACTTCGTAAACGCCTGCCGCCTGGAGAGGTGGTAAAGCATCTTTAATGCGTACCAGGGTCTTGTGTAGTTTGTCGGGAGCTGTGAAAACTGTCCGGATGTTATACTTACGAAGCAGTTTTCCCACGCGGTCTGTGACGCTGCGTACGTACGGAAGCACGGCTAATCGAGTACTGGACGTCTCCTCTGCCTCCGGATTAGAGTGGAGGCTATCTTCGTTGTTGCAAACTTCGGAAACCCCGTACCCTTTGGAGTGGCTCGTGACACAGGCGAGCGCTCGCTTGATAGCAGATCGGGTGTAACCGTTAGCTCTAAAGGTGTGTTCAAGCTTCTCGAGTTCCTCAGGGAGAGAGCGCTCGTCGCACACCTTCAGAGCTCTTGTGAACAGTGTCTTCAACACCCCTATTTTTGTAGCCGCATGGTGATGCGAATCCGCATGGAGGTATCTATCCGTGTGGGTTGGTTTACGGTAGACAGTGTGTCCCAAGGTGCCATCTTCCCGTTTGCTGACGAGGACGTCCAAGAAAGGTAGACAGTTGTCCATTTCAGTCTCCATTGTGAACTTGATGTTGTGGTGGATGCTGTTCAGGTACAGTAGGAATTCGTCAAGTAGTTCCGGTCCGTGTGGCCAGATTACAAATGTGTCGTCCACATACCGAATCCAGAGGGACGGTTTATATTGAGCGTTCCGTAGAGCTTCAGTCTCAAATGCTTCCATAAACATATTGGCAGCGATGGGTGATAGGGGTGACCCCATCGCCGCTCCCTCCACTTGTGCGTAGAACCGGCCTTGATATTGAAAGAAAGTGGAGTTAAGGCAGAAACCAGCGAGATCCGCCCATTCAGTCGGCTGGCTCCGTTCCTGCAGTTTTTGTCGGATCACTTCCACGGCCTCGATCACTGGAACTTTGGTGAACAGCGAAGTCACGTCGAAGCTGACTAACAGGTCACCACTGTTGAGCCTTTGTTGTTGAATGATCTCTACGAAGTGTGACGAGTTCCTCACAGCAGAGCGCATGTCTTTAGCTAGTGGTGCGAGGTGGTGGGCCACGAGCCTCGCCAGAGCGTGAGTCGGAGAATTGATGGCGCTGACGATGGGGCGTAGGGGCACGTCGGTCTTGTGCACTTTCGGTAGGCCGTAAAATCTGGGCGTCGACGAGTTGTTGCGACACAACGCCAGCTTTTTAGTAGCCTCTATGCATTCTGAGTTACGGATCCGCGAGGCGGTCTCCTTTTTCATCTTATTCACCGGGTTGTGTTCCAGTAACGTGTACGTAGAGTCATCAGCAAGCATACAAGCCACCTTGTCATGGTAATCTGCAGCTTTCATGATCACCGTGGCATTACCTTTGTCAGCGGGTACAATGACCAAATCACGTCTCCCTCGCAATGTCTTCAAGGCCAACCGCTCCTCCTTAACTAAGTTGTGGCGAGGGGTCCGTGAGTGTTTGACTATCCTGGCGGTATTTCTTCGGATGTCCTCAGCTTGTTCTTCCGGTATTCCCACAAGCGCACATTCTATGCCCGCGACAATATCCGCAATGGGAATTTCCTTAGGTGCAGCCGCGAAATTGAGCCCTTTGGCAAGGACAGACTCTGTGGCGTTATCCAAAGTTTCCTCGCTCAAGTTGACAATGGCCTTCGGCAAGGTACCGAGCCGTTGTTTCGGTCGTTGTTTTGAGGCCAATCTATCGAATTTCTTAGATTGTCTGGTCTTGGTCTCCTCATGTCGCTGAGCAGCCCGTTTTGAGGACACTTTATCCAGAGTGTTCCAGTCTTCACCTTTAAGTATGTAGGCGAGACGCAGATGCAGATGGTATAATGTACGTTCCATGTGTGCTAGTTCCGTTCTTGTGTGGTGAATCCGTTCTCGTACTAAGGCCGAACCAGCCCTCCGCAAAATGCGAGTGGCAGCGGGAGATTGTACATGGTGCTTAATGTTGACGAATTCCGGGATAACGTCTTCATCCCTACACCTCAGTAAGAAGGCCAGTTGGCACAGGAGGCGTGCTCTTTTGTCTCGAAAATCTGTAAATTTCCTGGTGTCTTGAAAAATATTCTCCCCGTAGAGATTTAATAAATGTACACGTAGGCTTCCGCGGCTCGGGTCCATTACTTCAATGCTGTCCGGGTGACGCCGCGTTGTTGGCAGATAGGCCGACGTACCGCTGCCCGCTGACAAAGGTAATGCCACGGTGATCATGAAAGCTGCAGATTACCATGACAAGGTGGCTTGTATGCTTGCTGATGACTCTACGTACACGTTACTGGAACACAACCCGGTGAATAAGATGAAAAAGGAGACCGCCTCGCGGATCCGTAACTCAGAATGCATAGAGGCTACTAAAAAGCTGGCGTTGTGTCGCAACAACTCGTCGACGCCCAGATTTTACGGCCTACCGAAAGTGCACAAGACCGACGTGCCCCTACGCCCCATCGTCAGCGCCATCAATTCTCCGACTCACGCTCTGGCGAGGCTCGTGGCCCACCACCTCGCACCACTAGCTAAAGACATGCGCTCTGCTGTGAGGAACTCGTCACACTTCGTAGAGATCATTCAACAACAAAGGCTCAACAGTGGTGACCTGTTAGTCAGCTTCGACGTGACTTCGCTGTTCACCAAAGTTCCAGTGATCGAGGCCGTGGAAGTGATCCGACAAAAACTGCAGGAACGGAGCCAGCCGACTGAATGGGCGGATCTCGCTGGTTTCTGCCTTAACTCCACTTTCTTTCAATATCAAGGCCGGTTCTACGCACAAGTGGAGGGAGCGGCGATGGGGTCACCCCTATCACCCATCGCTGCCAATATGTTTATGGAAGCATTTGAGACTGAAGCTCTACGGAACGCTCAATATAAACCGTCCCTCTGGATTCGGTATGTGGACGACACATTTGTAATCTGGCCACACGGACCGGAACTACTTGACGAATTCCTACTGTACCTGAACAGCATCCACCACAACATCAAGTTCACAATGGAGACTGAAATGGACAACTGTCTACCTTTCTTGGACGTCCTCGTCAGCAAACGGGAAGATGGCACCTTGGGACACACTGTCTACCGTAAACCAACCCACACGGATAGATACCTCCATGCGGATTCGCATCACCATGCGGCTACAAAAATAGGGGTGTTGAAGACACTGTTCACAAGAGCTCTGAAGGTGTGCGACGAGCGCTCTCTCCCTGAGGAACTCGAGAAGCTTGAACACACCTTTAGAGCTAACGGTTACACCCGATCTGCTATCAAGCGAGCGCTCGCCTGTGTCACGAGCCACTCCAAAGGGTACGGGGTTTCCGAAGTTTGCAACAACGAAGATAGCCTCCACTCTAATCCGGAGGCAGAGGAGACGTCCAGTACTCGATTAGCCGTGCTTCCGTACGTACGCAGCGTCACAGACCGCGTGGGAAAACTGCTTCGTAAGTATAACATCCGGACAGTTTTCACAGCTCCCGACAAACTACACAAGACCCTGGTACGCATTAAAGATGCTTTACCACCTCTCCAGGCGGCAGGCGTTTACGAAGTTCCCTGCAGCTGTGGCAGAACATATGTCGGTGAGACCGGGCGTACAGTGTCTGAACGACTTAGGGAACATATTGGTTATTATAACAGAAACCAAACCCACCGTTCGGCCATTGCACTCCACTCCGAGGTCACGGGACATGTTATTGAATTCGATAAGACCCGGCTCCTCCACAGTGAAAATCGATACTGGCCTAGACGCGTAAAAGAGGCAATTGAAATTAGTAGACGGCCGCACAACATCAACGCGGATGCAGGCCTTAACCTAAAACACGCCTGGAAGTATATTTTTCCACCGTTTCCTGACGGCGCGGGGACACTTCTTTTCCGTCCGATTTCTAGGGCGGGTGCCAGTCCCGGGTTGGCCCAGACCGCAAGCCAATCAGATGGACCTCTCCGCCAATCACGGCGTACTCGTGTTACCTAAACTGAAAAGATACAACACCGGAGGAACTTTATTGTGACTACCCTGAAGAAGCCTGCAACAGGACGGGCGAAACGTCGGCCTATCTGCCAACAACGCGGCGTCACCCGGACAGCATTGAAGTAATGGACCCGAGCCGCGGAAGCCTACGTGTACACGGATCCAGTTTTTAACCCCCACGGTTGTTAGCCCTGGGGGTATGGAGGATGAAATGATGATATAATGGTAATGGGGGTGAAAGGACAGCACATACAGACATACACAAACACACAAATATACCCATGCCCGAGGCGGGACTCGAACCCGCGATCTTCTGGTCCGTAACCACTCCGGCACTACTGCCTTAGCGATCTCGGCCATCTGATCGGCTATTATTATTATTATTATTATTATTATTATTATTATTATTATTATTATTATTATTATTATTATTATTATTATTATTGGCGAAAATTTGGGCTGTTCCCAACAGAACAGTGTTTTACACTGTCCAGCCTTTTGAATGACCTGGGAGTTTAGCCAAGTTCTTACACAAATTTTCCAGAACAAATTAAAGAGCTCCGATAACTTTCGAGACGACCTGTGCCTTTACGCTCCACAATGGGCTGATCTCGATTTCCGAACTCTTATATTTAATGCCTCCTTGGTAACGACGTTTTGATCGCACACGATCTAACTCACTTGTCAAGCCATAATTTCATGCAGATGTTAAGGCTAAAATCATTGAAGATGGACAAAATTTGGAAAAGAATCCCTTTGTTATTAGCATCAAAGTAAAACAATCAGAATTTGGGAGAGAATCACTTCATTATTAGCATCCATATAAAAGGAATGTGATACTGGTCTTCCATCACCATGGAGTTCGTAACCAAACTCGTGTGCGACAACTGTCGAGATAGCGACATCAAACTAATGCAAAACAGCAGAAGGGGTAGCCAATCTTCTTGGAAAATTCCCCTGTTAATCTGAGTACTTCTTTTTTCTACTACTTCCTTTCCGCTGTGTAACCTAGTGTTCCACATCGTACTAGCCTTGCAAAATTCTAAGTCTAGGAGGAAATCGATCTTTGAAATTCCATCGTGTGGAACAATGTCAAAGATCTTCTTGTACTAATGGGCGAATAAATAGTGATGAGTAATTTTAGATGATTAATCGTAAAATTGAGTTCGAATATTTTTACACCGATTAATGTACACAATGAGTAATATTTATGATTTTTATCTCGATTATTTCAATACGAATATTAATTTTGAAGACTTGCAAACTATGAAAGTACGTTTCTACTTTTGAACTTAGGTAACGGAATTCTTCTGGTCATCTCTAACTGCAAAACACAATAGAGACAAACATGCACAATTAATTTCATATCGGTAAAACTAATAAAATAAAAAGTCATTATGTATGTTATAATAATTTAGTGATAGTCTTGTATTCATGTGAAATAAGAAAGAGACAAAATGGCCGGTTTTCCTTGAATCATCCTAAACCAAGTATATCGTTACCACACCACACTACGAACACCACACTACGAACACCACAATTATTAGTGTTACTGTTTCTAGAAATTCTACGACTATTTTCATTTCACACTGATTTACAGCCGCTTCCCATGACTACGCGTGTGGAATGAATATTATTTAAACAAAGAATAAGCAAATATTATGAATTAATTCGTGCTGTGATTCTAGAAAACTACTAAAAACTTCATACGCTTAAAAAGCTACTAAATGATTAAGTAATGTACAAATTAAATATTAACGATTTTACGCATCATTTAAAACACGTGAAAAATTAATGAATAATATAATATAAGATTAATCGATTAATTTGGAACGATTATTCGATGCATATTAATCTAATAAAAAATCGTTGATTATTATTTAATAACCGTCCATCTCTACGTCGTGGTAGTGAATCGAAACCATGCTTAAATTACGTTTTATTTTCTTTATATCATTCAAGGTGACTTTATTCAGTAGCAAAATTTCCTTACACCTGTACGAATCGTTTCATTTATTATTATTATTATTATTATTATTATTATTATTATTATTATTATTATGAAATTATATCTTTCAAATTCGAACATTTTGGAACGCGTGCGAGATTTTTAAATCGCTCCAAGAGAGCGCCGTTCCCGTCCACGCGGGGCGAGCGCCGAGATGCGAGCGAGGGAATTCCTCCGCTGCGGGCGGACGGCACGACGCGACGGTCGTCCCTCGGGGCATCCAGCTGCTGCAGCAGACATCTGCCCGGGCCGCCCCGCCCCGCTCCACCATGAACTGACCTGACCCGCCCCAACCCACTCCGCCCCAACCCACCCCGCTCTTCCGCGCCCCAACGCGCCCCAACGCGCCCCAACCCCCCCCGTCCCACCGCGCCCCAAACCACTCCGCCCCACCGCATTCCAACCCACTCGCCCCACCCCCGCTCCCCCCCGCCCCACCCCGCCCCGCCCCGCCCCACCCCGCAACACCCCGCAACACCCCGCCCCGCCCCACCCCGCCCCACCCCGCCCCTCCGCGCCCACCGTCCCCCTCCGTCCCCCACCGCCCCCCTCCGTCCCCCACCGCCCCCCATCGTCCCACACCGCCCCACCGCGTCCCGCCCCGCTCCACCGCGTCCCGCCCCGCCCCACCCCACACCGCCCCACCGCGTCCCGCTCCGCCCCGCCACAACCCCGCCCCAACTCACTCTGCCGCACCCCGCTCCCCATCGCCCGGCACGCTCCCCATCGCCCGGCCCGCTCCCCATCGCCCGGCCCGCTCCCCACCGCCCCGCACTGCCCACACTGCCCGACAGCCGCGTTAAACCTGCTTTGCTCCGGCGCAGAAAAACCTTCGTTGCTGCTGGCACCGCCGCTGCTTCTTTCGCCTCCAGCCATCC
Source organism: Gryllus longicercus (assembly GCA_038098605.1). Classification (NCBI taxonomy): domain Eukaryota; kingdom Metazoa; phylum Arthropoda; class Insecta; order Orthoptera; family Gryllidae; genus Gryllus; species Gryllus longicercus. The sequence goes on along the minus strand of JAZDUA010000173.1, from coordinate 754,774 downwards.
ACCCCTCCACTCTCTCATCTGTCTGGTCCGCTGGCGGGGCAGCGTCTTCCTCTATTTCTATTTTTGCTTTTGCTGGAGAAAGTGGCTGCTGCATCCCTCGACGATTTTTGTCGGTGTTGAATGGTTCGCAAATGTCTTCAATCACCTTCACCATCACCATTACCGCTTACATCATCGTCACCATCACTCACACTTCCATCACCGTTGCCGTCACTACCACAACTATTGTCACTGCCACAACCACTGTCACTGCCACAACCACTGTCACTGCCACAACCACTGTCACTGCCACAACCACTGTCACTGCCACAACCACTGTCACTGCCACAACCACTGTCACTGCCACAACCACTGTCACTATCACAATCACTTCCATTACCACCACCAACAACATTATCCCACATCCATTATTATCACGACATCACCATCACCATCTGCATTATTGGCTCCATCAGCTCCACTTCCACCATCACCACCAGCATTTTCCTATTCCCATCAGCGTTACATCAGCACCATCACTTCTATCACCACCACTTAAACCACCATATCCACCCTCACAACCACCATCACCTCCACCACTTACACCACCATATCCACTGTTACAGCCACCAACATCACCTCCACCACTTACACCACTACTAATATCTACACCTCAACTACTACCTCCATCACAACTAGTTACACCATCATCTCCAGCCCAACTACCGCCACAACTGTAGATGAAGCCATGAGCTTGCTGGCTGGCTCGTTGGCTGCCATGAGGGCAAGAGAGCTTTTTCTGTCATCCATCAGTGCAGATAGGTCTCACTCTCACCTTCGTGGCAGACTATGGTTGGGTTCTTATGTTCTCGTGTCTTATTCAATGCGACTTGGCACCTTTTTATTTTAACCCGCCCCATCTTCACCGCTTGGAAAATCACAGATACCTTTATCCTCAGCTTTAGCGTTATAAATAACGTGAACATTGCTAGTATAATTCCTATTATAGTCACTCTGAGAGTCGTTAAGATACTGTTAATAGGCTGTTATAATTACTTTGAGACACAATTATAACCGTCGTCGTAGTCACCGGTCACCATCATAGCGTTATAGATTAGGTACTTAGTTACAATGTTACTAATGACTTAGTCAAGGTTTCTCAACCCTATTTTAACGTTGTACACACAATAAGTCACACACACACCGGGTATTTCACTTTCCCCTTCAGTATCACAATTAGCATAATTATGAATGTCGCTGTCTTCTTGAGCCTTAGCGTATTTGCCACCAACCTGAACTCATGCTTAAGCAGCGTTCGAGTACCGTTATCCTACAACGGTGATACCCTACAACACCCTACATCTGCCCCAACTGAATCTGTAAATCAAAATCCTTCGCTTCACATCTTCCTCTTGTTTCCACCGTCGCTACTCACGCTCTCATGTCCACCTACCGCCCAATCACCCGAAGACCGCCCAATGGGCGTTCTGTGGGCGTCCTGTGGCAAAATGTATCCGGCGGTCTTCGCGCAGTACGCATATCAAAGGCCGGCGCGGAATCTCGTCTACGATACGAAAAATCCTCCGTACACCTTCCTTCGGAGGGGAAGTAAAGCCGGCTGTTTCATGTTGTAGATTTACTCCCTGTGAAAGATGCTCAAGCCTAAATGAAGCCTCTGAGCGAAATTGAAATCGCCTGTTTCGCCCATGAATCTTGCCTCCGCTAGTTGATGAAAGGAGCGTAGCAAAATTTGCGTGGTCAGACGGAACAGCAGGCCTCATGGACTGAGTCTCTACCTGTAAATAAAGGCATCAATTCAATTTTGGCTGGCGCCGCTAGATATGAACTCAAAATTTCTGATTTTGCGCCAGTTAACGCCCAATACGGCATAAAGTAGATAGATTTATTATTTCTGCTTATGGCTGCTCAGGCTTATACAACCTGATGACAACACCACGATTTATATATTACAATTGGGAATATTAATACAATGTAATTTTAAATTATTTTAAAACAATATTATTATTAATAATAGTAATAACAATAATAATATTGCAACAATAAAAACAATAATATCATTAACTTTACCTTTTATGTTTGTCCGGCATACATATTTTAACAAATAAATACTTTTTCGATACACTGCACTTCACATCACTTCACATCACTTCGCATCACTTCGCATCACTTCGCATCACTTCGCATCACTTCGCATCACTTCGCATCACTTCGCATCACTTCACATCACTTCACTTCACATTACTTTACTTCACTTCACTTCACATTACTTTACTTCACTTCACTTCACATTACTTCACTTCACTTCACATTACTTCACTTCACTCCACTCTACTCCTCCACTCCACTCTACTCCTCCACTCCACTCTACTCCTCCACTCCACTCTACTCCTCCACTCCACTCTACTCCTCCACTCCACTCTACCCCTCCACTCCACTCTACCCTTCCACTCCACTCTACTTCACCACTCCACTCCATTCCACTCCGCTCTTCCACTTCTCTTCCCTTCTTTCTACTTCTCTATTACACTACACTTCACAACACGTCACGACTCTCCAATTCAACTACTACTTTCAATGCAATTGTATATTTAATAAAGTAATTCATTTAATAGTAATTATCACAATAAAAATAACTATAATAAATAATAATACAATAACTATTTTAATAAGCCTAACTTACTAATTAATATAGTATACAACTTCATTATTTAATGTACTATTAAATCTTTGAATCTAGACCAAAGGGTCCCATGACTGTTGCAGGTAACTTATTCCAGCCCTTTAGGTGAAGTGAAGGCTCTTTGTGCAGGGCACAGAAGAGTAGAATGGTAGATTGCATTTGTAGTTGTAGGGTACATAAGAAGAAGGTAGGTAGATATCCTACTTGAGCCGCCACCGCCAGCCTCACTCCCGCTTGTCTCGGTCGAGCGTGAGCCAGTGCTCAGTCGGCAGCCGCTAATTAGTTGCAGCATTACAGGTCATGTTTGGGTGTTCTGCGTTTTGAATAAATTTATTTTGTTTTGTGCGTACGGTGTCACATTTCTAACTGAACATAGCTCGACCTTTTGCGTAGCGGCCTAATTACATTTTGTGTTGTGTTTGTGAAATGTGACACAATATAGTCGCATCACGCTGTATGGTATACAAAAGTAGATTGTAAACTTCATTTTCAGTATTTTTATGAGCTAATAAAAAACATAAGTTGTCCGGTTGTACGTTCGAACTGGTCGTACTGATAACACCACACGCGAGTTACCTTTATAGGTTAAGACCGCACACGTGGTGAAATACAACGTTCTCATGTGCAGGAATTTCTCTCAGAAGGTAAAGTCACTGATAGTAATAGACAGACGTGATTCGATTCCTATTGAAATGGAAACACAAGTAAATAGAACATTAATTAATTGTCTACACCACGTTTGTGTATGTGTTTGCATGTGTATGTGCACAGTGTATAACGAGCTCCATATCAAAAGAATGTAATGTATCAGTGAACAATAAAAATAGTATAAAACAGATTAATTATTACATTATTACATTATTACTTCCGTGCCTCCACAGTTTCAATTGCACAATTGTGCAGAGGTTTGCATAACCTGTGCAATGTTTGTGTGATCGAATTGTACTGTAGTTTTGAACATAGAGCACGCCATTCTTGTCTGTACATTTACTTCAGTTCCCCCTCACTTTAAAGCGAAATAATTAATAGATTCAAATCTTTAATAGATAGGCTTGAGCGATAAAGGATGTCGAGATATCCAGTGATGCCTCAACATTAGTAACCCATCGTTGGCTTTTCGTCCGCCAACACGGAGTAGGCATCCCTATAATAGGTCTAGTATTGGTATGGTTTCTGCTCAATAATGGCAGCACTGGAGCAAGCATAGTCGGACACAGCTACCTCAGCACGCTAATCTCGCCAGCTGAACTATAAAAACAGTCTGCGTTACGTTCTAATACAGTGAGATTTTTATAAGAAGGCACCACTTTGACAGCTACAGCTTTGATACGTGTGACGACATAACGACGGGTTGTGTCCTTACACTCAGTGCATCTGTGCGTTCGTTTTGTTAGCTCATCAGTAAATGGTTTCCAGAGCCATCTCTCGCAATGTCCTCGCACTACATTACTTTCATTTGTTTTCCGATATGCCAAACTGGCCCCTTCCGAGAGAATCTCCTCTACCATCTGTCCTCGTGTATTTTTCCACTGCAAGATTAAAAAGTGATCGTTGTACGAAAGTAAATATTTATTTGATGCACCCTGTGGATAAATTTGTTTCACTATGCTAATTTAAAATATTTAGAAGTTTTCGTTAAATCAAATACTACTTAATTATTGATATAATCTCGAAAGCTTATAAAAATAGTTTTCAAAAGATGTTCACTGATCTGAAAGTTAATGGCATAGTGGTTTAATTGAAGTAAATATGGTAATAATTGGCGGGGGAATAAATGAGATAACCATGAGCTTTAGGCTTGCAATTGTTGAAATTAATGTATACGTATGTTGGATGTACTACTCGTGAAACATTTTGAATTCTAATTTTTTCTCGTCCATCTCATCGAGTCCCATTCGATGTCATAAAGCGCCTGCCTGTGTGGAGCATCTCACATATCTCTCTTCCGCGTGTTTTTGCGCTCCTCAAAAAGGATCGATACGGCCCTGTCCTGATTCAGCATCCCCCGAGATAAAACGCCCTTATCTCGGGATTGCACCATTTCGCCGAACGAGCGCTCGCCTCTGCCATCTGGCGACGAACGCTCGAAGCGCTGTAGTTCCTACCGTCGCGCCCAGAGTGCGGTTCAAGCTTCGTCATGGAGGGTGTATTGATCGCATGTGGCGAGGGTGTACATGCAATGTTGAAGATCACTTATTCACACTTTTAACATTGAACATTATTTCTTTAATGATATAAAATACAATTGAAAAATAAACTTTTCAAGTAAATGAAACGCATTGATATTATTTACGCCAAAGTCTTACTGAAAAAACACTACGCGTGCAAAAATACATCAAGTATAAATTATATACTTACTGTGTACATTTAATACACTTCTTATAAAAACAAATACTTTTCAGCTGATATGAGCTGATGGTAACGACCATTATCATATAAAGTTTACGTAACTAGTTCTGCTTGTTGCTTGTAGATAGCAGCACTTTTAGTATACCACTCCGCCACCAGTAGCAGCACTAGCGTTGCTGGTGGTGCCATCTGTATGCAATGCCCTTTCACATACTAAAATGGTTTCTAGAAAATATGTAAGTGTAAGTCTAATTTTTATAAAGACTATGTATTCGGAAGCTGTATATTTTATAATTCAAGATTTTTAAAGTTCTATTATTTGTAGAAATGCGTGTAAAATCTAATGTATATTTGCTCGTCTGGCAAGTGCTGCTCCTTGCGGATGTTTTCGGAAGTACTTCGTCGCACACGTTTGGTCATAAACGTAAAAGTTCATTGTGTTTCCCAGGTTCATAAAAACAAGTTGCCCGAATGACGCGAGCGTTTTCAGAAGGATAGTACCTGTGCAATAAAAATAAACCGATAGAATCGCACACATAGTTCCCTAGCACTTTGAAATGACCATGTGGCGAGCAATTCGAGGTAAATAAAAGTGATGATAAAATTGTATGGCACGGATCAATTTACTTTGGAAGTAAATCTCGAAAACATTTGTAAAACATTTATGGTTTCTTGATGATTGTGGTTAACTATAGGAAAAAATTAATTACTAAAATCCCCTTTATGCTAGTCCCGTTATCTGTAAATTATAGTTCATTGCAATTTAGTTTATTACTTAATTTTTTAAATTTTTTAGAAACGACATTAGTTTGTGAAGTGGAGAAATGGATAGTGTCCAGCGGATTTAACATTTTAAATATAAATTCATGTTATCTAAAAATTTAAATATTATTTTCTTTCTTCAATCACCTAACAGTGCATAAAATGCATTATCATTTAGAGGTCGAGAAGATTGAATTTATCAACAAACGTCGTGTACTTACAGATAACTCCAGACAATCTTCACTTTCTCCCTTGTTCGCTGTTTCATGATGAAAGAAAATGGGGCATGAACTATTAGACATGTTATTTGAATGATAGCTAAAAGAGATGGATGTCTACTCAAACGTTATCCAAGTGGTTAGGAAAAGGATTGGATGAAACCCAAAGAACACTCGCTAAGGGTTCATGTAAAGCTTTGATAGTAAACTACTAAGTTTTAGAAACTTTTATGTTCAATAAAAATATAATTTGAATTAATGATCCTGAAACTAATTGTAAAGATTTGCTGCGATTATTCAAGGATGCCAAAAATTGTCAAAACGCGTTTACAAAACGAACGTTAATGGGAGATACACGTAGACTTCTTTGTTTGAAATTTGGTATTGTCATTGTGTTTGATAGTGCAATAAGACTTAAACGATGTACTCTCATCACCCGTTTTTGACGGAAGCTATTGGCATCTATGTTTTCTGGGATAAATGTGTGAAACATGACGTGGAGGAATACTTTATATGATAGTATTTTTGAAATTATATAAGTCTGAGTGCTACGTGTTTTCTTAAACAGGTTTACTTAAATGTCTTTGGGTGTCCAGATGTCTGAAACTTCACAACTCTTGATGCCTATGATGAGATGTCTATTGATTTTCAAATTTATTGAAAATGGTTGTGGTATGTGAACTAACGTGTCACGTAATTTACTGCGAATAAAAATAAGCTATTATAATCTTATTTTTCCCTTCATAAATAGTGATTTTAAAAGTGTATTATTTTGCTATTCACTTGAAGTATTAAGGTAGATTGTATGCGTTTATATAATACACTCTTATACAACCCAAACTTCAACACATTCAAATATTCTTTGAAAGAACTTATGGATATATTCCAAAGACCTCAAATTCTTGAATCTATTCACGTTCAAATGAACGAGTGTTTGGAAAGTGTGTGCGTAGATTATTCAACCTATTAAAAAGGAAATATAATGAAAAAAATATATACAAAACTGTAGTATATGAAGGTTCTATGTTTTTGTTAATTTTAGTTCTGCACCAGTAAGTATCTGATTACGATATCAGGAAATTATGAATACTTTCTTTCAGCAATTTCCGATTACTACTTACTTCCATAGCCCTCTGTACAGTTAATGTAATAGCTATCACTTGCTCTTATTATGACTTGCAAAGTGGGGTGAAGTTGTCGTGGCAAGGGTCCTGCTTCAACCGGATTTCCCCCCCCAATATTTTGTTAATAACGCCAATAACTATTAGTACTTATTCGGAAACAAGGTTGAGTGGAGGTATAGGTATTGTGGTGTGTTATCGTTGGCATTTTTCATGAAATAATTATAGACGTTGTCATTGCCAACAATAGGATTTAATATAATAGCAGCTTTCGATGGCTTAGCCATCATCATCAGTTGTCTGCTGGATGGAAGTAGTCGTTTTGTGGCTTCCATCCAGCAGACAACTGATGATGATGGCTAAGCCATCGAAAGCTGCTATTATATTAAATCCTATTGTTGGCAATGACAACGTCTATAATTATTTCAAGGTTGAGTGGAGCATATAACCATCGAAAAGTTCATAATCGGAAAAAAATCTTCAACTTCAGCATCTTTGAGCCCGAGACCCTCAAGTTAGCAAACGTGTGTTACGACTTAATTTGGAAAATTTGAAAAAACATATTTTTGCCCCCCAAAATGAGTTCAAATATTATAATTATCCCTCAGATTAGTCATCATTGTATTTAAATTTACTTAATGAAATAAATGGAATTTAATGTTGTGAATCAATGTATCAAGAGAAAATAAAATTAATACATCTGTTTATCGTCACATAAATTCCAATTCAAAAATTGCCTATACATGAAATTTTCAGTTAACAGTTGTATTATGTATGATAAAAAGGCGGTTGACACCTAAAATAATATTATTTCCAACATAATAAAAATTCATTGTAGGCTGATATGAAATCATTAGCAAGATGTGTTGTAAAATATAATATTTTCGAAATACGTTTTTTAAACTTAATATGTAATACAAATTTATTCAAATATAAATAAATTGTACTGGTTTAATGGAATGCAATACTGTTTTCTGGTGTCCTTTGTACTTACTCTTAACTTGTGCTCCAGCTTTCTATCAGCTAACGTACCTGGAACAAAAAAAAAACAAAGTATTAACATTCCTTGGGTATTAAAAATGACTTAGACACAGAATTAATGATCTTTTTTGGAATAAATGTACCGTAAGATCAATTTTATAAACAAAAATGGAAAAAAAGACATAACGAGTATTTTGATGTACGGGCCTTCAAGATTCCAAAATTATGGACAGTAATTTTACATAACTGAAACCTACTACCGGCGCACTTTTCCGCCTTATACTTCTAGTTTCCCCTTTAAATGTGTTCTACTGTTTTCTTATAAAAAACGTAAAAATAATTATAAATACGTATAAACAATAACTAACTTGGAAACTCACGCTTCATAATCTCGCTTTTCACATTGTATTCCCAATATTCCATATAGAGGTGTTTCAGAATTCTCAGAATTCTTGCACTTTTAGAGATTCGCCTTTTGGCGTGACTTCTGAAGAGTGGCAGGATGTGGCGATTACTTTTTGTATATCCTAACAAATTGTCTATCGGTTAGGAAATGAAGTAAGTGGTAACCTTGAAGATATTTTATACAGCGAACTAACAAGGAAGCAACGTCAGCAAAGAACGCCATCACGCCTTTTGTCCTCTTTTTCAAATCGGGGGAAACATTACGCTACAAACTACGTAACACGTTCGGAAACCCAAAAAGTTCCAGGTTCTTCTTTCACAATATTTTGTATATCTTAAAAACTTTCCACCGAGCGAAGTTGCTCGCTGACTTGGCAATCGGTAGGTCCGGGTTCAATCCCCGAACTGGCCATCCAGTCCGTTTCTTGTTGTTTCCTTCAGTCATGAAGGTGAATGCTGGGAGGGTTCAAAAAGCCCAGGATTACCTCCCACACAACCCCACCTGCCAATTCCCACCATCATCCTAGTCCTTTCACCTCCCATCATTATTCTATCACTTCATTTAGTATTTCCGGCAAAAAGGCTGGAGGCTCTTGCCCTTAATAGAATCTTAGTTGGATATTTATTATTATTATTATTATTATTATTATTATTATTATTATTATTATTATTATTATTATTATTATCATATAATTATTGATAATAATAATAATAATAATAATAATAATAATAATAATAATAATAATAATAATAACAAACTTCACTTTACCATTTTTGAAGTTGGTTCTGCACATTATTTACATATTTACAATACTCCTCCTGAACTTGGCGCTAACCTTGCCGACGTTGAGATTACAGGATGCGATTGAAGTTGAGCAAAAACGCGGTGCTCTGTGCTGACAATCATGTTGCTCCATGGTTACAGAATGTACTGATTCTCTGACCTTCCCTCACGTAACAATAAAAGTAGTAATCAGCACTGACATTAATTTTTTTAAAATTTATTTTCTTCCCGTTTGTTGTTTATCGGGGATTTGGACGGGTGCAATGTTACATACAATGACTTTCTTGGCCATCCTCAGGCAAATTCGGGTCTCGGAATAACCTTCACTATTTTTAAAATTTCATATTTGAATAACGTGACTAAGAGAAGTTTGGTGACTTGACGAAGAGAGGTTTGTGAGATGAATTCTGAGAGGAGAGGTAAATAAAATTAAAAAATAATAAGTAGGAGCCATTCACGGTGTTTCGGTGTTTTTGGAAGGCACATTTTCACTATTTTGATTAAAGATAATGTACGCGTTCTGGCACATTCGTATTACTGCGTGCGATTTCACGTGCGATTGTACTCGCCTCAGTTCCATAACATGTGACACTTCTTTCACATATAGATTAGATATTGTACGACCGCATAAAAATCAAGAGGGTTGATGCTAGATCAAGAGAATTTGCTGTTAACACATATGGAGATTACACGGAAAAAAATTTCCCTCGGTGTTGGAAACTACAATACGCAGAGGTATGAATAGTGATGGAGAAAATTACTGGAATTCTCTTTTCTGTACGTACTAAGGTCACGATCACAAATATTTATCGTCGTTTGCTCTCAGAAATGTTTTTAGAAGGGAAAGCGCCGTACAATAAAAATATTATTTTACATTTTTATACTGTACGATAAAGATCCAAGCATTCAAACAAAACATTTTTCTACTAAGAACTTTTTTCGTACCTCTCATGTGTATTAACAGTGAAGGCTAAAATTATGTTTTGCTCCAATGCAAAAAGGTTCTTACTTTATGCTAAAATCTCAGAATTTTATAATTGACATTACTAACATCTCTATACATTCTTCCAAAAAAATGAAATAATGGATTCCTTACATACTTTGAATTCCTTGCATAAACCAATATAATACTGTCCATATTTTATTCATTGGTCCACTTAGTATTTTTCGAGTTTTTAATAAAAATAGCTCTCTTTTAGCTATTGAAAGTCGCAGTGTGGACAGCTGTTTCTTTTCATAAAAACTGAAGAATTTCTTGAAATTACACTTTTTAAAAAAATTAAATATATTTATAGTCACATCAACAACTTTGTTATTAGTGAATATGCAGTTATTTGTTTACTTTAGAAATGCAGTTTATGAGTAAGAAATTTATAGGCGGTTATAAAACATTCTCTACGATAATTGAAAGAATAATACTTGCTGGATTGCTGAATGCTTTGAATTAAAAATTACCCAGGAATAGATACCATTTTCCCCATGAATTATGAATATGACACAAAACAGGAGCTTGCTATGATTAGCATTGTTTTGCTGATATGTTCTGGAATACACGTCCTTTTGTGCGGGAACAATAGATGTTAATATAATTCACTGTCAGCGAAAATGTATACCAATTTACGAATTTCACAAAACGTTAATCGTCGTCGGTGGAACTCTAAATTGTCTTGGACAAGCAATTTTCCTCATTCTGTCCGCAACAACCTCGCTCCGCAGCCTTTATTTCACAAAAACCTCGTCGTGATTAAACCTTTTTTTTTTGCGCGTCAGAAAACAATTCAATTAGCGTAAGTGGAAACAACAACGTGATCAATTATGTAATTGGTGATAATTATCCGGAATATCTGATTTTGTTTATCGTTTCGCTTCGGTGCGCTCGCCAAATTGCGTTTGTTACTCGGCGGGGCGTGTTGGCCGGGCGCGTCCGCCGCGCGGGACCATGATCGTGGGAGGGTCGGAGGGGGCGAGGAGTGGGGGGGGGAGGGGTGAAACTATCCGCGGTCGCTCGTGTAAGCGCCGGGCGCCGCGCTGGTCGCTGCTCGATTGTTCGGTGGCGTCGGAAACCACGCGCTCTGGCGGCGAGGGTGGAAGTGAGGCGAGGCGACGGGGCGGTGGGATCGAGTGGTGACGGAGGGCTGCGACGAGGACGGTTCGGGTGGGCGAGGCGATGCACTCGGGTGCAGGGGGTGTTGGGGAAGAGCAAGGGAGGGGATGGTGACACTAGGTCGTCGGGGCATCGTGGATTCGATGGAGAGGCGATGCTGAGATTAACATTTACGAAATTGGAAAACTATGGAAAACTACCGATCAGAGAAGAGAGGAGAATTCTAGCAGCCGGCTGCTCTGATCGGTAGTTTTTCGTGGTTTCTCTGATCAACACCAGGCGAATGCAAGAGCGGAATCCTAACAAACGGGCCACGGACCGCGCGCGATCCTTCCTTCCCTTTCCTTGTCTCATCCTACCACTTACTTACGTATTTACACACACACATACACACACACACACTCATGCACTAGACTACCACAAATGTCGGGCGCCCGGTCGAGAGCTTAGTGCTTGTCCCGGCTGGGGCGGTGCCCCGCTGGTGGCAGATAATTGGTAAGGGAAAACTCAGCTAGCCGACGATAGGTCAATGCTGGATCTCACCACCCAGCGGGGGAAGATCACATCCACCTCCCGAGACAATATGCACTACATTTACGGGACCATTGACCTTAGCAGTTGACGCCCCCGGAATTACTAATCAATCAAAAGAAGGAACAGTACATAGTAAAAAACGTTGCTAATAATTATTGGTTGTTAAATTTTTCGTGGAGAGGAAGCGTATGACAATCCAAATTGCATGACTAAATGTTTTTTATCTCATAGTGCGTTAATGAGAAATGTGGAGGGAGGGGGACGGGAAAGAGCGGAAACGTCAATTCAGTCTTTGGTGCGGAATGTTTGGCGATCATATTTTGAAGCCGGTATTTTCTGTTTTGTGCGATGGATTACGCAAAGCGGATTTATCAGAGCTCTTGGCGGCTTGGTGTTTGGGCTGGATGATTTGGCGCGAGTTTTTGTGATGAAGATTTGTAAAAAGAAGGATTTGGACGGTAATAACTTGCGGAAAACAGAAGGAATGTGTAAGTGGCTCTTAAAGTCATTACAAAAAGGGTTTGGACCAGTTCGGTGTTTGGGCGGGTCGTTGGCAAAGAAGCATTTGGAACAGATTCCTCAATGTAAAGGTTCTCACAAACCTACGCGTAAGATCCTCAGCCTATGCGGAATGGCCGCAGTGGAAATTTCGCGTCGTGTCGCGTCGGGTCGCGTCGGGTCGCGTCGCGTCGCGTCGCGTCACGTCACGTCACGTCACGTCACGTCACGTCACGCCTTATGACCACGTTCTGAATTGCGCGGCAGACGAGCGTGGCGGCAACGGATTGTCAGCGTTTTATTACCTGCGGTTTTCTGAACGCAGTCGGACGCGTTTCGACTGTTGCCGCTCGAGTTTCGTGGAAGTCCAGCCACCTTCGGAAGTCTTCACTCCCATGTGGGTTGAGCACTCCTTCCCTTTGTTTATCAGATAAGGAAAACTGTCACCAAACACTGAGTCATAATTGACGCTGCGGAGTGAACGGCCCCGCGGATTTCGTCGCCGCGTCTAGCGCGAAGCGTTCCGCGCCGCACCCGCTGCGGATTTGCCGCGCCGGTCTGTGGAAGCCTTAAAGATTGTTTGGCCGCTGTTTACCGGGTATAGTCGGTATCTTCAAGTGAAACAGGGGGATGGTTAGGCATTGTTGATGCGGCGATTAGCACAAAGTACGACGCAGGGTCATCGTAAAACCGAGCGCCTTGAGGAGTTTCGTTGGATGAGGGGACATACACAATAATATGCTCTTCTACCGACACTGGATCTGGGAATTGAATTGAATTGTTGCATTATTTTACGTGGCGAGATTCAGGCCATCAGGTCCGCTCTTCGTCTGACTACGGATATTTTGCTACGCTCCTTTCACCCACCGGCGGAGAAAGGAGGTATTTCTTGGGCGACGAAACTGGCGATTTGAATTTAGCTCAGAGGGGTCATTGAGGCTTGAGGATCTTTTACATGCAAGTAAATCTACGAACATGGGGCGGTTTTACCTCTCCTCCGAAGGAAGACATACATAGTATTTTTTCGCCCTAAAATTCACAGATTCAATCGGGTTTAAAACAGAGAAAACCGGTACGCCCCTTTTGGCTTGGAAATTTTCCGTAATGGTTTGATGAGAAATGTTTGTATACTGGAATTTTAGAATACTGGTGCGGAACAAGCTGCGTTTAACTTAAAACGAGCTTTGCTCCTGTCCCTGCTGTGATTCTGGCCGAGAGGTTCTAAGGTTTGAGACCTGACGCAAACGAATATTCGACACTAGCTGTTTAGTTAAGTAGAATTCAGCCGCTGTCCCAGAGGAAAATTCTAAAGCCCGTCTGCGGTGATCGATGCTTTTTTCGTTGTTTGTCAGGTCAATACATGGCGAATGTCGGAGCAGTACCATAACGAACGGGCCACATACCATGCGCAATCTTTCTTCTTCATCTTCGTCCTCTCTCTCTCCCTTACATATACACACACATACATACATCCACACATACATACATCCACACATACATACATCCACACATACATACATCCACACATACATACATACATACACACATACATACTTACACGCATACATACATACATAACCACATACACACACATAGACACACACATACACACACACATACACACACACATACACACACACATACACACACACATACACACACACATACACACAATACATACATACATACATACACACATACATACATGCACTACACGACCACACCTGTCGGGAGATCAGTCTCAATTCGAGGGCTTGTCTCGGCTGGGACAGTATCCCGCAGGGAGGTGATACCTGGAATGGGATATCCCCCACAATCCGTTGTGAAGTTTAGACTCTGGATCTCATCATCCAGAGGGAAAGGAATCAACTCCACCTCCTGAGATAAAACATCGATTACACAAACTTCATTCATAACCGCAGAGGTTGTCGTGCCCAGCAATATCAAACAATCAAATAATTAATGAATTTTGACAGAGAAAATTTCCCGAGGACAAACCTTTTTGATGCAAAAAAGTGGAACTATCACTTAAACTTGTGTTTATAAAAATGTACAGAAGGAGTTTTTAGGAAAGGCAACACTCGCTGGTTGTTGTGGGGTGTCTTTTGGCACAGCAGTTCGGCAAAGCGCGATGTAGCCGGGCCGATTGCGCGGCCGGGCCACGTTCGACAGGAAGAACGACACGGAAACAGCGCTGAGTGGCGTCGGCCGCGCGAGGGCGGGGGGGCGGGGCGCCTGGCGGTGGCGGAGGGGGAGCGTGGGGTGGCGCAGCGCGGGCGCTCTTCAACTGTCACCGGATACGCGAACCCCGCAGCGCTCCAGCGCCCCTCCCAGCGCGCGCCCGCCGTGTGCTCTCGTGCGGCTTTCCACGCGACGAGGTGTCGAGTGCGTCAAAGGGTTGGTCGCTTCCTCACTCACTCTCACTCACTCACTCTCACTCACTCACTCTCTCACTTACTCTCTCACTCACTCTCTCACTCACTCTCTCACTCACTCTCTCACTCACTCTCTCACTCACTCTCTCACTCACTCTCTCACTCACTCTCTCACTCACTCTCTCACTCACTCTCACTCACTCTCTCGCTCACTCTCTCGCTCACTCTCTCGCTCACTCTTTCGCTCACTCTCTCGCTCACTCTCTCGCTCTCTCGCGCTCTCTTCGCGCTCTCTCGCGCTCTCTCACTCTCTCTCACTCTCTCTCGCTCTCTCTCACCTCTCTCTCGCTCTCTCTCGCTCACTCTCTCTCGCTCTCTCTCGCTCTCTCTCGCTCTCTCTCGCTCTCTCTCACTCTCTCTCGCTCTCTCTCACTCTCTCTCGCTCTCTCTCGCTCTCTCTCGCTCTCTCTCACTCTCACTCACTCTCTCACTCACATCTTACTCTCTCACTCACTCTCACTCTCTCACTCACTCACTCTTACTCTCTCACTCACTCACTCTCTCACTCACTCTCACTCACTTTCACTCTCTCACTCACTCACTCTTACTCTCTCACTCACTCACTCTCTCACTCACTCTCACTCACTTTCACTCACTCTCACTCTCACTCACTTTCACTCACTATATCTCACTCTCTCACTGACTCTCACTCTCACTGACTCTCACTCACTCACTTTCACTCACTATATCTCACTCACACTCTCTCACTCACTCGCTTACTCGCTCGCTCGCTCGCTCGCTCGCTCGCTCACTCGCCGGCGGAATTCTAGCGATCTGCCTCTCGTTCGTTTACTGCAAGGTCACTCGAAGAGGTTCGGTTAATTTCTGTTGGTTTTGAATCTTGGAAATATCAGAAACAAAACGTTGCGTGGTGCTACAAAACGGAAAGTGGTGCTAAAACAGCGCGTACTTTCTCATCAGAATTTTCACGCAAAAGTTCGCAAGAAAGTACTTCAATTTTCGAAAAACATTTCGTGACCCTACATCAAAATCTATCTTTACGCAACTGATTTTATTAAGTGAAAAAATTTCTTAATATTTTTAGTCGTAGGAAGACTCCAAAAAGATTTTGAGCTTTCACAATTTTCGAAAAATTAGGGTGTTTTGCGATCATGAGATCTGCGAACATGTGATTTGCACCATTCCCTTAAACGTTCTTCTCACCATCGAATCATTAAATTTAATCAAAATGGATGGATGGGAATTTTGAAAATGCCGTATGGACGTCATGTAAAGTAACTCTCCAAAATTAAAATATAAGCTTCAAAATCAAGGTATCACGACATCAAAATCGATTGTGAAATATCAATTTTGGAGAAAATCGACTGAACGACTCAGCCGTTTGAGTTGTTTATAGACGACAGACAGACGTTTCGCCGTTATTCGATTTTTCAGAATCAAGGACCCACAAAACTGTATCTATCCACATTCTCGTTTGCCAGGTATCTATCATAAGGAATTTTTCTGCCGGAAATTCGCGGTTTTTCCGCCCGGCATTACATAACATTCTTTCTTCTCCGCAGCGAGAAAGTAATAACTGTAATACTCTTGTAGAAGCAACAAGTACAGAAAAATAATTTTATTCAAAACGTTTTCTCTTGCCTTGTCTTGTTTCTTGTCTAACTTAATGACCGTTTTTATAAAGGAAGTAGTAAGTTGCGTGCGTTGAATGTTTAATATGTAGAATAGATTACGTTAATTTATATTATGTTAATTATAATTTTAACCACTGTACTGTTAAGTCATACACAATTTTAGAAATGAAAACAAACAAACATGCATTATGTATTGCAACTTTCATTACACATGAATAGTGTTTTCTGTCTCATAAAATGTCAATTAATACCGAAAATACATGCGTGTTTCCAGCCGTTTAAATCATCAAGTAAAGGTACGGACAAAAATGGCTACTATAATTTGCGTATTTGCATAGTTAATTTATATATATATATATATATATATATATATATATATATATATATATAATATTGCGGTTTGCTAATGTTACTATAATGTTTTACGAGACATTGCTAATTTATAATATAACTGAATAAAAAAATGAAAACATTCTTTCAATTAGCTCATTTGTAAATTTTCCCACATATCAAGTCATGGACATGATCCCTCTAATAATGTAAATTACGCCCCAATTTATACGCTTGCTCAGATCGTACAGCTCGATATTCTGCGGCGTTTTATCTTTCAAACTATTTGATGCGACGTCACAGCTGCGACTGTTTAACCCAGTTTGTTCCGCTCGTTCGCAAGCCAATCCAACTGTTTGTAGTGACTCAACCCGGTGGGTACGTAAACAAACGTTCTAAACGCTGCTTCGGATGACTCGTTAGCGTATGTGAGCCCTAAATTCTCTATATAATCAAGATTACGTTGCAACGGTGGTAAAGTGAAAGATAAACGTAAAATGTCGCACAATCACTAGGATACACTCATTAACTTTATAGAAGCATTAAATCAAATATTACAGATCAAAAAAACATAAGTGGCGATGCATAAATTCAACTGCGGAAAACTGGCCATGGAAAACTTTCATAAATCGAGTAGAACTTTGATCTTGATCTTTTTTGGTATAATTTTAAACAATATCCGTTGTTTTGGCAGCTAAATATTGCTTACCGTTTGTCCAGTGAAGTTGGTTTTGAGATAATTTTTTTTAAAAAAATATCTCCTCGATTAACCTTTAAATTGGTGTCGGGTACATTTTTTGAAAAATTAATAGTTTTCTGTTGAATGTGGGGTAATGCTTGATACAAAATTTACTCTGCCTTGAAATTGTTCAAAACGCAAAAATGTTGTTATATTCTTGGGGCTTAAAAATTACATGAATGCCGTTTTTGGACTTCTCTCTCATGATGCTGATATTTACGTTACACGCATTGTTTTATATTATTGCATTTGTAAGAAAAAGTGCTTCAAATGATTACTCATAAAGTTTCTCGAAAACTCCAAACTTCAATGAAAATTAGTCTGAAATTGAGCATTTTCGGAAACGCTCAATCGGACATTTTCTTAAATTTTCTTCATTGAAAAAAATGGGCATAATTTTTTTGTGAAAATTTGCTTATAAGCAAACACAAAAGATATAAATATTACCTTTGCAGAATAATAAATTTCTTACAGCTTAGAGAATGCGACATTGTTCTATTGCAATTCGTAACACTACCGACTTGGACGGAGAGCGAGAGGCGCAGAGAGAACGGAAGCTGCAACGTCGGGCGACGCCCACAACGAGTGGCCAAGCCCCACATACGCTTGCCTTTCTAACCAGTCGCAGCGCTCGCGACATATTGTCCCCGTCGCTCCGGGTGCGCGGGTGTTGGAGACGTACAATGCCGCGGCGTTGGTGACAAATGCAGCACGAGACCCGTCAGAGGGGGCAATGGGAAGATTCAATTGAAAGAGTGAGAGAGAGTTTGCATTGAGCAATGTGTGTATAGGAAGAAACTTATGAATGGCAGAGAAGAGAGGGGGGAGCTGTGTTTAGAGATGTGGGGGAAATGGAAAAATGAGAACATAAATGGTGAAGAGACGTTAATTCAGCGGCAACGGATTATAAAATGGAGGCGCTTAGCCAGAAGGAAAATCATATAGGGAGGTGACAGACGGCGAAGCTGGCGGAGGTAGTGAACTGTTAATTTGGTGGCGAGTGTGATGAAAGTCATTGATCGCAACACCTTAGTTTCATTACAATTCTCCTTTCTTTTTTCATTCATTAAATTACTCCATAATTAATAATTATGTCATTATTACTATTATTGTTATATTATTGTTATTATTATTGTTATTTTATTATTATATGATGATTGTAATGAAATGTTACCCTTACTCTTCCCACTAACACATATATGAAAAACATTCGCCAACGTTTTGGTCCATTACATGTTTTCATCAACTGACCTGCAAGAGGAGAACATAAAGAACTAAAATGGGTCATAAGAGTGATGCAATAGCAAAATGAAAACGGGACAACAGGAAGTGATCTAAAACAAATGAAACATAAGGCTACGATTGGCAAGTAAGTTATTGTCAAAATGAGGACAGCAAGAACAATATGGAAGTGCTCTCTGAAGCTGACACAACCTCGTTCAAAAAATTGAAATAAAACATTCCACCATTGTAACTATATAATTGCTAATTCAGTGCCCAAAAATAGATTTAAATACTATTGAAATGTCGACGTAGAAGGCACAGTCATTCAATTCTAAGTGATTGCGGAGAGGGCTAGGATTGGCGGTTAGGCCAACGCTTGTGTGAGTGCGGATCGATCGGAATGGAATGCGGCATTCTTTTTACCGCGACAGGGGGGAAGGGAAACGGGGGCGGGGGGCGTGGCGGGGTGCTGGTAGAGGGGTCGGTGCGGTGTGGGGTCGCGTGCGGGGCGGGGGCGGGTGCGAGGAGAAGGGTAATGAGAGGGGAAGGGCGTGGGAGGTGTGGGTGCGGAGCGGAAAAGTGAGAGGAGGGGTGGGACGGGGCGGTGTGGGTGCGGGGTGGGGATGGATGGAGAGGGACGAAGTGGGTGCGGGGCGAGGTGGGTGCGGGGCGGGAATGAGGGGAGGAGCGGGTGTGAGGCGGGAATGATGGGGGCGGCTCGGGGCGAGGCCGGGCGACAATGGCGCGCCCGGCGGGGGCAGCTCGCGCCTCTCATGGGTATTTCTCTTTGTCCGAGGCTCCGCGATGATATTGCCTCGCGAGGCGGTGCGACGCCCGGGCCTGAATAATGGATGCGCTGTTCCTTTGTTAGCGCGCGACGTTGTAAGTCAGATTCAACAGGTAACGCCGCGCCGCTCACTCGCGCTGTACCCGCGCACCGGCACACCAGCGCCACTCCCCGCACACTGCCAACTCTCGCGATACAGAATTTACGTGTCCGCCGGTTCAACTGCACTGCTTCTTGACCTAGAACCACTTCCTAGGTTGCAATGCCGATTTCATCTCCCGACAATGCTTTTACTAACTCGCCAGCTTATGCAGTAGAGAGAAAGTTATGTAAGGCGAATTTTTGGCCAAAACGCTCTTACTACTGGTAACGAAATAGGGGATACATACAGTTGCTAAATTCAGTGAAATAAATCCTCTAACACGTGGTGTAGCCAGAATCCATGTCTTTGCGGATCCTTGATTCAGAAAAATCGAATGACGGCAAAACTCTGTCCGTCCGTCCATCCATCCGTCTCTCCCTCAGTCCGTCTCTCCCCTCCCTCCGTCTCTCCCTCCGTCCGTCTCTCCCTCCCTCCCTCCGTCTCTCCTTCCGTCCGTCTCTCCCTCTGTCTGTCTCTCCCTCCGTCCGTCTCTCCCTCCGACCGTCTCTCCCTCCGTGAACAACGCTAGCAAGTAAAACCGTTTAGACGTTTTCCTCCAAAATTGATATTCTACAATTGATCTGATTGATAACGTGGTCCCTTGAATTTGAAATCGTTATTTCTAATTGTGAGTGGTATTTTACCAATGCCTCCGGAACATTTTTAAAATTTCAAAAAAAATGTTTCCATCGTTTTTTTATTAGCTTTTGTTGTTGGATAGTATTAAGGATGTTTAAGAGAATGGTGCAAGTCTCATTTTCGTTCAAAACTCTCATTTTTTGCAAATTGTATAAGTTCAAAAAGTTTCGGCGTCTTGTTACAACTACAATAATGAAGACAGAGAATTTCCTCCTTAATTAAATCTGTACCTTAAAGATAGATTTTGAAACAAGTCATGTGCATTTGTTTAAAAATCTGTGAACTTTTCGTGTAATTTTGTGTGAAAATAGGACGAGAAAGTGCGTGATGCTTTAGTACCATTAATTTCTTTTTAATCTTAGAAGGAAGTCAGAGAATTATAAGTAAATTAATAATTTTCAACCTACGTAGATTTTAGATACTTGTTTGAGAAATTAAATAACTTGTTTTTTTTATTAGAACATCTAGACAATCCAGTTCTATCACATACCTTGTGAACAATTCTATCGCCTTCCCCCATACGAATGGAAATGTAACTACTGAATCACTTTCGAAGTAATGTTTATATATATATATATATATATATATATTATATATATATATATATATATATATATTGTTTTCAGATATAAAAAACTAAATGCGATTATTCCTTAGTAATGTCAAGAACTTTAAGAACTTTTTAAGTGAAACGTGAATCATACACATTGTTTTTTAATAAACAGAAATTGGTCGTTTAGATATAATTTTGACTTGTGTGCATAAAGCGTTTTGTAGTACTTTTTAATTTTGATATGTGAATAATGTTTGAAAAGTTGAACTATTTACTGCAACGTGAAATAGTATTCGGTGTAATACATCTCATGAGGGAATTTCGTTAACATCAGATAACCATGCCTATAAGAATTATTACACAAAAGTGTGCAATTCTCCAAAATTCTAACCATACTTGACATTCAATCTTGAAATTCTCATATGTAATATGTGTTGTGCAAATTTATCCATGCTCTAATTTTGATGGTTTTGATAATAAAAATTGAAACGATTGCTTTTTTAATTAAATTCCTTTAAAAACCGGTCTTATTATTCCAAAAATATATTGAATCTGTTACGCAAATAATATTTGCTTATTATTCAAATATTTCTCCTTTCACTTGTAATGATGATGAATTTTGAAATTTAAAATTATTTTAATTAATTGATATAGTAGGAAATTATGCAAGAAATTACATATTCAGTATTTCTAACATTTCAAAGATTAGATATTGAGTTAAAGTATAAAGTGTAATTTATTTATTGGCTACCTAAGGATACCTTAAAAAATGTACCAGATACCATTGTGTATACCGGCAAGGCACCTCAAATACAAACGAGGGGGCTATTAATATAACAGTGGTGATGAGGGAAATGGATCAATATGTAATTTCGCCGTTTGCTTGTCCACTGGCCATACCTTGGAACCAATTTCGGTCGGGGAACAATCTGCCCTTTCACCTCATGATTGCCTGTGGACATAATGATGATGAATGGAATGGGCTCATCGTAGCGTAATTGCCACCAAGAATGTTATTGATCTCCGAGTTGATGATTTCTTAATGTTACGAGATTTAGGGTGGTACGCTTGATGTTCAAGTTTATGTATTTACGTATTCTTACTTCCTGCAATGTCCGTAAATAAATCGGGGATTTTCTTCAAAGTTAATGATTTAAGCAGTTTTAAAGCATAGAAAATTTACAATGGGTATGTCGTAGAAATATCAGAAGAACACAGATATGTTACAGATTTTTGCACTTAATATTTTTGTTCAATCTAAAAAGGGGCAAAAAACGTGGTGATTGACATCGGTACTTGAAATCCGCATATCGAAAAAAGAAGCGTGGGAAGACGGAAGAAAGATGGTGCTGTGAAATATATCTGTATCTGTAGTAGGAACAAAATGGATAAGAGTAGCTGAAGCTAGATTGTCGTGGAGGGGAAAAAGAGGTCAATTTTACAAAATTGGTTATGTGAACTAAGCGTTTCTAATACAGGTCTTAAGAAAGAATGATCTATTGAACATAGTTAATTAGACTCATGTTCAGTAGTTGATAGTCTGTAGCACGATAAAGAAATTTAGTGGAATAACTTTAACAGTAACTGATGCGTATAGGTAAAGATTTGTGATAGAGCAATAAATCTGCAAAAATTTCAAGTGTATAACTATATATTTGTGTAAACTGTGGTCATGGGTTTAATGAAATTTTACCAACTTCTAGCAACAGAAGTGGCAGGTAGCTAGCATAAGAAAAATGCTAGCTTCATGCGCACAAGCAGTACATAAAATCCCTCATTTTTGTACGATCCTAGAAGAAAAAATTTAATTAACCGATTTCTGAATATCATTTTTTGTTTCGATGTTTGTTTAGTGTATATAAGGCGTACATTGAAATTTGAAACTAACATAAATAAAAATCTCCTAATAACACGATCTAAAGACCTATTATATTTTTTGTAACGACAGTTATGAGTGTAATTTATGACTTTAGATTTTACTTGGAATCATACCGGTGAGATTCATTGTCCTTTTTTTATGAGACCTTTAGACATTCAAGCAGTTGCATGTAAAACTAATACACTAATAAAATCTAGAATATTTTTGATAAAATGTTGCAAAAATATGACGATAAAGCTCTTTTATGATTGTACTAAAGAATTTTTATGTGTGAAAATAACAATTCTCTTCTTTACGGCTGAGACCAAGCTCGTTGCGTGTTCAGTTTCTATTGTCCATCAACACTTTAATACAATTGTAATCATTGCAACCAAGGTGAAATAGTCATAAAAAATACGTGATTTTATTACAGTTTATTCAGTCTATAACATGCATTGTTAACATAACACGCAAGCTTTTCTGTTTAAATATAATATTGGATAATGGAAAATGAAAAAACTCAGAAAATGTTTCTAAGAAACAGATGCCCACAAAGCATCTAACTTTTTTGTTTTACAAGAATTGTTTTAAATTTCAGCAACTCATAATTGTCAATCTTCGTGTATGTGGTCGAAAGGATTGTATTGCAAATTGTATTTGGATTGCAAGTGGACATATATTATAAAACTATAGGGTTATCACTACCACCTGGCAATCAGCCAATTGTAGTCAAATAAATATTATTACTATTAATAAAGTTCTCGGAAAAGAATGTACCATTCGCTTATGAGATGTGTCGTCATGAACAAATGTTCAGTCTACGGAAAACAGGGATTCCAGAACAGCAAATTCACAGGGCTCGGGAGTCGGGTTCCTAATAATTCCATTAGTTTCACTCTCTCGTACATGACCCTATCATATTTATACATGTATTTAGCAATTATGTCTCGTAAATTGCATTAGAAATCCTCTGCAGATATATCACCATCTTAATGTCTAATGTACATTTTGTAGTTACTCACGAAGATGACTGTAGAAAAAGAAAGATTTGCAGTCAGTTGCCGGTAATATCGAACGGCAAAATTCCCAGCTCCATAAACACACACACACCGAGAGCGGGACGCATGGTTCGTTGTCCAAAAAATGTAATAACGGTAAGATATGCGCGTTAGAGCAAAGTAGTTGAAGGAAAGTGAAGTTTGCAAAGAAGCACATCATTGTGTGAAATTACATATTATGTTGGTCTCTTCCCAAGGGGAAGTTAACCACAAAAAAAGCTAAGACAACCGCTTATATACCGGCCAGGAGGGAAAGATCCGAACTACGTGTTTGATCACAGCACAGGCAGGGAATGAAATTGTACGGGTACGCATGCAATAACTTGAGATCTGCAATATCATGACTGAACTACTAAAGGTAGTGTTGGAAACTAAAAGTATCTGCCCAATCGAGGAAGATACCTGTATTTGGAAAAGCCCGCAAGCCGAAGTCGGCGCCAAATCTCAGCCTCCAGCGAGAGAAAATCACTGCCACCTCCCGTGACAAAAACACGCGTTACACCTGCGCACGCACGGCTCGTGACCTTAGCAGTTAACGCAACCGGAAGCGCGAAATAATCAATTTGTTTTTTCGAGTTCATCTTCTGATCGCCGAAACAAAAGATGACTCCTTGGCATCGAAATGCGCAGATCCTGGCTCCAATCCCGGGTGCGGCGTGGGGGGGGGGCGGACGAAGCAGCGTCGTTTATCGTACAAAGAACGTAATAACGCAGGGAGCGTCGTGTTTAGCGGGGGGAGGGTCTCCGGCACCGGCGCGGGCTTTATGAGCTCGCTTCTATCCCATTACAAGGAGGTTAGGCAGCCGGCCCAGAGGTGTCGCCGAGTTCATTCTATTCACTTAAATAAGTCAACGCCGAGCGCGCGCCGCTGAACTTGCCACCAGTTTACGACGCCATTACAGTTTTACAGCTCACACACTTTATGGTCCCATCCGCGGAGCTCGGCGTCCCGTGATTAGACTCGTATATCTTAATTTTCACTTTTTAACCCGCCCGGCCTGCTGGGTCAGTCGTATATAACCTGTGGTTACTGGGCAGGCCTGGATATATTTTTAATTAAATTCACCTCATCAGACGAACAAAAAGTTTTCTGGCGTTCTATTCCGTTTCGGTTGGGAGATAATTGTGTTTCGAAATATATTTTTTTCTTTTAATTCTTACGAATGGGAATTAAAGCAAATCTTTAGCTCGTGGTGACCTTTCAGTTTAATTATTTTTGTGTTTTTCTAATTGTATTTATGTTTTGAGCAATGTTTCTTGTAGAAGCGATAGACCTTTATTGAAGAAGAACACATTAGGTTATTTCTGCTTCCTTTTAAAGCTTAAACATACACCTTTGAAGCATCTATTATTCTAGTTTACCAGCTTTTACTGTTGACAAGTATAAATATCTTCTTCAAATATGTTTCTGAAAGAGGGCATGCTTGACATCCCAAATATTTCCTTATCTTAATGTAGTAAAATCCAGTATTTGTTTATTGTAATGACTCGAAAAAATGTTACCATTTACTAGAAAATCACTATTGTAAACTAGCCTGATGGCCGCTTCCATTCCTTTCTCAGATACCTTACAGTGGGTAGAACTGAATATATTTACTGCTTTTGTCATGGCATATGAAAGGTAGAACCTATATCCTCTCATATTCCAAATAAATCACTTGACCCACTGTACCCACTACATTAGATTACGTATAACTTACTTTTTTTTAAAATAAATGCAAAAACAGAAGGCCTTCCCCTTAACGGGATGTTCTGACCTGATTATAACAATAATATAAATAATAACGATGGTAATAATAATGATAATAATGTTAATAACAATAATAATAGTAGCAATAATATCTTAATGATATTAATTTTAACGATGATACTGATAAATGTGATGATAAATTATAATATTGGTAACAATAGTTTTAAACGGACATTTATTTTCCCATCTATTGCGTACAAGTCAGTCAAGCAGTGCATGTAGTGAGGTACGGAAACGGGGAACTCGACAGATAACTGTGTCGCTATCCTGTATACAGCAAATGTCAAGAATTTTAACGGGTTTTATCAAATTTCGTGCAAAACGTAGTATTTATTTTCCAACTCATTGTCGAACAGTGAAGTGAAAACATCTATTTTTGAAACGTACATTTTCATGCATCAAGGATTAAAATCGGTTGACGGGATTGGCCAATGTGGTTAGAGAAACAATTAGTTACGCCAACGTTTCGAAATATATAATTTCTTCATCAGGGTTTACTAATAATCATACAGGTACCGTCTCATTTCAATCCTCCACCCCCAACTTCACATGGAGTTGCTGGAGCACGTGTGCCCATCGCGAGACAATTGTGAGTCGGGCCAACGCCCAAAGGAAATGAGACGTTACCTGTATGAGTATTAGTAAGCCCTGAGGAAGAAATTATATATTTCGGAACGTTGACTTAACTAATTGTTTCTCCAACCACATTGACCAATCCCGTCAACCGATTTTAATTCTTTATTCTTCAATGGTCGTGATTATACAATGGTCGATTTACTGCATCGTTTACATCTATAGGTATACTCTATAAAACTATTTACAAAATTAGTTTTCTTCTTTTATGTATTTTACATTTTTTTCTCTTAATTCTTTAATTTGTTTATAACTTTTTTATTTCTAACTGTAACTTATTGTATAATTCAAATCCGTGGCCGAATAATCGCTTTTTTACCTGTTCAGTTTTACTGAAATTAATCACTGAAGGTTAAGCTTGTCTTGTTTCCCTTGTTGTTTAATATCGTAGAAACATAAAATTACTTATGAACGTGTTACATGTTATTTCGTATGATTTGCAAGGAGAGAATTTCTTCTTGATTTGTGCTTACAGCATTCCACAGGATTCACGCTAATCAGCCGCGTGGGCGCCTCTTCGGCGATATCTATTACCGCTGCAAGCGTACGCTCGCGAGTGACGCCACCTCACGTCTTTCCTCCGAATATCTTCCGTACTCGAACAAGCAAAGTACTTGCAATTGTTCCTAACAATCAACAGCTTCTAGAACAATATGAACACTCGCTCGTGATAATTCAGTCATCCCCTCTCCGCGTCATATGCGCAGAAAATCTTGCGGCGCGGTTGCCCTCTGGTGAATAAAGCAGTTCACCCAGAAACAGCATGCGAGTTAGGGCACTCGTAAAATTAAGGCTACTCGCAAAATGAAACGCAGGTCCGTGAGGTGACGCAGGGTGGCTCATGGTGTCTGACAACCATTGCTTATTAGACCGGAGCCCGCGCGCGAGTCTAATACGCAGTGGCGATCAGAAACTCACGATGAGTCACCCTGTGTCACGTCACGGACCTGTGTCCCATTTTGAGAGTAGCCTTAGACGCGTGTTGACGTGAACTCCGGAGGAGGCATGCAGCCTATCTACATAAAGGTTTTGTTTACCTGAAGCTTACATATCCACGTAACTTGTTTAAGGGGTCACAGCGAGTATTGTTTTAAACACGCGGACGTAGCATATTGACTTGTCAATCGCGAGTTTAATTTCTAATGTGTGAGACGTACAGCCTCTTATGTAACTACATTGAATTTTTGAAGCTGTGCGTTCAGGCCAATAAAGATATCAAACCTAATATGCTGATCTTTTCATTGGTGCGCATAGTGCTGGTGGTGTCAAACATTGCGCAAATCAATTGTTATCTAACTTTTCGTGGACAACAAAGTATTTCACGAATGTAAATACGTGAACGGTTATAGTACAACAAAGTAATTGCAGTATTCAGAAAGTTTGTTGTCAAAATAATTGATTTATTGGAGTATTATTCTTGTTCCCTTGAGCAATGTACGAACAACTTTTTGGAAAAATATTTTATGTAGATTTATCCTGAAGAGTTTTTTCTGTTGTAGGCCACTAGTAATACACATTTTCTTCTTGACGTCTTTTCTACGGTTAACGGCAAGTCTAATGGCAAATTGCCTTCCACTTGGATCACGCAGTATACAGCAAACATTTTGGAAGTGGTTAAAACCATTCTACTTTGATATTTCAGTTATAAAATCCTTTTTTGCCCTTACTCCATTTTGCCTTTGACCCTGTGGTGAATGGAGTGGTTTCACCATAGTGACTGTCTGGATGGACCAATAAATAAATATTGGATAAAACCAATATATCTGTTTGTGAGAAAAATAATGAAATGCAATACGCTTCAATGTTGAGGATACGAACAGAACCGGAAATTTGGGATGAATATTTTGTCATTTCAGAAAACTTATTAAATTTGTTTGCGAACATGGAACTTATTTGCAGAAGTTATAGTACTGTTTTTTTCAAATTTTGTGAATGTGTTGAAAGAAAATATAAATCCATTATTATTGTTTCTATATAAATGTGAGTGGTTATCCAGTTCTTTTTCTATTTTATGCAATGTTGAAAAGATGTTGCGATTTCCTTAAAGTGGAATTGAAGCGTGATGACGAGTGTTTTTACTTGAAAATAACAGTTATTGAAGAGAACTGTGGGAATAAAATATTTTTAATATGATACTGTCAACTACAAATCAAGGCATTGAAACTTTTTATTCTCAAATACGTTTCAAAATTTCCAGCTTTATTGAAACCAGATTTTTGTTTCATCTCGTATAAAGTTGCAAACACATGGAACAAACTCTTTTCAATTACAGCTTATAAACTTCTGGTGAGTTTTCGTTATTCATCATTAAATCCTCCCATCTGCCGCGTTCGTCTCCGACTCTGATTTACTTATTTCCACCCCCCCCTCTTCGTTTCAGAGCCGCTGCGTGCCCCTGTCCCGTAATCTGTAATCTAATCAGCGTCTACTCGAAGTTTCTCACAGCCGTCGACCTCAATTTTCAATTCGCTTTTTGAATATATGTATGAGACCGCTAAGTGGCTTACGGGAGTTTTTCTCGAGGCCAGCTCTCTAATGAGACTGAGTTTCCTCGCTGAACCGCTGCGCGGCGCTACTGTCGCCTTCCCCTCAAGTGAGCCGCCGCGTTGCAAGTCGCTCCACAATGCGACCGCGGGGAGGCGACAGCGGATCGGGGAAGAAAACAACGCAAAGTCGGAAACTGCGGCAGTAGAAGAAGCACGAAGAGAAGAGCGTCAGAAAAAAAAGAAAAGAAAAATTGGACTTCGATTGTTGAAAGAATTGATCGCCCCGACTGGCGCTTTTTAGTTTACGCCCAGGTGCTCTAACTGCTAAGCTACAGATGGAAATTATTTGAACAAATTTATTTATTAAAATACATTGTGACTCGTTAACATGCATTTTTTACGATTGCGGAAAATATTTCCGAGCCAATTGTGTCCAACAAGGTGACGACGGGGTGACGGGGTTACAGGGTGACAGGGTGACGGGGTTACGAGGTGACGTGGTGACGTGGTGACGCAATTGCGTCCAACAAGGTAGCAGTTATTGAACTTTATGGATAGAAATGTCAGGGCAGTAAGAAGGACGTCGAAAAATTGAAAAGATTTAGAACTAGGATCACATCACTTGAACGTTAATAATGTCAACCAAAATACTCCAGCAAAGGTACATTTCTTATGAATACAAATTATTTTTTGGGTTAGAGTAATAAGATGCGTTTATGACCCAACTAATGCATTTTTGACGCACATACTTTCAAGTACGGGCTGTACATTGTATATTCAGCGCACGAAAATATTCTTATTATTCATTCTATATTTATGAAACAAAAACCACCTCTTTTTAAATTTAAAAATCAGAATCTATATCTTTCCATGTATTTATGAACCAAATAGAATTCACATTTCTGATTTAAAACTATTCTCACTCATCTTCATTCTCTCATTTTCACATATATTTCGTAATATGGACTCCGTAACTGTTCTTAATTACGATTATGTGAAAGCCACCGTCCTCATTCACATGTCACTTCACGCAAGAAACTAAATTAAATGTTTCCTAAATACTAATAAGTAGACAATGATATTCTGTCACATTTGTATTATTATATTTTCACTATTCACTCTTTCAATATAAATAGATTTATATCGGTAAAAGATCTCCAGGTCAAGCACGTTCTTTCCTGCTTAGGCCCAATTTAACTTTCCAACTACCCGCATTACACGTAAAACTACTATTAAGACACATCTCCTATGCTCATAAGCAGCAGCGCTAGCTTTCATATCAACAGCACTTTCCAACTCCGCGCCGTTCCATCCCTACATTTACGTAGTTCACGAAGTCGCCCGCAGCACCGGAGTTGCCTGAGAGAATGCTCTTGCTAACACCATCGCCTCGTCGGCCAGTCTCTACCTCCTTACTCTCTTCATTTCCTACTACCTCACGCGTGCCCTAGGGCCATTACACAGCCCTCAAGACCTCGCCGAGGGGTAGCTCAAAGCTGGTTTTACCGCCGCCTCTGCAGCGATTCAGACCGGGAATTCCTAGAGCTCGAGTCTCGGTGGCGAATATTCGACACCAGTTATGAAGCTAGGTCGAACTGCTTCCCGCCCGCTTCCCGCCCGCTTCCCGCCCACTTCCCCTGTCCGCTTCCCGCCCGCTTCCCCCGCCCGCTTCCCCCGCCCGCTTCCCGCGCCCGCTTCCCCCGCCCGCTTCCCCCGCCCGCTTCCTCCGCCCGCTTCCCCCGCCCGCTTCCCGCCCACTTTCCCGCCCACTTTCCCGCCCACTTTCCCGCCCACTTTACCGCCCACTTTACCGCCCACTTTACCGCCCACTTTACCGCCCATTCCGTCCCTTTCTTCGGCCGCGGCGTCACCGCAATCCCACTGTTCTTCCTCGAGCTTCTTTCACCGAGGCCTGTCGTGCCCTTCTCGCAGGCGCTTCTTATACTCCGGTTCCCTAGAATTTCTCTTCGTCTCAGTTTCACGTAACCACGTCCCTACCAAATTACTCAGTCTCTTCAGGAGAGTCGGCTTGGTAGCAACATCTTCATGGCATGCCAGCTTCCGCCACTACGAATCGTTTCAGGTTTCGGCCTCGTCCTTAACACACTCTTTGCCGCAGCCACCTAGTCGCAGCTTGCCGTCCGTCACGGACACCCGCACAATCTCCGCTTAAGGTTTCACCGCCATCTCGGCCTCGCCCTTCCCCTTGCCCACGCCCACTTCCTTGCCTTCGCCTTCTCTCTCTCTCTCCCTCTCTCTCTCTCTCTCTCTCCCTCTCTCTCTCGCCTAATCCTCATACTCATCATCGCCCTCGACATCACTACCGCTTGTCCTTGCCCATGTTCTTACCCTCGCACTCACCCTCGTCTTCGTCCTTGCCGTCGCGTTCTCTTCTTCGTAATCCCTCCTTCCGCCTGCCAGCGCCGCCGATCCTCACACAGCCCCTTTCTCCCCCTCCATCTCCGCCGACAGCCTCGTCGCCCCCATACAGTGGTGGCCGCCGCTCCCCCACCCGCAGCCCCTGGGGCGGCTTCCGACCGCACGCCCGGGGCGGCGCTTTCCGGCGCTAATTTGAGGGCGGAGGGCAAGTGGATCAGCGTAACGCAATCGCTGCGGCGGGCGGACGGGCGGGTGGGCGGGCGGGGCGAAGCCAGTGTGGGGGCGGGGCCGGGGCCGGGGGCGGGGTGGGGGCGGGTCGGGAGCAAGTCGGTGGTGAGGCGGGGCGGGATCCAGCGTAGGGGCGGTGGCGAGGCGGGGTCGGGGCGGAGGCGGTGAAGGGCGGGGTCGGGGCGGGGGCGGTGAGGGGCAGGGGCAGGTCGGTGGTGGGGCGGGGCGTGGGCGAGGGCGTGGGGGGAGCGGAGGCGTGGGCGGGGGCGCACTGTGGACGGGCCGTGGACGGGCTGTGGGCGGGCCGGGGGAAAGAAGGGGGCGGGGGCCGAACGGAGGCCCAGCGCCGGATGTGGCGGTGCCGCCCGCGCGTATTAAGTTCTCAGGTAATGGGGCGACTTTCATCACACCGGGGCGCAGGCGGAGGGTCGAAAGAGCTCACTCGACGGCTGAGCAGGAGGCAGCTGTGCAAGTTTGAGAGTGATGAAGTTGAGCTTGATGCGTGTTGCAAGAGTTGCAGGGAGAAGTAGGAAATGTGAAGGAAAACACGAAGATGAAGGGAGGATATGGTTGCGTTATCTCAGAACAAAAGGTTGTGCTATAAATTATTAATGTTGGTAAAGTTTATCAAAGAATAAATGAGAATGAATACACTATGTGATTCAAAGTATCCGGCCGCGTGGCTGAATATGACTTAAAAAGTTCGTGGCGCCCTCTATCGGTAATGATGGAATTCCATAGGGTGTTGGCACACCCTTAGACTTGATGACAGCTTCCACTTCCGCAGGAATACTTTCAATCAGGTGCTGGGAGGAATGACAAACCATTCTCCACGAATTGCTGCACTGAGGAGGGGTATCAATGTAGGTCGGTGAGGCCTAGCACGAAGTCGGCATTCCAAAACATCCCAAAGGTGTTCGATAGGATTCAAGTCAGGACTCTCTGCAGGCCAGTGTATTTCAGTAATGTCGTGTAACCACTCCGCCACAGGCTGTGCAGTATGAGCAGGTGCTCGATCGTGTTGAAAGTCGCAATCGCCATCCCCGATTTACTCTTCAACAGTGGGAAGCAAGAAGATGTGTAAAACATCAACGAATGCTTGTGTAGAGGTAGTGTCGCACAAGGGGTGCAAGCTCCCT
The DNA here is from genome assembly GCA_038098605.1 of Gryllus longicercus. Lineage (NCBI taxonomy): Eukaryota > Metazoa > Arthropoda > Insecta > Orthoptera > Gryllidae > Gryllus > Gryllus longicercus. The sequence goes on along the minus strand of JAZDUA010000173.1, from coordinate 722,363 downwards.
CTAAGAAAAACACGACCACACCCTAACACCATTTCGGACGTGTCCGGATACTGTTGATCACATACTATACGTCGTATTTTATCAAGACAACGAACAAGCAGTCTTCTTCTGTCGCAGAGGATAAAACCAGGCTCATAGAAAAATGGGGTAAACGAAATTGGATTGCTGGTGACTGGCAGAGTCTTCGCTCGCGCGTGGTCTTGCCAGAAGAGGCGAGAACGCGTTCCATGGCGATAATGGCGAGCGCGTTGCCAGTGCGAAAGGACATGTGCGATGTGGGCGGTTGTTTGGAGAGCACGGGCGGCGAGAGCGAAAGCAAACGTCAGATGCTTGCGGCATGGTGTAACGGTGCCGATGGTGTAACGGTTAGCGTTTCGGACTGTTGTACCCAAGTTGTCGGGTTCAAACCCGATCGAAGCCGTGGATTTTTTAGGGCGAAAAAATCCTTCGTACGCCTTCCTTCGGAGGGGAAGTAAAGCCGGCTGTCCCATGATAGTAGATTTACTTGCATGTAGAAGATCCTCAAGCCTAAATGACGCCTCAAGCTAAATTCAAAATCGCCTGTTTCTCGCCCAAGAAATACCTCCTTTCCCTGCTAGTTGGTGAAAGGAGCGTAGCGAAATTGACGTGGTCAGACGGAAGAGCAGGCTTAATGGCCTGAGTCTCGCCACGTAAAATAAGGCATTAATTCAATTCAATTCAATTCAATTCAATTCAGATGCGGCCTCGACGCCTCAGAGGCAATCGGTTGGTTCGTGACGCGTCCACTGTCAGGGAACCGTGCGCGTGAATGATGCGCATATGCACTAGGTCCCCTTCTCGCACTCCTCCTATCGACTCCTCGGAGGAGACGTTAAAAAGGTTGTGGGGCTGTTTCGCTCACCATAGAATGTTTCCTATGATGAAATTAATTTGAGAAAAGATACATTCAAGTTGTTTTTATTCATATTGATTCAAAGAACGATGAAAAGATCAGTAAACTTCAATTATCATGCGTAGAATTTTAGATGGACTTTTTTTATCACATTTAGTATCTCACACCTCATGTAATTCATGTTCCGAGTTTATTTTGACCGGATTTGCAAAATATCGAGACTTTTTATTCCGTTTCGGTTCTTTTTTTTTATTTATTTCTTTTCGAGAGCACGAGTTTAATGTCCTACCTTTTCTTTAAATTAATACTATTATTATTATAGTTATTATTATTAATATTAATATTAATATTAATCTGTGTTTTCCTCTAATATAATTTTCCCTTTATAAATAGGCAGCGCTTTTATTCCTCATTTGTTTTCTATTATATTTAGTTATTTCAAACATTGCATATAAGCCTAACGTATAGAAGTTACGAGTGTAAGTCTTTCCTACTTCCACCAAATCCACTATTTCACTTCTCCGCAAAACAATTGCCATTAACAATCCTTCGTTAAACGAGCTCTTAATGACGGTTTCTTCTCCATGTCCACGCCACATTTTATTATTTTGTACGTAGGTGTTCTGCAGTCTTACCCTTTGCGCTGGCGGGGGCGGAGGTCTGTTCCTTCCGCGCGTCCACTTACCCACCGAACGCCTACTTTAATGTGCGCGTCGCAGGCGCGGCAAGTGCGTGTCTTCTCGCCTTTCCTTGGTTAATGCGCGCCGCTCGGCGCAGTTTCGCACGGGGCATTGTGTTGCGCCCCTGAGCCTCCGACACCGCCTCGCTCCCCACGCCGCCTCGCCGCCCTGCCTCATTCGCGTTCGCTTCCCCATCGCTGTCCACGCCGCCTCGCTGCCCTGCCTCATTCGCGTTCGCTTCCCCGTCGCTGCCCACGCCGCCTCGCCGCTCCCCACGCCGCCTCGCCACCCTGCCTCATTCCCCTTTGCATCCCCGCCGCTCCCCACGCCGCGTCGCCGCTCCCCATGCCGCCTCGCCGCTCTGCCTCATTCCCGTTCGCATCCCCGTCGCTCCCCACGCCGCCTCGCCGCTCCCCACGCCGCCTCGCCGCCTCGCCGTCCTGCCTCATTCCCGTTCGCATCCCCGTCGCTGCCCACGCCGCCTCGCCGCTCCCCACGCCGCCTCGCCGCTCTGCCTCATTCCCCTTTGCATCCCCGCCGCTCCCCACGCCGCGTCACCGCTCCCCACGCCGCCTCGCCGCTCTGCCTCATTCCCGTTCGCATCCCCGTCGCTCTCCACCTGGCCGTCGTGTCCTCCGCCGAGCTGCGACCGCAGTCCTCAACGATCCCGCCTTCCTCGCGCCTGCAATCAGACAGCGCCACCATCTCTCCACTACCTACGCCCAGCTCCTTTTCTCACTCTGCCCTGCCCAGTCAGACCTTCTTCACTCACACTGTCATCCTCATCACACTCAAGAATTTTGATGATGATTCATGCTTGAATCTTGTCTTGCTCCGTCGAGAGGCGAACTTTGTCAGGCCGTTCCCGCCATCTTCGCAGAAGCAATCGGAATCCTCTGCCTCACCCCCACTTATACCCTGAGCGATTCCTCCTTCTTCTCCTTCTCCTTCTCCTCCTCCTCCTCCTCCTCCTCCTCCTTCTCCTCCTCCTCCTCCTCCTCCTTCTCCTCCTCTACCTCCTCCTCCTCCTCCTCCATCTCGTCGTTCTCCTCCTCCTCCTTCTGCTTCTCTTATTCCTCCTGCTTCTTCTATTCATCCTGCTCCTCTTGCTCCTCCTATTCCACCTTCTCCTTCTCCTCCTCCTCCTCGGCCCTTGTACGGGCACTGTGGAATTCGCGCCCACCTAGCTGCCTCTAAGGGCCGGATCCGACCCTGCGCGCCCACAAAGCGGCCTTTTTCATTCAATTTATACCGCGGCGTAATTTGTAATAAGAACGCGCGAGCTCGCCGTCTCACCGTCAGAATGTTTTGCTCGCAGCTATTCAGGCGGGACTGCAACGCACCGAGCGTGTCTTTCTTCTCCGTACGCTCCGCTGGCCTCGTAACTGAAGAGGGGCTTTATGCTGCGCCTGCTTACGGATGTTTTCTAAAAGTCGCTCGCTGTTTTTGGAAAGACGGAAAACAATCGCAGATTTGGAGTCAACAAAACTTTCTGTACTATTCATCTAGGGGTATGTGGTTTCCGAATATTAATCAATGTTGTTTCGTTGCAGTCTGTAACTTCTCGTACTTTTTACTCTCTTGCGTTACTAAGTACTTACCTGGTAAAGAGAAAGTATTGTAGTGCCGCGGCAAAAATCGGCGAGTTTTCTGCTGAAAAAAACTCGTATTTCGGGACCTTGGCAAACCCAATTGTGGATAAATCTTGCTTCGAAATGTAGTATATTATTTCCTCCAGATCTTTGTGAAGCCAGAACGCTTTTTGGATATTTATTATGAGAAATTGGTTGATGGCAAAATGCCCGTCTGTCTGTCCATCCACCTGACCGTCGTACTATATGTCAGTCTGTGCCCACTGCTAACGCCTAAATAGTTCAAATGTCTTCCTTCAATATTGATATGACCTTTATTGATCATGCCGGTCTCAAGGTCCTGTAAGTTTTGAAAATATATTTTGATTTTTGGTGGTATATTACGTGAATGGTTGCGTAGGCTTCCGCGGCCGGAGTTTATGTTGGCTGGGCTATCCGAGACGACCCGCGTCAATGTCATGGTGGCTAACGTTTCGGCCAGCGTATTGTGGCCTTCTTCAGAGCGTACTGCTGGGCTGCAGAGCGTAAAAATATATGGGTCATTTTTGTGCAATTGGTGTGAAAATATTGAAATTTTTCAAAACATTCTTTTTCGAAAACTGATCCGAATTTTTGCTTTGAGTTTCTTCTTGAATACAGAGAAGTACGGTTATAAAAAGGCTTCAGGTGCCATTTTGGCGAACTCTGGATTTTTGACAGTTGAAAAAAATAATATTGCAAAAGTACAGTACAGTGAGAAATTATTTTTTTAAACGTAACCCTCCCTAAAAGTATTTAAAAAGGTAGAAAACAATTTTTTAAACAAAGTTTTTGCGTAATTTTTGCATATATTCAAAGCACTTTACAAAAAGAGAGTTCTGAATAACCTTCAAATTTTTTCTTTAGATGTTTCTCACGTAAAGCAAATGACGTTTAAAAAGCGTCTCGTGTAACATTTCTGAAAGACTCTCTGTATTTTCGAAAATTACAAACAAAAACAATTAACATACATAAACTGAATTATTGATAAGATATTTTTTCCTTGATTAAATTTGTTCCTAAAAAACAGATCTTGAAGAAACATAGAAATCTTTGTATTTTTGAAAATATTGTAAATGCAAATGTTCAACTTGATTTAAAATATCAGGTAGATGGAGTTTAGCTGTGAAGCTAGTGAGGTGGGAGTAATGTGAATGGCTTGGTTATTGTCAGAGCGTGTAATTGAATTCCAGCCCGCAGAAATCACTTTTGCAGGTTGATGTAGTATCATAATATTGCGTAGCCATTACAAATTATGCATAAGAGTATGTGATGTTGTGGCACCATTTGTTTTGTTATGACGTTAGTAAAGACAAACAAATGGTTGAGAGAAATCATGTACTATGATGCGGGGAGTTGTTACGCTTATATTTTAAATATTTATGAGTAGCTGCATAGTGTTCATAATTAACATTAATATTTCGATGCGACATGCGCGTATGGTGTAAATGTTTGCAATTATTTTTAGACATTGTTTTTTACTGAATTTCAGTAATATTTTTGCCATCTAAGAATGTGTGAATGTTGCTTCCCCATCTAAGTAGATGTGAGTGTTTGTTCCATAGTTTGGTTGGCCTACAAAGATAACACAACGCAGTTTGGAAATAAGTGACGGAAATTAGCGAAATAAGTAGAATACAATAAGAACATGAATTTTAATTTAGAATGTTCACAAAATATTTGATTTGAATTAATTACGACAACATCCAGAATTTCGTTGAACAATCTTTTAAATTTTGCTGTTCTGTCTTTCCCGGAAAGTTCATCTCGACTTAGTATTTTTATTGGTTAATATTTATTGGAGTACAATTCTTCCATACGTTTTCAAACGCCGTTAAAATTATTTCTCAATTTTTGAATAAATTCATTAAACCCTTCAATTTTTTCGTCGCAAAATCAATATTAAGCAAAAACCAATATTAATTTTTCAGAAGTATTTAAGATAAGTCAGAGCGTGGAAAAAAAATGAGCAAATATGTCAAGTAAAAAGTAAGATCAGTCTTTTAGCGTATTGAATTAATCTCTAGCATAAACAACAGTTTCATGATTTTACTCCGAGTTCTCAATTTCCATCATAGATTCAAACAGACATTCCAAATTAACTTTGTGTTCGTATACGGTTTAAACAATGTGCCGATGAAAATTCTGAAAATCCAGTTCTACTCTAATTACTAAAAAATTCTCTGGGTTGTTCATTCTAATTACTGTAAAATTTTCAGTGAATGTTAAAGAACTAAATGGTATCACTAAGAGTTTGCCAGTAGATCACTGGTTGCTTTCATACTTACTGGGATCTGCGGCTCAAACGCCTTCATGTAGTTTGGGGCTAATGCTTTGGAGTTTAGTCACGATTCAACACAAAATTCTACGCATCAATCACTATTGCAACTGCACAGTAGTACAGGTCACTCCATTATACTGCAAGAAAATCTTGCACGTGACTTTCACAGTACATCCATCCTTTTTCTTAATTTTAACGAAACGTGATTACACTCTTCCGTCTCGTCTCACACACCTATTCATACAGTACATACATGTATATGTACTGTACGTACATATACAGGCACAATATCAGTTACATACGAGTACATACAGATCTCGGAGATGTGCAACAATGTTGCATTCATATTAGAATTTAGTAATGAAATATTGTTTACAGCGTTTTATAAAAAAAAAATAACGACATTCCGTAATGTTTGAAGTTGAAACTACTTTCTAAATAATTATCGAACTTCCAAAAATGTCCAGAAGCTTGAAGAAATGTTATACTGATGAAGATCTTTTAATAACCTGCTTTATAAGCTAGTTCACCCTAGTGAAGAAAATTTGAACTACTTCCCCCAAGTCCATATGCCAACGCGCGTAGTGATCAATGAATGGAATTATTGAAGCTGAGCCTTTCATACGAGATGCGTTTGTAGAATCTCATCAGTCACATAATTTCGAAGCTCATATCCCCAATAAGCAACTTCCTCGAAGGTTATTGGTCTTGCAGAAAATTCAAACATAGGGAAGGGATGCGATTCTCTTATGTGAAACCAGTGTAACCAAACCAGGTACTGTAACCGATACGGTGGTCTGAAACATCCAAATAAAGGACAACATATTGCATAAAGAAAATGAGAAACGTATAATAAATATTATAAATCATAAAACCTACTGAATAACGAAGAAATGCGACGCATTACTCGCATACAGAGTCACTAGGCCACTTCCCTTTTCTTTTTTGAATTTATTGAGTTTTTTCTTTTTTACAATTGAAATTATTACACTTAACTCACGATTTGCCAGTTGATTTTTATCCTCTAAAATTACAACTTCAGATACACAATCAACATCGACTTCGTCAAAGTAGTTACTTACACTCGTTATCGAGTGCAGTTGATCACCTCCGCAGTCAATTTACGAACTTGAGAACCTATAATGAGGTTGATCAAACTTTGGAACTACCAAGTTTACGTCTCGTTCGCTGAAAAAAGTATTTTGGTGAATCTAATTATTCAGAATGGCAATCGCGACGATTGTTTACCATTTCAACAGTCTTCTCTAAGGTCCAGAAAGAGGTGTAATAAAGTTGCAAGAATTTCCTATTTTTTATTAACTGTTTTATTAAACATGTTCTTTTGATCTTTCAAATTCCACCATGTAACCGACGGTATCATTTAAGTCGATGAGTCATTTTATTGCTGACGGTCAAAACAAATTACAGTCTTCTGATACTTTAAAAATATTTATTTTTTAAGGTTACTTCCAGGCCCTTCTTACTTCAAGGCACTTCAACACTCTTCTAGTTCCAAGTTAATTACGGTGGAAAGGAATTTTTGTCTTAAATACAATGTTGTTTAAAAATGTCTTCTGTTTTTTAAAAAAAAACAAATTAAGTTTGCGCCTAATTTCTCTCGGAAGTTAATGCTACTTACAAAAAGTTCTCAAAGCGGCTCCAATCTTTTATTTTTATTTTTGGTAGAGCAAAATACCTTTGAAAATTACCCAGATATAATTTATTTTGAACTCTCTGAATTTTCAAAAGTTTAAAAATTTAAAAATGTGCGAGAAAATTTGTGATGTTATAACATCACTAGTTCTGAGTTGTGGTTTGTTTTTGGTCAGATACTTAGTCATCAACATCACAATAGAGCACGGCACGAGAGAAAATAAATCGTATCTGAATCAAAATATTGTCATATGCCTCTTCTGTCAACTACAAATATGAAGTTTGCCATACGAGTAATGAAGTTTACTGTGAAATAGAACCTATATTATTTCAATAAACTACATTCTACTTTTTCTCACAAGTTTTAATCTCACAACTTTCGTATTGTGTACTGTGCATACAAACGAAGCTTACAGCCTAATTCTGAGAAAGAAAGCATAGGAAATTTAGTTCATTTGTATCGCGAAAGCACTTCATTGTATGCTGTTACCTCCGCCATCTCTCTTGCTTGAAACGCTTTGCGGGTTCATTTCCCAGACGATGTGACCTGGATCTGGTCCTCCACTTGCCTCGTTTTCATTCCTGTCTCTTCCACGCTCTCTTCTCTTCTCGGTACCTACTCGGCTCCTCGTGGGAAATAATCTCTCTTGCCCTGCGAGCAAAACTTGGAGTTTAATACTCCGCGGAATATCCACGGTCGTCTCCTCCTCCTTTTTGAGACCATACCTCATCCCAACACAAGGAAATGACTTGTGACGTCGGTTTCACAACCCCTGGAGCGCTAAGACGCTGCTTTTGTCGCTCGACGCTGTGGAGATTAACTTTTTCAGCAGGTGACTTTAAACGCGTAATCATCAGACCGCACCGATGATTCTTCCGCGGATTAACTCCCTTTTCGATTAATGGCCGGTTGGTTTTGATAGCTTATGAAACAAACGCATTTACGTACATTTTATAATGATAAATTGTACGTTTATTGTTTTCGGCTGTTTCCTTTTTTGCATTCAAATGAGTAGCAGGAAACGTAAAATGAAAACCAATAAAAATATTTTTGTTTGTTATAACATATTTATATTCTTACTTCATTTTCTAGAATTATTATTCTACAATGTTTATAATGATTTTATAATGATAAAATTGTACGTTTAATATTTTCGGCCGTTTCCTTTTTTCATTCAAATGAGTAGAAGGAAACAAAAACTGAAAAACAACAGAAATATTTTTGTGTGTTATAACATATTTATATTCTTACTCATTTTCTAGAATTATTATTCTCTGATAGTAACTGAATCGTAAAATAGTTGCAGTTTTGTTAGATTGTCCTAGTCGTAAAATAGTCTTTGCTATTTTCGTCGGATAGCTCATAAATATTTGGATTCAGCACTTCTTTATTAGATTTGTGTTTCTGTAACTTATTAAGTCTGATGTTTCATTTGTATTAGTTTGTACTGAAGTAAATTACGTATATTTGAGAGAAGGCAGGTACAATTCATTAAAAAAATCTCTAATGATACAATACACTTTTATTTTATAGTATTTTTTACTGAAACTCTAACTTAAAATTAGAGAAAGAGAGTTATATGTAGATAAATTCGGTATTTATAAATTAATTGAAGTACAAATATTTTGTAGTGTGATAATGGAAGTGTAAAAGTTTAGAAATTGAAGCCTCCAGTAGAGAGTATTCTCTTTAAACAAAACTCGCCTGTTTATGTTAGTCTAATAAATGAAAGGAATATCGTATTACATATGGGAATTTAAAAACAATGGAAAATAAAAGAAATTAGCCGTAGACGCGACGCAGATCTAGTGTGTGCTTGCTGAAAAATCTATTCTAGGATAGCAAGTTTTATCACTCGGATAGCGGCGCGCGAAACGTTTCGACATTACATTTTGCAATTTTTAATGTGTAGTATTTATTTCATGATCATATGTATGACATATAGAAAGCTAGTTGCCTAAACATAAACATAAACTTAACATATAACGAGGCTCTTTTTCGAAACGATTCACCCAGAAAGACGATATGATATACGAACCGTAAAGAACGTAGATTTTGAATGAATAAATTGTATTTAAAGAAGGTAAAACTACTAAATATCCTTGATCTTTATTTAACGACAATTGTTTAGGGATAAATTGTATTTAAAGTAGGTAAAACTACTAAATATCTTTGATCTTCTTTAGTTAACCACAATTATTTATTTCGCCACTTTACAGTTTCTATTTACCTTTTACTCGAGGTAACAACATAATTCACGTCGAAAGTAAATTTCACGTTATGAGCGTGAATTTAAGAAAACAGTAGTTTATTAAAAATTACGAACGAAAGGGAACAATAATTCAATTACAATAACATTTTTCAGCTTTATCCGTCGTGTCGCTTATGGCGAGCAAGATACTGTACTTAGTCACGTAGTTCAGGAGCCTACATCCCCAATTACCGGAATTGCAGGAAAGAAGGATACAGCTTCTCGCCACCCGCATTTCCACGTACTGTACGCCTCCTGAAACGAGCAAAAATGGCGTCCGCACACCGCCCTAAGCCCCCTGGATTCGTTTGAAGGCCTAATCCAGCAAAAACAAGACGGCGCCAAGGCTTAGTGACCCATCGGGCCAAGCTAATTTATCAGACTCGAGCGACGCCGATGCAGAGGGCAGAACTAACACCCCTTTGGCGCCAGTCGTCCCGAGGTTTCAGGAGAAAACACCTTGTTATCTCTCTTTTTCTCTCTTTCTTTCTCTGACGGCCTCATTTGTCTCCCTTTCTACCGCTCGAAAATTCTTTTTCACGCTTTCTTTTTTTGGTCTTCTTTTGTTCAATTCACAATTATCAGGCAAGAACTATATTTCAAGATTGGAGTTAGATAATAATTAATGAAATGCAGGGACTATTGAATGCAAATTGTGTATTTTTTGAAGTCTCAGAATTAAACTTACTTTCTTCTACATTTAATCACTTAGATTTGTACCATCTTGCTTTTTATTTCTTTAGTGAAGCAAAATAAATCATTCTTTTCCTACAGATGTTTTTTTTTCTGATGATTTTTGCGAGGTATAAATGTTTATCTTATTGACAGTACCAGAATATAAGTTAGTTGTCGCTGATATCTCTGAGTTCGGTATTATTTACTCCGCTTATTTGTTTCTATGAATAACGACAATTTGTAAAATAAAGATAATTTGTACAATTATTTTAATTCCATATAAATTTTCATTTCGTTCCCATCCAATGTATCTACGAAAACGTACTTTTTACACTATTTTTAACCTATTTATGTTCATTACATGTTTAAATAAATCGCTTCGTAATATGTTTTTATGAATTACATTACTAATTCAAATAATTTTTTCTACAAAATATATTTTCGAATTTGAGGAATTATCAATCAAATATTTGCATGAATATTTTACCAAAATCTTAAGTACGTTCGAAGCTATAAATATGCAACTCCGCACTGCTTCGTAATCTGACTTTCTACGATGTCCACAGCAAAATTATTCGCAAAAAGTTCAATATCGCTATTCATGGGGAACCCTAAGAGCTTTCGAATTCTATTTTCCCAATAGCCTGTCGGCTAGGTCGAATTCAGACGCTGCCTACAAGAGCTGTAACTTTACAAATAAAACTTTTGCGCACAACGAAACAATGAATACATCTAAATCTTTAAAAGAAGCCAAGAAAAAATATGAATTTTCCTTAATGAGAATAAGAAAATTACAATACTTGAAGAGTACATTAACTATCAGGTCAGGAAGGCGTGATGGTCATATAACATTTTATTACGATTTTATAGAAATAGAATAGTTTTTTACATGAGTTGCAGCGTCGCCCTACCCAACGCTTACGCTTCGAAAAACAAGGTCTCGGCTATTGTGAATGGTGCCAGTGGTGCATTCATGTTGCGGTGCGTTCAACTGCGGTGTGGTTTCCACTAGCGATCCGTTCTCGCCTCCCCTGCGTGCATCACCCATCACATTCCACGGAATAAAGGGAAAACTGCTAATAAATGCCTTTGTCATAAAATTACAATTAGTACTTAAATGTAATACGAAACTTTTTGTACGTTGGCTAATTTGATATTTACCTCAAGAATCCAACATATTTTTGAAGTGAAATACAATGATATCACAATTCAAATTTTTAAGAGATGATTGTGATACGGTACTCCTAATTCTGTGCTTCACGAGTACTAATATTTGCATTACACAAACCAATTCAGTTTTTAATTAGCTAATATAATTTTTAGCTTTATTTTCATGTCTACGTGTGTATTTCTGGTTTCAGGCAGTTTTGGCCTAGAAACGTTACAATTTAGAAACAGCAGCTATAGAACTATAAATGGATCACTAGGAACACATTCTTTAACTATATTCTTTTCATATGGCGATATTATTTCTTGAATGTTATATCTAGGTCTATGATACATGAGATATCTATAACAGTTAGATGCTATGAATGTTTCACATAGTTTACGTATATTCACTAGAGAATTCTAATGTCTAAAATGCGTGAAGAGAACGCTTCTAAACAATATATAGCTACAAAGACATGTCAAACATGCAGTTGACTAATTGTGATTTATTGGATTATTACGTGGCCATTTGTTAGGGGTACTGCTTGGACCTGTTATAGATCGGAGAAATCACATTCATCTCTACCCCTTCCATTCCTCTACCCCTCGCCCATTCCCTCCCACCCCGCCCTAACCTCCATTTTCTCCCCTCCCTCACCCCTGCCCCTCCCCACCCCCTCCCCTGCCCCACCTGTCCCCTGCCCATCCCCTCTCCCTCCACTCCCCCCTCCCCTCCTCCACCTTACCTCCCTTCCCCTCCCCTCCACCCCACTCTCCTCTCCCCTCCCCCTCCACCCCACCCTCCTCTCCCCTCCCCTTCCACCCTCCCTCTCCTCCCCACCCCTCTACTCCCTTCCCCTCCATCCCATCCCCCTCCTCTCTCACCACCATCTCCCCCTCTTCACCCCACCCTGCCATCCCCTCCCCTCCCACAGTTTCCGTTGCGCGCGGGAGGCGGCAGGGCTGCCCTGATCCGCGCTATTCGCAGTGCGTTGCGGACGGGCCCGTCGGGGTGATGTCGAGCTGCCACGAGGCGCAAATATTTTGCTTGTCGGCCGGCGGCGGAGGCGGCGGATCGCAATGTTGGCGCATTTTCCCACGCCGCCACCAGCTTTTGTGGGGGCGCCACCGCAGCTCCGCTGACTGTGCTTGTTTGCGAGCGCTCAAAGGATCTGGACTCTGCGATGGCGGACGCGCCGCTTTTGCTTTCTTATTTGCTCTCTGTTTGCTAAGATTATCTACTTACTTAATGAAGCGACGTGGTGTAAAAAAAGGGTGATGTGCGAGTATTTCAATGTGTGTTCTGGGGGGTAAGAAAGAGCAATGAAGTGCTGATTTAAAATGCACATTCTAAAGGGAAGAAAATTACGAATTTAATTTGGAAAATATAACAATAATAATATATAAATGTCTTACTTTATAAATATCATATTTATTTATTAGTTCTCGTAATCAATATTGCGAGCAATATGTGCAGTTTTAAAAATGGCAAAAATAAGATTTTCCCAAAACCGGCTTTAACTTTTTTTAAACGTTTGGTAGGGAAAGTGCTAATATATATTCAATGAGATGACATATGCATCAGTTTGCTTTAGCTAATTTTGGGGTAAATTTTGTTTTTTTAAAAAATTACAAAAACGTAAGTTTTTTGAAAGATCTCTCACACTATTAATATGCACATTTCCAGCAATTTGTAAACACGGTAGTTGTTGAAGTGGCTAAATACTTGATGAAAAAGTTGGGTGAGCTATTGGTAGAAACTGCAATGAAACATCACCTCTTCTATCAGTAGTTTTTTGTCATACACGTGTTCTGGAAAAGAGACGACCCACAATTGACAAAGGTTGTTACTTTGGGGAAGAATTAACGAGTAGTGAAGAAAGTGTCACAGTTACCTCTGTCCAAACGAAATTAAACCTTTCTCTACGAATTTCGTTGTTTTTACTTCATGTTTCAACTGCATCCAATGCCTGGCACGCCCTGAATCGAACCTTGAAGCCGTTCAAAACGTCTTTACTCAGCTTTCTGCATCTCGCCTCTGATGACAATGCGAGCACGTTGCAAACTGCGGGATTCTCAGAACCTTTGACAATGCTTCACACGTTTCAAAACGAGGAGCTGCCCAGGAGCTGATGCGGTCTTTCGGTGAAGCTCCTAACTAACTGGAAGCACCTAACAATCTACGTCAAGGAACTTTGTGCGAAAGATGTGAGTATTTGGTCAACAGAGATGATGATCTCCGAAGCGCCAAGTTTGAAATGTCTAATCCTTTCCTCTGAAACGCCTTCAAAGAACATCAAAATGCCCTATTAAAAAACAAGGCTCCAAATTTGAAGCAATTTGGCGGTCAATGTGCCAACAATGGTAGTTGTAACTTAATGTATTTCAAATGAATTATAGTGACTTTTACGAAAACTTAAAGTTTCTATGAAAAAAAGCTTCAAATTTCGAATTTACAGTACCGATCAAACACCGTTTTCGCAAAAACGACTGCAAATTTTTGAATGTAAATTGTCATTTGAGCTAGGGTTTCCTGTCATTTAATATTCTTAAAATAATATTTCCGTTCTACCTATTAAGAAACCGAAATATTAAGAAAATTTAAAAATAAAGGACTTTGGGCGGAGATAGAGGGCACCTAGAAAGATTAGAAGGGCAAGTCCGAATAGATAGCCGAGACCAATGGAAATAGAAAACTAATAAGAGAAAATCTGTGCCATTCTGAAGCACAACTAGTATAAATTGTGTATGTTTTTAAGGGTCTGGGACTCAACTGCGGGCAGTACGTACTGGCAGTACGTTTCACTTGATGTGAAGTTACGAAACATTAAAAATCATAGTACAAAGATATCAGGTAAACCAACCGCGAACCAGATATATCTCTCGGGCTGTGCTGGAATGGGAATAAATTGAGAAAATGAAGTCAATTCTGCAAAGATGATACAAATTTAAATTTGTTCAAACAATTTACGAAAATATCCGTGGATAACGTTGATCAGTTGATGTTAATGATGAGATCGAGAGATGATAATGATGCATTTTGTGTCATAATTGGGATTTATATTTATTCTTTACTGTAATAACCTATTTACCTCTGTGAATTATATTTATTGATTTTGTTAATCAGTAATAATGGTGAGGACAGTAAAAATGTTTTTCGGAAGAAATAATTACTTACCGAGGTATCATGTTGAAGAGGCGAGTTCGAAAAACATTGGTTTTGTCGGAAAGTGTTTTAAAACTGATATTTAAATTATTCATGTGATAGTTTTGGAATCAACTCTAATGAGAGTTTGCACTGTATTTCACATTGTAGTTTCTATAGCAAAGATTCGCACACGCGTATTGTACACTAGTGATGTAATCAGGTTTTGAAGTCAGTTTTCTAACCTGGATATCTATTTCTTGCATTTCATCTGAGAACGGAAGTGCACCTATTATATTAGATCCTAAACAGACATTTATATTTACCTCTTACATCTAACTTTTAAACAGAAGAATTGAATAATTCTTATGTTAATTCTGGTATAAATTTTAATTTAATATTTACATGTTCGTGAATTTAATACGTTTTATGGATTCCAGGTATGCTATATGTTAAGTATTGAATGCATTCTCAATAAACCTTGGTAGACTTGAAAATGGTAAGTAATCAAATTTCGAATACAAACATCTTACTAGTATTCGTAATATTTTATCGTGAACAATGTTTTGTAATTTACTATTTAATACAACATTATCTTCAAAGTTATTTTTAGTGTATATCTTGTGTCAATGTATATAATGATGGCAAAATGAAGAAAAATTGTTATGTAATTACTTGTTCTGAATAAGCAATTACCCATCACTTGACGAATTTTATTCTAGATTAACTATCACTCATAAATTAAACTACTTAAGTCACGGTACGCCATTTTCCTGCCATATGATTCTCCTTGTTCTTTTGATGTCATACACTCCGTAGGCCAGAATCTCCCAGCGCCTTCTTGTGAGACTTATTCTGAGCAAGTATACCTAGGGTAGTTTGCCAATTTATTTTCCAAGGGGCATTAGTGCGCTAATTTTAACGTTCGGTTTGAATACCAAATTGCGCAATATTTTCCTTAAGTCAAATTGAAACTTTGATTTGTGCTAAATTGCTAGAGGATTTAATTTTGCCAGGATAGGCCAAGTGCGGTTCCTGGTATCAGTACTACACGCCGACAAGCGCCCGCATGCATGCAATAGTTTTTTAGCACCTCCAAACTCCCCTAACTTTGACCGGGTTTGTACCCGCGATTTTGAGATCAGTAACCCGGCTTGATAACCACTATACTACCAAAGTCGCTTGTGATATGATTGACGAAAACAAATTCAATTCGCATGTAATCGTTTTATTTTACATCGCATTCCAGTCTCTAGAAGTGGCAGCTGTTCCTTAAAGTCTTGAGGGCGACTTCCTCTAAAAAAATAAAAAATCACAGGAAAAAGTGCAAACAGAAATACACTTTCACAAAACTGAGTCGTTTAGTTTCGCCATACCACCAGGGTAAGTTTTGAGGACGGATTTAATTTCGTGTGCCTCTTTTAAGCGAGTGATAAATGTTTTTAGAATGGGCCGCATCGCAGATTATGGCCTCGCGTCGTCCGAATCTAGAGCATCCTAGTTAATGTAAGTGTAAAAAAGTTGGAATACTGAAAGTTGGTGGGGACAGATTGTTTTTATGAGGGTTTTGTCGGGTTGAGTCCGCACCTCTCAACGAAGCTGAGAATATCGGCTCCTTCATGTGATTTCATGCATTACTCTTTTGTCTCGTGAAAAAAAAAACACTCTGATTTTCTTGAGTTCAATTGCATCTTTCTTTAGATCAAGAAGATAGTTATATAAGAATAGTATCAAAACTCCGTTGTTTGCATTTTGGTAGTCGACTAAATACTTTAGCTTACCGTAGTTGAAGAAATAATCTGAAGAGACAAATATGTAACTTATGACTCGAACACACATTCCAGCCTTCCTTCCTTTTGCAACCTAGCGGCTGCCAATGGCCGATAGTCAACAATACATGTTTACAAGGCCCCCCTCAGAATTTTTCTGTGTGTGTGTATGTGCGTGCGAGCGTGCGTGCGTGGCGGGGGGGCATAGTGTCCAGCCGACTTGGTGTTTTCTTAGAAAGAATTTTTCATTAATATTGAACATGAAATATAAAATAATTTGTTGCATTATTATTAATATTTGTGACATTAACTATTGGCATATTATAGGACTTTTTGTACTGAAAATTAGTAGAAACTATATTTTCGAGTACATATCATTGGGTTCTGGAGGGGGCTAAAGTTCCATGCGCCCCTCTCGCCCCTTCAGCGTTCCACTGCTCGTCTATAATCACCCAGGGCGGAAGATTTAGCTATTGAGCACACAACTAAACTCCCTCTTCAAGGAAAAAAGTAGTTTCACATAGCGACATTAAAAAAGAAATACATAGACGTCTTAAGCTCCGCTGGAACACTACGTGATATAAGCTTTCAAGACACCTCCACAAAATTAGAAGAAATGTTTTTCATAATTAAGATCCTTCAGTACAAACAAGAAAAGAAGAAATTACTCTCGCAAGACTTCGCATAGCACATAGCCGTCTTACCCCCTCACACCTATTCAACAAAGAATCTCCAATACGTTGTACATGTTGTAAGACGCCTATAACAATTTAAAAAGATTGCCCAGTGTATTCAGACTCACGAAATGCACATTCACTTACAAATTATCTCCCCAAATTACTCACTAAAACATCTCATATATAAAATGTTTTCAAATTTCGAAAATATGTAAATTTATTGAATACATTGTAAAGAATTGTATGGATGCTCGCTAATGACCTTGAAGTTCATGCGATCAAAAAATGAAACATATTTAAAAAATCGCCCAGAGCACGTGCAGGGTACGTGGCTCCTCTAGCGCCGACCTCACCCAGCTGCTGTGTGTGTATGTGTATGTGTGTATGTGCGTGTATGTGTGTGTATTGTGTGTATGTGTGTGTATGTGTATGTGTGTGTATGTGTATGTGTATGTGTGTGTATGTGTATGTGTGTGTATGTGTATGTGTGTATGTGTGTGTATGTGTGTGTGTGTGTGTGTGTGTGTGAACGGCGCCGCGGGTCGTTCATCTGGCGGCTGGGGATGCGAGGACGTTCCGTCGACAGCGATCCGGTCGCGGGCGGACTTTGACATAGCGACCGCCTCTCGCGGCGCCCTCGCCCGTCACTGTCTGAGGCGTCGTGGCGAACGGGGTGGGGGTGTTTGCTGGTAGCTTGTCGGCTGCCCGTGGCTTTGTGGTAGAGGCGGGGACGGATGCGGGACGTCGCCTGCGGCGGGGACGGAGAGAGTTGGTGGACAAGCGGGGGACACTGGAGGACAGTTGTAACTTCGGGAGGGTCCGAGGGAGGGGAAGAGGTTCGGAGGCAGGGAGGGGTTTGAGAGGGGAAGTACAGAGGTGAAGGCAGTTGTCGATAGTGAAACCTTTCGTATCGAACGCCGATGAAGGGGTGTATACAGAAGATGAAAATCCATCGAAAAAGAAAACTTCCAGAAAATATCCAGTCGCAGATAAATAACTATGTGATAAAATTTACTAGAATGTTGGAGAAGCTCTGTGACCTTTAAATTGAAATTACAAAAATATGACATTTCATGAAACTAAAAATTCACGTTCTGAGTATTTAATGAAATTGTGAAATTTTAAACTGAATATCAAAACAATTTCTTGAAGATAGAGGCCGATATAGTAGTTTCCAGGTCATAAGAAATACGGAACTAAGCGAAGCATAGATTTTAAACACGAAAATGAAAATCAAAAGATAATAAATTATTACAGCGGAGTCATGTTTCGTCGCATTATGCCCTCCCTTCTAATAAAATAAAGGGGATTTTTGATCACGTTATAAGCGATTTAAAAATTGAGATATGAAAACTTTCAGTAATTGAGAGAGCATGAAAAAGTAAGTTAATTTTCTTTAAGAGAAAATACCTACCCACTCTTTAAGCTGAAAACTGTTTCATCAGTCTTTCTGAAAGTTGTATGGCAATCTTATATTCTGAAATCGCGGTGGTACGAGTATTGTAAAGTTAATTATATATGATTCGTACTCACTACAATAAGATTCATCTTTGTGTAATCTCGTAATTTTCTGTGTGAACTTCAAGACTTGCAGTATATTATGAAGTAATTAAATACTCTCTCAATAAAATCTGAGTTGTTACGAGTAATCACACAGCGTGACCAATCTAGTTCATTAACACACACATTCATTTTCACATAGGCGTACGTACATGACGAGTAATATACATAGAATAGAGAAAGGTATGGTATGTAATGCTTCGGGAAGTCGATTTCGAGATTTCAACAGAAATACACGTTTTGGTAACCCATGAAATGGAACTTCAGAAGGAATTCATAGTTGAATTAGAAAAAATTCAGATTCAGGACTACTCTAGTCAAGATGTATGTAGAGGGAACCCTAGGAATATTCAATTGCATCTTTACATTTTGATTTCTATTGAATCTTGCGTGCAGATCTCAAACCTTATTATAAAGAAGTACTGTTTTTACTAGAGTAACGGAAGAAAATGCGTTAACAACATTTTCGTGGTAATGATTGTAATAAAAACAACAGGAGTTTTCTTAGCTTTAGTTCAAAATAACAGTGTATGTCCTAACACTGTTGGTCGCATTACCCTAATTGCGCCTAACACCTAATTGGTCGCATTACCCGAATACACGTGCTGAGAATGATGAATAGGATGAATTCGTTCGGAGTCTCGTGACGTTTGCCTCTTTGCCCTTATTCTGAAACTGCTGGGGACATTCCTTTCGCCGTCAAATATACTTCCATCACTAATAAAATACCCTCAAAATGAAGAAAGGAAGCCACAGAAGCTTTTTATACATTTCTGGCACATGTCACTCTTTTGAAATTGTCATATACTAAGATATTCAAATAAAGCTTTCACTAAAATATATTAAGGTGATATTCCACCCGCAAAATGAGAAAAATATGAATTTGTAAAAGTCTTAAATAATCTCCACTTTTCTGAAAATTTAGATATTTTTTAATAAAACATTGTTTTTAATAAATTCAATCGAAAAGACTGTTGACGTTCACAATGTATTTAAACAATGTATGTAAAAATTACATTTAGTAATGAAAATCCTAACTCTAGAATTGATCCATTCAAACTCCCACCCCGCAAGCAGAGATCTCAGCTGAGAAAATGACCAAAACAATTTCGGAAAAAGAAAAAGAAACAGTTTCTAGATATTTGCAATAAAGAGTATAATTGACGATATGGAGAAGGTTTTTTATGTAAAATAATACTGCTAATATGATAGGCAAGCTTTTCGTTACGAATGCACCGTTTTCTCTTAAACTAGTCAACCCGTTTTATTAATTCCTTTACAGATTACTATTCTCGACAATGAGAAGCTGTGGATATATATTTGTGATGTTAGAATTATTAGTTGGAGTTTTATAAATAAATTTGTCATTAAAATTTGAAAAAAATTTGAATGTACAAAAAAAATTATATTTCAGTTTCCTGTCAAGCAATTCTTATCAATGTACACCAACAATAGTACTGATAATATAAGTAAAACTTTAAGATAGTTATCTCGAATAGTTTCTGAGATAATGGGTTATCAGAATTTAACATGAGTAACATAGGAAGGGAAGTCTCACCCTAAATGAAGAATCATCTTTCTCAACGACGGGACTCAGGACTCTCAGTTCGACGGGGCTGAGCTTTTGTCTTTTCCCCAGGTCTCATGCTTCCCCACATCATCACACAAAGGGGTGCGGGCCGGCGGGCCAAGCTGCCGATATGCGGTGGTGGGGGTGGGGGTGGGGGGCGTTGACGCGACGGCCTCGCAGGCAGAAATACGCTTGCAATAACCGTAATGCTCCGCGTCTTTTGTGACCCCGTGATGAGCTATCACTCTCATTATGTCTGGAAACAATATGTAGTGACGATGAAATTAAACTGCAAAATGGACACAATTTATGGAGCGGGTCCCCACGTAGTTTGGAACAGCTTGGGTTGACCGAGTTTCCTGATCCATTATTTCATCACCGCCCTTTAACCCGGCCCGGAGTCACGTTCCTTTTTTTTTTTTTTTTACATCTCGACTTTTTTTTAGTGCGGTCGGCGTGAAAATTTAATAGCTTAATTATAACAAAATTTTTTTCACATAAGAGTCAGGAATAATAATGAAAATTATTCCAGTACAACATTCCAATTAATTTCTGTATTCATTGTCCCACAGTTGCTACAAAGGAAAAACGTGGTTCCTGTTTCATTTTCGTGGTTTTTGAAAACCATTAAGGGGACAGAAAAGGGAGGTAGCAAAGGTTTTTATCCTGCTCCATATTTTCGCAACACTACCAAATTCGAGCAGTGAAGTGATTTGCATTTATATAGAAGTATGCGTTAAAAGAGTGATTGATATAACACGCAACTCCAGAGTCCGCTGACATGAGGTGATTACGTGTCCGTTATGACCGATGGGAACGCGATTGAGTAAGCAGTTTTTTTATGAAATATTTGTTCGCGATATTTCATTATACGCAACGAGGCGTGGAGTTGAAGTCGGTGTTCGACCAGAGAAATAAACAACTCGCTTGACGAGCATTCTGACGACCGCACCTGAAATATGGCACCTTGTTAAACGTAAGAGAGAGTTGATGGATGTTTTGAATTTTTCATTATGTTGAAATTTGCTGGCTGCAATCAGAAACGTTGTAGTATATTCGTGCAAAATCTGTGGACTCTGTTAAAAAATACCGGACCCTGAACTGCAATTGCTAGATAGTATTTTAATTACGACCAGATTCGTATATGGATGATAGCTTGTTGAATGCAGTTTTGATCTTAGAATTTTCTTTAGATTGTATTGATATCAAAAGCAGTGAACGTCCTTGAGCCATTTGATGCATTATTGCGTTTAATACCTGAGCTATATTTAATGATATGATTCACAATAAATAATTAGCATTTAATTATTCTACGAACCATGTACGAAAAAATACAAGACATTCAAAAGGATTTTTTTCTGAAATGTATTTAAACTATTTTTTACGTAAAATTAAAACTGTAATTTAGTCACAGATAAATGTTATTTTCAAAAATAAAAATAACAAAAATATATATTACACGGTGTAAACTTTGTTATTGCTAAAACAAAAAAAGTAACTTTGAAGGAAACGTAGTCTACCTTTCTAGAATAAGTTTTTCAAACGATCGTTCTTCCTTTGTCTTCGGAATTATGTGATGTTCAGGAATTTTTAATATCGTCTGCTGTATGTTTAATGGCGAGCACCGTTTTGTGACTCTTCTTTCTCTGGCACTGCTCAAAATGTATGAAGCACAAAAACCTTCAAATACTTTTACACCATCTGTTTAACTCATTGGATAATTCAACCACCACCTTACCACTACATTCAATATTCTCTCAAAATCTGCTGTAAATAATTTATTCATTTCCACCTACCCCTTTGATTGCAACCAGAATGAAAGCGTGTCAACATCGCACGCTCCACACCCATAGTTTTGTTTTTGTGATTCTGGGCGCGTCAAGTTACAGGGTCATGAGTCCCGTAAGCTTAGTGCATATTTTTGCTCGGTAGCGGTGGTGGTGGTAATGTTTCCCTCGCCGTATGGCGAGGTCCGGTGCCGACCTACGGTCTGATAGCGGGGTTTTCCATGTCCAGGTATCACCCCCAGCAAGTGCTTAAAAAACAATATTGTACTTAATGTGAGAAAGGAAATAATCGTCCACAATCAAAGTTATAATTTTGAATAATAATGAATAAAATTATTGTATCACACAGTGTTTTCCCGAAAGTTGACTTATGTTATAATTAATGTTATAATTAATAAATTTATAACTTTGTGAACAATTATTCCCTTTCTCATTTTATGAGTTACCGCATGATACCTGCCACCTTGGAATTTATTCAATATTGTATGTTAAATAAGCCTTTATTGCAAGACTTAGTTAATAAGTCTCCATACAAATTAATGCTTGGTAGCAGGTGCTTCGTTATTTCATGAACGAAGCTATTTAATTTTATGGAATAACGTTGTTAAAAAGAAATTAAGAGATTTATTAAATCAATTTTCATAAATTGACAAATCAAGATACACAAAATATTTCGATATAACTTGAATATCGTCGATTAATGAGTAGCAAATGAAGCTGCGGGTAAAGTAATGTGCGTTCTCCTGTAGAAAGGACGTTTTTTGAGTTACATCAGTATTCCGGAAAAACGACGATATGTGGTACTTGCGTGTGCATGTGTAAGAGTGAAGGATAGAACAAGAATGATAAACGGTAGATCGTGCAAGCTCCGTGGCCTGTTTGCTAGAGTACTGCACCGTTATCCCCGGATAGTGATGAAAGAAACCACGCGAAAATTCAAATCAGAACAGCTCGCAGAAAAAATTCTTCAGCCACTAGTTTCGTCTCAGTTATATTGCTAGTGTTGAAAATCCGTCACTGTTGAGAGTCGAACCCTCACGTTGAACAGTGCTGCATAAGGAGAGCTTTCCTGGCTTACGTTTTGCAAATTGTACACTCGGTGAAATCAGCTTGGCTCAAGGAAACAGATATCACTGCAGAGCCACAGACTGGGAAAGTTCTGATGGTCCCGATACTGGCATCCCGATACTGGCATCCCGATACTGGCATCCCGATACTGGCATCCCCATACTGGCATCCCGATACTGGCATCCCGATACTGGCATCCCGATACTGGCATCCCGATACTGGCATCCCGATACTGGCATCCCGATACTGGCATCCCGATACTGGCATCCCGATACTGGCATCCCGATACTGGCATTATTTTCACACCAGGTAGATAGGACACATGCAGCCGCTCTCTGTAAAAGAATTCTAACGGCCTACTACTCTGAACGGAGATATTTCTGGTCATTTTTCTGACGAATACCAGGCGAATGCCGGAGCAGTAATCTAACAAACGGGCCAAAAGCTGCACACAAATTTTCCTTCCTTATCCTTGTCCTAACCTCACCTTACGTACATATACGTACACTATTAGAGATGACGTGAGACCTGGTGTGGTGCCCCGCTGGTGAGAGATACCTGGATGGGAAGAATCCTGCAAGTCGACTTAGAAATTGACGCCGAATCTCGCCATCTAACGGGGGAAGAACATCGCCACCTACTCTGATAAAAACATGCACTACACTTACGGGACAGTTTACCTTACCATTTTGACGCTCTCGGAAAAACGAAATAATGAACCATTTCCCGGTGAACAATGTTATAGTTGGCGTCGTCGCTTTCGTACTGCAGGCGGAACCTCTCCCCACACCTCCGTCAGGTATTTCCGCACACACTAAAATGTTCACCTTGGAACAAGCAGGATGTATTCAGCGAGCAGGCGGGCGGCCGTGGACAAGTGAAGCTTGCTTGCTAGCGCGCTCGACGAGCAGCCCGCGGAAAACGGAGGACATTAGCATAAAGAATTCCAAGCTCCCCCCCCCGCCCCGCCCCCCGCCGCCTTCGTCCTCTCACGGAGACGAGTTTTGTTTGTTCAAGGCGAGAATGAAATGATGAAATATTGCGACAGAGCGAAAGGAAAAGAAAAAAGAAGAATAAGAAGAAGTAACGGAGCCAGGCGGCCCCGGACCGCGCGCAAAAGCCCGCGCCAAAATGTTAGCTTTGCGCGAAATGAGTGGGAATATTCTTTGGAAGATGGATAAAGTGCGCGTCTTGAATCTTTATTCAGAAAACACAAACCGCCCCCGCCCCGCGAGGGGGGGAGGAGGGAGGGAGGAAGGGGTGAGAAGCGCTAACGTCATCGCCGCCGCGAGACAAGAAGGGCGGAAAGGCTTTTGGGAGAAAGGAAGGGTCAGAAGAGGGGGAAATGATACCGCTATCGTTGTGCCTGCGCGGTGGTGGCTCGCTGAATCGTTGCAGATGAGGCGAAAGTCGACTTCGCTTTCGTTCCTCCTCCTTTGACTCTCTAGTTTGCCACATTTCGTTGCCATGCCTTATCCAACGCTCTCATTTGCGCATGTCCTACAATTGTGTTATGTCTCTCATGCATTGTTCTCGTATTTTCTATTTCGGGCTGACAGATTTTCTTTCGGCCTTCAACCTCCCGTTATTCTAGTTCATTCTTGTTCTCTCTCTCAATTATTCCATCTCTCTAAAATTATACCATTTTATTTTTCATCGCTTCCGTCGTTACTTATTTTAAGGCTACATTCTTCTTCCTTTTTCAATATTTTCGTTCCATTTCTCGTATTCTCCAAAATCGTGCGTTTCTCAACCACGCGCCTCATCTTTCACCATTCGTCCTTTCATTCTTTTCACCCCAATCCGTCCCTTCCTTTTACTTCTCCTCGGCCCTCGCTTTTTTCCTCGACCCGCTTTCCCGCGGCTCGGCGTAGCATTCAAGCCAACCGGCGAGGATTAGCGCAGGAAAAACAGCGCGTGTATTTTCACTAACTCAGGCCACGGCCACCTGGCAACCGCCTGGTCGCGACCGTCTGGGCTTCCAAGGCCACTTCTGAACAATGACGTCGCCGGCAACGAGTGAACACGAGCGCCTTCTTTTCGGAAACACCTCCCTCTCCCCATCCTCCTAAAAAAAGAGGTCTCATGAAATATGAATTTCTGTTTGCTGCTGCTTCTTTGCGCCCCCAGGGGACTTTATTCTTTGCCACCGAGAGCCCCGGGGAAAATTACTGCAGCTCCTTAAGCTACGGAATATTAACTGCAGTCTTTGTTATTTAAATTTGCGGGATGCGAAAGAAATCGTCGAGGCTGGCGACTGACAAGCGCGGCTCGTCGCCCGACGTTTGCGGGCGAACCGCCGTTCGGGAGTGGGATATTGTCCCGGGACAATCCCACCGAATTTCGCGGGCTCTACTCGTTGCTTTTGTGCTGCGCTGTGTGTACATTTGTAATTACTGGAATTCTCGAGAGGAGCATCAAAATAATGAACGCGGCCGCAAAATACCGATAGTATAGGTTGATGCTGTATTTCTATATTTTAACGCCCACAAAGGAACGCATTGGAACTGTAATTACTTTGGTGCGATTGGATACGTCAAAGGGAAACTGTGCTACCTGATATAGTACACAGAACTATTTCAATAGGTACAGTCTGCTCGCATGAAATATGTGCACCAATATCAAAGATATAAACGAAATTTTTCTATAAGTCTTATCAAGTAGGTCAACTAGTTGGTTTTTTGACACGAAACAGAATTTGGACTAATTTCGCTTTTATGGCAAATCAATTCTACTTTTACTTTTAATTCATATCAGTTTTTAACGTTATTTAACACAGAAAATTAGGCGAGGTTGCATTAGATATAATTAAATGCTGAGAATATCATTAGCTTGATATTTCAGTACAATTTCTGCTGGTTTCATTATTATAACTTCACGTACAACAAAATGAACCAAGTTTCCGGGTACTCTAAACTTTCAAAATACTCACACACGCCCACTAACACACTACAGAAAAAAGTATTACTGTTTCGAACAATAATTTTTAATAAAAGTTTTCGCAGTTTTGAATATCAGTCGTTTGCCTTGCCTGAAATACGAGCTTGCGACAGAACAAAAGTTCCTTTTATTTGGAATGAAAATTAGCAAACACTCCTCTCCGCCGCTGCTTGTAGCTGCCAACCCCATTGTTCTCGTTGCTATCCGGGGACCGTCCGGTCCGCCACCCCCGCCCCGCCCCTGACCACCCCATCTCTCCCCGCAAAGCCCATCCCCGCTCCCGCCCCCGCCCGCCGCGGCACGCAGCGTCCGCCTCAGGGTTCCCTCGCCGTGGGACGTAATGAAGCCGCCGAGACTGGCCTCTGGCGGCGACTCGCCTAATTAATGATGCGGCCGGGTCCGCAGCGTCACGTGGCGACATCGACCTTGGCAACAGTGGGGTCGTCCCGCGGTGACGGTGAGGAGGACAAAGACCTTGCAACCAGGCAGGAAAGCCCTGAGGAAGGCCAGGTAAAGTGTATTAAACTGTCGATCAGAAACGAGGCGGACAAGGCTGAAAAAGTTTGGGTTAACCGACTTGAAGTCGGCGCCGGATTTCGCCATACAGCGGGGAAAGACCATCGCAACCTCTCGATCAAAATCATACACTACTCTTACGGGACTAATGACCCAAGTTGACCGTGTCCGGAATCACTAAAGAAGAATCAATCATTTTAAGTTAATTTAGATTTAACAGAAGTATAAATAATTAATTAGATCGTTTTCGACCATTAACCTACATAAACTTATTTTCATTGCTTATTATATATTATAATGCCTCCTATAATGAAATTATGCGGAAAAGACTTCTCAATTGTACTCAACAGCTCGAAATTATTGTTTTACAGGCGTCTTCTCTCGATCCTTAATGTCAAAGCGTCAGGTTTTGTGTGAAGCATAAAGCCTTGTCTATACTATCCTGTGGTTACAATTAACGTACTGCTCATTTTTAATACGAAATTGCTGGAAACCGACACGTGTCATTGACTGAACTTACGATGCTCAGTAGGAAGACGTTGTGACATCAAAATGATGTTGAAATCATTGTGTAAACAGGACATTGTTGATTAACTTCATGGAAAATATTTTCGATTAAATTATTTATGAATATTAAATAATATATGAATTTTTAAAAAAATATTTTAAAACGCAAATTGAGGTCAGAAATTTCAAAACTGAATTAATTAAAATTATATTTTTGTTAGAAAAAATCAATAAAGTAGTAATGTACAAGCCATTTGTAGCTCGTTGGTTCGCTTGGTAGTTTTGCACGGCGCGACCCCTTGTTTGATTCTTTGGACGAAACTACAACTATACATTTTTCTTACAACTGTCCCAGAATCTATTGCTGTATGACGATGAGAAAGCCCAGCCGAAGTTTATGAAGTCCAGATTATACGGTGGAGAGAGGTCTTCGAGTTAACCACACGAACCCCCATATCCAATGGCCAGAGGTTGGGCCACCAAAGCCAAGGCCTGTATCGGTCTGTCGAGCTAAAGAAAAAGGAAATTAACGCACAAAGAATTGTTAGTTTCATTAACACTATTTTAAATGGCTGTTAATTATAATAATTTTATTATGTTGCGTGAATGCAAACTTCTCTGTTCAGGGTCATATATTTATAATTCATTTCATAAATATGAAATCATAACATATGTAAATCCCAGAAAATGAAGCACGTTCAATGAATCTCATGAACTTATGTCTTTTGTTAGTTTTGTTTGGGTTGATTTGAAATTCATTTCAGATTTAAATTCATTTGAGTGTTAAATATTTCAGTCTTGAACATTTCAATGTCATGATCGGTCGTGCAATGTATATTTGTAATGTCTAATGAACTTGAAAGAAAAGTATACAATCTACGACCATGTGAAAGGTGTCGGTGGTTTTGTTAGATACCCAGGAAGTCGGGAAAAATCCCTGAAATGCTGAAACAGAAAGTTTCTTCAGCATAGGTTTTGCTGCAGCAAGATACTATTTTTTTACTGTTAGGCTGCTATTGTTAGTATAATTTTTGTACATTTCACAATATAAGAAGAACAGAAAATAATATATTTTTTACCTTTTCATTAAGTCAGAAAATAATTCACAGTCATAATACTCAATGACACAGAAGCCTTTGTAGAAGGTAAACTCAGACAATTAAAGTGACCTAATTATCCGAGACACCTAGAAACAACATTCCTTGGGTTACAGCGACTCGTATTTAAGCAGATTCTTGAAACAATTAATCCCGTTTCTTCCATGGCCGTTAATAGTTTCGAATTTCCCCGCTGCGGTGCGCCCGGAGCCATCTAACTTAGCTCGAGTAAACTTTCAGTGCTCCAGACTCCAGAAAGCCATTAGCTGCCGGAATGAATTCCTTGCCGTGCTTCGCGGCGCCGCTTTGCTCAAGCAGGGCTGCCACACTTACGAACTGATCGAGCTGCGGGTCCCAGAATAAATTTCCCTTGGGTTGGGAGAACATAGTAAGAGCGATCGACTACCAATGAAATACATTGCCTCTTAACAATATTACTGGATGGCCAATGTGCAATCGAGTTGAATGGTTAGACTTTCGTTTCATTTGATCTATATTAACTGCATTGTTTCGCAAAAGTGCAAAATGATTCACTTGCAAAAGTTTGTCTAGTGTGTTTGTGTGCAAGAGCGAATTCGTTATTTTTTAATATTTTAACACAGAATATATATATTGTTTCATAAATCGTTATTATTGATAATGTAATTGTAACGCGATTGAAAATCATCAAGCTTCAGCAATACCAATAAAATCTAATAAATCTAATAAGTTGACAAAATAAATGAACTTTTCCATTTTGTAAATAGATGTGGATATATGACGAATAGACGTATGTGGTAAATAAATCCTTGCAATATTGACAATACCAGCTTTTCATATTGATATCTAAAGCTTTTGTTTTATCAAAAATGGGTTTAGGAACAAAGTTAACAAAATATTAAAATGTTTCTCTCTACAGTAATAATCACAAAAAAATCTCAATGAATCAACAATGCATGTGGACATTTTGATTCATTACATATGAGAAAGCACTTTCAGTAGGCATACTTAAGGTAACATTATTCGTATGTTTTTAAAGGTATGCAAGGCTTCAGAACTATAATTGGCATTTGCTCTTTTTAATTAAGTTTCAGTAATTTAATCAAAAGTGTAACATCTGAAATATTTTGTTTAATGTTTTAAAATAATGGTCTCTTATATTTATTCGTGGAAAAAAACAAGATTTGTTGGAAACATTTAGAATGTAACATGCATTTACATTTACAAAATACTTTATAAAGACGATCTCTGATATAAACTTCTGATAAAATGTTCAAATGCTTCCTTATTACATTTTAAAAATTCCGTTGTTCTCAGACACACAAATTAAAATATATCTATATATTTAGCTTAAAGAGTGAAGATAAATGCAGAAAATGAAAAATTATAATTTTTTGAGCAGATAAAAAGGAAATATTCTCTAAAGTGCTTCTAAATATTTCACCACATACTGTATGATGTCTCTAGTATTGTCAAAAAAAAAAATTAAAATGTATTAATTATGAGTCACATCATTGATAAAAATATGAGCGACTACCGTAAGTTGCAAAAATTGAGACAATAACAACGAGATATAAACTTATGCTTTCAACGTGTTTTAATATTTTTTTATTGCTTCTGCTAGAAATTCTTCATGGGAATTCTTTGCAATCTCTTGAGAATATTGATCAATTTTTTTTTAATTCTCTGAGTTTTGTAACCTATTTTGCAAGCGTAAATAAATGATTTATTTTTCCGTACTTATTTACAAAACTCTGTATTTCACCAAATATTTTTAAACTGAGATTGCATTTGAGATACATCACATAAAACCTCACAAATGTCAAAAAGATCTTTGCATTTTTCGGGGTTAAATATATGAGAATTTACTGGGTGCAAATGAAATGGCGCCCCATGAACCATTTGTTTCTTGGCACATATTGTGCGTCTGTGCAAGCATAAACAGAAAGTCATCATTTGAAATATTAGCATTGACAGAATATTGAGTTTTTTTTTCATGTGAATAATTGATTTTCTTAGATTTACCCGCCAACACGAAGGCCATCATATGTAGCCTACTGTTCTAGAAGTAGTTCCTGAACATTTAGTGCTCGTAACAGTTTACTTAAAAAACATCAGCAAAGTGAAATGCCTTCATAAATAGGGCCATCGAACGAATTCTAAAACTCCACAAATGACGTAGATCGATCAAAGATTAATAAAGGTCCTCAAATCAAATGAACCTATAGAGGGGACAAAATTAAAGTTTTCAATCAAACATATTTGCACTTGTTATAAGTGACCGTATCAAATAAACTCGTCACACATAGCGCAGTCAAATTTGACAAATAGAGTGAAAAAATATCCGGTGTTTTGAAACTTGAAATGATTGTTATTACCAAAAGCATATTATACTAAACATCCTGAAGTGTCGAGGGTGAACCGAAGGGCGGGGGGGACTTTACAAAGGATTTTTCTACGTTTTTTGCAGATTTCTCCATGGCTATAAATTCTACTGAAACTTATGTTCGATACACAAATAAAAGCAGACAAAAGTTTCTACAAAAAGTTCATATAAAGTTTTGTTGTAACAGAAACACTTTTAAAGTTGGAGGCTCGATAAATTCTAGTTTGTTTTTCTGCGTGGCTCTTCTTTTAGATATCTTCCTTATAAAAATGGTGTTGTGATATATTGAAGTTCACGAAAGTAATTTTAATTTTGTTCAGCATTTATCAGAAATATTTATTTACATATTTGTGCAAAAACATGAAGATTTTATATCCTAATAAATATTATTTTGTAAATACTTTCGAGTTTTCGTGGTCATTCTATACGAGAAGACGTTGGGAATAAAAACTAATAATCTATAGTGGATCTCAGAGTTATCAAGTAAAAGTATTTGGGGTTACAAATAAATGGTTTAACTTTACAACTAAACCTTCTATAAACTTTTTGTTTTACATTTGGTACACTTTAGTTTTGGAATGAACATAGGTTTCGCTAAAATTGATAGTTACTGAGCTATCTGGAGAAAAGTAAAAAAAAACATTTAAAAAGCCCTCCCAACCTCGGCTCACCCCCCACACTTTAGGATTTTTAGTATAATGTGTAGTTGGTACCAACAAGAAATCTTGCCAAGTTTCAAAATTGTAGGATTTTTTCCTTTGATGACCTGTTTTGGATCGATTTTGACTGAGATAACAATCCTCTTTCTGAAACTTCGATGCAATTTTAAGGCCAACGATACTAGTAAATAAATTATATTACAGCGTTTTTATCTTGTATTTACAAGTGTCATGACAGCGGGACAACTCACCAACGCCACACTCAGACCTAATAGTGGAAATCTACAAACACGGCTCTGTACCGACGAACGGTGCCGACTCGCATGCTACTTACCCATAAATCCTAACCGCCCGGCGACAAAGTTCTTAGCCAGAACGAGGCGGCCTTTTTCCAGCCGCTGCCCCTTCGCGTTCTCCCAACCCCCTAAAACCCCATAAGGGGCACCTGCTGAGAAAATGCCCGCGCGGCCACGGAGGTAAGAGCTTTAGCGTGTAATTCGTTCTGGAAAGTCGCGCGTCGTAGTCGGGAAAGAAGGGGGGGTGGGGGTGTGTGGCGCACGCCAGCGCTTGAGGCCGCGAGCTTAAACAGACCGCTCGCAAAAGATATAAACATGCAAACATAGTTTAAACCTGCATAATATCGCCCCGGCGCCCGCGAGGCGAAACACGAAAGGATGAAAAAGGGATTGCTGCGTAAGGCTCTCCATAAATCTGCCGCAGATTAACGTTATTGCTGCGGGGAACCCCGGCCGCCGCCACCGGAGGACGACGCCGAATCTCGAAGGATTCTATCCGCCCACGCCCCCCACCCACCCAAAGCCCACCCGCTCGCCCGCCTGCCCAAACGCCCCTGATCCGTTCACTCGCTTCCGCACATTCCGAACCATGCTAGGGTTCGGCGC
Organism: Gryllus longicercus; assembly: GCA_038098605.1. NCBI lineage: Eukaryota > Metazoa > Arthropoda > Insecta > Orthoptera > Gryllidae > Gryllus > Gryllus longicercus. The sequence continues at coordinate 690,627 of JAZDUA010000173.1, read as the reverse complement.
TCGGAATCTTCACTGGATGTCCAATTCGCCTCCTTTTCATGTTTCCATACTCTCTCTCTCTCTCTCTCTCTCTCTCTCTCTCTCTCTCTCTCTAATTCTCTCTCATTATCTCTCATTCTCTCTCTCATTCTCTCTCTCTCATTCTCTCTCTCATTCTCTCTCTCATTCTCTCTCTCATTCTCTCTCTCTCATTCTCTCTCTCTCATTCTCTCTCTCTCATTCTCTCTCTCTAATTCTCTCTCTCTAATTCTCTCTCTAATTCTCTCTCTCTAATTCTCTCTCTCTAATTCTCTCTCTCTAATTCTCTCTCTCTCTAATTCTCTCTCTCTCTAATTCTCTCTCTCTAATTCTCTCTCTAATTCTCTCTCTCTAATTCTCTCTCTCTCTAATTCTCTCTCATTATCTCTCATTCTCTCTCTCATTCTCTCTCTCTCATTCTCTCTCTCTCATTCTCTCTCTCTCATTCTCTCTCTCATTCTCTCTCTCTCATTCTCTCTCTCTCATTCTCTCTCTCTCATTCTCTCTCTCTCATTCTCTCTCTCTAATTCTCTCTCTCTAATTCTCTCTCTAATTCTCTCTCTCTAATTCTCTCTCTCTAATTCTCTCTCTCTAATTCTCTCTCTCTAATTCTCTCTCTCTAATTCTCTCTCTCTCTAATTCTCTCTCTCTAATTCTCTCTCTCTAATTCTCTCTCTAATTCTCTCTCTCTAATTCTCTCTCTCTCTAATTCTCTCTCTCTAATTCTCTCTCTCTAATTCTCTCTCTCTAATTCTCTCTCTCTCTAATTCTCTCTCTAATTCTCTCTCTCTAATTCTCTCTCTCTAATTCTCTCTCTCTCTAATTCTCTCTCTCTAATTCTCTCTCTCTAATTCTCTCTCTCTAATTCTCTCTCTCTAATTCTCTCTCTCTCTAATTCTCTCTCTCTAATTCTCTCTCTCTCATTCTCTCTCTCTCATTCTCTCTCTCTAATTCTCTCTCTCTAATTCTCTCTCTAATTCTCTCTCTCTAATTCTCTCTCTCTAATTCTCTCTCTCTCTAATTCTCTCTCTCTCTAATTCTCTCTCTCTCTCTCTAATTCTCTCTCTCTCTCTCTCTCTCGAAGGGGCGTGGTTCCTCCCTGGTAGAACTTGAGTATCTGACCTCCACTTACGAGACGGCTTGGCCGTCCCGCGCAGGCAGGTCAGTCTTTAAGGTCCCGGCTACAACGTCGACATATGTGATGGTGTAGGGCATGGAAGTGTGTGTGTGTATAATGGGAGAGAAGATGGCAAGAATGAGGAAGGATGCGGCAATCTGGGGGCCATGGGAATAGTGCTGCTAAATTTTTGTCATTTTACCAAAATGATTCAAGGCTGTGGCCACTTATTGGTATTCTAATGTAGCATGTCAGAATAGCATGTCAGAAGAAATTTAAGTTCTATGAATCCGTCAAATTTTCTTGAATTTTGTGGTAAGATCTAAACTATTTTTAGATCATAAAATACTTTCTGAATGCACTTGTTATGGAATGTTTTTTTATATTTTTTGAGAGTACGAAGTACAACCCCATCAATGCAAGACTTGACAGATGCCCAAAATTTCTCGTTAAGGCGACAAAAGTATGCTTAATAGTTAATTCAATTTATCTCTCAAAATGCTGAGATAAAAATAGATTTAAATGTAAACTAGTGTTGCTACAGAATGCCACATACTTTCCTGTATTACTTTTATATTTGTTTCGGTCTCAGCTAGCTATTCGGACTTGCCACATACTCTTGCCTGCTACCATCTATCACCGCCAAAAGTACATTATTTGACATTTTCTTAATTTTTCGCTTTCCTAATAATAGAAACGTAATATTATTTTAAGAATATTAAAAGACAGTGAAACCTCGAGCTGCATTTATGAAAATGACGTTTAAGCGCTACTGTAACATTATAATTTGAAGTTCTCTCACGGAAAATTTTTGAGTTTTCGAAGAACTTCTTATGAAGTAATTTAAAGACATTAACTCTCAAATACAATAGTGTTTACAAATTGATGGAAATGTGCGTATTAACGGCGTGAGAAATATAATTTATGTAGTTTTTGAAAAACACAAAAAATACCCAAAATTAACTTTACATCATATTAAGAAGTGCAATTAGCACTATCTGATGGAAACGATAGAACGAATTTGGAGCCTTTTTGGAGAAAATTGAGTTTGGCCGTTTCTGAAACTGCGAAATTTTGAACTAGTTTTCACAGAAAAACGGTTGAGTTTTCGAGAAACTTTATATGACACTGTTTAAAGCACATGTACTCCAAAATATAATAATGTGAACAAATCGCCGCTACCTTAAAGATAAACGACGTGAGAGACAAGTCAAAAAAATTACATTTCAGGATAATGCAGAGGAAACAAGACTGAATACCAGGGCTGAAGTTATCAAACGCTCGATTGAAATTTAACTCGTAAATGAGTAACACTAATAAAAAATGAGTTAATTAATAATATGTATGAAAACTGTAAAATAAATTACTATTTAATTATGGCTGTATTATGAGGTAAATATATTAAACTAGTCCATAATCATTAGATTAGGTACTGCCTGACTACTGAAATCTAGATTGCTATGAATGCAATTAAAAAATAATTTTGAAAGAAAATTCCACATAAGACAGAGTAGTTATTATATTCCACGCTTACAGACTAATGCAAAATCAGTTATTCAGGAAATATTATTTACATCCACCTCAATTCATCGTTTTTGCCCCCCCGTGTGACCGTGACTTTCCTAACGCATGCCCGCCGATTGCCCATCTTCTTTCCCCATCTGGTTCCACCAGAAGTCTGCAGCGTCTTATTTCGCCCGCAGGCTCCGCCGGCTCCGTCTTTCATTCATATTTATCAGTCTTCCTCCGGCCGTGAGGCAGCGAGCTGCAGGACTTCCGGGAAGCTGACAGGGTTCGATTTCATTGAGCTGGATGCGCCTGTTTACGTCACGAAAGCTATTCTCCTCCGGATGGAAAATTCAAGACGAGGAATGAGCATTCTTCACTTACACCGGCGAAGATTCCTATTCTCTCTACAACATTAATCTCACGTTTCGATGCAGCCTCTCTGTAGCTTCGGGGGAAAAAATTGAAGCGCAATCCGAGATGAACATCCGTGACAAAACTAATCATAATTTTGAGCTGTTCGAATGAGATTGGATTCTACTCGTGTTTCATAGTATGATAGGAACATGTTAAGCATGAGGGTATTGCATTTCGGGACAAGTCTTGTAACGTTGAAAATAGGATCTCAGTGATAGATTAGATTCAATTGGAATTCGTCTTACAACAATTTTTAATTCAAATTGTTCCCGAAAATAATGATGTGTTGTTACTAATAAGTATATCGATTTCTATAAAATCAAATAGCATGCATGTCATCGAGATTTTTACTAATGAGATGTCTGAGTGCCAATGTAATTTGAGAAATGCCTACTAGCTTAATCGGAAAGGAAACAATGAAGAACCATTCAACCATCATATCACATATAATATTAAGATCAATGTATTACATTTTGTGAGACTTCTACGGAGCTTATTTGGGTTCTACATATTATATTTATGGTAATTGTGAACGCAAATGACATTTAATTTAATTAAAACGCTGCATTTACCCTGGTAAACTAACATATTTGCAATTCATTCTATACTTGCGATAAAATATTTCGTATTTTTAATTTTTTTATTTGATATTATTTATGAACTTTTTAGCGGAAACTGTAATTAAATTCTTGATATGTGAGAAAATAAAAGATGGTGAAATAATTTCTATCACTACAATTTATTGTATGAAATCCTGTCTGACATGAACATAACTTTCATGCGTGCAAAAATAGTAATGAAAAACAGGTTTTTATTTGTACATTTGTCTAGCACGCTATCTCAGAATACTGTAAAATAGTGTTGCTTTCATAATATTTTCATTATATACGATTAAATTCAAAAGACAACTTAAGTGTACAATTATTTCGCTTTAATAAAATGTTCAAGTAATGAATCAACTGTAACGCAAGCTAGAAGTCACACTGAGAATGTAGTACAGTTAACCACTGCGCGTTCCCTCAGTCAAGTGATTTACTGACCAAATTATGTGGATTATGTAATGTTTTTGTAGCTAATGCACGATAATACGCTAATTATAAGGCATTAACCGTGTAATGCCGTGTTTTGCGAGGGCGTTAAGGCTCAGAGAGCACTAGAGCAAACATTGTAATGGTATTTATCATGAGGGTTGTAATTTCCTCCTAAAACAACAGGAAGTTCATTACATGTGAAACTTCTGTAAAGCAGGGGATCCATATTGTTTCTTCTGCTGTTGCAAGGAAAATGTGTAGGCCGATAGCATTTCAAGTGCAGAGAGAACGACTTAGACTATAATTTTAGTTATTTCAAGCCTGGTTGATATCCTTTTCGATTTTGTTATACATATTGATATTAATAGAGGTTTTTCGTAAATAATCACTTCAATAGTTTTTTTCTATGAAGATTATTAGTTTACAAAGTTAAGAGAAAAATGTCCACGTAATATAGAGTTCGGATTCTTAACCATTTTATATTTCAAAGTACTTTAGTATCCTACACATTATATATTATGTGTAATCAATGTATCATAATATGCAAATGAAATTGTGTTATAACACATTATTGTCTGACATAATGCTCTATGAGATTATGAAATAATTACTTAACCACTTAATATTGTCTATTTAATGCATCTGTTTACATTAATATTATATTTCCTTGATGAAAAAGGTTTAAAAAATTATCATGATGTATTATTTCTATATACGAACGAAAGTCATAGAAAATAACAACAACGATGTAACCAAAGTACTTTCTTATTTCATTCATTGGATAATATTCATACAAATTATCAGATATAATCGTAAAACGATTGAAATGCATGTAACGCACTTCAACAGTTCGATATAATGTTCATAGTTTTAACGAAAAAGAATAGAAAGAAAAGATTCAATATCGCAAAACTAACATATGTCGTCAGTAATGTTTGCGGATTACATTTAAAACAAACTTGTAATATTTCAAGTTGCTCCATCAACTCACAACAGAGGTTTTTTTGCCGCAATGTAATATATAAAAGGCAAAAACGCGTGCTACTGAACAACTTTTCTAGTGCACCGCGAACTGTTCCAGACTTGCACTTGGGAATGAAAAGGAGACTAAACTAGGCCACTAGTACGAGCAGCACGTATGGGAGAGAGCTGCAGATCGCTGGACTGCATGTACGCAGCAGAACCGACTTGCGAGATAATTCTGCAGAATTGCGCAGAGATGTTTTATTAAAGTTACGTCTATATTTTCGTGCTACGAGTTTCTGTGATGTAGAAGAGAATGATGGAATGATACATTTTTCTCAGCAGACGATTGGGGTGCACTAAATGGGAAATTTTATTTCAAGTAGGTGCTCGGTATACTTTTGTAATTTCTTCATTTTTGTAAATCAAAGTGAGAAGTAAAGATCACTTCCAAAGGGAGGATTATTAATCTGACCAGTATTTTTAGCCGTAGAATACTAATCTTCTTGTACATTCGTAGATGATAACCATTAGTACAATTTTGCTCAGACTTTTTCATTCGTGTTTATTAATAAACTTGGAGGTCCCGGGTTCGAGTTCGTCGGTCGCAGGATTTTCGACACTTTCTTGTCAGCTTGGTCGAATTCAGTCTGAAGGAGAATTCTAGCGGCTGACTGTTTTGATCGGTAGTTTTCTGCGGTTTCTCCGACCAATACTAGGCGAATGCCGGAGCAGTGCCCGAATAAACAGGCTACGGACCGCGCGAGAAGTTCCCTCCATCTTCCTTGCCCTATGCTCACCCCTTGCACACGCTTTGACTCACATGCACTACACTACTACACAGCCTGGTCGGGGACTTAGTTCTTGTCTCGGCTGGGGCGGTACACCACTGTTGGTAGGTACCTGGATATGGAAAAGCCCGCTAGTCACCATACAGCGTGGAAAATACCACTGTTACCTCCTCAGCAAAAAATGCACTACACATACTGGACTTTTTTTGTAAATTCTTAGTCTTCTAGTTGCGTAGCTTGCGTAGTATTTTGACAGTTTGTACAGCTTCTATCTTAGGTTATGGACACCATATTTCATACGTCTAATATAGAAAACATATTAATTTTTTTATATTTTTAAAACCAATTGTTACACAAAGTTCCGCGGCATGTTTGGCCTCATTAGACCACATAATCAAATATAACATATCAGGATATGAATACATTATCTGTACAAATGTATTCAGATCTTATACGTAAACTTCATTAATCAGCAAAATACATAACTTCTCACATCAAAAGCAATAACTGCCTTTATAAAACATTCTTGTTACTTCGTAGTCATGCTCTAGACACCTATGTGTCTATATCCTAAGATTGAAGCAGCACGACGAGTCAAAATACATACGTAACTATTCACGTCAGTAGTTCACGCCCCTGGAATCACTACTAATCAATCAGTGACTCGAGCGCGCGCCCGGTGACGACGTCGTGGGGGGGCGGTAGGGAAGAAAAGGCCGCGTGGGGGTGGGGAGCTCTGCGTTATTGGTGGCGCCCGCACGTGCCGGTGCACGTGTCGCCACGCGGCCCGACCGGCGCCACACGTGTCCGACGCGTGTCGCAGCTGGCGCTCGTGTCGCGGCAGCGGCAGTGGAGGCGGTGGAGGCGGCTGCGGAGGCGGCTGCGGAGGCGGCGGCGGAGGCGGAGGCGGAGGCGGCGGCGGAGGCGGCGGCGGCGGCGGAGGCGGCGGCGGCGGAGGCGGCGGCGGCGGCGGGGGCGGCAGCGGGGGTGGCAGCGGGGGCGGCAGCGGGGGCGGCAGCGGGGGCGGCAGCGGGGGCGGCAGCGGGGGCGGCAGCGGTGGCGGTGGCGGCGGAGGCGGCGGAGGCGGCAGCGGGGGCGGCAGCGGGGGTGGCAGCGGGGCGGTGGTGGTGGAGGCGGCGGAGGCGGCAGCGGGGGCGGCGGCGGGGGCGGCGGCGGGGGCGGCGGCGGGGGCGGCGGCGGGGGCGGCGACGGGGGCGGCGGCGGGGGCGGCGGCGGCAGCGGGGGCGGCTAAGAGGGGCGCGGCCGCCTGGAGGAGGGGGCGCAACCGAGTCAGAGTTCCGCAGTGACGTCGCAAAGTTTCTCTGTTCTTTGAGATAAAAGTTGGACTAAAAGGGCAAAGAATCTGTTGTAGAAAGGGATCGAACTGAAATTAGAGTTGCAACATTGATGTCAAATAACACACCAAACCACACATCAAATATGTGCAGTAGCTACAAAATGTCACATTGAATCTTTTATTAAATTAACGGGAAACTACAAGTAAATATTTCAAGTTAGTAGAAATAGTTGTAGAGAAGCCAAGGTTGGGAATTTTAAATTTATCCTATTGAGAGCTTGCGAATAAAATGTATAATTAGATCAACTTAAAAATACTCGATAAAAAACCGCAAAAGCATACTTATTGTACAAACCATCAAGATGGAACAATATAACTACAATAGACACCAAAGAACGCGGGACATACAAAATGAAGTAGGAACTATTCCTTCGAAAGAACGGTAGCCATTCTAGGTTCTTTCGAAATATGACGGTAGGTTCAATACTCATAACATTACGCGGACCTCTTATGTTTAATTCAAATTGATAGCTCATAAATTGTGTTTAATGAGTTTTTTCGCCTGCAGTTGAATTCAGGTAGTCGTAACTATTATATGAATATAATTAATTTAAATTCAAACGAGTGAAAAGAAAGAGAAATGTAATATTACAAAACTTTATGGGGTATTTTACCGAAATATCATAATTAGCTAACGAGTAAGATAGATCAATATTAATATATACGAGTTGTAGTTAATTATCACCTCTTTAAGAAACATTTAGTCATGCCAAATGGCGGGAACTAGAGGTATGTTATGATGTAATTTTCTACATGCCATATTCTTCATTACATTATTACTACATTTAAGTTTTTAAATAATTTGAAATTATTTTATATCATATGTTACAACTTCAATTCGAAGCTGCTTTATTAGATTTAAAAAGGAAAATTCCGAAAATAATTCCATTCTTTCCTTAATGCCAGTAACGATCTAGACATGTATAATATTGGGATTAAATTTAAATGATTGCATATAGCTGAAACATTGAATATCAAATCTAATATTTCATCAATATCTTAGACAATTAGAAATTGTTCAATGTATCTGATTTATGTAATTAATTGCAATAATAATCACAATCAGCCACAACACATATTATCATTATTATTATTATTATTATTATTATTATTATTATTATTATTATTATTATTATTATTATTATTAAAATAATAATAGTAATTATAATAGTAATAATAACAGTAATAATAGTAATAAATATAAAAAACTATTACGAAAATTAAAGAACGTGTTCATGTTTCAGTTAAAGATGCATTACTGGAAAAAATATCAACATTTTTATTACATCGTATATTTGAAGAAAACATTTTTATGTTTGAAGACACAACATTCAATCGCTCGTTAATTCGCCGCGTTTTCTTTGTGGGAACCACCTCCGAATGCGAACAGGTTACAAAATCCCTGCTCTCGTCTTTGCACACAGTTACTAAGCACACACGCAAATCTCCGAGACCACAAATCAAAGCGAACGCATCTAAAGGAAAACAAACGTCCCACCTTAATCAGCGCAGCCCCCGGGCGCCCGCCTTACGATTCGGAGCCAGAAGGACGTGGGGCGGAAATAAAACGCAAAATCGCAGAGCCCCTTCAGCGCAAGGGGAGCGTGGGTGGCGCCGCCCTAAGCCGCCTTAAAATACGGGGTAGTTCGCGCACCAGCCGCCAGGGGGGCGATTTAATCCCGGGAACGACCGGTGAAGAATCACAGGGAGCCCAAAGGCGCTTTGTAAGTAAGAAGAGCCGAAATGTTAACTCGAAATAATGAAAGAGTAAAGATATTTGGAAATGTACAGGTTACCCTTGATGTACTTTCTTTGAATTTGGAGATCAAAGTGGTACGTAGAGTGAATAACGTTCGACTTCTTCTATTTCACCTGCATAGATTTATTTAGTGTATTTTAAGATGTAAAATTCTATATGTACAGCTGTCATATTATTGTAGGATGAGTTGAAATACTAATAAACCAGAATGATTTTAAAATGCCAATTGGTAAATACTGCTTTAATTTTGTTTCAATATTCAAGACCATAGAACATAGATATTGAAACATTATTCATAGTTTTGAATGATCGTAAATTCAGCACAAAAATATAATTTAATGTAGTATTGATATATTTTTGTTTTATTTGGAACAAATTTATAAAAAAACTGCTTTAATTTCAGCTTTCACTGGGAATTTTTTTTCTTCAGTAATTTCAAGGACTTCTACGAGATCGGTAGATTCAGTCTACTCTTAAGTTGCATAAAGTACACACTAGAGATATTGATGTTTTCAGTTGCATGAAAGTCACCTGGTAAATTCCAGCAAGTCACTCACATTTCTAAATCTAATAGTATATTATGCAACAAGTTTATAATTATTGCTTTATTGTTCGAATACATGTTTTGAAAACGATCGGCATTAGGTGCTAGTTTCCAAATTTGAACGAATGTAATAAGCAACATATTACCAAACGAAACGTTATTTTTTGTATAAGAGCTTTATAAATTTATCAAAAAACCAAAATTAATTTTGAGAAATCACTTTATTGCGACGTATCAGGTATTTGCAACATGAGCGAAAAGACAGTGGTCGTCGGTTCTGTTTACTCTCCGGTGCTACATCTACACGATTCTCTTGCCCCGATTGACTGAATGTGTGAGGATGAAATTATTCGTGCCATAAATGACAAATAGGTCACAATTTGTGCATATTGTGATGTCATAATATGAACGATTACTAGTGTCGAAAAAGATCGTTTATAATGCTGGAATACAAAAAAAGTGTTTTCAGAGGCAAATCAGCGATTGTAAGATATTTAAATATGAAAGAACCTTCAACTATGTATTTACCCAAATACTGACTGTTGTCTCAAAATACAGCAGTAGATGTTCGCAAATAAGTGCTACTAAAATATTTTCATATTGGGAAAGCATGAAACTTCAAAATATGAAACCATTTCACGTACGATAGATAATTTATTGTATGCAAGAATGGCCTTAAAGGAAATTATTAGTGATATATAAACTCAATTATTACATATGTTGTGGAAACATATTATGAATTGAAGGGGCGGATTTTAAAAAGCACTAAGTTATTGTTGTTAAAATTTTCATTTTGTGGTTATTACTGATTTATATGTCATAAATCCACCTAATTAGATGGAAATGCTTTTCAAAATAAAATTTCGTTGAAAGTTTTTGATCCGGAAAAACTGCAATTTTTAGAAAACCGTGCTAATTCATTTATTAAAAGGTAAAAAAATATTTTCTAAAAAAATCACCTGACGTAATGCGTTTTCGAATCCAGCTCAAATCCGAGAGTATGGCCCAGTTGTGCTGGTTGAATTCCGAGGCGGGGAGGAAGACAGGCAGATGCATCGAAGTGCATCGAAGGGTGGGGTGGGGGGCGTGTCGCCATCGTTGAGCGCGCGGTGTCGCGTGGTGGGAGGCGTTTGCGGAGGGAAGGAGGGGAGGGGGAGGCGAGGCGACGGAGCGCCGCATGATGGAGGAAGCTGCTAATGCGCCCCGTGGGAGTGATTTGGCAACCCTGTTTTGCCACGCGAACGACGCGTCGCTCGCCTCCACCCGGCCATACCCCTCCCCCCACTCCGCCCCCCCGCCCCACTTCGAGTCTCATACCCGCCTTGCCTGTTCTTCGTCATAGGTTCTCCCTCGCTCTTTCTCGCACCGCCTCCGCTGCCATTCTGCTTCCTCTGACGGATCCTTATCCCTCCGACTCCTCTTCCTCCCGAGCTCTGCCCCTCTTTCATCCTTCGACCGTCATTATACAATCGACTCCATACTCGATTTTTCCCAACTTCTCCAACGACTGTCCGTTATGTATCCAGGGTTTCTAATATACAATACATCGTGTTTGAATGCCTCCTGTTATTTAGCATAAACCACTTCTCTTCCTGCTCCCCCATCCCAAATCGGCTTTTTTAGTTAATTTCACAGCTTCCTTTTTCTTCTAACACGAATACATTTCAGGTTTTTCGTATTTCCAAAACGTTGAGCCTCCTTTCCGATCCGGCTAATGTTCTCACTACGTTCTCTTCTCTGCTGTCTCGCTAATTTGACGTGTGAGTTGCACATGACATCCATCTCTCTTTCGCCCATTCAACTTTTTTATGTCTTCATAAATCTTCATCAACTAATTTCAATTTCATTTAATATTCACTTCTCTCGTACGTCTGATAAGTCCTAATTCTGTGTACCTTTCCCTTGCTCTTATGTGTTATCACTTTACATTATCAACGTATTACAGGTTTAATGCAGATTCTGGGATCAGTTTTCTATTTTGATTTGGTATCATAGTACGCTTTCCCTTTCCCCACCAGCTCTGGCTGATTTATAAAACATGAGGTAGCATCTCTCCTTCTTGCAGGTCCACCGTTTATTCTCTTGCCTCTAACGTTATTCTTCTTCTCAAGGCCTAGCACGTCTTGCACCATCCGATGTGTACGCCAATGCAACCGCAACCGCCACCGTCACTTTTACCGCACACACCACTAACCGCTACCACCACCATTACCATAGTAACATCCGATCTCGCCTCTCCCCCTTCCTCGCCACCCCTCTCTATCACCACCTTGTCCGTCACCACTGCTGCTATCCACTACCGCCCCCACCGCAGCTATCGCCTACGGCCCCCGCCCCCGCCGCCCTTCCGCGCCGCCGCTCCCGCTGTCCCCCCTTCTTCCGCCGCCGACCCCCTCGCCCTGTCGCCCCCTGCTGCCGCCGCCACAGCTGTCACCCCCACTGTGGCCGCCACACTAACTGCTTCCACTAGTATAGTATCCACCGCCACCGCCACAACCATCACTACCATCACCACCGCTACCACCACCGCTACCACCACCACTACCACTACCACTACCACTACCACTGCCACTACCACTACCACTGCCACTACCACTGCCACTACCACTGCCACTACCACTGCCACTGCCACTATCACTGCCACTACCACTACCACTACCACTACCACTACCACTACCACTACCACTGCCACTGCCACTACCACTGCAACTACCGCCACCACTACCACCACTACCACCACCACTACCACCACCACTACCACCACCACTACCACCACCACTACCACCACCACTACCACCACCACTACCACCACCACTACCACCACCACTACCACCACCACTACCACCACAACCACAACCACCACCATCACCACCACCACAACTACCACCACCACCACCACGACCACCACCACCACCACCACCACAACCACCACCACCACCACCACCACCATTACCACTACCACTACCACCACCACCACCACCACTACCACCACCACCACCACCACAACTACCACCACCACCACAACCACCACCACCACCACCACAACTACCACCACCACCACAACTACCACCACCACCACCACAACTACCACCACCACCACCACAACTACCACCACCACCACCACAACTACCACCACCACCACCACAACTACCACCACCACCACCACCACCACCACAACTACCACCACCACCACCACAACTACCACCACCACCACCACAACTACCACCACCACCACCACCACCACCACCACAACTACCACCACCACCACCACCACCACCACCGCTACCACCGTTGATTCCGCCACTTCAGCTACCACCCTCGCCACTTCTGTCACCACCACCGCCACCTCTGCCACCACTGCCACCGTCACAACCACCATTACCGCCGCCATCACCGCCGCCGCCGTCGTCGCACCCGCGGCCTGCCCACGTGAGCCCGCGGCTCGGCTCGGCCCTCGCCCGCCGCGCTCGGTATCCGCTCGGATGGGGGCTGAATCATGCGGGATCGCGCGGGAAAGGACGCGCGGGGATTATGCCGCGCGGGGAGATATACGGCGCTGGCGGACGCGCGAACGGCCCGCCCCACCTGGCGCGAAGGCGGCGCAGATTTCGTGATATACGCGCGGGGAGCATCCCGGTCAAGGTCGCCCGGAGGAGGCGCCTTTGCAAGCCATTTACAGTACTTGTGTTACACTTGCATTCGTTACAAATAAATTATACGCAGTCATACAATATATTAAGTAGTATTTCGAACGGCGTACTGTGTTTACGGGAGATAATTGAACAAAATAATAATTTTTAATTGTTACAATATTTTGAAAACGAAGAGTTATTACTGATTGCAAATTGTTTTGCTCCGGGGTAGTCAGTGAGATGTGAAATGAATTATGTTGAAAAGGATATTCTGTGAAGTGGCTATGATCTGCGTAACACGACTTTTGAAGTTAATTTTATATTTCGAATTTAATTCTATAATTTTTTCACGTTATGTATCAATCATCTTCACTTCAACAAACTTTTCAAACACTTGAACAAAGGTTTTAGGAGAAATATTATATCTTTGCAAGATGCAAGGATAACACAGATTGAAGAGGTGCGGAGAGGAATAATATATTAGTTAAAGTATGTCAACATAAAATAAGGACAAAACGTTAATATAAAGGTAATTATAAATTAAATAGAAATAACTTATCAGCTTTTAATTGCAATAATGTTTTCCAACGAATATTAGCTCAAAGCGAACTTCAATAAATCTATCTTTATAATGAGCTTGAAATCAGCAGAATGTGTTAGGCAACCTTACAAACAAATGTGTATTGCGTGTTGCATACACACACAATTTTTATACATATTGTCGAGAATTAGTTAAATAAGGTTTATTGACTATCTTTAAAACTATTGTTTGAATATAGTTTTAAAAGCGCCATTAAAATTTGAATGTCTACAAGTTATTCATACCAGCTCAAACAAAATTATTGCAATTTATAGTATTTGAGTAGGCCCAGGTTAGGCGTAGCGCTGAAAATTCAATTACTCGTACTTAAATGTGCGTTACAGAATAAAACAATCTTGTAATTTCATAGTTTCGTTGATTTGTAATATTCAATGATCAATAATGTTATTATTTATGACGACGGAAGATCTATCACTGACCAAACGGAATTATAAAACTAACTTAAACGAGAAAGTCTATGCCAAAGCACAAATAGTTCAGTATTTTATTACACTTTTTACTTAATTTAATTTTCGCTAGATCTTAAAACAGTTTGCTGAAAAAACGATTAAAACTTTATTTAAGACAGGGTTTAAACCGTACTATGAACTATTAGCACTCTGAGAAGTACACTGTTCGACGTAAGAACTTTTCCTAGATTCTTATCCGATTCCTAAAACTGCTTTAGTGATCAGGGATAAACGTTTCTTCCACTTTTTTGCAGAAAACACACAGAAATGGCTCCATAATGGCAATAAAATAGTAAAAAGCTTTATAAACTGTAATCTAACATCCACATTTTCATCGGTTTCTTCCATGAAGCATTAACCAATTTGGATTTCGGAGCGTTGGCGTTTGTAAATCTAAAGTTGAATGAAGGTCTAAGGAAGGCAGAAGTTTTGTACAAAAAAGACAGTGCTCAAATAGTGGTTATATAACGTATCAGCTGTAGAATATCGTAACAAATATATATTTTTGTATACCAACATTATAAACAACTTTTCTGTTGCAAGAAATCGTACATAATCGGGCATTGTACGTCACAATCGGCACGGACTTCATAGCACGAATCATGGCGTTGTCACACATTCAAGCAATTGCTGCGAGAAAATCATGGGATGGTAGAGGTAAACTGTTTTCTCGCAATCGCTGCGAGAAAACAGCCGTGAACAGTTTTCTCGCCCAATGTCAGAAACCCGAGCCGTGGCAAAATGAAGTTTGAATCTCTTATAAATTTATGATGCTGTTATACAAAAAAGATAGCATGTGCATATCGTTTATAATGTTGCTGTATTGCACTCGCACAGATTTTCAAACTCGCTCCAACGCTAGATTTCCCAACATGTACTCATACAATAAAACTTAATTTTATAAAATAAACTACTAGTCTGTAAAATGATATTTTGAATTTTCTTTTATATTATTTAGATATAACTCATCAGGGTACCTCGCTCTCCGTAATAATATTTATTATGTACTATGACAGTTTACTTCTTGCAAAAGCGCGCTTGAACAATTTCGCCCTGTTTGCATCATTTATGTAATATTTTCTTTTGTTCGTTAAGGCAGTAGACCATAGGGATCGCGAGTTCGAGTCCTGCCTCAGACATGGTTGTATTTGCGTTTGTCCTTTCTACCCCTATCATCCCATATCATGACATCTTCACAGTTACGTACAGTAACGTTTGATCAAAGACTGGTCGCTAATGACCTAAATGTTAATGCGACCTTAAATAACAACAATACTCACAATAATTAAGTCCCATTTACGACTAACCAATATTTATTGAATTCAAAATGGTCTACTTTTCGGATGTATTTGAGAAAATGTTACAAGAAAGCAATATAATCAGAAATGACAATATTCAAAATTTGATCCATTACAGTATATTGAATATACTGCAATGTAATAATGGTGGACAAATATTATCGTTCGTGTTCAAGTTTTTCAGATATTGTTTAGAGATTTCTTATTTCACGTTCTCTCTTGTAATAATTTGTAATGGCACTTGCGTCGTCTACGACCGTACGAAGGAGAATCTAATAAAATTCTCAAGACTATTATTTTACTACGAGAGCACATTAAGCAAATTTCAAAAGACTTTGACGCGGACCGTAATTTCTTTGTTCGCAAGCCTTTGTGCTTGACGATGCTCATGTGTTTTGTTTCGGGAAACGCCCTGGAAAGCCTGCAAGTACACCAAGTGCTTGCTGCAACGATATTACGTTCACGAGCTGTGCCTGCAGATCTGGATCTTTTTGTTCGTCGTAATTACACTGAACGTTGTTAAAGAACGAGTGTGTTCAGGTCGACGCCTTTCTTGTATGACAGCAATTTTTAGAGACGACCTTTTCCCAGAAAATACCTTGAATACGTTTCCTCGATAGTAACCACGCTTTACTCACATAGCAATCGCAGTCAGTAAGTTGTTACAGTTTACTGATTGAGTATATATGTGAACTTTCTCACACATGTAACTCAATATTCAGCACCTCCTTCTATACGAATGATTTATCTCTCATTTATTAAAGATTAAAATTTTTGGTAAATTGATGAACTAAATACATGTATACTAGATTTTAATATTGCAGAACTTCACAAACTATTCATAAACAAAGTGATTTACCTTTATGCTGATATTTTTTCTTATTAAATTTCTCTATTGACATAACTGTCTTTCTCCTTTCAAATTCCTTCAATATTATATATAAAAATATACATAATGTGTGTGTGTGTGTGTCATTTTATCATTTTTAATTATGGTATATGATACAAAAATCAGAATATTTTGGCATTTTTGGAAGAATGATAAGATAATTTTGATTTTATGCAGCTTAGAAATTCTATTTTTTCAGTATCATTTGTTACATTACATCGTTATATTTGACCTTTCTTGTTTTAATTGTTTATCATTTCCATTGCTCGCTTTCCTGCAGACCCTTCTGCCGGATTTTCATTTTCTTTCGCGGACGCGGACCTGAGAGCGCGGACCGTAATTCCTTTGCAACGGCGACAATGCAGCGCGCGGAGCACCACGTGATTCTGTCCAGATCTACTTCTTTTGTTTTTATTTGAGAGGAAACCCCACGTTCCCGTCTCGTTACGACGTCTGCTTACAGCCAGAAGTGCGGGCAGTGCCCCCCCTCTTCATGCATCAAAGGGATGGACAAACCCCTCAAATGAATTCCATGATTTTTTGTGCAGCATCTCGAAGAATGGACAAATTACGAAAATGTGGGAAGTTAATAGTATAGACAATTGACGTTGAGGCTACACAACAGCTAAGTAAATAGGTTTTTAATACAACACGCGTTTAATTAAACTAAATTTTTAATAACAAACGTAATTTTATAATTTTGAAAATTATCCCAAAAATAACTGTTTATCTCACAATTCATTTAACATAACATTTAATATTAACATTAACACATAATACGTATGTGAAATAATCTTTATCGAAAGTTAGTGCACAAACATTGTGGGTTCACTTTAGTTCATATTTTAGGTAATATGATTTTTGGAAACCTATCGTTAATTTCTTCATAGTGTAAAAAGATGGCATGTCTGTATGAAAACAAAACGGATAATACTTTACTACGAAATCAAACATAGATGATCCATAAGTATCCTCAACTTACAAATTTTCAACCTTGGTTTTCTTTAACCTGGGAATTCTTTAAATAAAATGTGTGTTCTAAGCTCTGTTCAGTTCAAGTTGAGATATAATTTAAGGAAAAAATTATATATTTAAACACTAATTAAATATTCACTTAACAGTATATTACAATAATTTTCTGCGAATGTGTGTTATAATATATTCATTTGCAGAAATATTTCAAGAGCGTAAATATTTTGAACGTATTCTATTCTTGCTGTTCTTTACACGAAGAAACGGAGGGAAAATGGGGGGAATGCAATTAAAGCTCTGCATGGCCTTATATGGAATAGTGTTTTAAGGCAAGACACAAAACGACACATATTCCACAGTATCGTGGAAAGTATTATATTACATGGAGCAGAAATGTGGCCGTTAACAAAACGCCGTAGAGACAGAATATGGTCGGTAGAGCTCGACTTTATGAGATCTTTGCAGATAACAAGACTGGAAGAAGTGGTGTGGGAAACGAAGAATAAGAAACGAAGTGGTGTGGGAAAGAGCTGGGGTTCAAACAACCATAACTAGAAGACAAGAAAATAAAGCTCTTCAATGGTATGGACATGTCCAGAGGATGCGAAATGAGAGATGGCCAAAACAAATTGTAAATTGGATACCTAAAAGAAGACGTAGAAGAGGTAGACCTGGTTTAACCTGGAAGACATATATACATGAAGTATGGAGGAGAAAGTATTGGAAGAGGGTCAATGGGAGGACCGACAAATATGGAAATCGAAAACGGCAAACTCTAAGGGTAGAAACCGTCGAAGAAGAAGAAGAAGAAGAAGAAGAAGAAGAAGAAGAAGGAGAAGGAACAGAGGTCTCATTGCTGAACCGTTATTTTCATCGACATTGTCATGAGTAGATTTCCAGTGTCCATGGGCTCGCTTGAAAGAAAGAAAATACCAGTGTTTCCATTGAAAGACTACGCACGGCAGTGGCTGCGGTGTATTTTGGAAAACATCCCATAAGCGTAAAAAGACGAAGATCTTTCTCAGAATTAAGGAAATTTTAATAATAAAAGTCATAAGCGATGAAGCAGTAAATCCTTGGTCAAAATAACAGTATAAAACTACGTGGGAATCCATCGTTGCCCTTCCTTTTTGTAAGCAGACTATAAAAGAGATCTAAACACTCATACACTTTATTCGCTAAATCAATTATTATCGTACCTACTTACAATCCTTGTACAAATATCTCGAGTTTTCGTGTCTTCTGACCACAAAAATCGCATTTCCTTCTATGGTTTGCCTGCCTTCTATGGTACACATAGCTAAAAGCACTGTCAGTCTCTTTCAAATGCCCTTTACGTTGCGTCACTTGTTGTAACACTTTCTCACAGCATTCACCTATCTTTACGGATGTTTTAAAAAACTCCATTGCTCATTCTGTATGTAATACACGTTTTCAGTTACTTTTTAAATCACTTTCATAGTTTCGTTGTAATAAATTCTGGAAAAAACGTTTGAAATTGTTACTGGTAACATATGAATAATAACATATTTACCATTTATTTTGCTGTCATAATTCAAAATTAAGTCGTCAAATGCGCCAAACGCTTTTGGTCAAAACTTGACTTAAAAACTGTGGTGGAGCTCTCCCTTTACAAAGGCTAGTGACCCCAGCTACAAGCACTGTTTTTCTGTCCTTCTCCCCTCCCCCTTCGTGTCCCGGGAACGCGTAAAGGCGAACGGGCGTCGATAAACCCCGTAACTCCAGGAACCCCCTCCGGCGGTCGACCGTGAAATTAGCATAGGCGGCGCTCCGCGGCGCCGCTGTTATTTCTCATAAAGGCACCGGGACGCGTCCGTGCAAACGAAGGGGAAAAAAATATTCGCGTTTTGCGTGTGATGCAGCGGCGGCTGGACGTCAGTGGTGGCTACCAGCGCCTCACCGTCGGCGATGGTGCTGGGAGAATTCGTGGATTGAGAGATGTGGCTTCAAAGTAAGCAATAAATACAAGCGGAGTTGGGACCCCGATGTGTTCTATTGACTAATTGAAAATAAGGGCATCAAAGACGATTCATGGGTTGGTAGAACGTAATGATAAGGCGGATTTCACATATCGGAAATATACATCTTAGTATGGCTAATGATACGAGAAGTGGGTTAATTCGTGCATTACCCCGTCGATTTCGATATAGATATAAATGGCGACGAATGGAACATTCCGAACTTCATCTGTCGAATGTTGACATTAACCGAGCTAAAGTAAAGTATTAACCGAGTGTGAGGGGTCTTGTGTGTAAGTAACATTTACTTTGGAATGCAAACATAATGGAAATTATACGTTTCACAAATTCAACAAGTGTTATATAAATCCCTTAGCCTGGTGCTCAGACCCTCGTTGATAACACAAAAATGGCAATAAAACATCAACTGCCGAGTAGGTTACAGTTAGGTTGGAGGATATCGTGCAAACAAAAGTTTGTGACCGACATGGTGGAAGCGGACACTAGCCAAATTCAGATTTCAGCGGTAACAAAGACTTAAATTGAATTGACTGGATTTGCATCACCTTCATTTATTTGAATCCTGTAATAATTATAAATATGAGCATCATCACTACGTTCAATCGAAAGAAGGCAGTGTTGATAACAGGAAAGGAAGGCGTAAAGATGTGAAATGACGACACTGCCAAAAATGGATAGTGGCTATTGTTGTTTTGAAATTCAACTTTATCGAATATTTTTAATGTTTTTAAAGTTGTTTCTACGTGTACCACACATGGCTTTGAGAAGGAAGGAAAAGGAAGTCAGGGTATACCCTTAAAAATGTAGCATTAAAATAATTGCATTCTAGTTAGATTGCATACGCAGTTCCGAAGATTGTGTTTTTTTAAGGTTTTCTCTACAAATGGTAACATCTATTAAGTTACTCTCGAATGGAAACAATTTTTCTTTCCCTCCACCCAGCCTTCTTCCATCCGTTCCCAAAACACCAGAGGGAATGCAATCGATATATGGATTCTAAGATAGCCAAAATTGAAAGTAGATTGAGGTTAGTGTGAAGGAAACCTAACCGTGTGAGGCGCAGTTGGGCCGAGATCAATTTATGGAAAGGTAACTAGGCGGTGGAGGACGTGGTGTTTCCGATAATGGATGATAGCGGAAGGTAAACAAAACATTGTAAAGTTGATGTGATATTTACGACAGCACGTTGAGTTTCATTGTGTTTACAGTATTTGTTTTTCAATATCTATAAGATTTGGGTACTAATATTTTTATGTCAATTTTTTAAAATTATATGTTATAGAAAAGAACAAACAATATACAAAAACATGTATATTTATTATACCGCGGAGATGGCATTCTATATATGGCAAGTGAGGTGAAAAGTAGAACCAGGGAGGAAGCACAATGGCGGCAAACATGCAGTACAGCAACGGTAGTAATCGCGTCGCATTTCATCAAGTAGGTAGGAGATTCGGTAACATCGCACTGTCAGGGCCTGTAATGGCTGGCGTCGCGGTCAACTGCGCAGAAAGGGAGGAAGAAGTCTCTTCGGCGGCAGCCAGATGAGGGGCGGAAGTGGTAACGGACTGCGGGAAGGCGAACACGAAACAGGCGATAGAGGTATAAGCAGAAGCAATGTCGGTGATGTAAGATGTAATGGTGGTGGCGTATGGTATGAAACGGATGTGAGCGATGGCGATGGTGATGGTGATGGCATAAGAGGCCATGATGGCGACGGCGAAGGAGGCGATGTCTTCGGCAGAGGAGGCGATGGCGACGGTTGAGGAGGAAATTGTGAAGGTTGAGGAGTTGATACTGACGACAGAAGAGATGATAGAGGTGAAGGCGATGGCTGAGGTGGTGATAACAATGTCTGCTGAAGAGGTGACGACGTCGGCAAAGTAGGCAAAGGCGACAGTGGAAGAGATAATAGCGAAGAAGGGAAGCGCCAGCAGGCAACGGCTGAGGCGGAGATAGTGATGGCGGAGGAAGGGGCTATGGAGACGGCGACGATGGCGATGTCGGAGGAGGCGATGGTGACGGCGGAAGACGGTGAAGGCGATGGGCAAGCAGGCAATGGTAGGGGGCCATAGACATGGCGGAGGAGGCGGACCAGGAGGCAATGACTGCGGCGGCGGTGGCGTAGGCGTAGATGGCAGAGAGGAAATGGGTACCGAATGAGGATGCTAGGACTGGACGTGGCAGGTGTAGGGTAGAGGTGATGGCATACGCAGAGAGGGAAGGGCTCCCGAACGACTGTGTTAGGAATGGGCGTGGCTGGTGTGGGGCGGAGGTGATGGCATGGCAGAGAGGAAATGGGTACGGAATGAGGGTGTTAGGACTGGACGTGGCAGGTGTGGGGTGGAGGCGGTGGCATAGGCGTAAATGGCAGAGAGGAAAGATTGAGGGTGTTAGGACTGAACGTGGCAGGTGTGGGGTGGAGGTGATGGCATTAGCAGAAAGGGAAGGGCTCCCGAACGACTGTGTTAGGAATGGGCGTGGCAGGTGTGGGGCAGAGGCGGTGGCATAGGCGTAGATGGCAGAGAGGAAATGGGTACCGAACGAGGGTGTTAGGAAGGGCGTGGCAGGTGTGGGGTGGAGGCGGTGGCATAGGCGTAGATGGCAGAGAGGAAATGGGTACCGAACGACTGTGTTAGGAATGGGCGTGGCAGGTGTGGGGCAGAGGCGGTGGCATAGGCGTAGATGGCAGAGAGGAAATGGGTACCGAACGAGGGTGTTAGGAAGGGCGTGGCAGGTGTGGGGTGGAGGCGGTGGTATAGGCGTAGATGGCAGAGAGGAAATGGGTACCGAACGAGGGTGTTAGGAATGGGCGTGGCAGGTGTGGGGTGGAGGTGGTGGCATAGGCGTAGATGGCAGAGAGGAAGGGGGTACCGAACGAGGGTGTTAGGAAGGGCGTGGCAGGTGTGGGGTGGAGGCGGTGGCATAGGCGTAGATGGCAGAGAGGAAGGGGGTACCGAACGAGGGTGTTAGGAATGGGAGTGGCAGGTGTGGGGCAGAGGCGGTGGCATAGGCGTAGATGGCAGAGAGGAAATGGGTACCGAACGAGGGTGTTAGGAAGGGCGTGGCAGGTGTGGGGTGGAGGCGGTGGCATAGGCGTAGATGGCAGAGAGGAAGGGGGTACCGAACGAGGGTGTTAGGAATGGGAGTGGCAGGTGTGGGACGGAGGAGGTGGCGTAGGCGTAGATGGCAGAGAGAAAAGGGGTACGGCCCGAGGATGTTAGGAATGGGCGTGGCAGGTGTGGGTCGGAGGCGGTGGCATAGGCGTAGATGGCAGAGAGGAAAGAGGTACCGAACGAGGGTGTTAGGAATGGGCGTGGCAGGTGTGGGGCAGAGGCGGTGGCGGCGCGTCGCTAGAGAATGTTTTTGGCGGAAACGGGCGCTCGTCAAAGCTGCGCCGTCCTAACAACCACCTGTGCTGCCGCCGCCGCCGCCGCGGGGTAATACCCTGCCCTGCTCTGGTCTGACGCAAGTCCTGACCCCGTAAGAAACTTGGCGGCTCTGGCGTTATGAATGTTAATAAATGAGCCTGCTTCTCTCCGAGGGCAAGAGGAGGTTTTATTTCGAGGAATATTTATATTACGCGTTCTTCGCACGCACTGCGCCGGTGCAGAAGCCGACTCAGAATTTGCTCTCTTTTCTCTACGGAGACGCTCTGTGTTTTTTTGTCGTAGCGTTCTAATGGTTGTGGAGCTTATAGTACTTTTAAGAAGCACCCGGTTCATTTTGTTGGCTACGGATTACTAGTTATATAGCGTTTTATCATTCGTGCGCGCCAGAAATTCTCAGAACTTCGTAATTTTTATGTATGTCTTGGAGTCACAAGATAAGATATTGTATGCAAGTTGTCATTCAGTAAATGTTACTGAACTACTTCTGCTTAAATGAAAAGTTTTATTGTGCGTAATATAAGTTCTTTTATAACATTCTGGGTACAATTTCGGATTTTCAGCTTTATTTCTTTTCTTACCTATAGTGTAGTACGGGCAGGGCAAGAATTAGAATCAAATCAAAAATACGATCTCGAATTATGGAAAGTACTCTTTACTTACTATGAAGAACTTTTCTTGAGAAAAGTTAATTGTGGATTTTAGTGTTATCATTGCAGCAATGCTTCAATTAATAAACCATTCAAACTTTAACAACCATCAAAACTATGTGATCACGAAGGAGATTAATCAAATATTGGTGATTTTAACTCCTTTTACAAAGTCAATGTCAAAATTCAATTAATCCAATTATTTCAAAGTAGCTTACTTATATTCTACACGTATGACTGTCAGTAATATATGACAACAATAAGAAACGTGGTAATTAGAACTGTGCGTTAGTAGGTTGAAAAATTTCGATAGTGCTTATTTTCCCCCAAAAATTAATGAACTCAGAATTTCTCCGGCCGCAACAGTGGATGACAAACGTTCTGTAGATGGATGAGTTTAAAAAATGGTTCCAAGGACGAGGAGAACTGCAAAACGGGGCAGTAATTCTCTCTGAAATAGGATATGTTAGGACATTATTCTAGGGTATCAGTTAAAAGAGGTAAAATGTGCGGAAAATATAGTGTTATAATATGATAATTATAAGTGTTGTGTTCCGTTCAGTATTGAAGTAAATAAATAATAAACTTGTTGAGCCGGTGAGAACATTTCTCACTTTGTAAACCATTGTTCTAAACGTGAAACTGCTTCATACTGGAATTCAATTTTGAACGACCACCCTTGAACTGCGCGATACAGCATACATATTGTATTGTTCATGGGTAAACATTATAATGTCACAGTGCCTTTATTAACAAACGAAAGACGTATGCCAAGGACATTAAATTGCACAAAATATCAAATAGGCAATTTAATATTCAACGAATTTAGAGATTCTTCTCCACCCATTCTTGGGAACAGGAGGACTCAAAGAAGTAAATCATCAAAAATATAATACAACGATCAAACATATATTTTGGACGAATATAATAAAATTTAATAAAAATTCAACTCGGTTTCCACCTGTCTCTATGAGTGGTCCCCGCGCGTTACCAGCTTATTCTTCATATGTTTCACGCATATTTTCCGCGTGTTCGATTTACTATCCTCGTATGCTACTCTTCATTCTTTTTCATGTTCTCCCTTCACCCTCCCTTCGAGTTTCATATTTATCCACGTGATTCTAGACGATTCCTCGCGCATTCTCTGTGTGTTCTCCGGCATACTCTGTACATGTTCCCCCAACAAGCGCCCCTTCAAATATTTCATTACATTTTCCTTGAAATTGTCCTTAATATTTCCTGCATGTTACTACGTCTGATCTCTGCATATTTTTTACAGTAATTTCACGCTAATTCTCTAAATTTTCTCCGCTTGTTATTCTGCGTACCTGCCCTGCAGATTTTTATTACAAAATTTCTCCCGAAACTTACAACTGCAGAGAGTACAGATGATTTTTCTTCGCTGGAAAATTGGACGGGAATTTCTGACTATCTAGAGTACGCTGGAGACCCGAATGTAATTGATGGTTCAAAATATCTGATTTTTTACAACTTAGTTTAAGAAATATAGCCAGGACTTCCAGAGAGCTCAAACACCGTGTTGTAACAGCCAGAGTTGCACCTTGGCGATTTGTGCTTGAAAATATGTTTGTAATCCTTAGTAAAACCAGAGAGTGATATTTAAAATAACATATTTCCATGTACTTGAATTTTCGGTTATTCCGAAGTATTTTTTCCCCAGCCGTGCGGAGTAAAAACGTATACGTTCACCATTTTTTAGGTTGTAATATTATTTGTGGGATGAAGGTATAAAAATATATTATATGAATTTCAAAGAATGTTTATATATTAAAAAATACCTAAAAATAAAACAAGAAAAGAAACTTAAGTACAACTCTACAAACTAATTGCAGTACCAACACTTCCCTGTGGCTCAGAATAATGGGTTACTTGTAAGAAAGATATGTCAAGAGTACAGGCATCTGAGATGATCTTCCTGAGATCTGTTAAAGGCTTCAGTAGACTCGATAAGATAAGAAATTGACATACGAAGTGAACTTAATATCTTCTCACTAACCACTCGTGTAGAAGAAAATAAAACGAAATGGAAAGAACACGTAGAAAGAATGACTGATGGAAGATTCCCAAGAGAAACAATGAAGTGTAGTCCCAGAAGAAGAAAAGATCCAGGTCGCCCAAGAAGTAGATAGACTGAGTGCCTGGAATTGGCATCGCCATAATCCCGGAAGGTAGAAGAAGAAGAAGAAGGAGGAGGAGGAAGAGGAGGAGGAGGAGGAGGAGGAGGAGGAGGATAAGGCGTTTACCATGTAAAAATGAGTATGTGGGAATATTTCGCGCCTTCGACGACAGAGTGTACACCACGACGTGGCAGGTAGTTCTCTGAAAATGAAAAACAAAACATACCGGCAAAGTACAGGCTGCAGACCCACTTGATATCGCGTGAAAAACAGTGCGCGAGATGGAACTCCGGCGGCCCGCAAACTTCCGAGTCGAGCGAATCGCCGGAACAACTCAGGTCGTTTAGCCTCTCCGCGCGGCTCTTACCAACGATTGGTTCGCTTTGCCAGCGCGTCTCGGACTTCTTTTTTATTTATCACTTCCTCGCTTCCTCGGGTTTCGCCGAGCGGTTTCTTCCCAAACCGGAACTTCTCCCCCCCTCCACCGGCACGCTGGCTATTTCTTCTCCTTTCTCGTACGTCGCCACACCTTCCTTCTTCCTGTCGTAATTTGTTCGGCCTCCCCGTTTCCCTTCGTTCTACGTTTTTCTTTCTTTTTTTTGTTTTGTTTCTCTGCGGATCCCCTTCTCCCACCACTCGGAACCAGCACTCCGTCCCATGCGCACATTTTAAGCCCCCCCCCCGCCTTTTTTGTTTTCACTTCCGCCCACCCTCTCGCTATGGCCCCAAGTCGATAGGCAGCGAACTGCGTTTTTGCTACCTGTATAAATATTTCGTCTCTCCCCCACACCCCGCCGAGCCGATCGAGGTTAAACGAGGCACAGGTCTGTTGGTTGATGGCGTCTCTTCTGTGCTGATGAGCTATTGATTGGCGCCGAGGCCGACAGGCATGGTGCCCTTTTCTGCTGCTCGGTGAACGATAAGCTCGGCCCTGCGCATAAATTTCTGCCCATGGTTGAATAACGGAGCTCTAGTTGTTGGAACCCGTTGCTGGGAGAATGGTCTTTTTGGAAATGACTTATTTTGGATTTTGAAATACCTTTATATTTACGGCTGAGGAATATAAACATGTATTTGTATTTGAGAAATGTAATATCCATTTTTTCTTCATTCTTCCATTTCTGTATATTACAAATTACATAATGAAATAAATTCAACAAAGTGAAAAAGTATGAAAAGTATTAACATCGAATTAAGTGAGTTGAATAAAAAGCAATAACAAATGTAATCTTGATAAACTGTTTGTACTTCACTAAAATTCCTCTAGATCAATTGTTTTTCCACTTAATACTGAATAACGAAATGACCAAAATTGAAGGATATAGAAAAAAATGTCAAAGTGGAAAATATATTTTTTAAATCATTTTTTAAATTTAACTACTAAAAACGTATCAATGAAAACCAACTATGAAGAAAACCAGTCAAAATAGAATACAAGAGAGTTTCATTATTTTTTCGATTTTCACTACCATTCCGAAGTAGATGTATATAACTATTAAATTGTTATTCAAATTTTTGAAATTTCGATAACCCTAGATTCGATTATTTTGGCATTTGGAAATACCTTGCATATTTCCTTCCTAAAATTTTCAAGCTTAGTTCGCTTTCACCATTTGTAAACTATTAATGGCAGTAGCGGGATGAGGGTAAAAATGCCCTGAACCCCAATTAAATTTCGAATTGTAGGGCATGTGCCCCCATATCTTTTGAAAGTAATTTTCCTCAAATCTCAGTAATGACAGCGTGATTACTTTGTAAGATATCAGAAAAAATACAAATTTTCGTTTTTCATTTTTTTTATCCTTACTCGAGTATAAAATTCTGAAACATTTATGAGCTGTAGTTGACATCTATAGAGTCATCTATAGTCATATCTGGAGAGTTTTTTCAAATAAAAATGGCGTGAAATTCATTTTTTTAAATGATTTAATTATTCGGTAACTGTCTATGTTTTATTTCTGGGTGACGACTCCACAAAATTCCTACAGATCGGTATAAAAGTGTTCTTTAGAACGTATTTATCATATTTTTTTATTATTGGTACGTCATATTAAAAAACTAAATTTTTGTCGTTTATTCGCATATAACTCGTAAGTTAATCACTTTAGTATGAAAAAGTAATTTTTAGGATGAAAATCTTATCATTTTACCAAATAAAAATATTGCGATTATTTTCGGCGCCAAATTCAAATTTTCAAAAATACAAAAATAATAAAAACTATCATTTTTATTATGTTTCTGTGACCTGTTTTGATGTGAAAGATTAAAAATTCCTTGAAATGATTTTTACTTAAATCCTATTTCTATTTCTTTTGTGTTTGTTATATTATTATTATTATTATTATTATTATTATTATTAAATCAAAATATCCAATTTATTGTGAAAAAAATATTAACTGTTAAAACATTTGGAAATAAAGCCAGTGAAACTTACTAAATGACTAATGATGATGGAGGCAGTTCAATTACGGTACAGTTCGTAGGTGGCTGATTTCGTTAATGAATACGTTGTGCTTGAATCTAATTTTGGGATTATTGTGGGTATAAATAATATTTGGATATAAAATATTATGTCACAGAGGTTTTGCGTATATTTTTTTGGCTAAGTCGTTGAAACCGTTAGATTTTATTATATTTTTTGTGTAAATAATTTTGATAGTGATCTTGTTTCATTATTTCCATGAAACTATTATAACAATTTTACATCAAATTATGGTACTAAATTTTAATTCTGCCAAGATTAATTTGACATTATTCTTGAATATTACTGCACGCAAAAAATCTATTTTTTTCGGAAAGCTTTTCATGCTTCTACAAAATTACTTTATTACCCGAGAACACAGGGAAATCTCTCTGTTTCAAATAACAGGGCAGTACGATTCCATTCGAAATGTGTCCATTAGGGAATTTGGTCCGTTGTACCGAATAAACCATCATCAAAGCTCTAATGTTGTTTCTGGGTGCGTCGATAGGAGAATGAAGTAATAAACAAAATTTCGAACAGCAATGTGATGCGAGCATCCTGAAATACAATCACAAATTAATTACCTCTTTATATGGTTAAACTTCGAATAACGTGCAATATAGTTGTTATCCGCATGTTATAACACCGGTAGAGTACCAATATCAAATACCAAAAAGCAGATGTTACCAATAGTGAACAATATCTTTGCTGTAGGGTAGATTTCTAATGTTTCGCTAACCGTTGCTAATAAAGTTATTATTCCGTTAAATCATTACGATATTTCACAGACCCATCTCTTGATGAATCTTCTTTTAGTTATGTTAGAAAACAATTATTTATAGATCCGTTGCAAGCGTTCAAGGAAAGAAAATTAACTTGGCAAGAAGACGTAGGATGGATATTCATAATAAATAGAACATTTCTCACAATAAGTAAATATAAGATGAGTAATTCCTTACTTTATAAAAACACACCTGCATGTTTATAATAGTATTAACAATAAATGAATATTTTTACTTTAGAACCTTAGATTCTTGTACAAAGAGATTCTTCTAGTTTTTCAATGCCGTTGCAGCCATCTACGTCACCGGAACAATTTGCACATTTCCATGTCAATTCATAAATTTTCGTTTTTTATCGTTCATGTAAACATATTTTTTGTTTAACATATTTACAAATATTCTTAGAGAATTGATCAGCTTTAAGCAGAACCTTTTAAAACTAATAAAAGAAAAGTTATTATTAAAAAACTGGGTAGAGGTGGCTCAGGGCTTCGACTAATGTGCAAAGCCTCTAAACGGGAGGACGGGAAGTTCTGAATTGAATTGAATTGAATTAATGCCTTATTTTACGTGGCGAGACTCAGGCCATTAGGCCTGCTCTTCCGTCTGACCACGTCAATTTCGCTACGCTCCTTTCACCAACTAGCAGAGAAAGGAGGTATTTCTTGGGCGAGAAACAGGCGATTTGAATTTAGCTCAGAGGCGTCATTTAGGCTTGAGGATCTTTTACATGCAAGTAAATCTACTAACATGGGACAGCCGGCTTTACTTCCCCTCCGAAGGAAGGCGTACGAAGGATTTTTTCGCCCTTAAAAATCCACGGCTTCGATCGGGTTTGAACCCGCCAACTTGGGTACAACAGTCCGAAACGCTAACCGTTACACCATCGCCGCCGCTTAAAGTTCTGGGGTGCGAGTTCCGACGGTGGCAGGATTTTCGACACTAGCGAGACAACTAGGCCCAGTTCTATTGCTGTGTGGAGGAGAACTCTAGTGGCCGGCTGCTCAGATCGGTTTCTCCGGTCAACATCATGCGAATGCCGGAGCAATACCCTAACAAACGGGCCATGGACTGCGCGCGATCTTTCCCTCCCATTCCTCGTCATATCCTCACCCCTTACACACACTTTTACTTATAAGCATTACACTACCACACATGCCGGGAGATCGGTCAGGAGAATAGAGCTTGTCCCGGCGGGGGCGGTTGCGCCGCTGGTGGGAGATACTTGGTTGAGGAAAACCCCGCTAATCGACGATAGGTCGGCGCCGGATCTCGCCATCCAGCGAGCAAGATTACTTCCACCTCCCGAGAAAAAGCATGCACTGCACGTACGGGACTATGGACCAAAGAAGTTGATGCGTTCGGAATCTCTAATCAATCAAAAACAAATCGCTGCGCAGTATGGAAGCATTTCTTAACAAATGTTCCTAGGAAACACTTGATCGTATAATAGGAACTTAGAGTGTGTAGTGCTTCTTTCTACCACCAAAAGAATCGCTCTGAACTATGAAGTTCGCATTATCAACTCGTAGTCGTGATTCTCTTAGTAATAAAATACTTAAATCATTTTTATACAAAATTTCATTTTAGCAAGAAACACAGTCTTAAGTGAGATCGCTTTTGTTTAAATTTTTCCAATTCTTTCTAAGAGATAAACTGTGACTTGCGTTATTGTATTGAACAAAATATTTTCAATGACAATATTGAAAAAGACTGAAAATGAAGACAGGGTCAAATAAACCAAAGCCTTTTAAATTAATCACATTTTGTGTACATCCACAAATTATACTTCTCTCTATCAGTTTCACGTATAAGCATAATATAGGGTTTAAAAGAAAATACACAGAAAGATACATAAGTCATTAAATTGAACTAATGTTAAACAAAATAAAACTCTCTTGTTTGGAGAAATTATAAAATATGTTAAGTACTTAAATATTTTAATCACAAAGTATGTTGATTAGCAAGCGGTAAATTAACAAAAACACATGACTTTACCAAGCTATATTGCTATTCCTGCAAATATTAAATAACTTTAAAATAAAGACACATCTTGTTAGACAAAGCGATGACTGTAAAATACCAAGTTATTTATTGTTACTATGATTACAAATTTATGTCAAAATTTTGGTAACATGATGTTCTGTGTAATGCTTCTGAATACTGTATTAAACACGATTTGATGGAATCGGTTAATTTCTTTGTTAACAGGAATAAAACACATAAATGGGAAATACACAAAAATATCAACAATGGTTTACTCATGGATTGAAATGGAAAATCTTGATATGCCGTATTTTTAGCATCCTCAAATATTATCTCATGTCGTCCTCCACATATCTTCTCTATTTTTCCTGTGAGATCAGGGCCGTTCTCACAGCCATTGAATTTTCCACTCAAACTGTATACAACATCCACTTGGCATTTATTGGTTCCATGTCAACACTCAGAGCTATCCAAAATAGATGGCCCCATTACCCAATAATTTAAAATATCCAAAATATTCTTTACATCAAAGAAAAATGTTTTAACATTATATTTTGAAGACTCCCTGCCTATAAGGAAATCACTAGAAATGAAAAGCAGATCTAACTGCTCAAAACGCAACCAAAGTATTGAATGTTGACCAGCATATAGAAAATGGTTCTTTAAATAATTTTCTAATAACTTTAAAAATGTGTATTTTTAAGAAATTGAATCTCGATTGAAAAGCTTCAACATTACATCTTGTACGATAAATTATAATTGTTTGAAATATCCCAAATATTAAATTAAGTAGAAAAGAACAAGACATTATTAAAAGATTAAGAATAGCTCACTCTTCCCTCACCCGCCCACATCTAATTTAAAAATAAACCCATACATATGCTCGAAATGTGAAGGAATGTTATCAATATCTCACATTGCCCTTCAAAGTTTAATCCTCCAAAACCTAACAAAAACTCTTGGTACTAAAAATGATATTTACGAAATACTTAATTTAATTGAAATTTTCGATTGAATGTTAAAATACCTTAGTATATTGGCCTTGGTCAAGTGATTTAAATTATTGTACTTAATTCTGCTTGTTATGAGTAATAAAAACGGTTATCGCCACGTAAACTTATAGTAGTTGTTAATGGCCTTAAAATTTTCCAAAGCGGTCTAAAATTAATATATTAAAAATGAAATTGATTTTTAAAAGATTGTAAAAACTTTGTTTATCAACGCTTCCACAAAATTTATCGTCACCTTTTTACAAAAAAATTATTTAGTATACTTTTATATTTTTATGTTTAAAGTATCTAAGTATTTGTTTTAATCCTCTGCAAACATGCGAAAACACCTTGTAAGCTCATTAGTGTGCCTTAAAACTCTTAAACTGGCAGGCCATTTTCCTTTATATGCACATTGGACTAATTTTGTTTATGCAAAAACAGTTTAAAATTTGAATTTTCAATCGTTTGGCTAATATACCTTAGTAGCTTCTTGCAAGAAATAAACATCATATTCTTTCTTAGAAAAATTGACTGAAACAATATTTTTTGTTGTATGAAACATTTATATGTCCTTACTTGAGTTTTTGATTATTTAATGTAACAAATACCCATTTATACACTCTGCAAATATGTTATCACTAGGGAGAGCATTTTATGCCCCAAAACTCTTGAAATATGTTTTTTGAAATATGTACTTATAACCTAAAATATACCCTTAATATGCAATACAAATTAACAATATTTCATTTCCCGTGTAAACCTGTCTTAATAAAATTCAGAAAAATCATGCATTGATTGAAAAATAATATTTTTGTGAAAACATAATACAATCTAACTTACTTCGCGGGAGAAATAATTCAAGTAAATATTCACTTTAGTGAAGTACATTGTTTGTCTGGTGCATTTCTCTGACTGGTTTAAAAATATATCGAGAAATATCCTACATTTAAACTAGTATTTTATAATCTGTAGAAAAAAACTGTGACAAGCTCATTTTCATCAATGAACACTCACTAATAAATAGTAAATTCTATTAAAAGATGAAACGTTTTGGAGATATGTCTCAATTTTAACGAAATACGGAAAATATACTCCAATAATTACGCTAATATACACCAACAGAACAAATCGGCAAAATATGCACAAATGTGCACTAACATGGGAGTTTACATAGAATGCAATTCTAACCAAATGATAAGAAATTCCACTTAGCTGTGCCCAGAAGCAAAAGACAAAAATATGCAAATCCATAGCAATCCGCTCCCTAGGTATCACATATGTAAAATTTGTTAATACAATACCAATTTTAAAATGTATATTCAACAACATAGCTGTGAATTGATAAACCGCACTTTGCTACATATTGGGCCTGCGTAAGTTAGAAAATATCTATATAGAAATAGAGATTTTTATGCTGAAAATGAATATGAAATATCTAGAGAACTGAAATTCCGTTGGGTGTTCGCGTGCTATTCCCTTAGGCCGATCACACGAGGTCATAAAGCAAAACTATTTGTGGTGCATACAAATATTTACTGAACTTTCCACAAATACGGATTGAAATCTCGATTTTAACTAGAGCGGATTAATCTCATT
This sequence comes from Gryllus longicercus, assembly GCA_038098605.1. Classification (NCBI taxonomy): domain Eukaryota; kingdom Metazoa; phylum Arthropoda; class Insecta; order Orthoptera; family Gryllidae; genus Gryllus; species Gryllus longicercus. The sequence goes on along the minus strand of JAZDUA010000173.1, from coordinate 657,286 downwards.
TTAACTGGAACTAAAATTCCCAGCATTTCAATCTCGTATAATGTGATATTGTTTTGTTTGTTTCATAATGCTTTAATGCTCTTTTCTCTGTGGAAATATTGGGCTGCGCATTCCTATATTATGTTATTAGAATTAAGGTGTGTTACACGTTACACGTAAAATATTGCATTCATAACATCAAAATACAATGTAACATTTTTGAAGTGTGTTACGAATACATGCATCAGAAATGTTAAATTTACGTGTGAAAATGCCAACACGAATATCACGTTCTCTGAAGAACTCACAAAGAATTAATTAATAATGCGGTAACATAATAGTACAGAAATTGGTACGTGAATAAATTATGAAAATATTTTTAACATTTATTAATCTGAATAGTACTCTATAGTTCAGGAATTTAAGAAGTTTGAAAATATCTTTAAGATAACCCGACTTAATTCTACGTGGTTGTAAAACGTTTTAAAAAAAATAATATTTCTTTATTCAACCGTAAATGAGGATGAATAATGCCTCATTATTTATCAATACGCGTATTACCTATGAATCATAGGGCACTACTTTTTTTCTGGAAAATGTAGAGCCACAGAAAGATATTTTGTATAATATAAAGGACGTTTATATGTGTGATATACCGTTACAACGAATTCGAAAAGTATGAGATAATGCACATTTAACAACGAATTTGTAATCAAGAATGTCACATTGGAAACAAGAATGTCACAATAAAGAATTAGTAAGAGGACATGATTTGATTTTTTGATAATTTGTTCTAAATAATCAAATATTGTTAATAAATATAAAATATAATAGCAGACTCATATCAGCACATTGTCAGTTTGAGTACAGGAGCTCTTGTTACTTTCTCTAGCGGGAGAACCGGGATACCCCGAGAAATTGTGTTCGGGTCCAGACGGGCGTAGGTTTTTCAACAATAACTAGATAGCTATGTCGAATTCAGCTTATGTCAGGAAGTGAATTCTAGCGGCCGGCTGCTCTGATCGATAGTTTTCCGTGGTTTCTCCGACCAATCCCATACGAATGTCGGAGTACTGCCCTATAAAACAGCCCACGTACCGTGCGGAATCTTTTCTTCCTCTTCGTTGACCTATCCTCTCCCCTTGTGTGAGCGCACATACACACACACACACACTTACATGTTCTAGAGGGATCTTCCAAATTCACTGATCTATCAATCAGTCTGTAAAGACCGTGATTCTAGTTACATGTTTGTGCTGAAATTGGCTCAAAATGTTTGTGTTTAGGAGAAAATTTAAGATATTTACTTTGAGTGTGAAAAGTAGATTAAGATTATGTTAATCCGACCACTTCATTTCCAACTACGAGTAATTCAAATATTCAGTGTGCCATAATTTACTAGAGTCGTTTTCAATACGCGTGCCTAAAGTATTGAAATTTGGTAATTTCTTGAGCTGTTCAGTTAATCTAAAAATAGGTCAGTTGTTGAAAGATGAGAAGAAAACTTGCGTCAAATATAGAATTAAATAATATCTTACCACAAAATTGAAAACACAGTTTTGTGGAAAAAACTTACCAAACAATAACATCGTATTGGCACCTGGATATACACTTGCGGAAAAAAGGATTGCAACATCGAGAAGGGCACGATCAATCAAGTAGACGGTAAGGGACGTTAGGGATGGTAGAATCCGTGATTAACATTTCACGGATGACTGTCATCCGGTGACGTAATGACAGAGTGACTAAATGGCTCGGACGCGCCGTCTTCTCCGTGGCTTTAAAACGTACTGTCCACTGCGTTAATTCTAGTCGGGACTCAGTTATGCCACAGCGTCGCACTCGTTCGCCCTATAAGCAATTGAACCAGTTTGCGCGAAGCCGGATGGCTCTTTCAGCACGTTGCTGACCACGTGGGTCGTGATGCGACTACGGTGAAGCGGTGTGGTCGACGATGGGTAGACGAGCATTCCTACAGCCATAGACCTCATTCGATGCGTCAGCGGAGCACTGTCAAGATTGACGCATCGTGAGGGTGACGTTGGTAAACCGTACTGCCACCCATGCCGAGATACAGGCACTTGTGGCCCCCCAGAGTGTCTCCACGCACCGTTGAAAACCAGTTACTTGCTGCAGGATTACAATCACGCATACCGCTTGCTCCACTGATACTCACACCAAACCATCGTCGGGCATGCCTGGCGTGGTGGAATGTGTGGGTCAGGTGGGAGACCGAATGGCATGAAGTGGTGTTCAGTGATGAGAGTCATTTCTGCCTGCATGCCAGTGATGGTCGTGGGTGTGTGTGGCGTTGCACAGGCGAGCGCGTGCGTCCGGAGTTTGTTCGTGCACGTCAAGTTAGGGCCACGTCACGTAGGGCCACGTCACGTAGGGCCACGTCACGTAGGGCCACGTCACGTAGGGCCACGTCACGTAGGGCCACGTCACGTAGGGCCACGTCACGTAGGGCCACGTCACGTAGGGCCACGTCACGTAGGGCCACGTCACGTAGGGCCACGTCACGTAGGGCCACGTCACGTAAGGCCACGTCACGTAGGGCCACGTCACGTAGGGTCACGTCACGTAGGGCCACGTCACGTAGGACCACGTCACGTAGAGCTCGTCATGTAGATCCACGTCACATAGGGCCACGTCACGTAGGGCCACGTCACGTAGGGCCACGTCACGTAGGGCCATGTCACGTAGGGCCACGTCACGTAGGGCCACGTCACGTAGGGCCACGCCACATAGGGCCACGTCACGTAGGGCCACGTCACGTAGGGCCACGTCACGTAGGGCAACGTCACGTAGGGCCACGTCACGTAGGGCCACGTCACGTAGGGCCGCGTCACGTAGGGCCGCGTCACGTAGGGCCGCGTCACGTAGGGCCGCGTCACGTAGGGCCGCGTCACGTAGGGCCACGTCACGTAGGGCCACGTCACGTAGGGCCACGTCACGTAGGGCCACGTCACGTAGGGCCACGTCACGTAGGGCCACGTCACGTAGGGCCACGTCACGTAGGGCCACGTCACGTAGGGCCACGTCACGTAGGGCCACGTCACGTAGGGCCACGTCACGTAGGGCCACGTCACGTAGGGCCACGTCACGTAGGGCCACGTCACGTAGGGCCACGTCACGTAGGGCCATGTCACGTAGGGCCACGTCACGTAGGGCCACGTCACGTAGGGCCACGTCACGTAGGGCCACGTCACGTAGGGCCACGTCACTTAAGGCCACGACACTTAAGGCCACGACACTTAGGGCCCATCCCGGGAGTGATGGTGTAGGATACCATCAGCTACAACGCACGTTCGTATTTGGTTGTCGTGGAGGGATCATTGAACAGAGCTGGATGAATTCAGCACGTTGTGCGGCTTGTCCTGATACCTTTCTTGAAAAGGGACGGTGGTGCGCTGTTCCAGCAGGACACTACCCGCCCTCACACTACTCGCAGTACGCAACACACACTCCGCGATGTTCGTCAACTGCCCTAGTCGGATTTGTCCCCAATCGAGAAGGTGTGGGACATGACGGGCGAACGGCTGACCTGTCCAGCAACTCCCCTAAGAACTCTGTCTGCTCTATGTGAGGCGGTGCGGGAGGCGTGAAACAGTCTACCATAGGACACTCTTCGCCACCTCGATGGGATGCCAGCCCACGTGAGAGCTTGTCGTATTCTCCGCTGCGGGTACACGCAGTATTGATGTGGCGTTTCCGGTCCACGGTTCTGTCTGTTGCTGGATGTGTGAGTCTCACATGGCTCTGCCCAGGTAATCATGTGTAGTATTCTGTCTGTGCCGTATCTGTACGGAGAAATAAATTGTACAATGCTGTCGGGCTGATACGTTTTACCGACAGTGTACAATTATTCACTAAAGATCGTGTTTAAAGTCTTTGTAGACTGTCAAAGAGATTTATAGAAAATCAGAAGATATATTTTGTACAAAATAATTGTATGCATATTCCAACAAATTTCATTAAATATTGTTCGGTATTTCAATTTTTATACTTGTATTTTTCAAATATTCATTTTACCCTAGCTCCTGCTTTTTTACTCGATAGAGTCTTTTCTTTCTAATGAATTAGGGGGTTTTCAATTACCTGTGAATTTTTATTATTGCTTATTAATTTGAAAATATTGCACCGTTCATTGCACCTACCTCGATGGCCAATATGGCTAGAGCATGTGCCGACTCAACGCCTCTGTCTGAAGGGTCGCGGGTAAGACCCACGCCGTGGGCATGTTTGTTTATTCCTTGTCTTTCATGTATGTGTGTTGTCGCATGTGAGTCTGCTGATCTCAGACCGAGTAGCTCGCAATCGTGTCTAATTTAAAAGGTCCACATGAGGGACATAGTGGATATCCGGCGCGGAGAGTCGAAATTGATATCCCCTGAAGCTGGAAAAAGTTCCACGAAGTAAAAAAAATTGCCTGCATAACTATTGTAACGAAGTCAACGGTAGAGGCAGCAAAGAAATTTGGGATCTGCTGATGTGAGGTGTCGTAAAGATTTATATTCCTTTCCGTGTATATTGTTTCTTGGTTAATTCATCAAATTGATTATTCAAGAATTATTTTACTTTTCCCTAATCATGTTGTGACGGTGGAACATTGCTGAGAGCGTATCTCTTGGTTTCAAAATGAATAATACCTTCTTGCCCATGAAAACATCACATGTAACAAACTATACAAGTGACAAAATGCTTATTCAGTATCGTAAATTTTGTTCGCGAGAACCCGACAAATGGACATTTGAGAGATCGTTCCAAATTAAACTCAGGGGGCCTTCCTTAGTTTTTTCTAAATCGATCTAAATCTATTTTTATTTCAAATAGAAAATTCCTCTACTGTAATTTACAATAATTTTACTATTATGTTTATAAATGTAGAAGTCGTACTTTTGTCATTCCTGGCTATCAAAATAAATTACTCTGAACACATCACCGAGAGATTTTATTTTGGGAGAGGTTTTCCCTTCCCTTCTCGACGTTTCTGGTGTCAATCTGTCGATATATCATGACATGTCTCCTGTCACGAAAATAATCTAAAGCAGAACACGAAATGACAAGGAAGCAGCGTAGTCTTTTATGAATTTGCTGCAATGTCGATCGTTCAGAAACGGAACGACGAAGCCATTTAGAAAACGAATTTTATTTTATTGGTTCCATCCTTCATTCCCGTCCCCATCCTATAAAGTACGTCATTCTCGTACCCGCGTTTTGATTCACTACTGCCCGCAAGCGAGTCATCGAACTTCCATTGAGTCTGGCCTCTTCTTCTGGGATACGAAATGTTGCTTTTGGACAACAATTACAGAGAGAAGTTATACCGTTGTGTACGTTTGCATTAATAGTGAACGAAACCTTATTGAGAATCAGTGTAATGGAAACGTAAAATGCATTATAAAATGAATATCGATTGAATTCTAATTATACAGAGCTAATAATAATGAAATTACTGGTGCGCATTTTACTACTCATTTATTAAATGATATTCTAATATTTGTAGTGAAATATCCCACGTTGCTATTATTATAAATGCTTGAGTACATTGATTTAAATTATGTATGCTACGTATAGCAAAAGAAGCATACAGTTTCGAGTTTATACAGTTCATTACTGTCTATTGAAAGTTGGTGAACTTGTGTCAGAAATAATGAGTAATATGTTAACATGATGAAGAAAATCAAGGCATATATTCTGGTGTAGTCCCAAAATACTAATTGTTTCCCTCGCATTGAGGTTAGTAGAATTTGTGAGGGATGTATTTATAATTCAGAGAGCGTTGCCGCAAAACAGAAACATAACTAGGGTGTGTTGACATTCTCTGGAGCGTAGCTTTTTAACTTCCTTTCAGACGCGCCACACGCTGCCGTTCTTGTCGCATAAAGCGAGTTCAAAAGTGCGAACGCGAGCTGAAAACCTCAAACGTCCTCTTTCATTATGTGAGTTAGAACACACAGCATTCCCTGCCTCTCAGTCGTTTGTAGCTCCCCCACTCTCGCGTCTCGTGCTTCAAAACGCTTCCCTACCCCCCTGTTTCCATTTTGCTAGAGAACGCAACGTTTTTTAACCTACAGTGTTCTACCCGCTTAGGTCTTCTGGCCTAGACGTACTTGCCTTCCTACTCTGCGACTACTACTGTTTCTACTTTTCAATTTCGCTTCTTTTATTCTCTCTTCCCAAACACACTTCGACACTAACTTTCTTACTGCATTTCTACCCCACCCCACTACTCCACCGCTATCATTTAATTCTCACAATCTTGAATCTGTATATTATTTACATTTCGTGCTGCACTACCTCTCTCTTTACTTTGTACATTCTACCAACGTGTTATACTATCTATCGCGCCTCTAATCACCATTATTTCTTCACTTTGCTTCTCCTTTCGTTAAAAAATTGACATAATGTACTCCACAATCCCCATCACACACACTCATTATTAGCCTCGTAAATGCCACACCCTCACTTTGTCTCGTAACTTGCGGCATTGCAACACTAACTGACCCTTGACATTCTCACCTACCTTTGAACCAGAACACACAATTACCATTTCTATCTGGACCCCTTCTGTCCAACCCCATGTTTCCTTTTCTCCCACATTGTACTTGCCCAAGCATCCACCGGGAGAGGTGGTTCTGTGCAACAACTGATGTCACTGCTTCTGACCGGGAGATATTGGGTTCAAGTACCGACAGTGACAAGATTTTCGACTCTAGCTTGTCAGCTTGCTCGAATTCAATGGATGTCTGGAGCAGAATTCTAGCGGTCGGCTGCTCTGATCGGTCGTTTTCCGCGGTTTCTCCGATCAACACCAGGCGAATCCCGGAGCAGTGTCCTAACAAACGGGCCACGGACCGGACGCGACCTTTCCTTCCTCTTCCTTGTCATTTCCTCCCCCAACACACACTTACATGCATATACCACACTACTACACATACCGGGAGCGTCGAGCTTGTACCGACTGAGACGGTGCCTCACCGGTGGCTGATACCTGGTTGGGGTAGGTCGGCGCGGGATCTCTTTATCATGCAGAGAGACCCCCCTCTCCAGGGGAAAACATGCACTATACTTACGGGAACAATACGCTCCGTAGTTGCCGCAGAATCACTAACAACCGACCCAAGCATCCCTCACGGTTTGTTTCATTCGATTACCCCGCCGTCCCCCCCCTCCTATTTGAACCTTCGTACTGCCCGGTGGTGATGTCGAGGCCTCGAGAGCCAGTGGGGCGCAGAGGGAAGGAGAGTTGTGAATATATAAATGAAATTACTCGCCTCTAATATATATGCAGTGTCCTCGCGCCAAAAGAGGGCGTGGCCGTCGAAGGAACGGTCGCCAGCGGGACAGAGGCGCCGCGGAGGAGGCGTAGGCTCGTACAGTGGGGTCAGAAGGCCCAAACAAGTTTTGTTGACAATTTTGCCGTATGTTTGAAACATGCATTAAAAAAATAGAATGATAATGAAATGAGCTTGATTTATGTATTACAAATGAGGCATCAAGTGAGAGAGGGAGCTAACTCACAAAATGCAATCCATAAATTTATTGACATATTCAATGTGTTCGTAATAAAAATACATTCATAAATCGTTATTTTGAAATTATTTTGTTTGCTCCGGCTCTCACTAAACGCTTTAATTCTATTGAAACAGAAATGGTAAACGATACCCTCTTTTATCATTAATTGTTAAACAGACATTTCTCATCTTGCGGGCAGTCGATCAAAATTATCACTTTGATATTCTGTAGGATTTTATATTTGTTAATAGGAATTGTTTTTTGAGGTAACTTGAAGTATAAGGATAATTTTTGCGAAAAACTTGATACGTGATATGTGTCTGATATAATATTCAGTTCTTATATTTTACTTGAGATTTCATCCATATGATTGTTCTTTTGTAAACAATATAAACTAATAATTAAAACACTGAATATGTGCCTTATTCAACATGCGCTGAGGATAGAAATGATATCATTAAAATATCATGTTAACTGAGAAATTGTCAAAATTGAGTTAGGCATTCCAGTAAATTTTTAATATTCTGTTGTTTTATTGAGTTTCGTAATTCTATGTTGATAAGAATGGATCTAAACTTGTGTTTAAAATATTTATATTTTATTACAATCGCAACTTTCCGGTAATTTAAATACATTTTTTTTTCGTTTTGCGTAAGTTATTTTGATAACCCCTTCAAATTCTTTAAAAACAATATATATTTTAGTAATTTTAGTGACATTTTTAAATCGAACTATCTTCCACAGAAACACGTATATTTCATATTTTTGTTTACTGATATTTTCGTAATTTCAACGTGAGTGCTATGGGATGACACTTCAAAGAAAATTAAGAGTATTACAAACATTAGTACGTTATAGTTAAATGTTGTAAAATATTTGTTTGTGGGTATGGGATATGGATATATGGTTTCATTATATCATGGCTGCTGTGGTCTATAAGGAAACATTGAACTCGAACATTTAAATTCGCATCTTTGTTTGTTTCTTCAAGTACTCTTTTGAACTTATTCCCCCAAAAATTGCGTTGATATTATTATTAGAAATTTGATTTAATATTAATAAAAATTATATGCATTCTTCATTTGTACTGATTCACTTGTACTACTTCATTTGCACTGTAAGGAAACACTTTCACTTGCATATGTGTTAATGTCTAAATTAAGAGAAAGCTAGAACAGGGCCAGTGGATGACCGAATAATACTAGTTCTACACAGGTTTCGATTTACTTCAACATCTAATGCTGAATACAAATGGTTCGCAATAATTTAAAATGTGCCTTTGTGATGTTAAAGTATAAAAATAACGATTGTTCTGGTAATTTTTTTAATAGATGCTCAGAGATCCATGATGAAGATTCATTGTTGAAATATTCTGATTTCGAGAACTACTTTTTCCAAGTGGAATGCGTGATGTTAAAATATAATAATAACGATTGCTCTGGTAAAACTCTTAAAAAATGCTTGGAGATCCATGATGAAGATTCATTGTTGAAATATTCTGATTTCGAGAACTACTTTTTCCAAGTGGAATGCGTGATGTTAAAATATAATAATAACGATTGCTCTTGTAAAACTCTTAATAAATGTTTGGAGATCCATGATGAAGATTCATTGTTGAAATATTCTGATTTAGAGAATTTTTTCCCAAGTTGTGCGCGTTTGGCCCACTGTGCTGGAGCGGTGGCGATAGTGGTGGAGCAGCGGGGTGTGGCCTCAGCGCCGGGAAATTTTCCCGCCCGCAGGCCCCGGCCCTCTCGGATGCAAAGCAGGGAGGCGTGGCCGAAGTAGGCGAGGGCCGCGACGGGAACTAGCTCCTATTAAATTAAGCCCCCTGCATCACACGTCGATTTCCCAGAGCATGAATTTTCATAAGACCGCAACATTTTGAGCGTGTCGGGAGTTTCGCTCGAAAGGGTTGGCAGCCCGCCCTCGCGTGCTTTTTTTTTCACATCGTCCGGGAACTCTGCGTAGTGCGTTCGGGGTCCGACCACCGCCCTACGTGTGGTGAGTCTCGTCGCTTTGTGTCACCCTAATGCAACGACGCGTACGTGTGTGTGTGCGTGTGTGTGAATATGTGTGTGTAAGACGAAGTGCAAAATTGCCCCACCCCGTTTCCTCTACGACCTCTGCGGTGACGGCCATTTTGCGGTCTGCCCGTTTACGTACTTCTTTCAGTCGAGCAACAAGTTGGAGAGTTTGTCTGCGGAGCGGAAAATAGGACGTGTTCGTGCGAGTGCTATGCAGATGTGAGGCACGTCGGTTATTTGGAATTTTCTGCGTGGCGCGAACGTGGCGTGCGAAATGATTGTGTCACGAGAAAGGATTTATACGATTATGATTTCTGCAAATGAACAGTGTTGAGTAAATGTTGCATAAAGGAAACTCCGATGTTAACGGAGATTTTAAAAGCTCACGTAAATGTAGTCTGGTAAATCAACTGACATTTCATGTACATGATAGTGTTTTGTATACAACGTAAGATGCAAATTTGTGTTCTGTTTTGTGTCTATTTTTCACGTCTGGCGTTATGTTTTATTACGAGCACCGCATTTCGCTAATGGTCTTTCCGCGATAAAAAGGCCTGGAGGTAATATGGCCACCTAATGGTCTGAAATTTAATGTTGGCTTGCATGGGAAATAAGGGAGTTAAAATGATAAAATACATAAACATTGAAATTTATGGCCAGTGAATGCAGTCGAAATCTGTGTGTAATACTGAAATACGAAATTATGTCAAATATAACACGAAGAGAATACGAAAATTACAACTTCTGTCTCTTGAACTTGCCTCGAGTGAATTAGCAGTAAATTAATTGGGCAGAAATGGATTTGACTAAATATTTACTTTATTTTTCGGAAGCATAACTGAACGCATTTCATGAATAATTGTATTCTTGACATAAATATAAATTAATGTGACAAGAGTAAACAAAGTTTCATTCAATTCTACATTTTAATTCAATGTTTTTGACAACCAATACATTCGTTTTTGTTCACATATTATAAGACAATACTATTGCCCGAGAATTAGATTTTTACTAATTTGATATACTTTACATATCAATTTACCTACAATCAATATATTTTACAAATCAGTTCACTAGTGGGTTAAAGAGGACACTTTTCTAATATAGTCCCTCATGAAACAACGATTGAGATTGTCCCGAGTCCTAATGTATACATTAAGAGTATTTTCTTTTCGTACCCTGCTTCTCGTGAGAGTTTCCTGTTATCGAACATATAATGTTGGTTTAAGAGTGCGTTTAAACTTAAACAGTGGAAATAGGAGCACTTTTTGAGAAAATAGAGTTTGAGCGTTTCTGACTACGCAAAATCTTGTGCTCGTTTTCACAAAAAAGTGTTATGTTTGCCTTACAACTTTATCAGAATCATTTAAAGCAAATGTACTCGTAAATTCAAAGAATGCAGGGAACAAATCGTCGCGATTGTAAATATGAGCGAGAGACAAATAAAACAATGGCACTTTTTAAAATTAAAAAATAAATAAATAATGGAGCAAAATGTCCTTTATGTCATCTCATATAATGCATTTAGTAATATCCGTACCAAAATTTTATAGAAAAAAATAGAGCTGTTTTAGAGAAAATCTTGCTTTTGTTACTTTTAATTCTTCACATATTGAACGCAATATTACGCGAAAACTACTAAAATGTTCAGGACAATGTGCATGCCCTTAATGAAAGAACTAACCACAGTGAAAAAAATTTACATGAAGGAAAAATCTCTACCTTCATTTTTTCTAGTTTTAGGAAGACTCCGGAAAAATTCAAACTTCTAAAATTTCCGAAAATTTAGAATTAATAGTGATTAACGGATCGATGCCAACTTTTGTAAGCATATTTTACTCTATTCTTTCAAAAAATTTGGAGCAATTTATGAGAAAAGTTTGAAAATGTCTCAGGAGCTTTATGTAAATAACACCCAAATTCTGAAGAAAGTTTTTTTCAAAATCAAAGCGCCTAAAATGGAGCCAGGTCGACAGGGAAGTATTCATTTTGGAAACAATTCTTCTTATGGTTTAGGCACCGACGGACAGACGGTCGTTTAAAAAAAACACCTTTTCGTTATCAGGGGACCCCAAAACGTATATTTCTGTTGATAACTCGAAATCGATTTTCCAAAACATTACATAACTTTCCCTATACTAAGTATATTACCCGGAATATACGTACGTTTAAGAGAAAGTGAAAAAACTAAGAGTAATTTGACCTCGCGTTATACAAGCTAGTAAAAGTTATTTGAACACTCGCGGTGATCTCTCTTGTGCATCATTTGCATTTTAGCTTATCGCGCTTTGGAATCTGATTTGGGGCGTTTAATACATCAACACGCATTAAACATATTTACTAACATTGATATTATAAAACTTTTTTCTCTACAATATTTATCAATAGTAGAAACAAGACACACGCTAAAAGTTCAGATGTAAATTCGGCCTGGAATATACTGCGCTGCTCTCGGCTTGATTGAGATTATTCTGGTGTTGGCAGCATAAAAACTCTATTGGTAGGAACTGTCAGCTATGACACCTGAGCTCGATAATAAAGAGGTTTTGAAAAGGACGGTATTCTAAAAACATTCTATATATCAATGAGAGATAAACTGTTTGTTTTCATCGAAATGTGATATATTGCCTGGACAATAAGAATATTATATTTAGATGCAATGAACGCCATATTCGTATTACAACATTGAAACCATTTGCATATAGTATTGACAACCTAGTACAAGGAATCAAGAAATCAAGCTAATAAAGAGCTTGATTTCATGCTGACAGTATGAGATGCGCCTTCATTGAAGACCGGACTCCTTTTTAATGAATGTTCGTCACTTATCTAACAAAACTCTAATAAATATAAATATAACATTAGTATTATAGTTTTAATCCGTATCATCTTTTCACTTTACATTTCTTAAATGTTACACATACTGTATCATTAGAAACTTGACCAAGTCACAGGTTACTGTTCGTTGACCAAATGCTGTATTATTTATTTCAAATATACCATTAAATTGACGACCTGACTAAGTGATAGAGTAGATACCCAGGAAGATCGCAAAATACAAAAGCAATGAAACAGTTTCCAATCTGACTGAAAAATTGAAATATTTGACTATGTTAATATGCAATTTCTCGTGCTGAAATTACGACTGCATTTTTATGGAACTTCTTGTTCACCTGCATACTTCCTTGAGACACAGCTTATGTCATGCGACGATAAAGAAGTTTCGTTAACCATGAATACCATTTCAACAGAGCTAGGTTTTACTACTTTAGAACATCATTTTCAGTCGGGAACATTTTTGCTGACGTAGGTCACGTTTAGTAGTCACGTGACGTAGGTTTAGTTTAACTATTTTTACAGTGTAATTTAAAAAGCGACGCCGTTGCTTTAAGCGTATACAGTAATAAATTACTTTTACGGTCAATATTAGTAATGCTGTATACTCTCGTGTTTCAGCACCGCACATGCTCCAATTTGCTGATACTTGACCATTTTTATTTCCATTTTCATAACCAATTATTGCTTCAATTTTTTCAATTAGAATTTCAAAGTAGAACGTTAAATAACCGATTAACATATTTATGTGCATTCACAAGTACTCGAAACACGCACGTGATAATTGCATTAAAAGCAATAGCCCTGGGAACTATTCCATCCAGTGCAGCGCCGAAATGTTATTTTTTTCTGTCGTAGTCCGTATATTTTACTCAAATGTTGAGTTTGCTGATGTTTTCCAGATAATAAACCGACAATAGACTCTTGTGCTATTTTCACAATTACTTAATAAATGTTATTTGAAAAGGCTTTGGGTGTGTACAGTTCTTGCTACAGGTGTTTAATTGACTCGCGCTGAATTCCCGTTAGGGATAATATTTGTCCTTGTTTAAGAATATCGTTCACCGACACTCTTAATTTCTTAGTAATACGAGTACTTATGTTATTAGATACAATACTTTTGTTCGACGGGCAGACAGGCGGGCGTGAAGACGGTGGTCGAGAAATTTGCCATAATCCAAGTTTTGGGTACAAGGGACTCACAAAAAGTGCAATATCTCTACACAAATTTGAGAAAGTCAATTATTACATATAAGAACAAGAACTATGCATATGTTTGGTCTCGGGGGCCTAAAATACATTTTTTTCTCTCGAAAAACGCAAATTTTCCTGCAGAGTTAGAACACTTTCTCTGTACGTTGTATACGAGAGACTGAAAAATAGCTTTTCATATTGACAAGTTGGTTCAGTTGCGGAAAATCGTTTCGGCGCAAAAATCTTCATTTTCAAGACAAAATTTAGATTTTTTTCGAAAATAATTGGCATGGTGGCCTATTGAGATGACGATGAATTTTACCTTCGAGAAAACTCTCAACAAATCTGTACACGTTCTATGTAATGGAATAACAATTTGGCCCACTGCGGAGAAGGATTCTGTCTTCAACAGAAATTTACAATTTTTGACCATACGGATTGACATATTGGCTCTATTCGATGGCAAAAAATAGCACGGACGCAAACATCTTCGTTTTAAACAAATTTAAAATGAGTATATATATATATATATATATATATATATATATATATATATATATATATATATATATATATATATATATATATGGGTGGGTGCAAAACCCTTCATTAAAAAAAATATGATTTTCGACCTAACGGATTGATTAGTTGGCCCACTGTGATGGCGAAGAACCGTGTGGGGGCAAAAACCTTCTTCATAAAAATATTCCGATTTTCAACCTAACGGATTGGCAAATTGGCTCATTCAATGGCGGAAAATCGCGTGTGCGGGCTGGAGGGCGCCGCGACAGGGTGGCTCCATCGCTGGCAAGTCATTGCTCACGGCGGCTCACGCGCCGGCCCAACGTAAACGCATCGATTGCGCCGCCATACATATGTAGATAGAGCGATAGTCCACTGGAGAAATCCAAATATTATGCTATGCTTGTTAATCCGCCCATCGTCTATTAATTTGTATTAGCATTTGCAAATGGCGTGGCCTTGTGTGTGGCGGTAGAGTTGTTGTTTGCCGGGGCGGGAGCAAGGGAAGCAGAGCCCGACAGAGTGAAAAGCCTGTGTTTGAAGATGAAGTCAGGAAAGCAGAGGTAATTAGGAATGACTGAGGCATAAGATCCGACTGATGAAAGAGAAACGGGATAAAGAAAAGTGTTGGAAACTTCATTTACAGGAAAGACAGGAGAACCGGTGAGAACAATTCTAATGTCTTTAAAATAGAATTTAGAGATAAGACCTTAAAAAGTTTTATGGACGTGTGATGATTTTTATAAACATATCGTATTTTTACTTTGATTCAGTCCGTGTTAAATCTACTCTGCACAAGCATCTTTACATAATTTTAGTTTCTAGATCTTCGTTTCATAGATTTTCAAGATATTTTGATTCCTGGCGTGTTATTCTGTTCTGTCATGATTATCATGAACTTTTTGTGAGGGTTATTTTTATCGAAATGCAAATATTTTTATTTTCTTATTTCACTTATTGTCAACTGAAATGAATGAATTGCGTCATTTTAGTGTTTCGACATCGATGAATTTTAATACGAGTATGATTTAAAGTACAGTTCTTTTCTTACAATATTTCTGTGAAATTATATCAATCAACGACAGACTTGAGTATTTTATGGAATTCATTTCCTTGACTGTTCTCAAAAATATTTTTTCTCTTACGTTCTTTTAATAATCCTTTATCCACAAGAGTCAAAAGGTTTAAAAATTAATGTTTAGTAAGCTTCTCGTCTAATTCTAAAAAATGGAAAAATACACACATCACATTTAACGTAAAACAATGAATGATGGGTATTTTATCGTTTATATTTTCGATAATGATATTATTTACGAATGTAAAGTTCTGACATAATGCAACGAATTTAATAAAATACAGCGTCCATTATGAAAATCATGTTCACGCTCAATATGGACAAAAAGGCTGAAACACTGGGGAAAATACATTATTTTACTAAAAAACGGAGCGTTTTCCATATTGGAGTGATAGATTTGCTAATGGGTGCGGTTATTATTTCGAGAGAAAAAAAGTATTCACAGATGTTCGTTGGTTCGTGGTATCAAGAAAAAAACATGTTTGTGTTGCAAAACAATAAAACAAAAGATAAACAAAACTAAGCGCATTACTAGCGAGTCGACAGTTTAGATCAGGGCCGTCCAACATTTAGTTGCAGGTGAGCTCATGAAAGAGTAGTGTAAGCTAGATATATTAAAGAAAGAAAACGAGGTTGATCCGGAGTTCATGGTGTCGTTCACTGACCTTCGGTTCCTTTGGTTCACTGATTCGGTTCACTAATCTCGTGATTCACAAGGTTATAGTTTCACGGTTCACTTCTATCACTGGAGAAAAATCTATCACTGGAGAAAAATCTTGATGGCATTGATTCAAAGCATAAATATATACACAATTTGTTTGATCACAATTTAACTATGTCGCTTTTCCAAATTAAGTTATACATTTTTCCAATTACGAAACATTTTTTCTTCATGACGATACACTTTAAATTTCAATTCACTTCTAAAATTTCACTTCACAACACTCTTTTAAATCACAAAATTAAGACTTTAGCTTGCCTGGTTGAAAGAGACTTGATTTATTAATAAAACAGCCTCCTAACAACACATTTAGTTGTTACTATGACTACAAAATTATTTACTTCATAATTTGATGAATTGTCAATTAGTGAAGAATTTTGTGGCGTGGATTTGTGGTTTTTTTTGCCATTTCAAGTCCCTTTTTATTTGTTTTGTGTGTCTACCGAGATGGAAGGTATGAATTCAGAATTTATTTATGATTTGCGCCGAAAGGGAAGTTTGAATGTGATTCAGTTGTGTCAGAAAGTGGGTTTGCTTGCGTCTCGACGTGTATGTAATGTATGCCAGAAAGAAATGAAGTTTATTGAGAGAAAGGATATAACAGATGGGTTTGAGTGGATTTGTAGAGAAAGATGCCAGAATTTTCATTGTGTGAAAATGTCTGTACGAAAGGATTCTTGGTTTGAGAGGGGGAGACTTATTAATTTACTGAACTTTAGTTCATAAGAAGTAAAGAGTGTGTATTTTTTCAGATATAAGCAGATTTGGTGATACGTTGATGAATCATTGAAGTTTTTCGTGTTATAAGGATGTTCTACGTAATTAGTGCAGATATGTTACACTCATTTTACTACCATAGTATTTTTAATACTCTAAAAATTCTATAATTTCAGCTATTATGTGAGTTAATTTTTTATATTTTTTCTAATAAAATACTGCTATCTTTGACATATAGTATTTGTTTGAAAAAATAGTCTGGTTGATTTTATATTATTAAAATGGGGGGTTTGGGGGGCGATAGCCCCCCAATAATAAAAATGTTTAAATAGAAAGTGTTAGTGAAATATACTGCTAATTCTAGAGCATATAAAAAAGTGTTAAGTTTTTCCAAGTCCAAGTTTTTTTAAATTAAATTTTTTTTGTTTCAGATTTATGAATTATTGTTATTGAATTAATTTTTCTATTTCAATTAAATTATGTTTAAAAATCTACAAATATGTGAGTTTTTATTATTTTATTGCGCATTCTAGAGCGTATAAAAAGTGTTAAGTAGATAAGATGCTTTTTTTGGTAATTAAATTTTGGCTTTGAGTAGTAATGATAGTTTAAGTAGCATGTGAGTGTTAAATAGAAATTATAAATCTTGCGATAACATGGTGACCATTACAACATGCGAACAATAAACAAGGATTCGGTTCAGTGAGTCGATTCCCCTCTAGTGAACCGGTTCAGTGAACGACACCATGAACTCCGGATATACCATCAAGAGGTATCAAGAAAAAAACATGTTTGTGTTGCAAAACAATAAAACAAAAGATAAACAAAACTAAGCGCATTACTAGCGAGTCGACAGTTTAGATCAGGGCCGTCCAACATTTAGTTGCAGGTGAGCTCATGAAAGAGTAGTGTAAGCTAGATATATTAAAGAAAGAAAACGAATTACACATAACTCGATAGTTTAATATGTAACTTTATTTTACAGTCAAAAAATCGGTCGAATGGTCGGCACCGCTGTTCAGAAACAAGTTTATGAATGTCCACCGTACGTTCAGTAAGGCAAAGTCTCAGGCTTCGTTCCTGCCAAATACTTTCAATTCGATTTGTCGAAGAAGGGTATGTGGTAATTTCCAAATGTTTAATTAGTATTGTTTATCCAATAAGAAGATCAAGGGCCACAATATGAATAAGAGCATCGCACGCCGTCCGAGAGGCGTGGGTTGGGCCACACTAGTATATTTCATTAAAGTGAGGTTAATTAAAAGGTTAGAAAGTTTGTTATTCTCATTAGATAAATAATATTATTTTTGAAGTTTCTACTAATAAAATTGTATATAAAAATATTCTTATAAGTATGAAAAGTAATTTTTATTAACAATGCTTTAGCTAAAGCATTTAAGCTTTAAGTCCAAGTTACGAGAAGGGACCGGATTAAATGCAAGTTGCATATGAATGAATATTTTGTGTATTTATGAGATAATTACATATTTTTAATAATCTGGAATGTGTGTTTTGTTATCGTTTTATTACTGTTCCCTTACCATGAGTACTTTACTAATACTGGTAAAAGAAATCAGACTCATAAATTGCAATGGAGGTTTCTTAATAGTATGTCGTTTTCGCTTGTTCCATTCCTCGGACACCTAAAATGTCTTCTAGAAATGACAAGACCAGAAAATTCCGTCTATTCAATTCTTGCAACAAGAACAACGTGTAGCTTCAAGTAGGTTGCAATAAATAGGTTCTTCCGGGAGAAATTGTTCGTAGTCTAAATTTGTCACATTCTTTAATGGCGATATTTCAAACTTGCCCAGCAATGTTGGTAATGTTGAAGTGATATTTTCAATTTTCAAATATATGTATAGAGATAAGAGAAGTAATTTCTTTTGGAGAATTTTCAAAAACGTGGTAAAATGTTTTGCAAATATTAGTCTGGTAAATGCATTCACATGTAATCTAAAATTAAAAGTAGTATTTAATAGTAAATGTGCTACAAAGCAAAATTATTAATATGATTGTTTTCATTTTTAACCCATTTCCTAAAGTTTTATACCCTGGATTTTTGCATATAGTTTGTCATAAATCTCTATTTGCCATGCATATTGTAAAAAAAACTATGTATGCGCATATTTTTCCAAAAAAACGCTTGAATATAATCCGGTCTCTGGTACAAGCGGCATCGGCTACTCTCTCATATCAGTTGTCATTCATGTACCATAATGTCTTCAGGGAAATAAACTCTGTTCAAACATTGATATCAGCTATTCTGAAAAGTTTCATATAACTTTCATAGACAATGTACCATTGCCTATTTTATCTCTTCATAATATTCCAACAAGCTTACCCTATAGTTTAGTATTCTCGTATATATTAATTTATGATATACTTTACATAAAACCACTCAATATTAAAATAACAGAAATCCTTTTGCGTAAAATTTTGCGAAAGTGTTAACGAAGTTTTGCGGCGGCGGCGATGGTGTAACGGTTAGCGTACTGGACTGTTGTACCCAAGTTGGCGGGTTCAAACCCGATCGAAACCGTCGATTTTTAAGGGCGAAAAAATCCTTCGTACGCCTTCCTTCGGAGGGGAAGTAAAGCCGGCTGTCCCATGTTCGTAGATTTACTTGCATGTAAAAGATCCTCAAGCCTAAATGACGCCTCTGAGCTAAATTCAAATCGCCTATTTCTCGCCCAAGAAATACCTCCTTTCTCTCCTAGTTAGTGAAAGGGGCGTAGCGAAATTTGCGTGGTCAGACGGAAGAGCGGGCCTGATGGCCCGAGTCTCGCCACGTAAAATAAGGCCAATTCAATTCAAAAAGTTTTGACACATTAACATGGGACAGAAATGTAAAAGGTATTGATACGTATAACGCCCTTGGTGCATTATTAAGGGTTCTAATGATCAGGCAGCGTCGCACGTCCAAGGGGCGGTGCCCTGAGGACTTCAGTTGCCCGAGATCATTAGAACTCGCCAAACGTCTGTGGCACTACATTCAAGTTTTACTTATTTTAAATGATTGTAATTGACATATTTACTGATTAACTAGAGTTGACTCTGTTTATCATTTCAAACTTGTCTCCCGAAATTCCATATCATAATGCCCTCCATAAAAGAACATGTAGGGAATGCAATTCAACTGATTTCACATTTACCTCGTATCCTCTCATTGCAGGTAAGTTATGCAGTGCGAATCGAGCTGCATATCGATGGCAATAACAAGCAGTGACGTAGCAGGTAAAAATAAAATAGTAATTTATTTACCTTTTTAGACTAAATGTAAATTAGTTAACTTGGATATCAAGTAAGGCAAAAACGCATAACTGTGAATGAAAAGTACAACATAAAGCGGTATTTTTTTGTTAATTTCGAATTGGTTTTATCCTCTTGGCACCCATCCTAGTTACGTGCCTGAATACTCACGTAGACTCCGTACTAGGACGTTGTTTTCCATAATACTCCCGTTGCATGGACAGCGTTGTCAACGCGGCTTGTCGCAACGCTGTCGCAGCGGTTGGGTTGTGGCGGCAGCTGCCGCGCAAACGCAGCGCTAGCGAGGCATTTACTAGAGATGAGTAGCTGAAATTGAAATAGTTGTCTTTCCGTCGTGGAAACTCTGTTACCTCCAGGCAGAGGTAGTTAACGAGACTTGTAGCAGGAGGATTCTGTACTGGTTTACGTGCAAATGCGTTTAGAGCGAATGTTAGCTACGAAATTCTCATGAATGTGCTTAACATCCAGCGCAACTTGGCCTTCGAATAAGCAGATAATGTATTGGAAGCTATATGTCAGTGACGAAAAGTACATTTCGTGTGCTGTAGAGATTCGTAAAAAATAAATGTTCATTCACTGAAATATATTTTTTTGTTCTGACGCTGACTGATCATGACTGATAATGCATGCAATTGACAAAGTAATTTGCAGTCTGAATTTTATTAAACAGTCTTTAAATTAAAATTGTGAAATTGTTTTGGAATTTGGAAACTGGATAAGTTGATGAGTAGTATGTTATACAATGTAATGTGTGCTGAAAATGAAGGCTACCACGCCTGGAGTCAATCCACTTGACTGCGTAGGAGGCGCCCAAAAACGTCTTGAGGCCGAGGGCTGCCGAAACGTTGCCAACTGCACCTAGAATGCAGCATTTACCGCCCTACCATAATGTGTATTATTCATTTTTACAAGCATGTACTTCTCAAGGAATAAATTAAAAAATATAAAATTAACATTGAAAAGGACTTTCTTTTTAGTTAATAATTCTGAATAAAGCGACTTTATAAAACTTGTCGGTTGTTATTTTGAAGGTAGTCTGTTTTCTCCTACTGAGTACGTGATACAGGATAGAACATAATCGTTTGAATCAGCGTTAAAATGAAATTCATTTCATTGCGGATTTAAGTAGTATATATTTGGAAGGTATGTATTTGCAAAAGATATGAATATAATAAGAGCCAAGATCGAACTTGTGTTATAGCTTATATACAATTTGATTGATAAAAATAGAATTAAATTAAATTAGTAGGATATAACTATTGTTTTAATACACCCTTTGTATTTTAAGATTACGTTCCAAAAAAATTTTATTTAGAAAGTAGGTGAAGGAGCGTTTCTCGTAAATACTAAATTACTCACATTCTCTAACATAACACTCTTTGTATATTTTTATTTATATTTTTTATTTTAAATTTTTATTACATTTTAATGAATTTGTCTTGGTTTGAAATATGGGAAGGTTGTTGGAATTGTATACTGTTCGTCTCTAATTCATTCATATGAACAAGATAATTGAGTGTAGGTCAAACAGGTTTAAAATGTTTTCGTCAAGGACTTAAATCAGTTAAACTGTAAAAGACTCAATTTTACAACTAAAAAATCACTCATTAAATTTCACTTTATATAAACTACTTCTCTCCTATTTCTCTACTTACAGTACTATTTTTTAAATTGTACTTATTCGGTTTATGAGTGATATTTATTTTTGTTATTTAATTACAATTTTGCTTTCCTATAATTTGTTCTATTTCAACCCCGCTTCAAACACAATGAGAATTAATATATTTTTTAGACTTTGTTACTTCACAAATAGAAAAATAATTTACAGAGGTTAGTTTTTTCAATTTGGTGCCAAAACACGATTTTGTATGTTTTAAATAGTATAAAATTTCCCTTCTTGCGAATTGAACTTGAATATAAATAAAAACGTAATGAAACAATATTTGTTGTAAATGGGGTCGTTCATGCAAACACACTAAAAATAAGAAAATAGGGAATAATGATTTTTACATGACACTGAAATGTACTTTCAAATAATTGGAAATTTTAAAATTACATTTATTTAGAGAGATGATCAATGAGAATTAGTGGATATTGTAATATTATTGGATAATGTGGAATTAGTGGATAATGTGGAATTAGTGGATAATGTGGAATTAGTGGATAATGTGGAATTAGTGGATAATGTGGAATTAGTGGATAATGTGGAATTAGTGGATAATGTAGTGGCTTTATAAAGTGGATACTGTAGACGTTTTCATTAAATTATATGATCTAATGTACTGTCTCACATTGATTTCAGTAAATTGAGAAGTCATGTTCTTTTAGATACTCACTGTGATGCGATGCAATCAAAGTATCATTTCCAGAAATGTGCGAATGTCCGTCCAATTGCTGCCATGCATCTCGTGATATCAGAAGCCCTGCACCTCCAAAACAGTTGCTGCA